>CP137681.1:19770639-20040765 GCA_037976565.1 Mesocentrotus franciscanus
AATAGTAAAAATTTAGAGCCCTTGGTTTGACCAATCAGAGGCCTGGAATCTTGATATGAGGTACATATTATTGACTATCTACTGACCTATCTAGAGGGACGTCTATACTGCACTTCTTCTTGAGTTCTGGAAGAAGCTCCTTCTTGGACTGCAACACAGTCATACCTTTGGCAAACACCCAATCAAACAGATATCTGATGGGCTGTGAAGAAAACAAAAAAAGAATGCATGTTGTAGGGTGGTATATAGTTTAAATGTCTCGTAACTTTAATTTTGTCTCCAATCAACCATTACAATATTTGCTCAAATTTAGTTTAGCTTAAAGGTATAGACCAGTTCTGGTCATGCGATTCCATTGTGAAAGAAACGTTGTGGAATCGATCAGAAAAGGTTGATCATCTAGCGTATAAGTATTGGTGTGTACTGCAAGGTTCTGGAATTATCAAGATGATAAGAAATTTGGCCCAGTCTTGGTATAGTTACAAGCACTGTACACAGAAAGATGTATATGGGAATACCCTATATCTATCCAGGCTGGATAGATATGATGATTTACCAAATATATCAATTAATAGGCGGTTTCCCGGCAAAACTTGTATAATCACGTATTAATAAAAACATATTCTTTCACATGATTGGTAATAAGAGCCTCCATTTCATTTTTTGAGAGGGGGGTTTTTCCAAAACTGGTCTATATCTTTAAAAGGCATAGCCAACTATGTTTAGAAGTAAATCAATATTATAGACCCTACGTTTATATAATGATAATGTGATGTCCATGTAATGCTGGTAGAAAAATAAATGTTAAGCAAAGATTTTGAAGAGAAACAACTGATACAGGAATGATTCTGGCAGAGCACTACTATATATATCCAACCCTAAGGCATAGCCAACTATGCTTTAGAAGTACTCTAGCTTCATGGTAAATCAATATCAAGACCCAAAGTTTATGCAATGTAAAATGTGATGTCCATGTAACGCTGGTAGGAAAATAAATGTTAAGTAAAGATTTTGAAGAGAAACAACTGATACAGGAATGATTCTGGCAGGGCACTACTATATATATTCATTGCATAACAATCTTCAACAGATGATTTGTATAGTTAAAGATCTCATACCAACGTTACATGAACATAATCATATTTTGTGCCCCAACCTCACGGAATGACCCAAATACAAACAGATACAGTTACAGGTCAAGACTGAACATACCTCATTTGAGTTGACTAGTAGTTGGTGAATATTCACCCGGTACTCGCCCTTCCTGAGAGCTCTACCGAGTTTGATGACTATCCGACTGTCATCACTGTACGATTGCAGCGTCTCGTTCAAGCGGATACTCTCAAACTCCTGATTGTTAGCGTATACTCTATAAACCTGAAAGTAATGGCAACAAATTACATCCTCATTTAATCCTCCGTACAAAAAACTACTGCAGTGTTGCCTCTTGAATGAAATGTGTAGTTTATTTCACTTCAAGTGGTACGTGCAAATAAATGCACTGCTTCCCAACTTTTGAATGATTTGAACCACTGACTATAACATCACATTTCCATGTCAACAGCAAAAAACACTGACTTCTAATTTTTTCTGGTGACTTTTAAACTAGGGCTCCTTGATCTCACTACTGTGCTATGCACCTCAAGTTCATCTCTGGCGATAATTTTAACCTTGCAATCAATGTATATGTGTAATAGTACATCACATAGAAATACAGTTTATAGTTTATATACACTGGGACTGGGACAGAAGGCTTTTTGCCACAGTTATTAGGTTAACTTTTATTTTATTTTCTTTATTGCCAAATAAAATAATAATAATAATAATAAAAGAAAAATCCTGCCGTGAACAAAATGTGTTTATAAAAGGTGCTATCATTGAGGCTTCATGAGACACTACAGATTTCAATTCTGCAACATACCTTGAAATTGAGCGCTGTCGTTCCTACATGGGTTTCAACGCAAGACTTGAAGAATCCTAACGACATCCGCCTGTCAAGATTTACCAACAGCACTGGAAGAAAGAAAGCAAGACATCACACAATCACAACATTCTGTATAAGCCAATATTGTCATGTGCAGATATTTTGGCCAATGGCAACACAAGCAGACATTTTTATGAGTTAATGTTTTTGCTTTCGTCATCCGAGGTTGTATTTACGATGTGCGACCATAACTTCACGAAAACAAAACCCTTGCAAAATAACGGCTTATACAATAGATACTGGAAGCATATGAAGGCATTTGTGATCGAAGCATGCTACACTGACTGTACATTAAAGTGACTCGGTAACATTGTCTCAGATTCTGAAACAAAATCTTGGATTAAGCTCATGCTGCAATCATAGTTATAAACCTTTAGGATCAGTCAGGAATCCCATGACTTTTACAAGCCGATCGCCTGTCTGATTATCAAGATATTTATGATTGGAATTCGAAATTTCAAAAACTGTTTTCCCAACATTTTTTTTAACACTACAGCCTATTGGGGAACATGAGTGTGGTAAAACCGGTCACTCAAAGATTTTTACTTCTTTGAGGCACTTCATGATCATTTTGATTTTTTTTTAGGGCTTCAATATTACACCATATCACAGACACTGATAACGCGTAGGGCCATGCATCTCAGATTTGGCATTGTTAAACGATGCCTTTAAAGAATCACCCATTATCTTAATTGACACTGGAAATACAAGCATGGTCTGATTCAAGCTATTTTCATTATCTTCATACCTGCCAAACTTTCACAGCAAAAATTAGGAATCTCTCAGGGCAAAATTAGGAATACAGTCTATTTTTTTTTTACACAAAATATTTCAGCAAAAAGAGAGGAATCCAGGGTTCAATAGCTTGAAGGCCAAAAAATAGGAATCATTTCTCCAAAATAGGAATGGTTGCCAGCTATGTATCTTTTAGGAATTTTGAGAGTGAACAAAAAAAATTGAGTTAAGATCAATTATTTTGGACAAAAAAACAGCACCCCACACCTATTTGAATAAAACAGGAAAAGAAAATGACTTTACAGCAACTCGTACCTCTGCCTTCCTCTGTGTCTGACAGCTCTAACGGCTTGAAGTACCACATCTTCTTCTTTTTCTGTGCTCTTGCAGCTTCACTGACTTCCTGATCAGAGTCTACACTTGGTTCCACATACCCTAGAGGAGGTCCGCTTGGACCGTTGGGACCTTGCTCCATCCCGTCTCCGCCACTCTCACACGCCTGGTCCACCGCATCCCTCCGCCTATGAATAGCATCCATGATCTGAGGGTTGAGGGGTCCGGGGAGAGGGCTCATGGCGCGGGGGCGCAGGCTCCCCGCGTCCGGAACCTGCAGCTTCCCACATTCCGTGCATGATGCGGCAGCCTGCGATTGCGATGCCACTGGCAACGTCAAGTGACTCTTGGCGATTTGTCTCTGACTAGATAACGATGGCACACGGGTGGCACTCTCTCCTTTGTCTCTATGGCTCGGATCCTTCCGCGGATGCGATGACGATGTCACGTCACTCATGACCGGTTGCGCTGCATTCAACGCATCAGTTAATTCCTGGGCATTCAAAGGGTCCACAATGCTCTGTTTCTCTTGGGGACCGTCACAACCACCATCGGGTTCCCCGCGGAGTTCATCTCCAATCACATTCTCATCCTCTCCCGTTTGCTCGTCCGTTAGCCTGGCTTCATTCAGGGATACAACACCACTGTCTGTTTCACTCCCAACCAAATTCACACCGTTCTTCTCCAGCGGCTGGTCATCGCTCAGCGTTGAGGAACTTCCCGTGGGGCTAGGTGTCGGGATCTTGTTGGGAGAGAGGCCTCCAGTTTCAACTTGGAGGTCAGAGAATTTCTCAGCTACGGAGTCATTTGAAGAACTCGACTCCGACACCTCCTCTTTGGCACTGTCCTCCTCTTCTGAATCAAACAAGCAAATAAGTCATTAAGGATTTGGCTTAAAGTGACTTTACTCATGAAAATTGATGAAAAAAAATTGAAATATGAAGTTATCATTACCATTTTGATTATATAGTTTAGTGCCAATCTCATCATCAGTATCACTGTACTTATAAACACTACCAATTATACAAAAAAATATGCACATTTTCGACATCCATGGTGTTGTATAAACACCAACATTTAAAATCATCATCATCATCCACATCATAATTATCATTACCACTATCACCACCAACACCACCAACATCACCATCATCATCACCATAATCATCATTATCACCACCACCACCTACAACGTTATCAACGTCATTGTCACCATAATAGCCATTAACATCTCTCATCATTATCAACATCATTATAACCATCACCATCACCACTACCAACATCACGCCCATCATCATTATCATCGTTGTCACATAATAGCCATTAACATCTCTCATCATCATCATCATCACCATCATCATCACCGTCACCATCATCATCATCACCTCCATCACCATCATCATCATCATCATCATCATCATCATCACCACCACCATTGTCACCATAATAGCCATTAACATCTCTCATCATTATCAACATCATCATCACCATCACCACTACCAACATCTCCCCCATCATCATTATCATCATCATCGTCATGATAATAACCATTAACATCTCTCATCACCATCACCATCACCATCATCATCACCACCGCCACCACCACCATCATCATCATCACCATCATCATCATCATCATCACCTCCATCACCATCACCGACACCATAATAATGTTTTCTTTACCTCCTGAGAGAGGTGGGAGTGATACAAGGAGACGGATTGTGTTGGCATATCTGTCCAGCAGTGTGTAGAGCCGGGAATGGGGAAAGTCAGTATCCATGTCTTCCAATCCACTTGCTTCAACAAACACCTGTTAGGAAAAAGGTATCAATAATAATAATAATATTTCTTGTTTACCCAGTGTGTGTGTGTGTTGGAGACGGGGCTCACTGAGTGTGAATGAATCCGATGACCGGGGTAGTAATATCCGTTGAGCGCTTAGAGCCTGTATTTCGTATTAAAGTGACTCGGTAACATTGCCTCAGATTCTGAAACAAAATCCTGGATTTAGCTCATGCTGCAATCATGATTATAAACCTTTAGGTCAGTCAGGAATCCCATGACTTTTACAAGCCGATCGTCTGTCTGATCATCAAGATATTTATGATTGGAAATGGAAATTGCATTTTTCGTTTTCCTAACGGTTTTTATAACACTACAGTCTATTGGGGAAAATGAGTAGGTAAAACCGGTCACTCAATAATTTTTACCTTTTTGAAGCACTTCATGATCATTTTGAAGCGCAATTTTTTTTAGGGCTTTAATATTACACCATATCACAGACACTGATAACACGTAGGGCCATGCATCTCAGATTTAACATTGTTAAACGATGCCTTTAAGCGCTATATAAATCCAGATCATTATTCTTACCTTATTGCATTTACTGAATCCTTCTGTTTTCAGGTTCTTGCCGGGAAAAGTGAGTAGACGAAGCTCGTTGTAATATTTCTCTAAAACAAGACGCATCTTGCTGGGTGGCAGACCGGTTAACTGTGGAGAGAATGAAGTAGATGGAAGCAAAGAGGGAGAGAGGCAGAGAAGAGACAGAGAGAGAGAGAGAGAAAGAGGGAGGAGAGAGAGAGATAAAGAGAGAGAGAGAGAGAGATTGGGTGAGAGACAGAGAGAACAAGCAAGTGAGATAGAGAAATAGAGAGGAAGAGAGAGAGAGATGTAAACAAAAAAGACAGAGATAGCAACACAGAACGAGAACATGAAAAAAGAATTAGTTTCTAAAATAAACTTATTTTACGACTCCAAGATAGTAAAACGAAATGAAAAAGAAAGAAAAAAAAAAGAATAGAAAATAATACATTTTTGAGGTGGAGTTGCATACCACAATGTCATTCTTATGTTACAACTCTCCTTTCCAATTAGCACCCCAAAATACTTACATGTGTAATTACTTTGAGTGCATGATGAAAACAGGAAAAATGTCTTTGAAATACGTTTGAATCTGTATTTTGACTTCACTTTATCCCTTGAAAAGGGAATACCACTTACCCCTTCGATCTGCTCTTTAAGCTCTCTAAGGGTAGTTTGATGATAAGCTCTGGTTGTGATAGGATTTTGTATTTCACCTTGCCTCAGGTCGACCACGAACAGTTTGATGGTCACGCCTATACAAAGTAAACAGAATAATTTGATGATGCTATTGATGATTGATTGATGATTGTTTTACCCGATTGTTAAGAAAGCATGAATATGCTTGTAGGTAAGCAACCAGGGGACCTACAGCTTGACATCATCTCCAAAGGACTTGGTAATGAGGATTAATGCCTTACCAAAGGGCACGAGTGCACTGACTTGTTTTCAAACCCTGGACCTCCCGGTTACAAGACCACTGCTTTGCCACTGGGCCATCATCCCCCAATGTGGTTGTGCTCATAGTGAATACCAACCTGCCTTATGCGTTCTTTATTACCCCTGACTTAATTTTTTGTGATTTCAAATTTTCTCTTAATTTGATTAATTTGATCTTGTAAATTACACGCATACATTTTCAAGAAATTTTCCCTATAAATTTTATGACACAGACATTAAAGGTATATAGAAAAGGGGTCATCCTAAACAACATTACTGACTCGTCATACATTTGTAAATATTCAGTCACAGTTACAAAGTAATGATATGAATACAGAGAAAATTAGCAAGGGACGGATGGCAAGTGAAAGAAAATTGAGAGATTGAAAGACAGGGAGACACAAAAGAGACACAGAGAGAAAGAGAGGACAGTGAAAGACAGATACAGTGCAAGAGAGAGATAGAAAGATGTGTGGATAGATAGACAGAAAGACGGACAGACAGAGAGACGGACTGACAGAGAGAAAAAAAAAAGACTGATAGCCCAAATAAAAGACAGATTAGTACTGCATCACAAATCAACCCCCGCAAAAAAACAAAAAAAAATTCTCACCTCCCGGCTTATAGCTCTGAAACTGTTGCTCTGCTGTCCTTGTCTCCATCAGAAGGTCAAACATATATGACCCCTTGACCCCTCCAAGGAGTTGACCCATGGGCGTGTCCTCTTCACCCTCGTACGACCTCTCAAGCGACTCATGGAACTCGTCATACTTGACCATTCGGCACTGCTCTACCGGTATGACCTCATCGTATCCAAGCAGCTGCAAGACCAAGCACGCATTTCATAAGGTACAATTTAACTTTGAAAGACATTTGATTGATTGGTCTAAATGGTTACGTGAATCAAGACTGCAAGATCATCTATAAAGCCTATTGAATAGCAATGACCAATGCTTACCTGATGACCCTGTTGTGTAGCCTCTGTTAATGTCCTGTCCTTGTGAACCTCCAATCTTGTTTCGATCGTCTTTCCCGTCACTGGATGGATTCCAAACAGCTTGATCTGCAAGACATCACCAAAGACCTCATTAACTCTTTTAGGGCAATCATTCCACATTTTGTGATTTGGCTCATTAAGTTTTGATTCAAAGCCCTAAAATATATATCTTGGGAGTGTTTCACAAAGACTAAGATCGACTTTAAGTTGGACTTAACTATGGCAGGCCGTTCATGCCATTGTTTGCTCTCACCATTTACTGGCATTGGTCTCTCAAGGGACGTACAAATTAAGGTCACAAATCTACAGAATTTATATTTTGTGATAATTCATTGTTGAAGGAAAAAAAATATCTAAAGATCATAATGGTGAGAGCAAACAGTGGCATGAACGGTCTGCCATAGTTAAGTCCAACTTAAAGTTGATCTTAGTCTTTGTGAAACACTCCCCAGACGCATGAGTAGAAAGAGTATACATTTCTGCATACATTTCTCTTGCATGACCACATTGCGTTTGATGCCAGGAATTTTAAAAGGGAAAATAAGCTTTAAAATCCTTAACTTGGCAAAACATTGAGAGGTTCTGAATCATTCTATCGATCAACATCGGCAATTTTTTGACAAAGTCCGTACTAATAGATTTTGTTCCTAGAGACATATTTTATTAGAACAATGTAGCAATAAAAGAAAAACATTGTAGTTGCCAATTTGAAGAACAACATGTGATCTATTTAGCCCTTAAAATAAATCCTGTACTGAAAGGGTAAGAGATATTTCATGGCCATTCTTTGTAAAGTCACACACATCATCAAGAAAATTGGAATAAAGCAGAACCTCAAAATATCTGAATACCATTTGATGTCTGAAAGAAACTGAAGTATCCTAAAATTACTTATAATACACAATAAGGCTGCGACGAGTACTCGCACTGTTGACAACTACTCGAGTACGATTTCTCGTACTCGAATACTCGGCCGCCATTTTTATTTTATTTTTTTTCCCCCCGTTCACCTGGCACTGTCCAGGCCGATGGTCACCCGTGCCAGAAGAGCACCGGCATGGTACCGTGGGTAAAAATGTTTCCCAGCTCAATCATACACTAGGTGTCACTGTCAACTCACCACTCAGAAACTGGGACCAAATCTCCGGATTTCTGTTTGGACTCGGAAGAATATTTGTCTGTCATCTTTAGTTTTAAAAATAACATTGTTTCAATTATTTGTCAAAAATTCAAAAGCACAAATAGGCGCTTTCAACAGCAACTTGAAGTAAAATCGCGTGGGTTTTCAGAGACGAACCTTCGTACTGTTCGTAGTATGGTGTTGGCGAAAAAAAAATCAAAAAATTCCAAAAAAAATCAAAAAATTCAACAACAACAAAAAAAATTCAAAAAAATTCAAAAAAAACATGGCGTCCGAGTATTCAAGTACCTGTAAGCCTGGGAGTGTACTCGAGTACCTCATTACACGGTTATGCACAGCCCTAATACACAATGCTATCATTTAGAAATAAAACAGTGGAGACTTCCAATGTGAGATCATATAAAAACTCATATAAAAAACCCATTCAATATGAGATGTATGTAAAAGAAAATGGAGCTTAAATCAATAATCTTTCATGATATTGGTAGTATAAGGGACTAAGAATCCCTATTGTGTAAATAAACTTTGTTTCAGAGGCTCTGACCTGATTGATTCACATAGACAAAATTGTACTAAAGCGTTACTAAAATGGTATAGCTGAAATGTGTACAATGTTGAAACAGCTTTCCAAAGGTTTATAGGAAGCAAGACTACATGTAAATATAGTTGGGTCAATTTAAGGAAAAAAATACCTCAACCCCCCAAAATTGCAATAATATTTTTTTTCAACAGTTTAGACACCATTTTAGATTTCCTGGTTTTCTGGTGGCCATATCCCATTGTAAATGGTATGAATGGACTCTTCGACCCCCAAAACCTAGGTATAAACACCAAAATCACATCTCTAAGACCCCGTTCTCATTCACTTCATTGGAGCGGTCTAACTAAGACCCGTTCCTCAGGAGCGGTTCTTAGGTGAGTGAGAACGGTCAAAGTGGTCCAGGAAGTGGACTTCTGGACCGCTCCAGAAGACCACCTTGGGAGGTGGTCTTGAGGAACAGGTCTTATTAAGAGCGGTTTGGACCGCTCTAACGTGCAATCTGAACGGCGTACTTTGAACGGAAGTGAGCTAGTGACGTTCGCGTGAAACATGTAGTACGGTACATACGGTTTGTATTCCGCGAAAAATTGACCCGCTGACCTGAGCTGCCATAGCAACAAGACCACTTTGACTCGTGGAGCGGTTTGAGCCATAAAAAACTGCTCGGAGTGTGAACGCTCGCAAACCGTTCCTCAAGACCCGTTCCTCTGGGGCGGTCTAACTAAGACCACTTTCAAAGTGAGTGAGAACGGGGTCTAAGATGGATATATCATGATTTATGGCTACTTTAAGGTATTAGATTTTTAGTATGTTATTCCTGATATCAAACACTACCAGAAACGATTAAAAAACCTTTTGTTGCAATTTTTTGGGTCAAACCCTATATTGACCCGACTAATAGGTGGCTGCAAAAGTATGGAACACATTTGAAAATATTCGTCTCGAAATGATTATATCTTTAATTTGAAAGAAATTAACACAGCAGTATGAATGAATTCCTATAAAAGGAACTTTGTATCTTCTGTATCTTAGGGAGATGGGAGTTGGTCTAGCGGCACGTTCACTTGGTCAGCTCTCTGTCTTCGCCTACAAACTGGCTCAGGAGACCCCGTATCGAAACTGAGTCACGTCTTTCGGATGGTGACGTTAAAGGTCGGTCCCCAGACGTAAATAATCATATGTGATTGATACACATCTGTAAAAACCCAATTACACACACACACACACACACACACACACTATAAACTGACCTTGCAGGTGTTCCTCTCTATCTCCCTTTGTCTCTTCTCTTCTTCTTCCTCCTGATAGAGACCATTGGAGAGGTGGGAAATGTGCTTCGGAAAATTGTCTGCATTCATGAAACCTGGAGAGAAGGAAGAGAATAAGATGGTGGTGATAATGAAGAAGATGATGATGATGGTGGAAATATACTCTACTATGCATCTGTTTGAAGTAATTTATAACAATATTAGGCCAACAGCCAAACTTGACCTCTCAGGATCCATCTTCAGCCAACCAATAAGAACCATCTGACTGGTGCAGTGGATCCTACCTAACGGTATAGCAACCCTTATCCAACCTTACACACTCATCCTGAAGATGGTAGGTACAACCTATCGCAATGTTGAGATAGAGCATGAGTGGTTCCTTTTCAGGGCCAACTTACCCTGTCAAAAGAATACGTGGTGTAACCGCGAACCTTGCTCAAAACAATATTAGATTTATTTATAGTGCTTAAATCCATCATGCAAGTTGATCAATGGGCTTAAGAATTATGTTATTTACTCTGAATCTAGCTGAGCTATAAAGAAAAGAAGCTCAGACATTCAAGGAGTTGCCCTCTACCCTGTTACTTCACCCGGGTCTAGAGTGGGAAATGTGGATTAATGTCTTGCCAAAGGGTATTAGTGCAAACGAAACGATTCTGTCCATGTACCATGTGATCCATAGTCTATTGACCAGAGATGCAGTTCTATTACAGCAGGAGTGTTCTGTTGCTTATTAAATATTTTAATTGTACATGCTCTAGGCTTACAAAAGTTGAGTAAAGTACAAAATACTAGGAATCAAGACAAATGTGACTGCATCTCCTATATGCCAATACTTGGAATTTTGACCTTTGAACTTTGATGTAATTACTCCAAAATCTAATCAGATTGTCTTCATATGGAGATACATACTATCATCAAGTTTGAAGTTCATATCTCAAGTAGTTCTTGAGATATCGCGATAACGAGAAAGCAGGACGGACGGACAACCTGATAACATGATGGCATGGCACAGGCACTACCTTTGATGGGCGGAGGCATACAAAATACTACAAAGAATCTCTCCTACTCACTAGCATTCCGAAGTGGGTCGATCTGTCTGTACATTAACATGTATGCGTTAGTGGAGCTGGTGTACGAACTGGAGTAGTAGCCCCTGTAATGTGTCGGCTCTCCTCCGTAGGTCTTGCGGATGTCGTCATAAGTGATACGTGATACATGCTGGTCATTGAAGCAGTACCACTGGCCATCCGTGAAGGACCTAGGAATAGAGAGAGAGAGAGAGAAATTGTTCAGCAACAAACCTGATTAAAATACAAGAATTGCAGTCAAGGGGGCCTTGATTTGCTTTGAATGACATTACAGTATAAGTGCAGTTCATCTCATAAGTTCATTCTCACTTGATATATGCATAGTAATGTCCGCCTGACGCCGTCCCAGAATGCACCATGATGGAGAAGAGCTCATAGGTGTAGGGCCCCCTCGTCTGTCGCTCCTGATCATTCCGGTGATTGGTCATGGCTGTAGAGGCCTGCTCCATGACGATTCCCTCGTCGAGGGCGTCCTCCAGAGAGTTCTCCTGACTCTGACTGCTGGGGCTTCCATCCTCGTTCTCTGCTCCGCTGTCGGACTGCGTTTCACCTTCAACCTACAGTGATAAAACAAGATAATGATAACGGTAATAATAATATTGGATATTTATATAGCGCTTAATACAAAATACCATCTCTAAGCGCTTAACAGATATTATTACCCCCGTCATCAGATTCAATCATGCACAATGTGCACCATCTCCACTCCCTGAGGAGTACTCCTACCATTTGGTTACTGTGAGAGCATATGGCAATTACTAAGACAAAGGCTTTCGTCATCCTACCAGGTCCCCATTTCTATGCTGGGTATGGAGAGGCAAATGTAGATTAATGCCTTGCCAAAGGACATTAGTACCGTGTCGGGGATCGAACCACGACCTTTGAATAGTGGAATGCTATCTATGGATGATACTACAGTCTGACTTACGTATGCTTGCACGGTCGCCTTTGTAGGTGGTTCCCCTTGCGAGTCAGCCTCGGCTACGACAAATGCATTTAGGTCGAGAATCTCGGGGAACGTCATTCTAGAACGTAAAACAATCAAAGAAAAGAAAAAGAATTACAAATTCGGTTTTGATAAAGCACTCATTACGCAAAATTCAAGTCAACCTGTAATTCATGTCTATATTTCATTTAATGAAATTACATCACTCCAGAATTACAATGACTTGTAAATGATGAAGTAAATATAGCTTACACTTGGTGCTTGATAAATCAGTGGACTAAATTAACTGAGGTTATTATTTGACTGCTCTAAAAAATACAGGTGGTTACTAATAGTAATTATCATCAATATTATCATCATTATTACTATCATCATCATTAGTGTCATTATAATGATTACGAATTTCATTTTATTGTAAATCAAGTTAATTTTGAACTACTAACTTGTTACCGAGTTTGATGCGGTGCATCATGGCAGAATCAAATTTGAATTGTATGGGTTTCAGCGTATCATCATAATTACTGTTACAGTGAAACTTGTATATAAAGACCACTCAAGGGAGACAAGAAAAGTGGTCTTCATAGGCAGGTGGTCTTTATGTACAGGTTTTTTTCACTACATATTTAAATGAGAAACGCTATTCAAGGGAAACAGAAATATGGTCTTTCTATACAGGTGGTCACTCAAGCAGGTTTCACTGTGTATCATCATTATCATCACTATTAAAGGCATCGTTTAACAATGTTAAATCTGAGATGCATGGCCCTACGTGTTATCAGTGTCTGTGATATGGTGTAATATTGAAGCCCTACAAAAATTGGTCATGAAATGATCGTGAAGTGCCTCAAAAAAGTAAAAATCTTTGAGTGACCGGTTTTACCATAGTCATTTTCCCCAATAGACTGTAGTTTTATGAAAACCGTTAGGAAAACCAAAAAATGAAATTTCGATTTCCAATCACAAATATCTTGATAATCAGTAGGTAATCAGACAGGCGATTGGCTTGTAAAAGCCATGGGATTCATGTATGACCTAAAGGTTTATAATTATGATTGCAGCATGAGCTAAATCCAGGATTTTTTTGAAGAATCTGAGGCAAAGTTACCCAATCCCTTTAACTGTATTTCTATCGAAGGTCAAATGAATTTGGACTCACTTGTCATTGAGTTTGATGCGATGCATTGTGTTGTAGTCAAAGTCAAATCGTTTGAGTTGCAGGGTGAGGAGGTAGGGAAAGTGTTGAAACTTGAGGCCCTTGTGGGCGTCGCATTTCATGTTGCATCTCTCACAGAAGTACTGGTTACTCTCATCCAGGGTCTCAGGCTCCACAAAGGCTTGCAAAGCCTCGTCCTAGAGCAAACAAAAATTAGGGTTCATACATAGATAACGAAAGTTGGCAGAAATACTACAGTCAAACCTGCTTTAGTGACCACCTGACTACAAAGACCACTTTTTGTGTTTCCCTTGGGCGGTCACTATAGACAGGTTTGACTGTATTTTCCTTCTATTGTTATTTTCTACTAGTAAATTTTGTATCTTAAGTGAAACAGATATGTAAAAAAAGAATTCAAAAAGCTGTAAAATAAATTTTGTATCTTGTGAAACAGACATGTCATGTTGCATTATCACAGAATTAACCGTAATGGTTGTTCTCCCTTAGAGCAGTGCTTCAACATACACTAACGGGCAGTCTGTACACACAGGCTCCCAAATTTAACCACAGATATCCATAATATAAACTTTAAAAAATTCAATGAGGATGAAAAAAAGTTAGTGTGGAGAACTGCACAGAGCTTTGGCTTAAAAAAAGATTGGGTCGAAAAGGCTTGCCCTGTCTGGCGAATCTTTTGGTCTGTGTTCCTCTCTTTCTTTTATTAAAATATGGGGGAGAATAATAGCTGATGCATCCTCAATTTATTTTGCTTTTGTGCAATACTGAAAGGAAAATATTTGTTATTCCTTGATATCGGTAGTCTATGTTCATTCAGCCATCCATTGATGTAAAGTTGTATTTTCATCGGAAAGGGTCTTTATTAAAGGTACTATGTCCCATTTGCAGGCCCAAAAAATGAAAAGGTTAAATTCTAATGGCATTTGAAAGACAATACTAATTTAGAACTTCCCCCCCAAAAAGGGGGCTTGAAAATGTCTTTAAGTGGGAAAATAACGACTATTAGTTGTCGAATCGACTTAGGAGCTATAGAGCCAGTAAGTAATAGTCTGATTTTTCAGACCATTGTACCGAATGGTCGTACGTTTTATGCTGCGCAAAGATTCAATCAGTTTAATTTTGGCCATTACTAGAAGTAGGTTATTGATGTAGACAAATGCTCATGTACCCTTTACAGCTTATGTTATTACCAAAAATGAAAAAAGCCAGTCAGTCACTCAATAGTGTCTGACAGTGAAGTCTAGCAAGTAAACGGGTTTCCTCGCATAATTTGAATATTAGGACACTGCTAACGTTTAAATTTCACAGATAGGACATACATGACATATTCATAATTCCAGCAAAGTTCTACAGAATTTGATGTTGGCTGCAAAAGGGACATAGTATCTTTAAAGCAATTTTACAACTACACATATAGACAAAAAGCGCAATACTCACAACACTGCTGTAGACCTTGTTGGCACCGAATGGTCTGATCACCAACGGGATGTCGAGGAAAGCATCTGATCTTGCACTCTCATAGCCACACTGTACCAAAAAAAAGAGTTGTGGATTAAGTACAGGATTAAGATTTTCAAGTAGACTTAAAGCTACCGGTACTTGTATATGAATATATAAGAAAATCGAGTGTAAAAGTAAGGCTTTTTTAATAGAGGTGTTGTGGTCTAGTGAATAAGTCACCAGACTGCAGATCACAAGGTACGGGGTTCAAGTCCCGCCGCGGCACTAATGTCCTTTGGCAAGACGTAAATCTACATTTGCCACTCTCCACCCAGGTGTAAATGGGTACCTGATATGCTTGAGCGCTAGTTACTTTGGCAGCTCGGCTACAACCAGGGTCATATGTGTACAGCGCCATGGGCGTCAGAGCGCTATATAAATATCCATATTATTATTATTATTATTTATTACTATTATAAAAAGTTACTCAGAACCATATTCAACAATACTGTATTGACAAAGTTTCAAATACTTTTACTCTATTTTCATACCTTCAAACACTTGACATAATCCTTCATTTGACTCTGAATTGAGTTATTAAGTGATCATCATCCTTCATAAAGTGTGTAGTGGGTTAAATATATACAATTCATTTCCTTAGGAGAGTGTTAGCCCTCGTTCACATTTACCTTTAAACACTTGACATAATCTTTATTTGGCCAAGTAGATCGGTTAGTATTCATAGTGTGAATAGTGTCATATGTTTCATTCAATTCAACATGGGAGTATTAGCCCTCATTCACACTTACCTTCAAGCACTTGAAATAATCCTTCATCTAGCCAAGTAGAATGGTTAGTATTCATAGTGTGAATAGGGTCGTGTATCTAGTTCATATCAATATGGGAGTATTAGCCCTCATTCACACTTACCTTCAAACACTTGACATAATCTTTCAGCTGACCCTGGTAGAGTTGGTTTATAATATTACTCTGATCCGTGTTCTTCCATTTCTTCTCCAGGGCATCAAACATGACCCTGCACAACTCCTGTACATCATGCTGCTGCCAAGCTGTTTGAAAAACAATAATAGAAAGAAAGAGAGAGAGAGAGAGAGAAAGAGAGAGAGAGAGAAAGAGAGGGAGAGAGAGAGAGAGAAAGAGAGAGAGAGAAAAGGGGAGTGAGAGGGAGATAACATATTAATCATATGAACAAGCAAACAATCTATTTGTTATGCCTCCGTCACAACTGAGCGTGTTCCGTTCTGTGGTCCGGTCTACAATGGATTTTATAAAAATACCTGCCTTTGATGTAAAGTAACTCGCTACCATTGTTGAAGGTTGATGAAAAAACTGCGTAATCTTTGTATGAAATGTTACTTATTATATTCCTTCTACTGTACTAACCCTCTAACATGCAAAAAAAATCCTGAAAATTTTTTCAAACCACAAAGATATCTATGGTTTTCTTTGAAGGCATCACTGTGCAACACCCTCCAACTGTAAATTTTCCCAACCGTTTTTCCATGAAAAAAGACATAAGACAGGTTTTTAAAAATCTTTCAACACTTAAATGTCTGGAATGGTGTATAGAGCCAATTCATTGCTTTGTGATGATTTACATTCACCTAAAATGTAATTAAATTGTAATAATATAGTTGGGAGAATTAAGGAATCGATCAGATCAGTTTTTCCCAATTTGTATCATTAACAATGGTCTGTTTTCACTCAAAATTTCAGATTATCTTTAATTGTACATTTAGAATTGAAGTCACTACCTTAGCACCATTTTCTCTCATCTGAACAATGTTACAAAGTCCCTTAAGGGCATAAATGTTTCTGCCAGATCAGCAGGAGCATGCAAGCACCTGCAGGATGGTGTCAGACAAGTCCAACAATCTCTGCATAGTGGTAATTTTTTATGAATGCAAGTGACACAGGCACTGCAGCCATTGATTGTACTTCTTGCAAAAATTGTGTTGTGGTGAATTGGTGATGCACACAGCCATGAGGAGCCGTAGCTTGCTTTGGGGAATGTACGTGTACGTTCTTGCAAGAAAGAGGGCGGCATTTGCATGAGGCAGATGAAAGAAACCCATGAGGGACCGTAATAAGGATGTGAGAAACACAGGTGTTCCGCCAAAGGCAAGTCCACACACGGGAGCCTTCTTCTGTTCTTTCTTTATCCCTCTCTATCTTTAGCCTTCTTCTTCATTATGTCATATGATTTGTCACCTCCTAAGTCTGATACCATCCCAATTCTTGGTCTTCCTCTTTCACATTTACCATCCATCTTCCCTTCCAACATGCCCCTGAGCATGTGTTCCCCTGTAAGATGTGTCCTATCCAGTGTTTCTTCCATCTCCAGATTGATTTTCTCAAGCTCCATTGGCCTACAACCTGATTAAAGTAGAGAGCCCGCACAAGCAACAAGACACATACATATGTAGGGAGTTGTGACCACAGTATAAGCGCACTCCAAGGATGCCTTTGGTATTCACTGACTGTCCCAACCACCAGTGCATACCTCACAGCAAAATTTAGGAATGTCTCAAGGCAAAATTAGGAATACAGTCTATTTTGTATATTTTTTCACACAGAATATTTCAGAAAAAGAGAGGAATCCAGGATTCAATACAATAGCTGGAAGGCCAAAAAATAGGAATCATTCCTCCAAAATAGGCGTGCTGTATAATTGAAAGGCAAGGTATTATCAACATTACGGTACTTTTCTGAGGCAAATGCTCTGCACAATGGATCGAATTGTATTGTTAAACATATCTTACCTTCACTGCTATCCCATCCAAAGCTGCGTGTGACATCTGTCGTCTCAATTGACCTCTTCTTACTGGTCTGAAGCTGAATAAAGAGACGTTGAAGGTGATACGGGATGCTCTTAGATCGTTCCTCCTGTGTATCAGTATACTCCCATCTGACAGGAGAAAAAAGAAAATTGTTTTGAATGCATTAGTTGTTGCTTTGTCAGGCTAACCTCTCACCATTCAGTGAATTTGTCAAGAATAAATTCTGATTGCAAGAATTTAAAGGATTTTAAATATAAATCATTAACATGTGTAAAATAACTTGTATGACACACGCTCCAATGACAGTTGCTTCGCGATCGATTCACTACCCGACCTGAGTTGTTCACTTCAGTCCTGGGCCCTGTTTCATAAAACTGTTTATTAATAACAAATGCTAAATTTCTATGACAAATTTGCTCTCAGCCAATCAAATGCCACGATTTCAGTAGCTTATAACAGTTATTGTAACTTGTTATTGATAGAACAAGTTTATGAAACAGGGCCCTGGACCAAACACTAGAACTGACCCTACATTTTTTGTGAAAATAAATCCTGGAGCATGTCACAGCACCAGTAAATCTACTCAATCTGGGCTATGTCTCATGAAGTCCTCCAATCAATCGAAAGTTTACAGTCTCCTATCTCTTATGTATCTTTTGTTTCAATGTATATTTTAACCGAGAAAGAAATAAATGAGAATTGAATTGAATTGAATTGAATTGAATGTACATAGTTGCAAATGGTATCAACTGCAAATAAGTTCTGATTGATTGCAACTCTGTATAAGACGGGGCCCTGGTATGTATTATTCCTGAATGCATGAATGTTGCATTATCTGAGAAATTTTCCTCCAATTTAATTCTAGAGACTGTTTGCAGTCATTGACATGAACTTAGAATTATTATATATTTTTGTTCTTTCACAAGTCATTTGACGACACATCAAATGACCATATGCTAATGTCATCAGATCAATCACAAACATTTGTACATGTGCTTATGAATGATTCTACATTTATGTTCTTTCCTAGTCGATGTTATTTTCAATTATACACACAAGCTTATGTATTCAGCTCAATCACAAATAATATTTTGGCATTGGTACTGTGATCATAACCCGACCCTGACCCTGACACGACACTATTGTGTTTTGGAAAGGCATTAATCTACATTTGCCACTCCTTACCCAGGAGAGAAATGGGGACCTGGTAGGATGACGAAAGCCTTTGTGTTAGTACCGGTAATTGCCATATGCCCTCACAGTGACCATATGGTAGAAATACTCCCCAGGGAGTGGAGATGGTGCACATTGTGCGTGAATGAGTCCGATGACCGGGGTAATAATATCTGTAAAGCGCTTAGAGACGTTATTTCACCTTAAGCGCTATATAAATCCAGATTATTACAGTCAAACCTGCTTTAGTGACCACCTGTCTACAAAGACCACCTGTCTACAAAGACCACATTTGTTGTTTCCCTTGAAAATGGTTTCTCATTGAAACATGTACTAAAGGAACCTGTCTACAAAGACCACCTGTCTATAAAGACCACTTTTTGTGTTTCCCTTGGGCGGTCGCTATAGACAGGTTTGACTGTATTATTATTATTATTATTATTACAGACATAGAACTTACTTGTAGACAGCATTTCTAAACTCTGGTGTCATGTAGAGTGTTTGCATCAGGCTGTTGAGATAACACGTCATTGCCTGGTTGACTAGACCAACAAAACCTACAAAAGGAAAGAAAGAAAGATTGGATGGATGGGAGTAGAATACTTATTCAATGTATAATATTGACTGCCCTTGAGGGAGATTCCAGGAAATATTTCCCTTACTAAAATCATATTGACCCGCCCCTTGATAGTGTGCTGAAACTTTGCGGCAATTCAGCTGCTTGGAAGGTTCCGGATGATAAATGGGGAAATTACGTATCGGGCTCAATATTTACTGCAATTTCTGTACGCAAAGTCAACGGCACAACCCAGAAGAGTGAAAATATCAGGGAATATTGCATGCTTGGAAATGCTAGTTTGTCGACTGGGCAATATGGATTTTAATTGCATGGTAAAATTACCTTGTATAGGTAATAATATTAAATATCTAATCACAACCACGAAGAGAATGATGATATCAATCTTTACAAAAACGATGACAATAATGATAGCTGATAAAGATATAGAAAAGATAATAAATCATCTCTCAAGAGCAAGAAGGGCATCTGTGCTGTGTGTTAAAGATGCGAAGGAGTGGGCTATCATGAGGCGCGTCTTCATCATCTCGAGATAGCCAAATAGCCCGCTATTTCTGATTTGGGAAATAATCCTGAAGTTACAAATCGTGTCTTCATCAGCTCGAGATTCGACCTCGAGACTTAAAACTCGACCTTGAGAAATTAGCTCGAGATATTTTGCTCAGCGTTAGCGCATAGTGCGAGTCTTCGGTCTGGTGAAGACGCACCGGACAAATAGCGGGATATTTTGCCAAATAGCGGGATAGTTTGCAAACTATCCCAAGATATCTTGGGATGACAATCCCGACCAAATATCCTGCTAATTGCAACTTCGGGCTGATGAAGATGCAAATTAGCTGGATAGTTTGCGATCAGGATAGTTCCAATAGCGGGATATTTGGCAATCTCGAGCTAGTGAAGACAGGCCTATGGGGAATTCAACACCATTATTTGTTAACCCAATAACAGGTGTTGTCAATCACCAGGTTTAGCCTTTAGTTTTATGACTAACAGGCCTAAGGTAATGCTCTGCATTTTCCATCAATCGGAAAATGGAAAAGTCATTATCTTACATTTCCCTCACCCGAAGACTCTCCGAGAGACCAGGGGGTCTTTCTTGATGGGACTACGGGTTTGCTGTGTGCGAGACTTGTACACCCATTAATGGTATTTTTACCAAGTCTGGTGTCAGCGAATTATGGCTTTCTGCACATGAAAACCGTTGACCATCTCCCTTTACATATCTCATCACAATCAAGAAGAGAATGATGATATCAATGTTTAGAAAAATGATTATAATAATGATAGCAGATAAAGATATTAAAAAAGATAATAATCATCTATCGAAAGGCATCTGTGCTGTGTTACATGAAAGGATTTAATGACCATCTTGTTCTGAGCATATCAAATTTTCAATTGATTTTACTGTTTATACTGTTGGTTTCGGCTTTCTGTTTATTCTTACATTTTCACTCTGATGAGAGCAGGATGAAAAGTTTCACTATGTCTTTATTTGAAGATAATCTTCAATTTTAAAAAAGGACCACAAATAATGACAGTCATTGACTTGATACTGCAAGCATAATTATTTGGTAATCCCATGTCTCATTCATAACCAAGTTTATGAAAAATGAAGATAATTGAAAAATGGAAGTACAATCTTCCTTCATATAGGCTCTTGTAGAGCTTCAAACTCTTTGCAAAATCAACAGGTACACCCCAAAAAATGTATGTAGTTGAGAATGCACGGATCAAAACGAAATGTACCTTGGATTGGTAATTAGACAAAACATGTGGTAATAGCAATATTGTCATTATAATTTTTTTTAAAATAATAATAATGTCTTCTTTACCCAGAGTAGCCTCATCAGTATTAATACCGTTCTCCCAGAGGACCCTGCAATCATATTATTATCTTGGCTTAAAAGCCGAGCTACCATGAAAAGGCGCTCAAGCATTCAAGGAATTTCTTCCTACCGGGTACCCATTTACCTCACCTGGGTGGAGTGTGGCAAATGAAGATTAAAGTGAGTGGATCGTCAGTTTCCATGTGCAGAAGGCCATAATTCGCTGACACCAGACTTGGTGGAAATAACATTAATGGGAGTACAAATCTGCACACAGCAAATCTGTAGGCCAGTCAAGAATTAACCCCTAATCTCTCGGAGAGTCTAGCTTCGGATCCCGCTTCGGATCGGGTGAGGGAAAAGCAAAGCATTACATAAGGTCGAATGGTCATAAAACTGAAGGCTAACCCTGGTGATTGACAACACCTGCTATTGGGTAAACACCCGAACGGTGTCAAATTCCCCATGAGAGCTGACTTCTATGTGTCTTTAATATCTTGCCAAAAGACATTAGTACTGCGGCGGGACTTGAACCGTGAACCTTGCGATCCACAGTTCAGTGACATATCCTCTAGATCACGACACCCCTATTACTATTATCATAATACAGGGATCGCGAAGATGGAGTTCTGAATGTCTTTACCCGTTTCTGATCTTCCAATGACAGCCGAGGAGTAAGGGACGTAGGAGGAGTAGTCGGATGATAGCGAGCTGGTATCGGATGTTGCCGTGATGATGGGACTGGTGTCATCCGATGCTAGGTTCAAGGCATCTATTTCACTGGGAGATTTGGTAGTGCCGCTTGCCCCAGCCTGATATGGAAGAATATTTTGAATGACATTTCTACAAAATCAAGAACTTTCACATGGATTAAATGATTTTTTTAAAAATTTTTTAAAAGGGATAAGTATTTATTCACAATGCAGAGCTGCCAACCTCCAGAACAGAAAATCAGTAATCACAAGGCTCAAAATCAGTAATTTGGGGAATAAAATATCAGTAATTTCCTATGCGGCGCGGGAATCTTTAAAAAAAACGGCGCGACAACACCGCGCGGATGCATGGCACATGATTATCTAAAAATGTTGGTGATGTTACTCACACAAAGTTGCTAAATATTGATTTTGATACTTTTCCGTCTTTCTCAGCGAGTGTTGGATGGCCGCTATACTGTACAGCACTCGCTACGATAAATCATATTTACGTTTTTTTTTTTTTTTAATCCGTAATTTGAGACAACATTCCGTACTGCCGTAATGAGCGTTAATTTCCGTACCAATTACGGGAAATCCGTACTAGTTGGCAGCTCTGACAATGTATGTGTGACAAAGGTCAAATGTGGCAAACCATTGTTTGTTCCAGAAGTTGACCAAAGCGGGCAAAGAATTATTAAATCCCAGTACAATGCACATTTTTTTATTTTACCAATTAGATATCGGAAACGTAATAGCTAAAAGACCCCAAAATTGATTTAGACTATTGAGCTGACAAATGAACCTTTTAAATAGGGGAAATAAAGAAATGATGAAAGGCTCACAGAGAAAGGATAAACTGGGTTAATTCAAAATGGGGATTGGGCATATGATCATTGGACTAAATGACAATACTACTTTACCTGTATAGGGACTGGTTGAGCCCCATCCTTGTCTTGTAGGTTGAATAGATTCCTTCCTACAGTCAACATGCCTAGCTCACCCAGTGACTTTTGACCCTTGTCATTCAAGAGAACCTACAACGGAAATACAAGAAAGAGAGAATATTATTTGCACGCACACTTCATAGTTAAACTCACAAGTTATAAAAGTCCACAAAACATCATGCTTCTGTACCATTGTATACATGTATGTTATATGTAGAGGTAAGTAGGGCAGATCCTACATTGTATTGTCAGAAAGCAGGGGAGGGGGGGGGGGATTATTTTTCCCGTTATCATTTTTTTCTTCCCAGGAGCAGGATTTCATGAATCCCATTAGCCTTCTACAGGCTTTTTTATTGGGGAGAAAGGGGGGTAGGGAGAAAAATATTTGCCCCCCCCCCTTCCCTCTACGATAGCGATACTGCCATTTTCTCTCAATATCTGACAGGGGTGGAGGCAGCTGGTGGTGTTAAGCCCCCCCCCCCCCTCCTCTCCCCCCATATGTAATATGTGTAGATGATCCTATTAAATATGATTGTCCTTATTGCAATATGAAAAATCACATACAAGTACATGTATGTAAATGTATATGAAGGAAACATACATGTACACACAAATACCTACAGATAGGTACTGTATACAAACCTACATGTACATGTATTACTGTACTACAGTTTTTTGTACATGGTCTTTTATGTACATGTATACTGCACATACAATGTACACATACAGTGTACATAGAACACACATACCGGTACAAAACATACATGTACGTGTGTTTATGATGGACAAAACCAAACAAATGAGAAGTGGATTTTTCTTCCTAATCCTCGATTATTTCACACTTCCTGCTTTTCTAGTCTGGTTTCTAACCAGCAAGTGCTATTGCAGATTGAAAGATATGCAGATCTATTTACATACAGTACATGTACATATAAAGCATATATATATATGTGCAGGGTACCATGTCCATGACATTGTACACTACATGCTCACAAGTAAAGGAACTATATATACTGTACATAAAGCTAACCAGGTAAACAAAAGTTGATCCAAGAGATTATGAAAAGGAAGATAACTTGTACATGTATGTGACATGTGATAATTTCATGAAATTTAGTAGAAATATAGCTTTCATGATGTCTATGATTTTAGATTAATTTAAATGTATACATGTACCACAGCTAAAAATTCTTATTACCGGTATTCATATTGAAAATCAACATTAATTTTTCCCTTACATTAATATACATATTATTATTGTTCTTTAAACTTCCGGGAATGACTTTTCTTTTCAAGGACAACTTGGTTAACAATTAGAGAATGCAAATACAAATTGTGACTATGCCACTACATGTAGTACTTAAATGCACAGAAGCAGTTTCTATCCTGTGTAAATAATTCTGTATGCATTGCAACACGTGCATGTACATGTACGTGATTACATGTACAGTGTATTACATGTACATACTGCATAATTATGTCCGCCTAGATTGTTCCCTATCTTTTGTGCGATCATTTGGAACCACGTAGCAAAATCAACAGAGCGCTTGGAAACTGCCAACTTTCATTTGAGAAATATTGCTCAATTTCCTTCCAAAATATCATAACTGCAGGAAAGGAAGGCTATCAGGGCCATTTTTGGCTTGAAAATCATAATATTCAAAACAAAGAAAAGACACCCAAGGCCTCGAGAGCCACTGCCTTCAACTTTCTGTATTAAAATAACAGTCCTGTAATTACATCTGCTTTCAACAGTGTACTAACAACAGGGAAAGTTCTATCCATTGCAAATATCTAAAAAATTGATATTACAATAAATAAGTTGGCAGTTGAATTGATGTTCATGAAGAGATGTACAGTGTACACAAAAGCCGCCTACAAATGTAAGTATTACAGTGAATATTGTATACTAACATTTCTTAAAGAGGAAAGTCCACTCTAATATTAAATTGGTTTTAATAGAAGCAGAAAAATAAGAGAAACAGGTCAGTTAAAGTTTGAGAAAAAACAGATTAAAAATGAGGTCTCCTCCATTTTGCCCTGTACAGTGTACTCAAAAAACTTTTAAAATGTATAGTTTCCCTTAACAAAATTGTCAATCGTACATTCACCCTAAATATAGTTATTGCAAATATGTTTTTATACAACCACTGTATGAAACAAATCTATTCTGTCATCAATAACTAAGAAAATAAAAGTTTACAAGATTTTCTGTACAGAGCGAATTGGAGAGGAGCTCGCAAGATAAGTCAAAGTGTTGCCCGTTTGTGTTTGATTGATGGCAACTTTGAAAATTCATAACTCTAAAATGAAACCTTCATCCTTACATTATCATTGCCGTCTTTTCCACCCCTCTGCCAGTAGAGCTCAAAGGTGTCTGGTTCGTAATTAGCCTGGCGTGCCACCTCTTCGCAGAGTTCTACTGTGGTCGTTGACGTTGGCAGGGTGACGGTGAACTTGCACGTCTGCCATTGAGGGTTGGTAATATCATAGATGATACACAGGATCTTGGGAAGGTCAGCCGTGCAAGTATCCTGAAGAGAGAAAAATAAAACAAGGAGTAAAAATCTAGTTTACGTTCATTCATACAGTGAAACTTTTACGTACAAGGCCAAGGTAATAATAACAATATTCCGCGTTTATATACCGCCTAACACATTGACGATGTCTTTACAGATATATACATGTACATACATGTACATGTATCATTACCCCGGTCATCGTATTCATGCTCGCACACAATGTATGCACATTCTCCACTCCCTGGGGAGCATTCCAGCCAGGTGCCACTTTACAGACGCTCACAATGCTGAGCAAACTACATTAATAACGTTCTCGTCCTACCGAGTAGATATTTAACACATGGGTGGAGAGTAGCAAATGTAGATTAACGTCTTGCCAAAGGTGGTGACTTCTGGTCAATAGGTGTCCCATTTGTTACCGAGTTGTGAGAAATTCTGAACTTAAATTGAGCTTTTGCCTCCCATTTGATCTGATTTGAGCTCTTCGATGGCTATTTTATGATGATGATGAGATATATACATTGTACTAGAAAATTAGATGTGGTCATTAATGTAAGGGACAAAACAACAGAACTGCTTGGACTTGCCTTTTAAAACCCCTCTCATCTACAAACGTTCTGGTCCAATTTACCTGACACTTTGTGAAAACCCTACAGCAAATCCACAAACGGTCGTGTCCTTAACGAGCATCTTCACACGATCTTTTGTTTTTTTGTTTACGAAAGGTTGTGTAATGCAACCTGATGTATCGAAGTAAGCCCATTTTCACACTTATGATAACGTTTCACTGTGGTTTACATGCATGTAACATGTGTAGGGGGGTGTTTCACAAAGACTAAGATTGACTTTAAGTTGGACTTAACTTAAAGCAGGCCGTTTATGCCAATGTTTGCTCTCACCATTTACTGGCATTGGGCTCTCAAGGGACGTACAAATCATGGTCACAAATCTACAGAATTTACATTTTTTGATGATTTATTATTGAAGGAAAAATTATTATCTAAAGATCATAATCAGTGGCATGAACGGCCTGCCATATTTAAGTCCAACTTAAAGTTGATCTTAGTCTTTGTGAAACATTCCCTAGATATCCTAAAAAATGGTTTCTTTAAAATCTATTACATTAATCATGACTATGCATGACTGCTCTACATGTGTATGTATTCCATAAACTCTTGTGGTAAGGCTGGCATTGACAAGCCTTGTATCAACATTTAGAGCATAATGTATGTATGTACATGTATGTTGAGGGAAGAAATTTCCAGCTATAAATACATGTGTATGACAGCGCAAATTTCTTTCTCAACAGTAGCATTTGCACAGCATGTCTTTCCAGTTAACTTAAAGCCCCACTGCACTACTTGTAGCTACTTGCACCCTCTATATACATGTAGCAAACAATGCCTTAGCGGTGCCCGTTGGTCCCCCACGATCCCCTTTTTCTTATGTTACATGTAATTGAGAGCTGAGTTGATGAGATAACGACCTGTCATTGACCATGCTGGGAGGTCTAATCCCTCCTGGCTTAACTAGTGCAGACAGGCTTTAAGTACTTAAAGAGAAGGTTGAGTTCTGGGGAGAGGTGAAAAATAATTTGTGAGCGTTATCATTGTTGTTATGCAAGTGTGGTAGAACATCAGAGAAAAATTGTTTCCTGAAAAGCATGGCTCTTCAAATGCCTTCATATTCTAAATATGACAATTAACAGGTTAAAAATGAGGCCCTATTTTTATGCCACATGTTCGTGTAGTCCCATATACATCTTTCTGTGTACAGTGCTTATTACTTTACCAAGACTGGGCCAAATTTCTTATCATTTTGAGGACTCCAGAACCTGGTAGTACACACCAATACTTATATGCTACATGATCAACCTTTTCTGATCGATTCCACACCGTTTCTTTCACAATGCAATCGCACGACCAGAACTCAACTTTATCTTTAAACCTGTTGATGACTAAATTCATTCATTCCGATCCCATAGACGTAATACAGGAGCCAATCGGTTCCCGCAGACAAAACAATGTTGCAGACTCTTTTATTACATGTATATCAATTCAATGGATTGAATGGTGTACCGGGGCCCTACAGTACATGTACACAGATTACATGAACATGGATGCCAAACATTGGGATATTATGGCAACATTAATGATTAACATAGAAAATCGGTGCTGACAACACCCTTAATTACATGTATGTGGATGCCAGATACTGTCATCATATCGCACTCTGATAATCATCATAGAAAGAATAATATGAGCAGTGACAGTGCACTGCAGCAAAATACACATGTACAGTACATGTAAATGTACATGCTATTATCGAAAAAATATCGCTAGTGATATTCGTTTGTCTCGCAATGTATGGTATGTTTGCATTGCGAGACAAACGAATATCACTAGCGATATTTTTTTGATACTACATCCGCAAAAAGTAATATATTTAGCAGTAGGCCTACATGTTATTCCACTAAAATCCTGTCGTTTCTAGAGTGTATTTACATTAGCATAAAAATAACTTTCTGTACAGTATAATATTTAACTAAGTTATCTACATGTATGGGTTTTTTTCATCACTAAATTCACTACACTATTATAATACTGCACATAGCCACATACCATGGCATACTATAAATTTATACAAACCATGCATGTTGTTACATGCAGATTTATGCAGAAATGCTGATATGCGGAAATCATAATTTCCAGACATTTTCTACATGAATGTGAAACACACCTACATGTACTTGCATTGTCTCATTGTGATCATTTCTATGCTTTGTCAAACAGCTTTGCAGTTGAATTCCATTTGTTATCAATCAATAACACAGTCAAAACAACAATGACAACAACAAAACATAATCATGTACATGTACTGTACATCTAAGATATGCTTTTTGGTAAAATTTAAAAAATTTACCAATAAACATCACTAGCAACATTGAAAAAAGAGCCACATAAAAATAAAATGCAAACAGGAAGGAAGAACAAACGCCTTGAATAATTATCCTGTACATTGTGCAACCGTAAGCCTACTGTACATCTTGTACATGTTAAGTAAACTTGAACTTTGGAATAATACTACGGGGTGCTACAAAAAATTGTTTTGCCATGTGCCCTTCTGGGCAGCATGAAATAATCAGGGTACAAAACACTGATGATGTTGGAATATTTAATGGCTTTCTAAAAATTTCTTCTTCGCAACATACTGATCAGAAAAATATTTAAAAACAAAACTTTCTTTTATTCTACATGTAATTACAGTAGTAATTACCTCATGCTTCTTTTATTGATATAATATGCGATCACACCAAGTTATCATAAAAACTACATGTATGAGAGCACAATAAGACAACAAATACTCAAATATATGAGTACCAAGATATCATAAAAACTATGAGAGCACAATAAGAAAGACAACAACTACTCAAATATATGAGTACCAAGATATCATAAAAACTATGAGAGCACAATAAGAAAGACAACAACTACAGTACTCAAATATATGAGTACCAAGATATCATAAAAACTATGAGAGCACAATAAGAAAGACAACAACTACTCAAATATATGAGTACCAAGATATCATAACAAGTGAAACGCTCTCGGCGGTCTCGCCTGCATTACGCAATTCAGCATTACGCAATTCGATATGATGAAAAATTGAGGTTGGGACATTATTTTTATAGGCAGGGTGGCCCATTTGCAGACCCCCGAAAATGAAATCCTCTGAATATAATAAGCATTTTGAAGTGAATATTGATTATGAATCATCAGAATAATTATTTACTGTATCATAAGAATACAATATAATGAGATTTAGTGTATGGGTAAGACTATAAATGTTTCAATGCTTGTCAGTAATTTACAAATAAAGTTATCTAATAAACTTTTTAAGAAAAGAGGATTTTTCAGCATTTTGTGTAAAAACAATTGGAAGGTAAAGCCCATCTACATCACATCACGTCTCATTAGCATAATGAGAACATTATTATGAGATATACTCCAATATATATTATCGAAACATCAATATTGTCACCTAGCTGTAACTGATCATGTACATACTAGGCCTGGGATCGAATACTAAAATTACTATTAGAATATTCATGGGAAAGTACTTGAATGATTCGAATATTTACTTTCATGAAATATGAACAAATAACAACAATTTATTTATTAATTCTCATATTAAATTTTGAGAACATAATCCAAGTCTACTGACCTAAAATGACCTTTGACCTTGACTTTGTGACCTGGAATTTGTGTCACATGATTTGTGATACTTGATAGCCCTTGGGTACAAGTTTCATGGAATTTGAACAAACACTTTTGAAATTATGCTAAAATTTCAAAATCTTGATGTTGATGCCACAACAAAGTCTAAGTTTCCAGACCTGAAATGACATTTGACCTTTACTTTGTCACCTAAAAGACTAATAACATGATTGGTGATACTTGATAACCCTTATGTTCAAGTTTCATGGAATAGGAATGTATACTTTCAAAATTATGATAACAATTAAAAAATCTTAGCCTGATGCCACAACATAGTTAAGTTTGTTGACCTGAAATGACCTTTGACCTTGACCTAGTGGGCTGAAATTCTACTCACATGATTGGGGATACTTGATAACCCTTTAGTCTAAGTTTCATTGAATAAGAACTTATACTTTCAAAATTATATTACAAATTCAAAAACTTAACCTCAGGTTAAGTTTTTGATGATGATGCCACAACATAGTCTAAGTTTGTTGACCTGAAATGACCTTTGACCTTGACTTTGTGACCTGAAATTTTCCTCACATGATTGGGGATACTTGATAACCCTTTAGTCCAAGTTTCATTTAATAGGACCTTATACTTTCAAAATTATATTGACAATTCAAAAACTTAACCTTAGGTTAAGTTTTGATGTTGACGCCGCCGCCGCCGCCGGAAAAGCGGTGCCTATGTCTCGCTTTTTGCTACGCAGGCGAGACAAAAACTATGAGAGCACAATAAGAAAGACAACAACTACTCAAAATTACCTAAAGCAAATACCTAACTTGGACAAATAATTCAACAGTTGTCTAAGAAATGCCACAGAAATAGTGATATTTGAGGAGTTATTGGGTACATTTTTTATCGGAATGGGGCCTGCTGCGAAGTACTTGCACATGTACTATTTATGTTGATCACTACACTAGAATCCACTCTACTGCCCTCTGCAGTTAAAAGCTGTATAGCGGTGGATTCGAGCATAGTGATTAGAAGTGCAGGGCTAGGGTGCAATAAAAAAGACAGAAAAGTCGTAAAAGCTTTTGAATTCCTAACAGCTATCAAGGCCCTGTTCGAAGATGGGAGCAAAAGTTGTCCAGAATTCACCTTTGCGTACCTCCCAAAGATCATGAAAATTTTAGAGCACATACAGAATGATAATATTATTCTTCAAATAACTTTTCATTCAAAACTTTTATGTATCTTTTAAAGATATAGGTATTTTTCTATTTAAGAGGTCGGTGAAAAGAGGCTTTGTTTTTCCCAGACATAAGTTTGGGACAACATGAATATATGCATACAATTAACATTTTACTACACTTTAAACTCCAGTCTCACTCTCTGCGAAGTTTCGAGGTTGCCCAGTTAGTAGTTTTGTGTAAAGCTGCTTTCAAAACTAGGGGAAGATTCATGAAAATATTGGAAACTACTTGTACTTGTTCGTGTCACCGGCCAGCCCTGTGCGTGCATATGCGAAATGCGTCATCGTTTTTACGCTGTGGCTGCTGTAGTCCAGTAAACTCGATTGAATTAAAGTTGCAGCAACTCCACCATATTTTCACAGTACCCATACCAATTTATTTATAAGTCATTGTTTGGCTCAATTTGAACCACACATCAGCATGTTTTACTCACAACATTACAAAGACCAAACCGTCGATGCTCCATCACACCGAGACCAGTGCAAACAGTCCTGCAGGTATGACGGTATGTGGGGCTATACTCAAGAGGTGACCATCCTGCATCAATGCGGAACTGTTAAACTCTGTACACAGGGCATGGGAAGCAAACCGTTGTGCATGTAGGACTACAAGTACGAGTACGAGTGAGATACAAAAAATGTAGGTCTACGCAAAAAACTGACTCAATGCTGAATGACCGAGAAACGAGTAGTGATTTTCATTATTTTGTTTGTTAATTGTTATTGTTCTTTGTTTTGACATTTGATTTGACTGATTTGTGTCATCGTTTTTTTTCTTCTTCAAAATCATGACAATACGTCCTGTATTACTTGTAAGTTGTAAGTGTAAATGTGAATAAAGTCAATGAATGATTGCCCGTTTCAAAGGTCTTTTTAGCTAATTATTTTCTTAAATCTGAAATTGTGAAAATCATCAAATGATCAATCTCGAGAATACATTCACATTCACAATTCTCACAACAAAATTGTCATTGTCTTTTTAATTCTAATCTAGCTAATTAGTTTCTTTAATCTGAAAATCATCAATCTCGAGAATACATTCACATTCACAAATCTCACAACAACAAAAATCCATGATTCTCGATCAATCTCAGTATTTGATTGAGTCATGACATCATTTGCCATTGCACAACACTAACAGTGGCACACAGCTCAGTCTAGGCCTAAGCCACACACAAATCACAATGACTTATCAATGATTCACCGAAATTCGGCGATCCTCCGTTTCACGGAATACATTTCTCGGGCAAAAGGACAACTTACGTTTGTTGGAACTAGCTGGCTGTTGTCTATCGGTACCATTCTTCAACCAATCTACTCAATTTGGTTTGCGCTGTCATATATTATTCTGAAACGATGAAATTCAGGCACTTTTCCTTCATAACATGACACTCAACGTGAAGAAATAAATATGACGATTCAGTGACCTACTGCGGTTCCGCTTCCGGGGTTAAGATACTTTTCGTGCGCTGCTTCCTCTGTTTTTAGTATTTCGCATGTATTCTATTTAGGCAAATGAAAGCAGCGCAAAGACTTTGAAGCACTTCCATCAAAAGACTCATCTTATGAAGACGGGATATATCACGATGTTTCCAGTTTCAAAATGAAAGCGGCAGTGTGCTACACATAACAAGAGAGATGGATTTTTTGAATGATAGAAAACTACTGTGAAATATGCCAGATAATAATAAAAACTACAACTAAATTAGTCTTTATGATGAAAGCATAATTTATAATGATGATGATGATGATATGATGATGATGAAACTATACACCTACTACTACTTTTACTACTACTACTACTAATAATAATAATGATAACAATAATAATAATGATATTGATTTAAAAATCTATTATTAGGCCTACTGCTACGTATGTACCATTTGCTTCATGTTTTGCTCCCCGCTCCATCTTGAAGACAAGGTTCAGATGCACTGCTCCAAGAGAAGTATAGGCCAAGAAACTGAAAACAAAATATTGTAGAGGGGGTAGCATGCAATAGATGATTTTCCAAACGTATTCAAAGTTATATACGTTTACCTGTGGCCAAGAACTAGCTTCTTTTTCTTCCTCTTCTTCTTCTTCTTCTTCCTCTTCTTCTTCTCCTTCTCCTTCTTTATTTCTTCTTCTTCTTTTTTTTTCTTCTTCTTCTTCTTCTTCTTCTTCTTCTTCTTCTTCTCCTTCCTCTTCTTCTTCTCCTTCTCCTTCTTAACATTCTTCTTCTTCTTCTCCTCCTTCTTCTTCTTCTTCTCCTTCTTAATATTCTTCTTCTTCTACTTCTTCTCCTTCTTCTTCTTCTTCTTTTTCTTCTTCTTCTTTTCTTCTTTTCTTCTTCTTCTTCTTGTTCTTCTTCTTCTTGTTCTTCTTCTTCTTCTTGTTCTTCTTCTTTATCTTCTCCTTCTTAATATTCTTCTTCTTCTTCTACTACTTCTTCTCCTTTTCTTCTTCTTCTTCATCTTCTTCTTCTTGTTCTTCTTCTTCTTCTTCTTCTTCTTGTTCTTCTTCTTCTTGTTCTTGTTCTTCTTCTTCTACTTCTTCTCCTTTTCTTCTTCTTCTTCTTCTTCTTCTTCTTCTTCTTCTTCTTCTTCTTCTTCTTCTTCTTCTTGTTCTTCTTCTTCTACTTCTTCTCCTTTTCTTCTTCTTCTTCTTCTTCTTCTTCTTCTTCTTCTTCTTCTTCTTCTTCTTCTTCTTCTTCTACTACTTCTTCTCCTTTTCTTCTTCTTCTTCTTCTTCTTCTTCTTCTTCTTCTTCTACTTCTTCTCCTTTTCTTCTTCTTCTTCTTCTTCTTCTTCTTCTTCTTCTTCTTCTTCTTCTTCTTCTTCTTCTTCTTCTTCTTCTTCTTCTACTTCTTCTCCTTTTCTTCTTCTTCTTCTTCTTCTTCTTCTTCTTCTTCTTCTTCTTCTTCTTCTTCTACTACTTCTTCTCCTTTTCTTCTTCTTCTTCTTCTTCTTCTTCTTCTTCTTCTTCTTCTTCTTCTTCCTTTTCTTCTTCTTCTTCTTCTCCTTTTCTTCTTCTTCTTCTTCTTCTTCTTCTTCTTCTTCTTCTTCTTCTTCTTCTTCTTCTTCTTCTTCTTCTTCTTCTTCTTGTAATCTAATGGTAATCTAATGGTCTACACCCAGCCCATCTACTATCCACATGATCCAATAATCGCTTCGTGTTCTCATCCTTTGGTCTAATGATCATTTAGGCTAATAGCCATTAGATCTAATTTCCATATGCATGGTGTAATCTCCGATTAGTCTACTTCCCATTTGGTATATTGCTCATTTAGACTACTTTCCATTCTGTCTAATTCTCATTTTTTTCTAATGCCCATTTTGTCTACTATCTAGGCTACATGGTCTAATAATCATTTCGTCTACTCATCATTTGGTCTAATGACCATTTAGGCTAACAGTCATTTAGTCTAATTTCCATATGGTCTATTCTCCAATATTATTAGTCTACTACCAATTTATAGTTCATTAAGTCTAATAACCAGTTAGTCTAATTCTCAGTTTGTCTAATGCCCATTTCGTCTACCATCCATAATGTCTAATAATTATTTTCACTCATTAACTTTGGAAACGTTACGACAATGACCAATGGTGCTCATCTGCATTGGATACACACTGGGATCTACCACCATGCTGTATACACTGCTCGAACCTACCACCTTCGCATATGCCCTTCCCCCAGAAATAATGGCATTTTACTTTGCCCCCTGTCCATGACCACATACAATCATGTACAATAATATTGTACTCAATTCAACGTGATTAGTATGTAATTAATTTCTCAAGATTGGGTTCCGAAATGAAGGGGGTGCACTGACGATTGTGCCGCTTAGACTGTGTACCAGTATACGTAGTACAAGTATAAACCTTCTCATTCACTTGACTAAGCCAGAACCCTACAGTGATCAACATATAGTTTATATAATTTTCTATAAATTATTATGCTTTAATGCAAACATTTGCCAATCCTATTGTTTGTTCTTTTCCGCACAATCCACAAACTCAAATATACATTTTATGGCTGATTTGTATGCAGAGGCTTCATGAGGGGTGGAGCTAAACACCCCTACTCAACATTTCAGTTGGCAAATATACATTGGCTGGTTGGGATGTGGGGTAGGGGTAGGGGGGGGGATTTTTAAATTATTTTTGAAACCTATTTTCAGTAGATTCGAAGATCTACATATAGGTTACGTATAATATAGTGTTGTTGTTTTGCTGGTTGGAAAGTTTTGGATAATTTTTAGAACAAATTGGTCGGACAATCACCATAGAGATTCCCCTCGTTGTTATAATGCCATGATACGGACCTGCATAGGATATTGAGAGGAGGGGGGTGATTCCCCTATAGGGCCATTTTTAGTGTTTTTATCGGACAGATTTTAACATTATTATTGGATAGATGATTGAAAGAGTATAAGGCCATTGAATGGAAATTATCATTATCAGTAGATTTTTTTTCGTCTCTTTTCCCCTCTCCTGTCTAGTTAAACTCCGAACCTTACCCCCATCTCTTCCACCCCCTCTCTCTCTCTCTCTCCCTATCTCTCTCTTCCTTCCCCACTCTCTCCCTCTCCTCTTTTGATTTTACGTTGTTAGAAACAATTCCATACTAATGAAGCACTTTTTTGTTTTTACTGATTATTTCTCGAAACTCCAATTCTTTTTTCTTACATAACATAGGATCAAAATGTTTCGATAGTCTTAGCTTATACAAACTAAACATAATTACCAAAGGATTATATGATTTGATAAACAATCATAGTTATATATTCGTTCTTTATAATTCTTACAATTTTATTGAATGCATGTGATTGAAATAAAAAAAACAATTACATAATATGAAAATATTTCCGTACGCCATATTTCATGAACCCAAAACAATCAGAATAAAAATTCATACTTTTAATAACATTTGATATTCATAATTCCAAAGATATAATTATTAAGAATTGAAGTTATGGGTCTTTCTTTTATATAAAAAAACACCATCTACCCCAAACCCTCCCCTTCCCTTCCCTCTTCTTTAACTCGATCCTTTCTTTTTTTGTTGTTGCTATAACGTGTACAACCATGTAATCTTGTTATTTATTATCTATGTTAGGGGACTATTGCTTACAAGTTTGTTAAACTTCCTTTTTAGTCTCCAATTTCTTTATGATTTCAGAATTGTAAGATTATGAATTGTTTCATGTTACTTTTGTATATATATTTTTGTAATGGTTTTATGATTGAAATAAATGATGAATTGAATTGAATTGAATTTAATTATTCTACTTGTGTGGATAGGGAATTTCAATTTTGGGACAGGTTTCTTTACTATCGAATTGACTAATAATGATAAGATGTCGCCTTCGCTCCACAGTCATGTAGCTTGTTCTCCCTATAACTTTCCAGTTTTCCCTTTTTCTCAGATGCAGGGGAAATTTAAAAATGAGGACCTCTCTCTTTCTTTCTCACTTTTCTCTCTCTCTCTCTTTTATATCTCTTTCTCTCTATTATCTCTGTCTTCTCTTTCTCATCTTCCCCTCTATCTGTCTGTCTGCCTGTTTCAGCCATTCTCCCATCTTTTTCTTTCTCCCTCTCTCCCATACTACTATATCGGCTTATCCCCTCTCTCCCTCTCTCCCCTCTCTCTCTCTCTCTCTCTCTCCCTCTCTCTCTCCCTCTCTCTACTTATCCCTTTCCCATATAACAAATCTTTTGTACCCAAATCAGCGACCCACTTTTAAACAAATATGTAACCTTACCATTTTCTCATCCCCCCGATTATGCATGGCGCTCATCTGCACACACAATACCTGATAAACAAGTCGAGAGGAGAACACGCCAACCTGTTCCATTGTGCCTCAAACAATGCCCCAACTTTACTCACCCTTGGCTCGAAAGAAAATGCCAAAAATCTGACTAACAATACGCACCTTATTCATTCGACTACGCCCTGCAAAAGTTATTGAGGTATGGCGAAAAGCCTGTCATATAGTTTACGAGTGTAGAGTCCAGTCTAATACGCAGTACAGAGTGCATTTTCACGTTACACTTGGTTCGGTTACGAATTTTTTGTTAACGTTTCGCCATTTTGTTTTGGAAGAGGCGTTGCCTGCATGTGTTTGCGCTTTTCTTGATTATTCTCGAAAGAAACAATTTCGTCTTCGTTTCTGCTGGTTTCCATTTCTTTGTGGGATAAATAATAACAGAAAAGGTACGTAGAAAGATGTTCTTTGACAAGTTTTGTAGTTTGAGTCAACTTTTGAGTTCATGCACGTATATCCAACTGAAATCTGAACAGCAACACAGGTCAAGATATCACCGTTGTTTTTGTATTATATCATTTTTGCAAATTGACATTGATCGAGGTTTGCGCATATTTCGATATATTTAGCTTTATAACCACTTTTATTTACGTTTTCTGATTCAACTAATATAAAGTACAAATCTAGACTATTAACTGGCGAACTGTAGGATTATAAGACTTTGTAATACATAATTCTGTAAACTGTCATTTTGTGTACAAAGGATTTAGAGGTAGCAACAGGTTAAGAAGTGAAGAGAAATGAGAAAGTAATAAAATGAGGGAGAGATGGAGAAAGAGTGAGATAGAGAGAAAGTAAGAGAGAGACAGAGAGAGAGAGAGAGAGAGAAAGACAGACAGAGAGGAGGGCAAGGGAAAGGGAGAGGGAAAGAAAAATGAGAGTGGAGAGAGGAAACTTTTTGGAGAGGAGAGGAGAGAAGAGATAAGGAGAGAGCAAAAAGGTAAAGAGTAGGCCTATGAGTAATGAATATTTCTCATGCACATAGTTTCCATTGAGGTTCTTCCTCCCATTCTTTCCGTCTCCCCCTCTCTTTCTCCCTCCCTCTCCATATCTCCACAACCCCCCTCTCCATGCCTCCATGCCTCTCCATGCCTTCCCCCTCTCTCTCTCTCTCTCTCTCTCTCTCTTTCCATATCTATCCCTCACTCTCCTTTCCCTCTATCTTTCTTTCTATTTCTCCCAACAATTTTTAGAACCCAGTCAGCTTAGCATACATACAGTTGTAACAGTAAACGGTATCTTTAACAAAATTATTATTGAATAAATAAGGCCTACATATCTATATATATTTCCATATAGGCCTATATATATATATATATATATATATATATATATATATATATAATATGATATATATATATATATTATGTTTCTTTGTTTTTGCTTGCTTGTTAGACATTTTGGGATTTAACTTTCGCACTAGTTGTAAATCCAAGGACCTTTTTGAGATTCTGGATCACTTTAAAAAGAGGGAAAGTTAGGAAAAACATGCACCAGAAGAATGCGTAACTGAAGTATAAGAAAGCAGTATACTAGGTCTATATAGAACCAAGTATTATAACGGTAAGGAGGGCAAAGATGGCGGAAAATAAGAGAAAATAATAAGAAGAAAGGAATTACATAATTTCAGTGAGAAGAAGAAAAAATGAGGAGGTAGAAAAGAAGGAGAAGAAGTTTTTTTCAAACCAAGCTAAAAAAACCGTTGAAAAAAAAAGAAGAAGACATAGAAAAAAAAATTTTGTTACAAGATATATGAACGTTTTAAAAAGAAGTATCTACAATAGTACAAGAAGAAGAAGAAAAAAAGGAAGACTTACAAGAAGAAAATGAAGAAGGAGCAGGAGGGGAAGAAGAAGGAGGAGTAAGTCATAATGCATTTAGGAATACGCCAAGGGTGTCCCCTCTCGGCTTTATTGTTTGTACTGGCCGCAGAACTTATGGCAAATAAAGTGAGAGAAAATAATGAAATTAAAGGTCTGGATATTAATGATAGAGGTAGAAAGTAGCACAGTCTTCATTGACGTAATTAAATTTAACGAAAGAATGTTCTTATTTTTTTATATATATTTTTTTATCAGTATATTTAAAATGGTTGGATAATGCATATTATCACTTTGGATGATCATTTTATCATGCCCCTCCCCTCCAAGAGAAACATAATATTGTGCGCTTCGATTTTATGAAAAGCAAGGCAGGTGAGGCTGCTTTGTAGAGACATTAATAAGCCACTTTGAGAGATACGGTACTATCTGCGCATGGGCAGATAAAGGTCATTTACACAAAATATGTGTTGATTTTTTTTCTTCAAATACATGTTTTCTAAAGAGGTAACTAACATATATAGACACAACATATAGCCAAGATTATTTTCGAAACATCGGTTATCACGATGTCTTAATAATGGTTATATATATTTTCATTTTTTTCTGCTGATTTTTTTTCTTTTCAGATGGGTATCAACATCGTAGCAGCTCTTGTTGTTTTCCTTGGCATGTGCGGAGCAGCCAATGCTAGCCTAGCAAGTAAGTCAATGCTTACTAACAAGCATTTATACTTACTTTATAGCAGTCATGTAAAATAACCACCAAAACCAATGCAGTTCATATGCAGTTTAATCAGAAATTTGACTCTTTCAACTTGTGTGACAACAATACCACTTTTATTCGGTGCCCGAATTTTAAAACCGCTTCTGACATGCCTGAAGAACGCTACATTTAACTCCGGAAGGTTCGAAATTATATAATTCCGGCAGTTGCATAGTGCCAACTTTAAAGTCTCTAAGGGTAAATTTTTAAATGATTTCCTTGCTTAAATTTAAAAACATTTCCTAGAATGATATCTTTAGAATGCTTAAAAGTTCATGATGGATCCATTTTGAAAATTCAAAGTCATAAAATTTGTGTGTATCAGTAATCAATTCAAAACACAATGCCGGTGTGAATAGCATCTGCCAAATATCCAAGCATACCAAAATACATTTTGCAACAGAGTCATTAACAAGTCAAGTCACTTACGTTGATAGCAAACAGATAATATACTATACCATTAAATTGTTATTACATCCTTCAACTTTAAAATGTGCACAGTCATTATGATATGGCTATTTCAAACTTTGAGTTATTACCGATCAATTGCGTCAAGTATTTATGGTGTTGTTGTTTATATCACTTTTAGCCTACATAACAAGTACACAGCCACCATACAATTTCTCATGTTTTTTGAAAAATTCCGAAACCCCAATCCTATATCAATGAGAGACACCAGCTTAAACAACATGTTATTGTATACTCCTACAAAACTTGCATACGCAACATACATTAGTATACTCCGTGCAAAAGCTCCAAAATGCCGCCATTGTTTGTTTTACCTGACGTTGTTGTTGAGTTCCACGTATCATATCGTTGCCAAAATATTTGAGTGTCCCTAGTTTGTTTCACAGTCAATTTCTGCTCCAACGAGTTCTTTCGGTCTCTGTTTCAGTTTATTGCTTCCATATTTCACATGATACAAATATTACAATATAAAACAATTCTTTGTAATATAGAATCACACACAAGAAAATTAGATACTATATGTTACAAATTTAGTTATTGATCGAGTTATTTAACAGCTTTTACAAGAAGACGAATCTATTTATTTGATAGTGAAATATGACGAAACCTAATAAAAAGCAAAGCTTGTAAAGAATATAGGTTCCGTACATTGAACATGTACATAAAAGAATTCCAAAGTACAATACGTGTACAAAGCATGTACTTCGCAGTTCAATAGATCCTATTGAATAGACCAGTTCACAAATGTATTCAAATTTCTGGATGGTTTCTGACCTCCAAACCTCATCAGTGCTTTCTGCTTTTACGATGCTTACAAATCAGAGTACAGGTCAAGCATGGATTGTTATGTCGGAAAAGTGGTGAATTGCCCTTTGGTCTACAACTAGTTCGTCTACTACCCAATTGGTCTATTCCCAATTGGTCTATTCCCATATGGTCTACAACGATCCAGCCCGTTTACTATATCCACATGGTCTCAAAATCATTTCGTCTACTATCCATATGGTCTAATATTCAATTAATCATAAATAATAATAATCATCAAATGATTATTAGACCTCATGGGTGGTAGACGAAATGCTCATTAGACAAACTGGGAATTAGACCAAATGGGTAGTAGACCTATTGGAGATTAGACCAAATGGAAATGAGATCAAATGACTTTATATAGGCCGAAATGGTCATTAGACCAAATGATATGTAGACGAAATGATTATTGGACCATGTGGATAGTAGACTGGCTGCATGAGTGTAGACCATATGGGAATAGCCCAATGGGATAGTAGACGAACTAGTGGTAGACCAAACGGCTATAACACGGGAAAGTGTCTACAGGTGATGCTCCGGTGATAATCGCTCTCTGGCTTTGTTTCGTCAATAATATAGAATAAGGGTTTGGGTTGCAACTTGATTTTAGGGTAGGTTTAGGATAAGGGTTAGGCACAGGTCTTTGGTCCGGGGTTGACTAGTGTAGGAAATTGACGGCGCAGCAATAGACCATTTTTGTAATGCAATCAATTTAATGCACAAATCATTAAGTGCCTCGTCACAAATTATTTCATTCACCTGTTACGAATAAATATATTTGAATATTCCAAATGCAAGTTTCATACATTACGTGTTGTTACGTAGGGCAAGCCATAATTTTTGTCCTACATAGCAACAACTATGTATGTATGCAAAAAAGCCAAGATCCGTCTATGCTCATTAATTTTGTGAGGACTTCTTTTTTCCTTGTCAATTTTTTTCTTCAAATTTTGCCCCTCTCCTTTAAAAAAAGCCCAAATGCGCATCCGCTCAATTTTAAATTTGTTTTCTTAACTTGTAGCACAAATCTACACATGGACGGAGGTGTCCGCTGGTGTCGCCGGCGTTGTCGCCATCCTAGTCGCTCTCCTCGGCATCTCAAGATGCGTGCACGAGTTCACCTGCCGAAACTACCAGAACGAACCAGAAGCACTTCGCTCCATCAACATCGGTGGAGAGAACACCAAACTGTAGAGAAAATGGGGTGATGAGGACCAGGGCGTGGTCATTAAGGGGTGGGAGGGAGGGTGGAACACGTAAGAGGTATATAGGAAGTCGATAGGCGAAGAATGAGGAGGGAGGGTGTAAGGGCGTGGTCATGGAGGAGTGGAGGATGTGGAAGGGGTAACAACAGAACAACTAAGGACAGAAGGGCGTGGTTTTGGATGAATGAGAGGGGAAGTGGCACCAATTATATTGGAATTTGTTGGGTGAAGGGTGTTGCAGGTTATGGAGAGATGAGGGGAAAGGAGGGGTGCAGGGTGTCTATGACAGGGAAGGGACAAAGGGGGGGGGGCGGGAGGGGTAGGGAGGGTTACCAACAAAATTCATTTCACGATGATTTTTTGGAAGGGTACATCACATTAACTTTGGGTGTTCTGGATAGGGTGTGGTCAAATGACTGCGGAGGAGGGAATTACGTGACAACGGCATTACCAGAGACAAAAATAAAATGTTTTTAGACAACTCTCAATACGAAAAACCCATGATGGGTCCGTCAAAAAGAAGAAGCAAAAAACGGCGGTGAATTAATAAAAGTTAAAAAACCAACAAGACTTGTAGGGTACGCATTCCACTTGATTTTCAAAACAGTATCTGATGAGCAAATGAATGATGCATGTTACTTGTAGGGGTACACACTAATGTAAGGATTTTACGTGGTTTGTGTGTGGGAAAATATACCGGTTTTTTTACAGACCTTATATTGTATATACTACGTTTGTTATGTCACTGTGTTATCTATCCAGTACTAGTAGAATGAAAGAAAAAAGTTGTGTAGACTTTAATGAGATATTTCTGTTGTATTTTCACTTGAAGAAACTTTTTAATCACACCTAAATCTTTGCATTAAATAGATTTTAACTTGAGCTCTATATTATTTTGCCAAGAAATGAATTTATCGAGATATTCTGAATCAGTTGTGTCTCTATCATGGTTTTGAAAATGCTCCTCAAATTCGCACACCATAAAGATTCGTAATTTCAGGGATAAGTTTGCATGCCGTGATCTTAAACACGACTGTAGTATGTGCTTTCATTTTGATATTACATTCTTTCTTAACGCTAACTGCTCCATTATTACGTCACAATGCCACTCTTGTAGGCATAGGTGTCATCCTTCATATATTCTATCAACATGCATAATAATATAGCATTCAAAGTCCTTTGATCTTGATTTTATTTTCAATAAAAACAAAATCAAAGTTCGATCCTAAAACGGACGCAAAGTCAACTCTAGAACGTTATTTACCATGTACCCACAGGCTTGAGGCTGTTCAAAATCATGTTGTCTTTCAAAGTAGTTGGAGTTTTATGAAGTATAAAAATACGAAATTTTATCATTTTCTCATGTAGAAGTCATTGTAGATCCGTGTTTTTTAAAAATATTTTGTGCATATGTCATTTTGTTCTTTTATTTGATCTTTATTTTTATTTTTCATATATTTTTCTCAATATGAAGGGGATGTACACATAAGCTTTCACTATAGGGCTGACAAACAGATTAAATAAAATGAACCAATTGAGTTGGTATACATTTCAATATTTCACTCTATGTTAATCATGATAATCATGGTTATATACGGTATATGGTTCTCTCTCTCTTTCTCCTTTGTTTAGAGAGAATGTTAAAATTTGATATTGATAAGAGTTAGTAAGTGGGATTTTAAAGTAGGAATGTGTTTGTGTTTCTATCTTTGTCCCCTTTTAATTCAGAGAGGAAATTTTATTTGTAAGAAATGCTATTCTGTCCCCATTTTTTTTTGGGGGAGGGAACAATATCAATCGGGAGAGTATCGAAGGGGCGGGAATTTAGTTTTCATTGTTATTTTTAGTGCCATTTTAGTGTCTTCCATTTATTTTATTTTTAAAGTTATTGAATTTTTAATTGTTGAATAAATTTGTAATCATTTCGAGTAATATATCGCTGATGTCTCTTTTTTATTGTAAAGGAATACAAATCAATAGACCAATTTCGTAATGTAGTTATATTTAATGCATAAATCTTTGTTAAATACCCCGTTACAAATTATACCATTCACCTGTTACGAATAACTATCTCAATATTCAGAATGCGAATCGGATACATTAGTTGTTGCTAGGGAGGACAAACATGACTTGTCCTACCAACACAGAATGTATATATGCAATTTGCATTCTGACTATTGAAATACAGTTATTCATAACAGGCGAATCAGTGAATGAGATAATTCGTATCAAGACACTTCACAAAGACGGATGCATTGAATTTGGTAACATTTCGAAAATGGTCTTGAAAAAAGTGAGAGTGAGAGGATGATGATTTGTAATGGATTGGAAATGGACAAGAAGAGAAAGATACAAAAGTATGAAATGAGATGAACATTGTTAAATAATGAATTATCTGGAAGAGGCCCTTTAAAACAGAACTTGGTATTATATCACAGCTTCATATTCTATAATGTTTGTTGATTAAAAAAAAAAAATTATTAAAGGAGGGGGAGGGGCGTTGATGTATATAGGGCACAGTGAGCAAAAGGACAGGGGCGATAGGCGAGAGAAAACCCTAGAAAGGTAGAGAGAAGGAGAAAGAAAAATCGACAAACATAGTTTGTCGCATTTACTGAAATTATGTACGAATTCCAACTGATATGAATATGAACCAGCTGGTTTTCACAATTGTGATTGATAATGTGTATGCAAGTTCCACAAAGGGCGCCCCCTTTTCGTTATTCTGAACGCACGACATATGAAGGTTGATAAGTCAAGGTCACTTTGGATATAATTTTGTAGCTCTTTTATTTCCTGGATATTACTAGCAATATAGCATATTTAATGTATCAATGAAAAACAAACAAACAAACTAAGAAACAACCTCTTCCCCCCAAAAATAGTAATGATAAAAATTGCTTCTTATATAGCGCTCATATCCGCCACGCAGTGACGATCATGGTGCTTAGACATTATTGCCCTAGTTGATAGCCGAGCCGCCAAAGTAACTAGAGCTCAAGCATATCAGGTACCCATTTACACCTGGGCCGAGAGTGGCAAATGTAGATTAACATCTTCCAAAAGCAAGGACGTTGGTGCTGGGCTGGGGTTTGAACCACGTACCAATTGTGATCTACAGTCCGGTGACGAACAAAACAAAACAAAACATGGGAAGATGCCATGGAGTGAATGTATCAAAACATTTTAGCCCTCTGTGATCTTTTCCTTCTTTTCTCCTCTTCTTCTTCTTGTTTCTTTTCCTTTTTTCTCCTCTTCTTCCTCTTGTTTCTTTTCCCTTTTTTCTCTTCTTCTTCTTCTCCTCCTCCCCCACTCCGGGTATTCGTGTTCCCAAAATCTCCGGTAAAGGGTACTTTTCACGCAACAAAATCCGGCCCGTATTGACTTTACAAACCGTATATAGGGGTGTGTTTTCAAAGGGAGGGAACATGCATACGCGTACCCTAAATAACACTGAGTGGGGGGCCTCCCCTTCTTCTTCTTTCGTTTCTTTTCAACTGGCTTTGACTAGTACATGACTGTATGCCATGCAGTGGGCAAAATACTTTGATCACTGAGTTTTGTTTTGCTAAATGGAAGTCTGTCAAATAGAATTTCTTTACTTCATCCTGCATGCGTCAGGTTAGTCCAGCTTCTGTCCGTTTTTTTTTTTTTTTTATTCTTCTATCACACCCATCGATCCCACACAAAGCGCGGTGTCTCCACTCATAACAGGGCCGTAGCCAGAGTTTGATGTGGGGGGTACAGAATGAGAGGAAAGGCAAGGTCTACGTTGAGGGTGTGTTGTTTTATCAGCTGACTGGGCGCGCGACATAGAAACGGTACAGAGGCTGGTCTAGCGTCAGGTGCGAGGAGGAAAGGGAAAAAAGTCTTGATGATCGAACTGAAAGGAAGATAACATCGGGAGGGGATGTAGAGCGAGTCTCCAAACTGATCTTCATAATCCTGTAATGATAAAGATTAAATAAGACACTAGGGAGGGAGATAGGCAAAGGGGAGAGAGATATATATATATATATATAGAGAGAGAGAGAGGGGGAGAGGCTCCGCTGAAAGAAGAGGGCGTCGTTATTAGCAAGTGGGCGACAGAAGTGGGCGACACTTAACATCCATGTGGTTGGCATTGGCGCACACTTCATGGGGAAGAGGGCACCAAGAGAGAGAGAGAGAGAGCGCGCGAGAGAGAGAAGGGAAGGAGGCAGGGAAGGCTAGAAAAAGAGAAAGAGAGAAAGAGAGAAAGAGAGGTACAGAGAGAGAGAGAGAGAGAGAGACTGTTATTTTTAAACTCGAATCTCGGCCAGGAATCCAGGTTTAGGTCGTTAAGTTGGGCAGCAAATTTGATTAATATATTGCTCGCACGATCTGACTCTCAATTATGATTATGTTTCCCTGATCATGGACCTACTACAACCTGTCTTAGAAAGTACACACACACACACACACTACCAGTGATGTAACCACATGGATTGGTAAGAATCTGACGAGGGGGATGCCTGCAACCATGGTTTGGAAAATGGGAATACAAGATCAAATGTCCCCTCTACCCCCTTTCTCTCAAAACAAAACAAAAGAGAGAAAAGGAAGAAAACGCACCGAAAACCGAGGCATCCTCAACACAATTCTTTTGGCTGGCTGACAAAACTGTCCCGTGGAATAATTTCAACGTGAACAAATAATTGCAATAACGGTGCTACTGTCGTGACTGTTAGGCTACTCTATATACAAGCATGCTCTTCAACATTCAAAGAAAGTTATTGTCTTGTTATGTTTTGCTCATCATGCGGCACCCAAGGTTCTACTTCTAATTAAGGAAGTACTAATGAGCTAAGGCATAAAAATAAAACCTCCCAAAGGCAGATGAGTTCCCCAGTACAGGCGGCACGTGCCTTGACATATCAATTACCGATCTTCGCCAGACGCGAGGTATTTTCTTTCTGAGTAATGTCATAATCATATGGTGATGGCTGAGCTCGGTGGCGTAGCGAGGGTTGTCGGGGGCACCAGTATCAATCGAGAAGGGGGCTTGGAAGAGGTCCCAGTATCCCACCCTCCCTATCTTTACAAGGCTTCTGATTTTAGGAAGAGGTGCGACAGGAGGTCCTATCTACTTATTTTCTCGTCCCTTTCCCACCTCTGTTTACAAGGCATGTGGTCATGCAGATTAGGAGGGAGGGGGGGGGGGCGAGAGGGGTCCCATCATCTTTTTAATCATCACTTTTCCACTCTCCGTCTCTTCGCAAGGTCTCCCTTTCTCCCTTTCTTCAGAAGGCATTTGATTAGGTGTATAGGGGCGGGAGGCTAGTCCCTTTCACCATCTCCCTCATCGCCCCCTTTATTTGTTCTTTTTTTAGCCATTAGACTGGGGGGTGGGGTGTTCCCCGGTCATCCCATTAGCTACGCCACTGCCTGTTAATATCTTTATCGGATGGTGAAGTCTGAGTTAGAGACAATGTAGTAGAAGACATCGTCGCATACTCGCATGTGTTTCTTTTGCGCTGCAAATGTTCAACCAAAATGATCAGGTGACAATTGCACATTCCCCTTGAAATGCGGTGCATTTTTGTCTTGTGATCATAATGCTTTAATAAGGCCAGTCAATTCCTTAAAAATTGTACCTTGACGTTTATTCAATTACTCATTATACTTCATTATCATTCATCAATACCATCATCATATTAATAAAAATTAGCATAATCATCATTATTGTCGTCATCGTCGTCTTCGTCATCATCATCATCATCATCATCACCATCAGCATCCCTTTCACAAGTAGCATCTTCATTACCATCATAATCATCACCACCACCACGATCATCATCATCATTATCATCTTCATCATCATCATCATTATCATCACTTTTCCATATTCAGCGTCATCTTCATCATAATCAAGAACGACGCTATTATCATTATCATCATTAACGTTAATTATTGTTTTTATAGCAGTAGGCCTATATGAAATTGTTTTGGTCTTTTATGCAATCAAACAGCTTTTTTGTTTGCGCTAATAATCGTAAACCCTTCTTCCTTATAGTCTGGATATGTTCAAACTCTCATCCTTCGCTGCGCGCGGCAAAAATAAAATAAATGTGAGCAGGCGATGCTTTTGTAATGTGTGTACGCTGTGGTGCACTTCGCACGCGCCTCTTGCTTGCTCAGTTCTCAGACCTTGCAATACCGACGAGACAAGCCGTGAAAATACCTGGAATTCATGCAAAAAATGGAGATTCTCGTTGTCTTGTGTTGTATTTAAAGGCTGTAGAGACAGATTTGATCTTGATCTTGGCTTGAACAATGGATGTTTCCTGTAATTACGGTTTGGGGCCCGAAAGGAGCATCATTTAGGCGGGAGCGGAGATTAGCAACATCACATCAGGTAAGAATTCTTGAAGGTATTACTGTTTATTTCATGCACATGTTCGTAGACGCGAGACGAGTCGGATCAGGGAGGTACGTAATGGTGATGAATGTGGCTCAACTCAACTCAAGTATTGAACTTCATTACATTTAGACTGTAGAATGTCCATCATGAAGTACTCCGTGTGTGCACAGTCAGCGCTAAGCAAATAACCATGTCGTCTTTATAATGTCAAATGCTTGCAAGAAAGTTCGAGCAGCACTTGGAAGTTGGAAAGATAAATTTGTTTGATAAAAGGTGACGCTTTCATGCGTCACCTTTTATTTTTTTATTTTTTTTTACAAAAAGGAAATCAATCTATTTCTGCGCCTCCGTAACCTGCGAGACATTTGTATTTAAAGAAAAATGGCGACAGCAAAAACTTGAAAGAGAGAGAGAGAGAGAGAGAAAGGGTAAAGAGAGGAGAGGGAGTGTGGAAAAGGGACCGATTGGACACCCCCACACGATCGCCTTGCTCCCTCGCATTAAATTCACCGAGTTAAACCAAAGAGATCTCTTCGGTTAAACCGAGACGTCTCCTCAACTGCTGCACTATACTGTTCAGCATAGCCTAAACGCTAAAGAAATGTTAAAAGGCGAGATTTTAGACCAATGATAAGTTAAAACATTCTTAATCAATTGCAACAAGACCAACATTAGCCGGGTAAAACCACGCCTCTCTTTTCTGTAACCACGCCCCTAGCATTTTCAATAACCATCCTTCCATCTGTGAAGAAAGCTGCTCGAGAAACCTTCGATATTTTACATACTTTCTTGCGTCTTTCAACACATCGTGATTTGCAAACGTTTCTACACGTATCCATCAAATCCCTGCTAAATCTAAGGATTTAACACGTTCTTGCGACTTTCACCACAGTATGTGGCCCCTTCTGCATTCATCTCTGAAAACCCTGCTAAACCTAACGTATTTACACTCCTTTTCTCGCGCTTTTCACTTTCGCCACCTTGTCATTTTGCGGATTTTTCTCACGTATCTTTCTCCGGGCTGAAATCCTGCTAAACCCAAGATATTTCACGCTTTTTCTTGCCATTTACAGTTCCACCACAACCGTAACTCGAGGATCATTCGTGTACCTTGTAATGGGAACGCTCGTATTCCAGAGGGAGGGCAATATGAGAAAAACCGTCCACATAATCCTCCCGATGGGAAAATCACCTGTGTGAGCGATTTACAGGCGCATTATAAGATTTGGGAAAGGATTTTTGGGCATTGAAGAGCTTAGATGGTGCGTCCACACTCACCCTACGGGATGTTGTAATGTAAGCGCCAAAAACTACAAGTGGTTATAGTCGTGCAACGCAGGGTTCCGTTAGCCTGTTGCGGTTGTACGACACTTGCTCCTGCGACGATAACTCTGCGTCAATTTCTTATACATGAACCAAATTTTTAACTTCGCCTCTGGACCCACCACTATATCTAAACCTAACCGACTAATCCTAACCCTAAACCTAACCTATATGTGATGTGAGGTGGTCTAGCGGCACGTTCACTTGGTCAGCTCTCTGTCTTCGCCTACAAACTGGCGCAGGCGGACCCCGGTTCGAAACTAAGACACGTATTTTGGATGGTGACGTTAAAGGTTGGTCTCCAGACGTAAATAATCATATATAATCAGTACACGTCTGTTAAAACCCAATCACACACACACACACACACACACACCTAAGCTATAAAAAGTATAACCCTATTGCAACCCTAACCCTAACCCTGTACCTTTGGCGGTATAAAGCCCAGAGGAGCAAATCTCAGGTCACCGCCCGTTGCACACGAGGTTCTAATTTCGATTGCGGCATAACCTGAATGCGCTAATCACGGCTTCGAAGGTAATCGGCGCATACGTCAGTACTTCAAAGCAGCGTCTGCAGTCTGAACTGTTCATTCTGCGTCCACCAATGTCACTCTCACACGGTGCGTCAAAGACCAGTCACTGACGCAGTCCTACGTCAGACAAATAACGCCTCGTGCACCAAGGGCATTATGCAATACAGAAAATGACACGGATGTAACGCTTTTTACATTTCTAGTATAGAGTTTTTGTAATGGTTCAAATTAAACTAGTTTGCTGATTAATTCAAATGAAATGCTTTTCCTTAAAGGGATTGGGTATCTTTGTCTCAGATTCTGAAACAAAATTCTGGATTTAGCTCATGCTGCAATCATAATTATAAACCTTTAGGTCAGTTATCCCATGACTTTTACAAGCAGATCGCTTGTCTGATTATCAAGATATTTATGATTAGAAATCAAAATTCCCTTTTTCGTTTTCCTAACGGTTTTTATAACACTACAGTCTACTGGGGGGAAATGAGTATGGTAAAACCGGTCACTCAAAGATTTCTACTTTTTTGAGGCACTTCATGATCATTTTGAAGCGGAATTTTTTTTAGGGCTTCAATATTACACCATATCACAGACACTGATAACACGTAGGGCCATGCATCTCAGATTTAACATTGTTAAACGATGGCTTTAATACTGCCCTTGGGACGATTTATCTAACCCACCTGGAATCATCCCCAAATGGAATCGACATTGCATTTATAATTTTTTTACTCTGTCGGGTAAGCCTCTGACAAGCTCTTATGTCGTCAAGTAAACTTTTAAAATAAGTCTAGAGTACGGGGAACAGGGCTCCTATGACATACAGTGAAATGAAAAACGGGGGTTTTTATGTACAGGTTTCTTTATAACACACTTTCGATTCAAAATATTTCTCAATCATAACAAAAAATGTCGTCTTTATAGACAGCACATCACATCACTATACATCACTATACATCATTATATACCTCACTTTAGAAATCTAGCTATCTGATTGATCGAAATTGGAGTCGTGATTTTAAGCTATGCCCCACTAGCCACTCACAGGGAATATCCATTAATTTGTGCCCTCGTAGCCCACTCAGAGGGAATATCCATTAATTTGTGCCCTCATCGATCCCCATTGGTTAACGTGTTAAAATTGTCTTTGTGCGAGCACGGACACCATACAGTGTTTTTTTTTTTCTGCGATTCCCAAATGATTGAAACTTTCTGTCATTTTGCTAGCAAAGATTAACAGACAGTGTCTCAGATTTTCTGTGATGTTTTAACCAATCTTTACTCAATAAAAGGCTAAGGTAAGAATTCTTGGTAGATTTTTGTTTTAATTCGTACAATCGGCATATAAAAGTCATATCGACTGCTTTAATACTCGAGGACAGGCTGTTTTTATACTGGCTCGCGGGAAACCCAGGCGCGCCTCGGGGTGATAGCAGGGGATTCAACTTTTCCCTTGAGCGTATAAAAACAGCCAGTCCTCTCGTAGCAGTCGATATCTCTATACTATACCGCACATCACTATACAATGTACATACCTGCACCAGAAATTCGTGTGTGCGTACTACTGACTGTGCGCGCATCAACCCACAGTGCGTTAATCTTCATTTTCATGAAGCCTGCACTTTTCAGGAAGAAGAAGAAGAAGAAGGTGTTAGTTCTCACAGGTGATCTTTTTTAACAGGTGATAACTAATGCAAGTGTAATGTATCTCATCATGGATCTAATCTCATAATAATAATGATAATAGAAATATGTCTTGTTTACCTAGGGTAGCCTCATCAGTATTAATACAGTTCTTCCTGAGGGCCCTGCAGTAATGGCTTTAGCCGAGCTACCATGAAAAGGCGCTAAAGCATTCAAGGAATATTTCTTTCCACTTGGTACCCATTCATTTCACCTGGGTGGAGTGTGGCAAATGAAGATGAATATCTTGCCAAAAGACATTAGTACCGCGAACCATGCGATCCACAGTCCGGTAACGCTACCACTAGACCACAACACCTCTACAGTATGACTTGGGCATTTGCAAATCGAGGATGAATTTCTTGACAATGTGAACGCACCCAGTGCTTGTCCATCAGTATAAGCGGTTGGGTCCAGCGAGAGACTTCGGAGCCCGCTTGATGGATGATCGTTAGGTCGCGGGTTCAAATCTCGGCTGAGTGCTCTCGAGTGTTAATGTGCAATCAATCGAGAGGGACAGGGAAGTTTAGTGCGTGTGAAAAGCTATCGTGGCAGCGGGTCAAATTACAAGAATGAGTGGGTGGGAGATAAAGGGGTTTGTACTTCCAGAGTTAACAAGAGGCTGTGGGGGTAGTAGGGGAGGCGGCTGGAGTATTAAAGGCATCGTTTAACAATGCCAAATCTGAGATGCATGGCCCTACGTGTTATCAGCGTCGGTGATATGGTGTAATATTGAAGCCCTAAAAAAATTGCGCTTCAAAATGATCATGAAGTGCCTCAAAAAAGTAAAAATCTTTGAGTGACCGGTTTTACCATGCTCATTTTCCCCAATAGACTGTAGTGTTATAAAAACCGTTGGGAAAACGGTTTTTGAAATTTCGAATTACAATCATAAATATCTTGATAATCAGACGGGCGATCGGCTTGTAAACGTCATGGGATTCCTGACTAACCTAAATGTTTATAATTATGATTGCAGCATGAGCTAAATCCAGGATTTTGTTTAGAATCTGAGAGAAAGATACCCAATCCCTTTAAGGACGGAGTTGGGCAGGCACTTTTCATTGGGGGGGGGGGATGCTGAGGGTGCCTTTTTTTACTCCAGCATTCTTTCTGACAAGCAATAATAACCGCAAAATAGATAGGTAGATAAATGAATGAATATATGAATAAATGAAGCAATAAATAAATAAATAGATTGTAAAATAATTTAATAAATAAACAAATGAATAAATGAATACATAAATAAACAAATTAATTAGGGGAAAATATATGAATAAACAAACAAATAAATAAATAAATACAAAAATAAATGAACATATCAATAAATTAATAATGAATGAATGATTGGAAAAATAAATGAATGAGAAAAATAAACAAATACGTAAACAAACAAATTAATAACACGTAAAACATGCCCCTATATTCTGAGACTTTTCACTCCTAGTATCTTGTGCATATATGAATAGCTTAGACCTCAGCCAGATCTATGAAGGAAAAGGAGAAAACATTAATCAAAATCAAAACAAATTAAAACAGGGAGGTTATTTTGTCATGTTTCATTCTCATTACGTGTATATGAATATTGTAGTCATCAATCACCAACATTTTAGATTGATATCGTCTTCATATTCTTGATATCTAATCCTATCGCATTTTCTTTTAAATCCAGTTGTCGCATCGATATATGGATGAGTCGTCGTATAGTAGTTATAGCGTAAGATGTACCGTTGTACGGTAGCCTTCAGGCGAAAAAGCTTTTATATATTTTTTTCTTCTTCTCGGAGAACTGATCACCTGGTTGTGATTTCATGCTCACTGAATAATCCAAACCTAAGAATGAACGATCAAGGATCGCTGGATAATTGCCTGCTGATTTATATTTCATCTGAGCTAGAGGCTGGACATTGACATTTCAAAAGGAAAGGGGGAAATGAAAGAAAGAAGTGGAATGAAAAACAAAGAAGCGCACCTTAGGAAAGAACACGTGAGGCAGGTTGAGAATGATTTGAAAGAAAACGAAACGAAAGGGAGCCAGAGGACATTCGCATCATCTTTGTGTTTGGTTGAATTATTATGCATGCGTTTCAAAACAAATAAAAAATTCTCCTTTTTCTCCTCCTCGCACTCCTCCCTCGCTTTCCTTTTTTCCTCTTCTTAAATCTATTTTTTAATTTCTTTTCCCCTTCTTCTACTTCTTCTATTTCTCCTAGTCCTGCTCCTCCTGCTCCGTCTTCTTCTTCTCCTGCTCCTGCTCCTGCTCCTTCTTCTGCTTCTTCTACTCCCCCTCTTTCTTCTTCTTCTTCTTCTTCTTCTTCTTCTTCTTCTTCTTCTCCCCCTTTGCTTCTTCTTCTTCCTTCTTCTTCTCTGCTTCATTTCCTCTGCCCTCTTCTCCTGCCACTTCTCCTCCTTTCTCTTCATTTTTTTGGGGAGGGAGCAGATATTGTCGATGGTGGTGAGCATGTTAACCATGTTATCTAAAAGAGAGAATTATACTATGCCAATTAAATTCATTTACGATATGACCAAAAAAAAATTATTTGGTATTCATTAGGGAAACTTCATTGACATGGTACATGAATATTTTGTTATCCAAAACATAAGCATAATGTGAAACATGATTGCAAATTTGGTCGTGTCAACAAACTTCGCAACGGATGGAGGAAGACACGACTGAAACCTTAAAGATGCATAGTAGTGGGATTCCATGGGGAAATCGACACCATTCGGGTGTTTACCCAATAACAGTTGCTGTCAATCACCAGGATTAGCCTTCAATTCTATGACTAACAGGTCTTATGTATAAATTCTCTGCATTTTCCCCCAATCGTCCCACATGGAAAGTCTTAATCTTACATTTCCATCACCCGAAGACTCTCCGAGAGACTAGGGGGTATTTCTGGATGGGACCACGGGTTCGCTGTGTGCGAGACTTGTACACCCATTAATGGTATTTCCACCAAGTCTCGTGTCAGCGAATTGTGACCTTCTGCACATGGAATCGGAATACCATCTCCCTTTAAAGGGATTGGGTAACGTTGTCTCAGATTCTAAACAAAATCCTGGATTTAGCTCATGCTGCAATCATAATTATAAACCTTTAGGTCAGTCAGGAATCCAATGACGTTTAACAAGCCGATCGCCCGTCTGATTATCAAGATATTTATGATTGGAATTCGAAATTTTAAAAACCGTTTTCCCAACGGTTTTTATAACACTACAGTCTATTGGAGAAAATGAGAATGGTAAAACAGGTCACTCAAAGATTTTTACCTTTTTGAGACACTTCGTGAACATTTTGAAGCGCAATTTTGTTTAGGGCTTCAATATTACACCATATCACAGACGCTGATGACACGTAGGGCCATGCATCTCAGATTTGGCATTGTTAAACAATGCCTTTAATTCTGCATTCCACTTTCGTCTCGTGGATGTACGATTGAATGCACACTGGTTCGTGTGGCATTCTTGACAGAGCTAATTTGAGATTTCATGGAAAATCATACGACTGATATGTTCTGATGGCACAACATGTACGAATGCAGAAGGCGAAAGTTTGACATAATCCGTTTTGACATTTTTCCGATCGACCTATTGTGATCTGATCAGGACCAAACTTGGGAAAATAGAATACAAATTTTATTTTATTTTAAACTAGGTCATTTGGAGGTGAAAAACGTTGAGGTGTTGTGGTCTAGTGAATAAGTCACCGGATTGTAGATCACAAGGTACGGGGTTAAAATCACATCCGGGCACCAATGTCCTTTGGCAAGACGTTAATCTACATTTGCCTATCTCCACCCAGGTGTTAGATGGGTACCCGATAGGATGAGAACAATAATGTAGTGTGCTCAACTTTGTGAGCGTCTGTAAAATGGCGCCTGGCTGGAACGCTCCCAAGGGAGTGAAGAATGTTCATACATTGGGTGAATCCGATGACCGCGGGGTAACGACCATGTATAGCAAATTTATTGAACGACAGGCCATTAATGTAGATCATATTTTGTCCAAAATTCTTCCTGCTACAGCTCAAGTAAAATTTTACATTGGTATCTCACATTCTGTGAACTGGAATATAATTTGTATACATCTCTAATTTTAGCAACGAGTACTTTTCACAATTGAGTGTGTGTGTGTGTGGGGAGGGAGGGGGTAGCTCTAGGGAGGGAAGAGTCCCTCAGTATACATAGACTTTGGGGAGGGGCAGGAGAGTTGAAGTGGGGGGCGGGGGCGGGAAGGAAATATTTAAGGGAGGGAAAGGAGAGGGAAGGGAGGATTGAAGTAAATTGAAGAAGGAAGGGAGGGGAGCGAATGGCGACTTAAGAAGGAGGGAAGGGGGGAAATGGAGGGAAGGGTAGGGAAGGAAAAGGAAGGAGGGAGGGGGATTGGAGAGGGAGGAAATAATGGAGGCGGGGAAAGGGGTAGGGGCTCATCCCACCGATGCAAGCCAAGCCTGAAAGAAAGGGGTCACTGTAACCAGGAAGAAAACAAGCCGATTCTAAATTAACCACATAGATGACATACCGAGCCAGGGTAGTCTAAGAAATTTCGTTCACTGGACACGTATCAACAAACTTACGTGGGGAATTGAAAATAGACTTTTCCTTTCAAGAGGGCGACTTGAAAAGCTTTTACCTTTTCGTCCCCTACTTGATTTGTTTAATATGTTTACGCGTTGCTCTGCTTAGCTCCTTGCTTTCCTTCATGCTTTCATCATTCACCCTGCTCCTCCTACCCACGCTCTCTCTCTCTCTCTCTCTCTCTCTCTCTCCCTCTTCCCCTCTCTCTTCCCCCTCTCTCCCTCGCTCTATCTAATTATATACCCTTTTTTATCCTCCCTCTTTCTCCCTCTTTCTCCCTCTTTCTCCGTCTTTCATTCTCTCCCTTTTGCTCTCTCTCTCTCTCTCCCTCTCTCTCTCTTCCCCTCTCTCTCTCACCCTCTCTCTAAAATACTTTTTTTGTTAAATCCTTCCTTCCCTACCCTCTTTCCCCTTCTTTCTCTCTCTCTTTTCTCTCTCTCTCTCTCTCTCTCTCTCTCTCTTTATCTCCATTTTTTAATCCGAATCTTTCATATTCTATCCTCTCTTATCTTCTCATCTCGCACACACTCTCTTGCATGTAATTTCTAAGCTCATTTTCCCTTCTTTCAACACTCTGTCATTCCCAGTATCTCCATAGCTCCTTTCTCTTTATCTCTCACTTCTTATCCCTTTCTCTTTCTGAGTATCCTCTCTTCTCTTCCCTCGATCCATGGCACACTCACTCCTCCACCATGCCCAAATAATCCCCTAGTCCACTGCCCCCTCTTCTTTCCAATATTTTTTCCTTACCAATATCTCCTTCCCACTCTCTCTCTCTCTCTCCCATCTTCCTTTCCCTTCCTGTTTAGGAGCCTCCGTTTCTTTGTCTTTACCCATAGACCTACTACGAAGTAGGTCCATGCTTTACCTCATTTCTTCTCTCCCATACGATCCCACTCTTTCTCAATGATTTTACTCTCTCCCTTTCCTTAACATTTTTAGCCAACTATCTCTACATAATCCTCTCTTTTTACTTTTATCATCTCCCCTTTTTTTTTTAAGATTCAGTTATCTTTCTCGCTCCTTCCTTTGTTAACATTGGCATAACATATCCTGTTAATAACCATTTTCCTTCTTAATGGGGAGGGGGGAGGGGCAATAATTGCTCCCTGCCCCACCTTCCTGGGTATATATGATTATTTATATTTCCTAATTTCTTTATACGTTGTATGTTCTTTCCTTGATCTATCTTTCAGTCCTCTTCTTCCTCCTGTGTAACAATATTCCTTTCCTCTCCCTAACGTATCGATCTACCTCCCCTTCCAGTAGGCATATTGTCAAATTTTCCTTTTCTCTAGCTTTAGTTTGCTGTTCCAGCAACATGCCTGGTTATACAATTTGTTTCTGTGACATAGTAGGTCACATTTTTCTAGTGAAATGCCTACAACTCTTGTAATATTGAGAGAGAGGGAGAGAGCGGGAAACACAATGAGACAAAGACACACACACACACACACACACACACACACAGGAAAACAGACAGAAATCACGAGGGACATATAGAAACAAAGACCCTGATAGCAAAGAGAGAGAGAGAGAGAGAGAGAGAGTTAGAGAGAGGGAAGGAGAGAAGGAGGAGAGAGAGGTAGAGGTAGAGAGAGAGATATATATAGAGAGGAGGAGAGGTAGAGAGAGAGAGAGAGAGAAAGGGGGAGGAGGAGAGGTACAGAGAAAGAGGGGGAGGTACAGAGAAAGAGAGAGAAAGAAAGAAAGAGAGAAGGAAGAGAGAGGGAGAGCGAGGAGAGAGAGAGAGAGTCATGGCGGAGGGAGTAGAATCACCATCCCCTGCCACGCCCACGGCCTGCCCCCTGCTCACTTTACAATGTCCTGATGCATGCATTCATGTACGAAAGATGGCAGTTTGTACTTTTCTAGGAGTTCACTATTGATTCGGTCGACATCACAAAGCCACTGACATAATGGTCGATTTCAACCTATTCCTAGTCTTAACGCACAGACTCTGATTTGAAACTGAAACACAGTTCCATAAGGTCTTGAGCATAGCCTAGTTCTGTCAGTCTCTGGCTGTTTCAGCAGTGGCTAAAGTACAGAGCGTATGGGGTGCACTAGAGCGTGCAGTGTGTGTAGTCTCTTCGTTCAGGCACTGCATTATTCACTGCGACTGAAAACGGCTTGTGCCTGCAAATTAATATATTCCCGAAGAAAACGACGTTTACACTCTCTGGGGAATGCTTGGACGTGCGTTAGTAATACGAAACATGTCCTAGAGTCGAAAAAACATAATTTCTCACTCTCGCTTTCCTATTTTTGATTTCTATGAAAATTCAGGACAGTCCATAAGCGTGTTCAAAACATGTCTGCATGATAATGCCGACCTATTGGCTTCGTGAAGGTTCCATTAAAAAATAAAACAACTCAGCAGTCCAAAATATAAAAATAATGTGAACTGTTATATTATGTTGACGCTAATATCCAAGGAATGTCAATTATCTTACTATAATTCACATGAATATTGTCTGTATTATACAATTTGCCCATTAAGGAGGCGCCATGGCTCAGTAGTAAAGTAGTGGTCTCGTAACCGGGAAGTCCCGGGTTCGAAACCAAGTCGATGCGCTAGTGCCCTTTGGTAAGGCATTAATACTCATTACCACGTCCATCGGAGAGGACTTAAAGCCGTCAGTCCCCTGGTTGCTTACTTACAAGCATACACGTGCTTTCTTAGCAGTCAGGAAAAACAAACGAAAAACAAACAAATCACGCATTGCTCGTACCATTTATTTTCAATGACTATATAATTATCAGTATATAATCTATGGGTGCCTATAATCACTTACAAGTGCTGATTTTATCGCAGGCCTCTTCATTTTTTCACTTTTCTTTTAGTTCATTTTTTCTTCAATTAACACTCCATGCAAACTAGTGGATACGAGATTACGAGGTACTTATTTTCTGTTCTTATATTATTGGACAATAGAATTCATATTTTGTTTTAGTTCCATTTATTTTGTGTAAATATTGTAAAATTCATATATATGTGAGAAAAAACAACAATAAACTGTAGCTGAAATACAGGTAGAGTGACTATCAAAATAAAATATACAAAGTGAAAAAAAATTAGAAATTATTTTCAACGATGTTTGACAAGTTCTACACTTTTTCATGCGCGTTTACTCTATATCAGAAAAAACGAGTAAAAGAATAACAAATTGATAAGTATCCAATCAGGATTTTTTTTTGCTTGAAACTTTCAAGTTTAAACATATTTGTGGCTTACACCCAGTAAATAAGATCGATTGATCGATCTGTATTGAAAAACAAGTCAGAAAAAAATATTGGAACCAGCGGGACTTGAACCTGCATCTACTGCTTGCTGGGCAGCGACTCTACCACCAATATGTTTAAATAATTGAAATTTCTCCCAGGAAGCATTACATTTATAAAACTTTCAAGTTGTTTGAAACCAATATTAAAGATGATTTGTCTATACGTAATGCAACAAAGAGCAAGGGAAGAGTTCACTAAAATAATGTCGACTTGGAAAAAATCGAAGAGAAGTGTGAAACATAGGGCACGATGTAGGAATATTTTTTTCAGAAGAGCCATTTTCATAACAATAATAAATAATTAGATCAATTTATATAGCGCAGCTTATATATAAATGTACTCTATTGCGCTGAATGTCAAACTAATGCTATTCATAAGCCATATCTCGTCATAATTTAGTCTTTGCTTAAAGGCATCGTTTAACAATGTTAAATCTGAGATGCATGGCCCTGCGTGTTATCAGTGTCTGTGATATGATGTAATGTCGAAGCCCTAAACAAATTGCGCTTCAAAATAATAATAATAATAATAATAATAATAATAATAATAATAATAATAATAATAATAATAATAATAATAATAATAATAATAATGATCTTTTAGTCCACTCCAAATTTTATTTAACCGAAAATGGAAATTCTTTTTGCCCAATTGATCGTGAGCCCGGCAGCCACTGAGCAGCGCCAAATGATCATGAAGTGCCTCAAAAAAATAAAAATCTTTGAGTGACCGGTTTTACCATACTCATTTTCGCCAATAGACTGTAGTGTTATAAAAACCGTTAGGAAAACGAAAAATGACATTTAAATTTCCGATCATAAATATCTTGATAATCAGACAGGCGATCGGCTTGTAAAAGTCATGGGATTCCTGACTGACCTAAAGGTTTATAATTATGATTGCAGCATGAGCTAAATCCAAGATTTTGTTTCAGAATCTGAGGCAATGTTACCAAGTCACTTTAAAATCACTTGTAGCAGACGCAAAGGTCTCCAATGTAAATCAATGCAGAACATGCCCTTCTAAAGTTACCACAGATGCTGTCAATTTCGGTATTATCTTAAAATGCCCTCCGACACACTGACAAAATGTCAAGGAAAATTGACATACATGTATCAGTTCAAATTACTGACACTGCTTCGCACGGTCAATTTAGCAGACGACCCATCGTGGCGGATGCTTTTATAACTAAATCGATAAAATCTACGATTTTGATTTTCGTAGACGGACAAACTTTTGGCGGACCGGTCATGGTTTTATAAATAAGTCGATAAGGCCTGTTTTTTGATGTTGCAGAAGACAGATCTAGGATGATATTTTACCGTGTGCCTAGCTTAATTTCATTTCTAATCAAGAAATATTAGGGTGTGTGTGAGGGGGGCGGGGGGCTTGATTGCCACAAACCCCCTTTTAGAATCACTACTGCGGTCATGCTTTTACAAGTCGATAGAATTAGTGATTTTATTTTATCAGAGATGGTCAAAATTTAGGGACCGGTCATGAAAAAAAAATTATTATCATTTTTTTAAAGTTCACGACAAATTTTGGTGGAATATTCATGCTTTTTTTTAATAAATCGATGAAAATTGTGATTTCTAGCTTCACGGGGAAGTGATCCTGTGTCAACATTTGATCAATATTTTTCTTCTCTTCTCCCCGTCTCAGCCTTACATGACAGGGAGGGTTTACGGATTTGACTAGCGAAAGAAGAAAGGAACGAGCAAACACGATGCCAATCATGAACCGTTGCTATTTGCTCGAAGCGGAAGAGCTCATGCAACCATAATTTTCTTTGTAGTTTATGTTTAGGATGTGTAAGATGATAAAGAAATTGGAAAGGCAACAAAAAAGATGATGATTCTGACAAGCTGTCAGCGTTTTATTAAGTGTGACGAAAATAGTTGCAATGAATGCATTCAGATGGGGAGAGGGAGGGATAAAGCGAAGGAAGGAGGAAAGGAGGGAGAGAGAGAGAGAGACAGAGAGACAGAGACAGAGAGAGGGGGAAGGAGTGAAATATAAAGAGAGAGAGAGGGGGGAGAGGGGAGGTGGATAGAGGAAGAGAGAAAGAAATAGAAGGAGACAGAGAGATAATCATGATGATGAAGAGAGAGAAAAGGCTAGAGACAGATATATAATAGAGAGAGAGAGGGAGAGAGATGGGGGGTAAGAGGGAGAGAGAGAGAGAGAGGGAGAGAAAGGGTGGAGTGGGTCGGGAATGGGGGATGAGTTGAGGAAATATTACATTTTCACCTGAAATCGAAAATTGTGTCTTTCTTTAAGTAGGGCGAGGGCGGGGGGCGGGGGGTCGCAGATTCGTAAGTTTTAATGATGACACCACCCCACAACTACACACTAAGTCCAGCGTGACCCATCTTGTGGATGACAAGAGGTCTGCGTCATCTTGAGAGGACACCCCCTGCCTTATATATCATCAAGATTTTATTAGAACTCGAAATCTATCCCGTTCTGTATATGTGCACTAGCTGTGTGTCATTGTTTGCGAGATCCCGATGACACGAATTTTCCCGCAAAATTCACAAGATCTTGGCGGGAAAACATGTTGAGTACATGTCACGGTTTGATTAGAAATGTAAATCTATCCGCACTTTTTCAGGATTTTTTTCTTCTCTTTGTCATGAAAGAAAGGGCAGTAGGTTTGATATCACTGTCACCCGTAAAGCAATCACATTGATAAATGCGACCAACTCGAGCTAGTTTGAAAACGCGAGTGTTAATCCACCATGGCTGCAGATCAAGTGAGAGACCCTCCAAGACCTTGCAGGGGCGTGTACAGGACCTTTTTTTAAAGATAAAGACCAGTTCTGGTCATGCGATTGCATTGTGAAAGAAACGTTGTGGAATCGATCAGAAAAGGTTGATCATCTAGCATATAAGTATTGGTGTGTACTGCAAGGTTCTGGAATCATCAAAATGATAAGAAATTTGGCCCAGTCTTGGTAAAGTTACAAGCACTGTACACAGAAAGATGTATATGGGACTACGCGACCACGTGCGCGATATCTATTTGGTCCCAATAGATATAATAATTTACCAAATATATCAATTAGTAGGCGGTTTCCCGACTTTCCAGGCAAAATTTGTATCATCACGTATTAGTCAAAACATATTCTTTCACATGATTGGTAATGAGAGCTTCCATTTCATTTTTTTGAGAGAGGGGCGTTTCCAAAACTGGTCTATACCTTTAATACGAGGGACACAATCCCGAAATGTTATCCTCCAATCAAGCACGTAAGCAAGCAAAAACACAAAACCAAATACGAAACCGAAACCAAAGCAAAAAACAAAAACGAAAACAAAACCAAAAACTGAAGAAAACACACACAAAAAAGGGGAAAGGTTTTCTACACTTTATGAATACCATATTGGGCTTAAATTGATAGATTTTTTTTAAGAGGGGGAGGGAAAGAGGGCCCGGATGTGCTCCGTTAAAATCTACCAGTGTTTTGCATCCTATGCTACGAACCACCGAATGGGGTTAGGTGGTACCAAGGATACCCCTTTTGTATAATCACTGATCTGAATTGAAATCACAGTCACATGTATTTTCAGATATTTCCTTGAACGGTACAGTATGTTTAATATCATGACCATAGTAATAATAATGATAATAATAATAATTAGCTCAATTTTTATAGCACAGCTACTATATTAATAAACTATGCTGTGTTGTGATGAAAACAAAACCCCTAACAGTACTATTTTACAGACACACAATTTAAAAAAAAAAAAATCAAAAAACTCCTGAAAACAAGTGCGTCTTCAACAAAACTTTGAGGACAGCAACAGATGTGGTTTTTTTATGTCTAGTGGTAGGTTATTCCAAAGCTTTGGCTAATATAATGAGTAAAGTTAATGTTTCAAAAATCGAAGGCGGCGAAAATTGCCCGAAAAGCGAAGTTGTATTTGTAACGCAGAGTACAAGATAGACACCCTCTTACTTAAATACAAAATACACAGATACGGATACAGTTCAAAATTCGTAGGAAATAATTAATGTAGATTGTAACGTAAATATCAATACTGCTAATTTCAGATGAAGGTCAAGTCTTTTAGGAAACCCGCCAAAATTAATAAGATAATCAAATCCATTACTGGTTCCTGTGTAATCTGTGGAATAAGATAAAAATAACAATATTGCCGATTTGCAGAGGATGGTCATATTCATGGAATCCTCTAGAAAATCCTCTATATATGATCTGGGGGTAGCGCCAGAGCGGAGTCTTTTTTGGGGGGGGGTAGGTCTCTATAATCTGGACAAATGGCACAAATTGTTTATTTTCTTTCTGAAGTGTTATAATAAAGGGCTCGAGAGACATGACAGACAAACAAACGAACAAAATGCTTTTCATTTTTTTTTCTTTTAAGGGGGGGGGGGTGGGACATGCTTGCCAATTAAATCCCCCTGCCCCCCGTCACACCGGCCGTTGACCAAATCCATGACTGCTTCGTATACATATTCCTGTATAGCATGTGAAATAGGAGACCTGAGATTTCAATCATCTTCCCAGATGACGAGGGGTCCAATCTTTTCAGCGAGATTTCATTACGAGTGAGCATTGTAAGCTCACGTTTGTATACACAATGCGTCACCTTCAAAAGCTCTTTCACTATGCGTGGACATTCGCATGGCCATATGTAATTTCACGTCATTTCATAGGGGCATCTCTATACAATTTTGAATAGGGGGTGTAGGAACAAACAAAATTTGCCCCTGTCCGGAAAAAGGGGGAAAACCCTCAGATTTTGACATTTTTGCCAATAAGAAGATAATGGTCCTCAAATTTTTAAACAGACAAACAAATTTTGCACATTTATACCCCATTTCAATCATGATTATAGCGACATTAGTAAATGGACTACTTTAAAAATTGTTGTTCTATAAAATGATAGTCATAACTTCATCTAGACGATTGGGAGCTTTTTGAAGGTGACGCATTGTAATTATTAATCTATTACTTTTTGTAGGTTTCGCCTTTCTGTTTTTTTATAGTCAGACATAATATCCAAACGAGCCAATGTTCTTGATAATATCAATAATAATAATAATAATAATAATGATGATGATGGTGATGATGATGATGATGATGATAATAATAATAATAATAATAATAATAATAATAATAATAATAATAATAATAATAATAATAGTAATAATAATGAGAATAATAAAAATAATTAATGAGATTTATAAGGCGCCGAATCCACTTGTAATCATTCCCAAGGCGCACTTGTGAACCAAAAAACAAAATAAGAGATCACATAAAAGCATCTGCATTATGAACAAAGGAATAGAAGTACGATAGAACATACCAAAGTGACAGGACAAGTAATTATATGCCGCATTAAACAGATACGTTTCTCTCTCACACATGTAAAGTTTAAACACTGTTTCTGTTTTAAGAAAAGAGAAGTCACTCTAGGCCTATTTAGTTTCCTCAGTAGACTATCTGGCTTCTATGGTTTCCATGACGCTAGTTGATTACATTCCTATAAGATGATATTTATAACACGAAACATTTATAGACCATTGCAACTCATAAAAAATATACAAGTGAAATAGCCCACGCATTTTAACATGATCGTGAACGTTTGGCAACCTTTCAAATGTATACACGGGAACTGTGAACATCATAAATATAGCACGTTAAATGATCATCGCGTGTTATAACTTCTGACAATTATCACGTTTCTGTTGTAAAATGCGGTTAGATTTTCACACTTTATGATCTGGCCAAAGACCGTGAAATCTGATTATTTTTGTCTTAAAACCAGGGGCGACCGTCGCGGGGGAACTGGGGCATTTACACCTCCAATGTTATAGGGGAAAAAATACGTGTGTTTAAATAAGGGCATTCTCCACTCTTTGTTCCCACCCGTATGTATATAGACGCTTCTGTCTGATGAATATTGTTAAATTTTGTTCAACAATATGCATTTGGTGAGTAATAGTCACACCGCCAAACCGACTCCAAACCGATTGCAAACCGACGAGAGGGAGCCCCTCTTGATGGCTAGGTCTACTCTATACCACCAATACAATACCCCTCTTCGTTTCTTCTCACCCCCTCCCTCGTCACTCCATCTTAATATCATCTTGAACTTCCTTGTTGGCCTCATAGAGTCCAATCTGCTTCCTGTTCATTTGCGTCTAAATTTGAAACATGTTGGGAAGTCCTAGCAGACGAAATTAACCTCTTACGTGTGTCACTAGTCGTCCCGTCCGTCCAGCTAAATAGGGCCATGTCAATAATGATCTACCCCCTCTCTCTCTCTCTCTCTCTCTCTCTCTCTCTTTGCTCTTCCGCCTCCTCTTCCCTTTCGGATCGGGGCGGAGGGTATCGTATACCTTGTCCCTCTAGCGACCACATTTCATAGAAATGATTCACTGTTATACCGTCGTTGCAAAAACTGTATGCTGTCCATACGTTGCAAAATATTTCTCTTAAAGCCCGTCTGCACTACTTTGGCCAGGGGGGATTAGACCTCCCAGCATGGTCACTGACAGGTGGTTATCTCATCAACTCAGCTCTCAATTAACATAAGAAAATGAGGATCATGGGGGACCAACGCTTAGGCATTGTTTTCTATATAGAGGGAGCAAGTAGCTACAAGTAGTGCAGTGGGGCTTTAAGATGTCTCTCTGAAGACGGCATGTTTGAGAGATAGAAAAGAGAAAAATATCTGTATAGACACTGTCGTACACTGTCCCATCAAAATTTTATTCAGTGAGCAAAAAAGCAACAGCAAGTGATTTATCTCTCTATACTTGCCAAAACATTCTCTCTCTTCTATCCATTTCAAATCTTGAAAAAGTTCTTTTCATGCCGCTTATAATCCAATAATAGTTATTACAATATGTGAATTGGAAACTCGACGTACTTGCTTTGGGCGTTATGAATGCACGAACATGTTAATGCATTCCAATTATTTCACATCCAACATTCCAGTGAAAATAATAAGAAGCCTTAACGGACAATTTTCTTAAGGTGAAAGGAGAGCGGGGAGGAGGGGGGTGGTTATACCCCACGCTCACACCCCTACAGGGATACCCCGAGATATACTCTCTATCAACGATGTAACGACTGGGGCGAAATCCTACTGCTTCATTTCCTGCTATCGATCGCCATGTTGTGATAGTAGGATTAGCAGAATCACATGCACGCGCGTACCCGCGCTTTCTTAATATCTGTCGTCTGCTCATTTCTCCAGCCTCGTACATTGACTTCATTGTAAACTGAATACAGATGAGAAAACCAGGGACTTGATTGTTCGACACTTCTGAAGCATGTACAATTGACTTGCGTTCCCCTTTTGTGAATATTCATTGATATGGAATATAATCTTGACATTTATCCGCAAGCAGACGACGGATTACGATCGCTGTACGCAGTTATTGTACCGTCTGATTTTTTGTTGACAGGAGTGCTAGAGTGTGTCGCGCTCAATCCTGGATCAAACTGTCTGAAGATGATGAAGGTGAAGTGCTCATTTTGAGGTTCCTTTCGGATTATTCATTATTTTCTGCTGTTCTACCCGGAGTCATATACATTTCTAAGGTAAGACGCCTTTCCGTTTTTCACTGACATTGATGATCGTGTCTTTTAGTAAGGCCTAGCTTGTAAAGTTTGTCTGAAGTGGCAAGTCGTCGCCAACTTCATTACAATCGCCCAGGCAATGACACTCTTTTTATTGATGTTACCGTCGTTAGCGAATGGACTATAATTTTGCTTTGTGACTTGATGAAAAATGTTTGAGTAGCTATTGTCACCATTCATGATACGTATGACGGCCGTACATGGAACAGTTATGTGACGGGCTGATAAAGAAGTTCCAAGAACAAGACCAATCCATGCGTGCATGGAACCTATTTTGATGTTTCCAAGTGTAATATCTCCTTGGTTCAGCATTGTTTTCACCGGCTAATAGGATGGCGGTGATGAAGGCAAGAGGGGGGCGAGGTAGGTGTCTGGTTTGATAGTGAATAAGTAATTCCTTTTCTTGCAGAGAGAGGAATATATATGTTGAGAGAGAGAGAAAGGGTGGGGTGTAGGGAGTCTCAATATCGTTTTTACATTTGGGGATGGGTTGTCGGCAATTAAAAAAGTAATGCGAAATTGTACTTTTACGGCTTATGTAGTCCATCCATCAAATTGTGATCTGTCTATCCCCCTCCTTCTCTCCCATATTCCAGCTTTCATCCCTAATGTCTCTGTCATCTCCATGCTCTTTGCACAGCTCGCTTCCAAACGACCACACCCGAAATCTTCTCCTTTTCTTGGCTAGCCTCCAAATTTACTCTAAAATTAACTTTTGTTGTTGTTAGGTGGGGCTGATGTACCAAACTCAGTCAAGGAGTTTCGTAGACAGAATTGAGAAATATTGACGAAGAAAAAGAGAAATGAAATCTAGTATATTGGTTTTCTGGCCACCAGGTGGGATAAGTTGGGGGCAATGGGGCACTCATCCCCAATCTAAAACGTCTGCCCCGAATTTCTCTCTTTTTTAAAATTTTATATTTTTAGAGTATTTTTTTTGTCTTAAAAAAAACATTTCTTTCCTCGAAATTTATTGGAAGTTTTATGTAAAGAACCCATTGCTTTTTACCATATCCATGGGGCACTGATATGCACTGTGGACACTGCTGAAAACACAGTGCACGGTCATATACACACATATGTTACAATTTGGTAGCGTGTAACTTGCCATGCAAACATTTAATTGTTAGTGGCTTTATGTCAAGATGATTGGTATTTACATTATAATATGTACCACCTTATAATATCTTAATGAAACTTACGCTCTCCCTACTCTCTTTCTTTCTTTCTTTCTCTCTTTCTTTCCTACTTTCTTTCTTTCAGCAATTTTCTTAATCATTATTTCTGACTTTCCTCTTTTCTGTTTGTTATTGTTTACTTGCTGAAATGTGTTATATATAGTGTATGATGATAAATATTGAAATGATAAACATCAAATCAAATCGAATCGAATCGCATGAATGAAGGATGCATTCTTCTGACCAAAGTTATGATACGTTGTAGATAAAATTATGACTTTAAACTTAAAGCATGGACCTTTGGCAAAAGTCTGGACCATAAAATATTCATGAGGAATAGAATTTGCTTCATGATTAAAATTTCTCCAACAAAATCTCTGCAATGTTGAATCTCGCTTTCATTACGCGGACCATAATACGATTATCTTCAACGATAACGTCTGATAGTTTTAGACTAGGCACTCATGACAATTGACCAATGGGAATGGCTACAGAAGTAAACTGGAAGACAATGGGACAGGAAGTATTTGCTTAATTGTTATTACCGCTAATTCCTTGCTTATCGTCCAGATAAGATAGCTATATAGGATTAAGTGAATTCGATTTAATTTCTAATTCTTACTTTGTGCTTTGTGACGTATGCTAGCTTGACGGAACATTGGATAGTGCCTGAGTAATGAAATAAGATCATGGATTTATCAAGCCTGTCTTTTATCGTGAGATTCAGACTACATTGTTTTACAATCATCTTGATTTAAAGAGACAGATTGAGTTTTGGTAAAAGTGAAAATCATATGTGAGCGTTCTCATTTTGTCCAATAGTCCTATGACTAGAAATAGTTTGCAACTTTTGATCAAAATCTGATGAACAAAATATTTGTGTAGTCCCATGTACGCATATCTGTGCCTATTACTTTTCATGATTGATAATCTTCACCAAGATATAACTTTGTTAAAATTTCGATAATACCGAAAACTCATCATAACAAAATATTTACAACGGAATCAGCCACCCATGAGAGCATTTAGACAGTTTGTCGTTGCAGTAACAGTAATTAACTTTGCCGTTGAAAGATTCGTTAACTGCAATTTAATTCCTGATTGTAATTATTGAAATCAACGCGTGAAAGATCCGCATTCTTGTTAATGGGAATTTCTTTCTTATCCCATATTGCTTCAAGTTTAACTGTGGCATGCATGGTTAGTGATGTAAATATTACGTGAATTTCACCTCGACCGGACAATAGATTGTCTTGCTATGTTGGTCAAACAAGCAATCAATCAAACAGGCAAACAAACAAATTAAGCTAAACAAACAAACAATTAAATATGGCATGACCAAGCATAAACACGCACTTGTGTTCAGGGCATCATTAGATGTGAAATTTCAAACGGGGGCAGAGGCCGGATATTGATGGGTAGTTACATGCACAAAGGATTATAACCAGCAATAGGAAAGAAGAATTGAAATTTAGCTCATACTAGCTTAAAATTTGTCTACGATTTGGATGATCTTACCTCCAAAAAACTTGCATTTTTAGAGAGCAAGAGAGAAGGGGGTGGAGGATAACTCCGGCATTTCACCTCGAGCGATGGGCATGTACGCGATAGATGATAGTATGAGGATTGAGGCATGGATGCTGTTAGTTTTTTAAAAGGGTTGTTCTAAATTTGTCGACAACTTTGAAAATTTGACAACCCGTTTTGGCAACATTTGGGAAAATTAACAAAAAAATGATCTGCGTCATTGGTGATTCATGTTTTTTTCAATAGGAAATAGATAAAGGAATTACATATAAATTAAAAATCATGCAGCTATTGACATGAATGAGAGCAATATGTGGAATAGAACTACAATGTATATTGATAGAGGTCGGCGTATAGGTTTTACATAAATGTTTTGCCTACCGCTTTCTAGCTTTGTAGTTGCAAGTCGTTGCAATGGCTGTAAATGCCCACCGCTCGGCCATCACGTTTCCCTTATCTGGACTCCAGACTTCTACACGAACGATATCATAACTCTCAGGCTTTACACCAAGAAATTACCATTCATTTTGGATCGGAAACAGTTCGGTTTTCAACAAAGGACGAGCTTAATTTCTTCATTTCCTCTCATTTGAATAGCGGGGTGATGACGAGAAAAGAGTGATTGGGGGTGAAAGGATGGAAGGAGATATTATCGGGCAAGCAGAAGAGTGGAGAGAAAGAGAGAGAGAGAGAGAGATTGAAAGAGAGAAAAGGAGGGATATATATATATATAGAGAGAGAGAGAGAGAGAGAAAGACTAAAGAGAGAGAGAGAGAGAGAGAGAGGGGGGGGTTGGGGCCGAGGAGACAGAGTGGAAGTAGTATGGAAATGAGAAATATAGACGGAGAGTAGGATGAAGCGGAACAAAAAGCGAAAGGAAAAAAAGCGAAAAAGTAAGCGAAATGAATGAGGGATGGGTTTAGGGAGGGGTACTTAGTGAGAGAGAGAGAGAGAGAGAGAGAGTGAAAGGGGGTGGGGTAGACTGTGTTTAATCAAAGATGCTTGGGAAAAAGAGGATATAGATAAACGGAAAGTAGAAAGCAAAAGATACAGCTGCAAAAAACAAAAGCCTCTAGCTCCATTATACAATCATGTCTTTCTTTAATCATGATCTCTCTTTAGTCATTAACAAGTCGAAGATGCCAGTCACGTATTCTCATCAATTGAAGCTAGTCTGCCGGCACAAACACAAATTTGACAATTAACACAATTCCATTTAGTCTTGAGCACAGCCTAACTCTGGTAGTCTATGGGTGTGCGAGGAGCAGCTATATTACAGTGCCAATGGACTGCAGTCTCTGCATAGTCTTCAACCTCAGATTCTTTATTATGCATTACGACTGACGAGAGGAGTCTGTGTCAGCAACTATGGATTGAAGATGCCAGTCACGTATTCTCGTCAATTGAAGCCTACGAGGCTTGTTAATAATTCTCAACATGCTTCGTCCCCAAGCAAACACTCGCTAAAATGCGTCTTAATTTCGTCGTTTTACACTTGTCTCGTGATTATCCAAATGCTATTTTCCAATCGGCAAGTATTGAAATGCTAATGGCCGTCTCTTGGAGAAGTGATTTCTACCTAGTCTTTATACACAGACGCTTGTCAGTCGTAGTGTGTAATAGAATGTCTGATTTGTGAGACTATACAGATTGCACGGTCCACTGCACTCAATAAGCCATGCAGGCATGCACAATAGTTGTTCCCACTAATTTTGACCCAGCCAGAAATTGACAAAGTTAGAGTAGGATCAAGGCTTTAATGAATATTGTGTTTAGCTCTCAAATACAGTCTGTGTTTGTAGACTAATCTACTAGATATCGCAATCAGACATTAAGACAGTTTTGATATAAAGAAGATAAAAAAGAGAAAGTCGGTTTTTAATTTCCGTTTTTCCCCCTCAACCATCGCAAAATTTCCCCTGGTGTTTGGGCTCAAAAGCAGGGAATTTGGAGCAATATTTGTGAAAGCATGGCAAGGGATTGTTCGCACTTTATCTTGTAAAACATTAGAAAGCACAGTTCACCTCGTTTATGTAAAGCGTTATAATATAAAGCATAGTTCAAACGGTTGCCATTACCATTTGGTCGATCGCCAGTCTGCTAACTAAAGAAAGTACTGGAGAAAAGGAATATATGCTGTGTATCTAGCGGAGTAATTACATTTACGTAAATGAGAAAATGCTCTAATGTAACGACAAAATGTGAGGAAGACGGCAAGTATAGGGAGGGGTATTGTTCCCCTTTCTCGCGTCCCCTTTCCCTGGCTACGCCATTACTTGTCTTAACTCCCATAAACCAAATTTGTAAGTAAGTGCGCTGTGGTCCATCAAATTGGAATAATTTTTCCTTACCTCTTTTAATGAAATAATTGTCCGTGTTTTATTCTCGATGGACATGTAGTTGCCAACCGAATGATTCCAAATTTGTGGCCTTCCAGCTATTGTTTTGAATCCTCGATTCCTCTCTTTGATATTCCGTGGGAAAAGTATACAAAATAGAATGCATTCCTTATTTTGCCTTGAGAGATTCCCATTTTTTCATGTGAAACGTTGGTAGGTATGAATAAAGTTCATATCTTCTAAGAACTTTAATGACCAATCCCTATAACCCTTCAGATTGATTAATATATAACTGAGAAGACAATTATGGTATGTATCTATTACGAATAAATCATAATTATTATCTCAATCATTTAATCAAAAGAGGTAAGAAAAAATAATTTTAGCATCATGGGCAACAGTGTAAAAGCATGTAGTCTGTCTACCTGCATGACTAGGATAACTACAACTCGGTTTGTATATCCATATTTGGAAACACTAACACTAACAGTTAAATGGACGACATTCCATGGGCTTTGAAAGCTCATGCATGGATTATTCTGAGAGAAGATGATAAACAAAGCTATATACAACAAACAACCGTAAACAGAATAATAATGATACTATCTGACTGATTAGGCGGGGTCTGAACTGCAGTTTGTTTTCCTTTGTTTCACGATGAGTATTTATGTTGTATCCCACTATAATTCTTCGTTGGGCGTAGCTACAGGGAGGAGGGGGGGGGGGCCCGGGGCATGTCCAATCGAATGATGAATATGGGGGGACTAAACAAGAACATGATAGAGACTTTCAAGTAATAAATCGGGAGGGGTGGTGCACTTTCCATACCATATTGCTAATAGAAATGTGTTCGGAATGCTAATACGTAACTGAAATGTTCACACATAATTACATGTTGATGATGGACTATACTATTGAAATTAACTTTGGTTACTTTTTTCGAAAGTTCTTGCGATCGTGTTCTGAAAGGATAATGAGGTAGAATGATAGGGAAAGGGGCGACGTGAAAAAGGGTGATCGAGACAGCCCCTCCCGCCCCTTCCCCTTATATGATGACCTTGTTTTCTCGTATTTCCATCTACCTAGTAAGACTGCTGTGCCGCCCCCACCATGACGCCCCTTCAACTCAATGGCTGGACCCTTGCTACGCCACTGATAAAATAAAATATCACAGCACTACTTTCTTTTCTGCGAGAGACTCGTGATTAATGAGTCGTAAAATGTTGAAGGTGACATCAAAATGCCACCGCACATTAAAGTAGTTATCGTTTTTTTCTTCTTCTTCATCCTCTTCGGTGGGGGAGGGTGGGTGGGAGACAAAAAATATTACAGATTATTGAGAAAGGTATCGAGTTACGTATACTATGTATACAGAACATATGACGAGCTTTGATTGAATTAATTAACTTGGGTAAAACCTTTGCCTGAATTATAGGGCAAACGTTTCCTAGTGCATTTTTTCCTCACTTATTTCCTAGAATCGAACGAGAATCAGATGAATAGGCGGCCGCGCATATAGTGGGTTTAGCCTAGATGAAGGTTCTTTGATTGATCGATTGATTTTATTTACCGAGTGTAAACAATATAATAAGTAATAACATGATATGAAATATGACAAAATAATTTCGGAAGGAACACCCTGCTCAGCTGTGCTATTACTACCAAGGGGTCCTAACATGTGCCCAAAATACGACATTGGATTCAATCCTTTGTAGCGTTTTTCGGCTGGAGATGTTAAAGGTAAAGACCAGTTTTGAAAACGCCCCTGTCTCAAAAAAAATGAAATGGAAGCTCTCATTACCAATCATGTGAAAGAATATGTTTTGAATAATACGTGATGATACAAATTTTGCCGGGAAAGTCGGGAAACCGCCTACTAATTGTTATATTTGGTAAATTATTATATCTATTGGGACCAAATAGATATCGCGCACGTGGTCGCGTAGTCCCATATACATCTTTCTGTGTACAGTGCTTGTAACTTTACCAAGACTGGGCCAAATTTCTTATCATTTTGATGATTCCAGAACATTGCAGTACACACCAATACTAATATGCTAGATGATCAACCTTTTCTGATCGATTCCACAACATTTCTTTCACAATGCAATCGCATGACCAGAACTGGTCTTTATCTTTAAATTTCTTCCCCATATAGGTGGGAAATAACATCTCATTGATAGACCTCTGTAAAAACCCGTTTTGGACCATGTTGACCCTCATGAGGCGTCATTTCTAATTTTCTATTGCGATATTACCTGCGCTAATCAAGCCTGTGAAGACAATCGGCTCATACATCAGTACTTCAACCCAGTGTTTTCACTGTTCAATGCGCAATCCCTTTTTGAATGCTTTTACTTTCACATGGCGTTTAAAAGACCACACCAATCACTGACGCAGTCTTACGTCAGGCAAACAACGCAGTCGTACGTCAGGCAAATTACACTTCGTGTTGAACTACTGGCATCGGTCATCAGACATCGATCTGATTTGCAGACGTTTGTTAAAACCCAATTATGGACACGCACGCCACTATTACATATCCCGGCTGCATTAGCCGGATTTGAACGGCACAGGCAGATATCTGTTTCAGACATTGACGTGTTTTGCGTAATGGAAACACGGCAAAGCCATACAAAAAAAACACACAAAGCGAAACAAAACAAAACAAAACAAAGCGAAACAAAGTGTAAAAGAGAAAATTGTAACCTAATCCATTTCAATCTAACCACCATGAGAATAACCTGGAGATTATTCCATAGCGGGAATTCAAATTTCCCTAATTGAATCGAGTCTGATTGTATAGCTGCACTGCTATTCTTAAGAGAGATGAATTTTTCGATGTACGTGTATCAAGTTTTTTAGTTCTTCTCCCGAATGTTGAAACGGCTGAGAATTCGCGAACAACCACTTGACAGCCAGGCAGCGGCTCTTTACCTCAAATCGAATGGCCTATTTGCTGAGTCGATTTGGCCGTTACAAATAGGTGATTGAACTTTCGGATTTTAGTCACCCCCACGCTCAAGCATTTTGTCCCGTTTTCCTTTATAAAATGGACCTTTGAAAAACTGAAATTGGTTTTAACAGGAGCTTTCATTGACGTGCGGAAGCTTCCTTAAAGAGATGACTGAAATTCAATTTCTCGAAAGGATTTTTGTCATCTGTTATCCACCTCACCCCGCGTCGCTGAATTTTGTCCTCTATTCTTGTACAATTCAAAACTATATCTCTCCTTTCCTCTTTTTTACTCTTCAATTCAAGCTCAGTGGTTTACGAATGTTTTTTAATTCGTTCTTCTTTGCTTTTATTGTTTTTATTTTATCTACTATTATTTTAATGTTTAAGGGCTTTTAGGGATGTGTCCTCCATTTATTTTACATCTTTATACATGTAGATGTATATTTTGTACGTTTTGTCAAAGAGTATATTACATCATCTGTTGATTTAGTACTTTGGACATTTATATTGGAAATAAACGTCTTTAAATTGGATTGAATTGAATTGAATGAAATAAATCATTAATCCCAGCAATATATAGTCCTAAATAATATATTTGTACTTAGAGGCAGAAGAATTTAGAGTAATTGAAAACATGTATGCAGTGGGGAAGATAGAGAAGCGAGCTGAAAAGCCAAACGCTTCACCTCTTTGCCCTAAAATGAAATAAGCACAGTATTTTTGTCCATAAAGGGTAGAGGAGGGGGCGGGTATTCATCGAAAGGTACTTGTCTAAGGGGAATCCGACATGTTAATTTGTATTGACATCCTTTTTTTTAACCGTGTCGGCCTACAGAGTTATACTGTCAGTACTAAGCCTATGATTAAGTGGAAGAGAATTTTCTTTACACCTTCCCTTAGCTATATTTACCCCGGGCTATTATGACTATGGCGTTTGCCCTTCTTCGACATTAAAATGACCATGTTATCCCCCCACACACACACACACCAGCTTTCCCATCATCCACGAGCCCGGCAACGATGAATTTTGAATTCATACCCCTTCCCTCAATTTTCAAGAATCCCATATGGTCGATTCATGTGCGTGTTTATGATTTGTGACTAGAGTCTAGAGGTTCTTCTGCATAACATGTATAACGTAGGACGTATTACTGCCTTTACAGACTGAAATACATTAATGGATGATGAAATAACAACAGTCCGTGCTCCAGATATAGGAAAGATATTCGGGAAATACGTCATTGCTTGCAGCCATCACAGCCCCACACATAACGATAGAGTGTCTGTTTTCATTAGATACTCCCCCTTCTCCGGCTCCCTCAATAATGTCTTTCGAAGAAGGCATTAATCAGTAAATGTGACGAGCCACGGACATTTCATTGCTTTGGACGTATAAATGCCATGAATGTAATATCCGTTTATAGAGGTTTGTTGACGTAACCAACATCAAAACAAAATTGATGTGATTTTAAAGTATGATAGGAAGTCATATTAAAGGGACTGTAGCATGACGAGACTATGTGTCTTTCCCGTGGCCTGACTCGGGGCCAATCGGGTATGACTTCGGACGACGCGACCGCTGCAGCATTCATGTGCGTGCAACATACGCGAAACCGAAGCGTGAGGAGAAGACTTCGGTCTTTTTCGCGAACGCTAGCGCGCGCTGACAATGTAGATATTAAGTCGCTGACTACCGTTAATCAAGTCCATTCGTTTACGTGCAGTTGTCCAAAAGAAGACGTAGATGGCGTTAACCAGTATTTGCCAAGCTACACTCCCTTTAAGTCTTAATTGAGAGGTAGTCCTAATGCATGTTGCACAGGATTACGACAGCGACTGGCACGATCTTTGACGCGCAATGTGAGTGCGACATAATATATAGTACAGGGAGTTAACGCAAAATTGAGAGTCAAACGTTGCCCTGATCAAGCTGATTACTAGCGCACTCGCTAGTAAGCGAGTTCGTAATTAGGATTTGCGCATGGGCAGATAAAGGTCATTCGTTCCCAAATTGCAAAACCATTGAGATGAATACTGGTTTCGCGCTCATGAAAGTTATGTAATCAGTATTCATTAATGCACCGACAGTACATTTATCTGATACACAGGTGCAAGTATTCTTCTCAAGAGGGCAAACAAAAGGTATTCATGAAGCACCTCCATCACTTCGGCAGTGATTATTCTAAAATGCACAAGTGGGACGTATCCATCGTGTAAAAGGTCTGTGGATATTTTGGGGTCATGCGTTCCGAAGCTATTTACGAACTGGCTTATTGCTCTAATGTTATTTCTTAGCGTACATAATAACACAATCGATATAACGCCTCGTGTGCAACAGGTACAAAGTCCGTTGCGCACGAGGCGTCATTGGCTAACGCAAGCCTGCGTCAGCGACTGGCGCGGTATTTGACGCACCATGTGATAGTGACATACTAGAAGTGGATGGGAAATGAACAATATAAACATTACGTTAAATTACTGGCGCATTCGCTCATTAGCTTCGTAGGTTTGATTAGCGTAGGATATGACGCAGTCGAAATGACGCATTGTGTGTAAAAGGCATTGGACCAGCCTGACGCTTCGTAGTGAGTCAACGGGTTTGAACTAATTAATTAAGTAAAAAGATGTTAAAGTATTTGTTGTGTTTAATGAACTTAGTTTGTGTCTAAGAAGCGATTTTATAGTGTTAATAACTCTAATACATTATCAGGTTCATATAAGAAGCCATAGATCTTTGTTGGATAGTCATATTTAAGTGATAACCAAATACTTCTGGTTATTCTATCTGTCATGAGCTATCTTCTATCTTCTAGATTATGAGCAACTGGCACCACAGTATTTTGGAAGTGATGTTCAAGCAAAAACTGAATATTTCCATTTGTTATATCTGACGTGAACCTATCTTACCATAATCCCATTATTAAGTATGTACTGTACCAGTGGGGGTGTTTCACTTAACTATGGCAGGCCATTCATGCCACTGGTGGCTCTCACTATTGGTCTCTCAATTATAGTCTTTAGATAATATTTTTTCCTTCAATAATGAACTATCAAAAATGTAAATTCTGTAGATTGGTGACCACGATTTTTAGGTCCCTTCAGAGACCAATGCCAGTAAATGGTGAGAGTAAACAGTGGCATGAACGGCCTGCCATAGTTAAGTCGATCTTAGTCTTTGTGAAACACCCCCTGGTACCTAAATTGGCAACACTGTATCCATACAGGATGACATAGAATGTGGAACCCAAACATAGTTTGAGCAAGTTTCCGCAAGATGAGAATCTATTCATGTGAAAATATATCAAGTTGGATGGAAAATGTGTAATTTCGCGTTTTGATGTGCTAGTTTTTAACTTTTATTAAAAAGAGTTTATTGAAGAAAAAAAAAAATCTAATACTTTCTAATAATTACAGTAAAATGATAGTTCGCTGTGAGATGATGCTCCAACCTAACCTCCGAATAAGCGGGCAAATTTTGATTCAACAATGTCCGAATGGATGTAAATGGGGCTAAATCGTCTCTTTAATTTTCGGGAATCAATTTATCAGACAGTTGATTGACTTTCCCGCAACAAAATTTGATAGAGAGGGGCCCCATGAGAGGAGACTGGAGCACGTTCCCAAAATCCCATATCGGAATTAAATGAAGTTATTTGTTGACAACAGCCATGACAGCCATCGTCGTGAGGTGATTACTGAGATTGGGTATTAACCAGTCTTCTTCACAAACTGGGGCTTAGGATGGGGACAGACAAGAAAGATGAAGATAAAGAAGAAGAAGGAGAAGAAGAAAAAGATTTTTTTTAAAGAAAAAGTGAAAGAAAAAAAGGAAGAAGAAGAAGAAGAAGAAGAAGAAGAAGAAGAAGAAGAAGAAGTAAAAGAAGTAGAAGGCAGGGAAGAAAAGGGAGAAAAAGAAGACGAAGCAGAAGAAAACGAAGAAGAAAAATAAGTAAAAGAACAACCTATGAAAATGTATAAGAATCGTAAAAAGAAGGTGTGTATTAAAGAGAAAAATTCTAAATATTAGGGAAAAGAAGAATGGGAATTAAAGAGGAAGATATTAAAGGAAAAATACAACACAAAGAGGAGCAAAACGAGAAGTATTAATCAAGAAGTGATACGAAACAATAACAAACAAACACAATATGAAAATATAAAGAAAATAGGAGTTCATGTGCAGTAAATCAGCATAGATTAGAGAATAGGAAAAGAAAAAGTGGAAATACCATAGAAAAAAAAATGGAAGGCCGAAGAAAAGTAGGAGGATATTGTACGCCAACATTCGTTATGAAATAAATAAGATGATGATTGAAAGGAATGAGGTTTGAGAAGAGGTCCTGGGGAAAGAGATCAAGAAGAGATATGATTTAAGAATACCTCAGATTAAATGAGTATTACGTTGATCCGTTTGAAATTGGATACTCAATTCAGCGGCCGAAATGGTTTGCGCTATGTCGTCGTTACCTAGACTGGTTGGTTTAACGGTATGTTCATCAAAATACTAAGTCCATGCTTTCATCCAATTTTGGAAGCTTTTCAGTCTTTCCAATTCTTTTCCTCCATTTTTGGCGTTCCCCAAGGATCCTCTCTTTATATCTCACCGTCTCGTTCAGTCTGTTGGTCTGTCTGTCTGTTCCTCTGTGCATCTCTGTCTGTCTGTTTGTCTCTTTCTGTGCGTCTCTGTCCGTCTGTAAATATGTCTGTCTCTCTCGTCGAAAGGTTTCAGGCCATTTTGTCTTGGAAATTCTGGTGAAGGGGGGACGGGGCGTTGAGAGTTGAGGTAGATGAATATCTCTCATTAGGCCATAGGATACCAGTTTATAGTACATTCCCATCCCCACTCCTTACTTTTCGCTGTCAATATGAAACAAATAGACAACAACAACAACAACAAATATCCCCCAAATGTTTCATTTTTGGCACTGTGCCCCTTAACAAAACATTACAGATTCACCCCAAGGCTCCGTCTTATAAACAGTTGCGATTAATCGCAACTTATTTTCGATTTATATCAATCGCAGTTATGTACATAAGAGATAGCGGACTGCAAACTTGCGATTGACTGGAGTCTGGAGTACTTGCAATTGATTCTGATCAATCGCAACTGTTTATCAGAAGGGGCCCTGCTCTACATTTTGCTTAAACTCTCTATTCTCTGCAACCCCAAATGACGTACTCTACCAATAATAGTTTAATTGATAAAAGGGGGTGGGTGTGAGGGGGGGGGGGCTTGATTTACCCCTTGACGTGCCACTCAAGCAAACAACCTCGATGGAAACCTCGTATAAAGAGCCGACTATCGCATCTCAAGGGGTCCATACTGGATCGAAGTTTGGAGGACCGACTTTTCAAGATCTCTGCGAAGACCACTTAGCATCGTAAACTGGTCGGCCCGAGAGATTTGACGATGTACTAGAGGGAGTGCCAAAGCAAAACAGATTCTTAGTTTCTCGTCCGGGTTTTTTCTTTTAAAATGTAAAATACACCATTTTCGCCAAGCTGTCTGTTGACAATAACCTATCATCATCAATCGGAAGTGCTCCACCCATGTCGTTACTGGCAGAAAGCCACGGGAAATTAACGCTTTAATGACAGAAGGGCGGATTAGCAATTTTCTTCATCATGTAAAAGACGGTTGGGAATTTGATCCTGTACTCTTCCATTAAATCATTTTCTAATTAGGATCTGTCTCTATTTTCTTTCAGCTATCATTCTCTCAAAACCTGTCACCGTACTTTTACTATTATAACTAACACTAACCTTAAAGGCACTATGTCCCATTTGCAGGCCAAAAAAATGAAAAGGTTAAATTCCAACGGCATTTGAAAGATAATACTGATTTAGAACTTCCCTCAAAACAAAAAGCATGAAAATGTCTTTTTGTGGGAAAATAACGACCGAATCCGAAATGTCGAATCCTTTTGGCTGCGCGCGCTGGTGGCTGCCCGCCCACGTACACTGCACTGCTCTCTGATTTATCACTGATTTTGTTGTTTTCATGTGTCATCTCCATTTCTATTTTATATATTTTATTGTACTTATATCCTGGATATTACTAGACACATTTGAAAGCATTTAGGTTAGTATTTTTGATATACTTATTTTTGTGACGTTTTGAGCTCCCTTGAGGTTGTACTCACTGTACTTCACTGTATATATGACTCTGCTCCGCAGTACAACATTGGCTTGATCAAGCATTACATTCCCAGCCTCTAGACAGCTACGTTCTCAAAACTCTGGCTTACTTGTTATTCATAGGGTTAACACAAAGTGGGGAGCGAACCTTCGCTCATATCCTCGGCATTCATTATGGAATACTCTTCCTCAATGGATTAAAAATAGCAGTTCTGGTGAAGTGTTAAAATATAGTCTTAAAGTCCAAGTCCACTCCGATTTTCAAAAATTATAACATGTTGTAAATAAATCAAAGGTTAAATCTGCCAAATATCACGGGCGTACTTCAATCAGGTGATTTTTAAGAGCGATTTTTGTTTCGGGTATTTCGAGCAAAACATTATATTGCTGTACGGATGTGACGTATGCTCCTCACAACGAAAGTGCCAGCGGTATACATTCTGACAATAGGCTATTTTCGTAATGTAACCAAATTTAATGCATACGTCTTTGTGAAGTTGCATACAAACTATTTCATTCACCTGGTAAGAATAATAGTGTTTCATTATTCTTATCAGGTGAATGAAATAGTTTGTATCGAGGCACTTCACAAAGACGTATGCATTAAATTTGGTTACATTACGAATCTGTGTTGTGAGGACCTTACGTCACAACCGACTCGCTCATTAACTTGTTTTTTGCTCATTAAAAAAAATTATTATAGATAAATCTGAGCACCATTTTCCAAAACCAAGTTATATTTGGGCTTTTTAGATTTTTGTCTATCTAATCAGCTCAACTTTTCAGTGGAGTGGACTTGTACTTTAAGAACTATCTGTTTAATTTAGCCTATAATTGATTACCATTACCTTTCATGTCCGTACCTTTCCTAATGTACTTTTGTCTATTTATCATGTATTTCATCTTTTGCACAAGCTGCGCCTTGAGCATTTGATTTGTCAAGTGGATTTGGCGCCTTACAAATCTTATGTATTATTATTATTAAATTATTGAAAATTCTAAACCTCGCTACTCTTGAAACATGTGAAAGGTGAAGCGATTGCGTTGCATGGGAATACAAGTCACGTGTCAGCTTACTTGTATGCCATTTCAACCGGCCGTTGGTACCAAAATCTGATATATAAAATAAAAGAAAGTGGAAATTGTCATTCATGGAACAATGACATCTTATCGTGCTTAGAATAATCAGGAAGAAATCTGAGAAATCGAATCGGGCAGTTTACGCTCTTTTAATTTCAAGCGAGAGAGCGTGATCACCACGCAAAGCGATTTTTATGTAAATTCCTCGTCCGTCTTGCTGTTGAAATCAAGGAATCCCTCTTTTAAACCCCTTGTTCCAACGCTGTTATCTTCTATTCATTCTCTAGCTTAAGGGAGGATTAGGGTTGGGGTAGGAGGGGCGTACATTGGCGTCCGAAACAGATAAAGTATATCCGTGGTCGTTGGTTAGGAGATTCACCGCTTCGCTTGGCCGCTCGTTGAGCAGTTCGTTGAGGGTTGAATTACGCTCTTATGGAATCGATGGCATGGGATGCGGATGTGGAAAGCAAGAGAAGGACTTCTGGAGTCGTCTTTTCCCTCTCATTTTTTTTAAATTTTGATCGATTGGGATTTGTATTCTTCATTCCGTAGGCAAAATCACGATTAGTGTAAGCCCGGGTGGATTTGGAAAAAAATATGGGGGCAGTGAGCTACGAGGATCGAGAGGATCGAGAGAGACAACAATGCTGTAGAAGAAAGAAAAATTGAGAAAAGAGAGAGATAAAGGATGGAGAAAGGTAAGGGGAAAGGGGTTGGGGGATGGGGGAAGATAGAAAGAAAAGCAGGGGGAGCAGGAGAGACAGACAGACAGACGGAGAGACACAGAGAGACACAGAGACAGACAGAAAGGAAGGCGAAGAGAGAGAGAGAGAGAGAGAGAGAGGTGGGGTACATGGATGAAGAAAGAGAAACATTTTAGAATTAATTCGTTTGTGTTTTCCGGTTTAGTAGCTTGGTTACTTTACTCCGTTAATAACCTCATTTTGATCACGAATAGTTAATAAAATGCACTGAATACATGAAAAGATTGTACACTTTGATCGGCAATTACATGTATATTTTAACATGGTTAAAAAGCTGTTTATTACAATTTATTGGTACAAAAAAATCCAGCGAAGGAATAGAAGGAAAAACAAGCAAAACAAAACAAAGAAAAGGGGCGAGAGAGAGAGAGAGTGATTGGTTAGATTTACATTAAGCCCATAACAATTAAACATTTTGCCCACAGAAAATTGCCAACGGGGGTGTCACAACCCTCTCTAGAAATGCCCCTGTCAATCCTGTGCTGACATGTCGTACGTCAATTCTCAGCAGACTCCCCAGCGATTGGTTTTTCTTTTCTTTTATAAATTTCTCGTCTCTCACATTTTTTACAAGCTTGCGAACGCCTCCCAACAAAAAAGGAGAATAAGTGAAGCTTAAATGAAACTGTCGTCAGACTTTTAATCTGCCGTCTAATTTTCGATGTCATACTTTCAAATTTGCCGACTGATCTCTACATAATTTCCAACAAATTCCAACAAATGGTCATTAACTTTGACGGTGTAGGAAAGTTCATTTGCCTGTAGAAAATTGTTAATGGGGGTTTCACCCCCTACAAGTTTCTCTACAAATGCCCCTGCCAATTTTCTACTGACCTGTCTCACGTCAATTCTCAGCAGACTCCCCCATCGATCGGTTTTCCTTTTCCTTTGAATATTCCTCGTCTCGTTTACATAAAGAACGCCGTCGCAAACAGCGCGAGCAAGGCAGGTGTTAAAACAGCCCCGAAATTTGGCGAATTCGTGGAGTATTTTTGGAGTTGAGGGCGCTCAGGTTGCAATCATTATTCCCGGTTTGTGATGGAAAGAGTGGATCAGTTTTGTTATCTGATGAGTGAAGTGCATAGAACAAGAACGAGGGATGCAGGACGGGGGGTATTGAGGAAGCGGTTTGGGAGAAGGGAAGACCCAAGTTTTAAAACCCTGCCCTGTCTGCTGAAATAATATTGTTTGTATTTGCTATGTTTACATGACGAAAGTGGTTAACACTTGGAGCCCGAAGAGAAAGGGAGAAAAGAAGAAAGAAGATGGAGGAATGTATAGATGTTCAGATTAATACAAAATTATATTTACATATTTAGAGAAAGAGAGAGAGAGGTGAAACAAAATAAAGATTAAGTTTGATTAGATTCATTAATTCATTTTTCAAAACGCTGTAAAAATATCCAGTTGAGCTACTTCCCTGGTTGAAGAGCCGGGTAATAATTAATACAGACAGTGCCATAAATATAGATGTAGGCAAACTGAGAGAGAGATAGAGAGAGAGAGAGAGCGAGAAAGAGATAGGAAGAGAGAGCGAGAGAAATAAAAGGGGAGAAGTGGAGAGAGGGAAAGGGGAAGAAAAATACTGAAGTTTAGGGTAAAAAAGATTCGGTATCCATCATGACTATGGTAACTTACACGATGCCATGCGAAGAAATTCGAAGAACAAAGGAATTAATTACTGATATCATGAAGAAAGAAAAACAAACAAGTATTGTGTCGATCGGTTGGAGTTGATCAAAAGGATTTCCCCAAAGATGATCATCGTGAAAGAAGAGAGAGAGAGAGAGAAACAAAAGATCTCATTATAATACATCTGTCCCAATCTCAAAGTCGTGAGGAAAGAAAACCACATATCGACCAGTAGGTTTTACGAATTCATGGACACTTTAGAGTCCAAACCAGACAAAATGATTCGTGGTTTTAGAGGCAACGTCCTGAAACTAAAAATAAGGAGAAAGATTTGTTGTTTTAGGTCACAAATTACGAAAACCCATGGAAGTAATTGACGTTATTTTGACGATATAGATTTAGTTTAAAATGGTGACATAACTGTCATATATACATTATTTATCATATACATGCATATATCCATAACATTTCATAAGAGGGAGCCTAATGATATTGACTTGGACAATAATTTAAATGTCTTAAGTGATCTACTTGATTTATGTCGTGTGGGAGTTCATTCCATTCATTCGATCCCTTACTGATAAGGGATTGAAGACCAACTGTAGTTTTGAAAAAAGGAATACACTGTATAAAGATTATTTCTTTGACGGATGTTGTATTGGTGTAAATCGGAATTGAATATTAAGAGCTTATCTTTAGACTGAGGAATTATGTTATTTAATGAAGAGTATATAAATATTCGTGTATTAAGAGTAACCAATTGATAAATAGGTAATATTTTCAAACATTTGAAATATTTTGAATAATGGTGCAGATGATGAGCGAAAATCTGAATTTGTTATTATTCGAACAGCTTTCTTTTGAAATAGTTCAATCTTAGACAAATGGGTCTTATATGTATTACCCCAGATATAACTGCAGTGATTAAGGTAAGATAAGATAAGAGTATTATATAATATGAGCAAATATTTTTAGGTAATACAGTCAAACCTGCTTTCGTGACCACCTGTCTAAAAAGACCAGCTGTCTACAAAACCCACGTTTGTGTTTCCCTTGGGCGGTCGCTATAGACAGATTTGACTGTATATACTTAAGCCTAGATAATATTCCAACATTTTTTGATATTGTATTACAAAGTTGAGATATATGTGTATTCCAGTTTAAATATTCATTAAAAATTACACCAAGAAATTTAACATCACTTAGTCTTTTTATCGTTATGTTTGCTATATGTTCATCATCTAAGTTATCAGGAATCCGCCTGTTCCTTGTTCTAAAAATAACATAATTGGTTTTTGAAATATTTAAGGATAATTTATTACATTGAAACCAACTATTTATCTTCATTATATATGGATTCAATAATATACAAATAATGAATGCTTATGAGTTCAATAGTGGGAATATTTTCATGAGTTGAAAGATTAACGTTCTATTCAACGAGGCGTCAGCCGAGTTGAATAGAATTAACGTTAATCTTTCAACGAATGAAAATATTTGCACTATTGAACGAATGAAAAACTCATTATTTGTTTTATACAACGTCTTTCAACAAATTATGCTTTGCTCCTTATATTAAAGATAAATTAAAGTTGGAGTCAGGCCTTCTCGATTACATTCAGATTGCCTCCGCGTCAGATGCGCGGAGCTAATAACAATGGGATACGTGCAGGGCAGAGAGGTACGTACGCGTCGCAGTCTGCATATAACCAAAAATGCACGGCGAATATGACCAAAAATGCACGGTCGTGCAATAGTATTATTTATTGAATATTATGTGACCAACAATCCTCCAATCAAATGACAAGGATCTACGTAGGTGTTGTATAACATGTGTTATGGATTTATGAGAAATAACTGCACAAGTATCATCAGCAAACAATGAAAACTTTATTATTTTGGATGAGTTTATAACATCATTATTATAAACAAGGAACAGAAGGGGGCCTAACACTGATCCTCGGGGTACACCACAGCTATTCAACTGCATAGATGATTTGACACCATTGTACACCACACATTGTGTTCTGTTAGTCAAATAATTTTCAAACCAATTAAATGCATTGCCTCTTACACCATAAAAAGAAAGTTTCTGTAAAATTATGTGGTGATCAATGGTGTCAAATGCTTTAGACAGGTCCATAAATATGCCTACACAATACTTTCCATGTTCAATATTCTCTAAAATATGTTGAAATAAATTAAAAACTGCAAGATCAGTTGAATGTTGTTTTCTAAAACCATATTTTTCACTTATCAAAATATTATGTAGTTGAAGAAATAAATTTAGTCTCTTATGAATAAGTTTTTCCAGTAACTTTGCAAAGATTGGCATTACTGCTATAGGTCTGTAATTAGTCATTTCATTTTTATTACCTTTTTTAAATATAGGAATAATTTTAGATACTTTCCGTTTACCAGGTATGACTCCATAATAAAGGGACTGATTAAAGATATTAGTTAGTTGTCCTACAAAGAGATTAATACAGCTTTTTACAACACGGTATGTTATATCATCAGAGCCGCATGACTTTGATGGATATAAAGTAGATGATATTTTCAAAACTTCATAGACCAAAGTTGGATTTAGAAACATTGAATTTACCGGAGTTGCGTTATCGAGAAATGAACTGAATGAGCAGGTTGTATGTGGGATATTCTGAGAAATATCTCTACCAATAGAAGCAAAGTATGAATTCAATTCATTCGCAATGTCATGAACTTCATTACATTTATTTATCCTTGTTAAACATTATATTAGGAATGCCACTTAACTTTCTTTTCCCGAGTAAATTATCTATTTGGTTCCATGTTTTCTTAATATCTCCTTGAATGGTATTGAACATAATGTAAATAATAATCTTTTTTAGCAACACGTAACAAATCAGTTAATATTATTTATTCTTGTATTTGGTCAACTTCATTTTATTTTCATTATTGCGATTTTTCAAGTAATTTGTATATAATCTATTCTTTTTTAATAGATCGCAACAAGCCCTTTGATACCCAGGGTTTTTTTAATCTGTGTTTATGTGTTTTCATTTCTACTTCCGGAAAAGACTCATTATTATGAATCTTTATAATGAGTCTTTTCTACTTCCGGAAAAGACTCATTATAAAGACTCAGAAAATTGTTGAGAAATATTTCATATAATTTATATAAACACTCCAGTCCACATCTTTAAGTTTCCTCTTGAAAGCATTAATATTATCATCATTAATCAATCTCCTTTTGAGAGTTGCGTTGGGACATTTATTTACATGTTTAATCTTCTTTATTGCACAAATGGGAAAATGATCAGAAATATCATCTAAAAATAAAAAACTGTTTATCACATTAGCGTCATGAGAATTAGAAAAGATATTATCAATGAGAGTAGCTGATGTAAAAGATATTCTTGTAGGTTTGGTTATCAAAGGGTAAAAGTTATGACTGTACATGAGATTCAGAAAAGCATTAGTATTTTCATCTGTTTCAGCATTCAACAGGTTTACATTAAAGTCACCCATGATGAAAATTTCGAGGTTATTTCTGTTAATTAAGTTACAATATTCTTGCATTTTATCATTAAAACGTGTTAAATTTACATTTGGCGCTTCGTAGACACAACCAATATCAACTAACTGTTTATTCTTACATTTCAGTTCAATGAATAGAGAATCACATATATCAGAGGAGTTAGATATACATGTATCTTGACATATTTCAAAATCAAAATCATTATGAACATAAATAGCAACTCCTCCACCAATTTTATTACATCTATTTACATGCACTAAATTATAACCGGGAATATTAAACATATCTGTGGTTGTACTGGACTGAAACCAAGTTTCAGAGATACCAATGACACTGAATTTATGTTGTAATGATCCAAGTAAATAAGATAATTTATCAAAGTTTCTTATCAAGCTTCTGGCATTAATATGAAGCAAGGAAAACAAATCATCTGCATTATAATTAAACATATTATTAAACTGGTCGGCAAAAATATAATTACTTTTTTATCTTTCCATAAAAGTTTCATTGTCCATATCATTAGACATATTGTCAAAATCTACCCTATTCATTTCAAATGGGTTTAATTTCATATATTTGAATTTATCATAATCAATATCCTTGTTTAATTTGAAGAAAGATAGTAATTGGAATTGCAATTCATCATCAAATGTGCAATGATTAAAAGGCAACACATTCATACAGTCATTACATAAATTACTTTGCGTACATTGTCCAACGCATTCACCACAAATATCACACTTCATCAACATTCACGCAACAACTAAATACTATAGCAAAATAACTTACAGGGGAAATTGAACCTGAGTATACTATAGATATGGAGTTGGAACCACTGGTAAGTGGTATATGAAATAAATGCATTAACAATTAATGTAAATGTTTTGGTACATGAAGATATCTTTATCAATGGATGTTAATGCTAAAAAAGATTTTTAAAATCAGGCTTTATTTATTCAAATGTAAAAGGGTTAGGATGAAGTTGCTATTGGGTTTTAGGTTAGGTTTAGCTTTAGAGCTAGATTTAGGTATAGTGTTGGGTCTAGGAATTTGGTTAGTATATGAAAATTTAATCGGAGCGGTTATCGCAGGAGGAAATGTAGTGACTGTAGTCCACTACTTGGACTGTTTCCGTGTCGGGCGCCCAAGCAGCTATGAAAATAACACACCCTCAACGCTAAACTGGAGACGGTCCTTGCCTCTCTTTTCGACGGATATTTTTTTCTCGGGAGTCGCGCGATCTGTGTGGGATGTGTGAGGAGGACATAGATGATTGTAGAATAAGGAAAGTATATAAAAACGGACAGAATCTGGACTAGAGGAAGTGTCGTACAGCCTGTTAACAATATAGGATTCGGAAGTGTTAGTATATCACATTATAAATGGGGTTATTTTTAAATCATTTTTCTTATTTTAGATAAAGTTAAACATTTTCTGAAAAAATAACGTCCAGTTAAATAGACATACTAGTTGTGTATTGCACTGACAGTGACACAGACACGAAACGATGTTCGATCTTGCGTAATCCAAGCCCCGCCCCTCTCTTTCTCCTCTGGGATATGTCCTTCCCACTATCCCTCTCTCCCCGGGGCCCTCGCTCTCTTTGCTCGTTTTCGACCTCTTCCCCTTCTTGTTTTCTCTCTCCCACACTCGTTCCTTTGCCTATCCATATTTGTTCCCCTCTTTCCTCATCATATTTCTGTTATTTGTACTTAAATTTGTTAAAGAAAGAGACCTCCCCCTCTCTCTCTCTCTATCTCTCACCCTCTTTCTATTCTTCTCTTCTCCTCCCCCTTCCCTCCCTCCCCTTACTCTCTCTCTCTCTCGCCAACCTCTCCTCCTCCTTATGACCATTTAATGCATTTATCAACGTTTTGTATAATACAAGCCTAACAATACCGCTCACACTGCTAACTCATTTGAAAAAAATTCCACTTATATTCCATTTCCATCTTATAAAAAAGAAGCTCAATAACACCTGTCCAATTAGTCCATGCTTAATGGCTTCCAGTTTCATCTTCTTAAAAGCGAATTTATCCACCTTATACCCAGCCAAAATGGTAATACGAAAGCCAAGAAAAAATTTCCCTCGGGCCATGAATATTCGTACAATGAAGCAGAAGAAAGATCGATAGAGTATTGGAGCGATTATGTTTGACTAAAATATTGCACATCTGCGTAAATAGAGTATTTTTGTAAAAAAAGGCAGGGAGGAGGGAGAGGGGGAGGGAGAGAGAGAGAGAGAGAGAGAGGGGAGAGATAGAGAGATTGAGAGAGAGAGGGGTGCATGTAAAATTGACCTTGTGTAAAAATAACCCCCTTTTTGTCCTTGATTGAATACAGAAAATAAATCGTCTGTGATTATGCTTATTTGAACACAATGTCATTTGAAATTGAATTATAGAAACAAGCTTTCTCTGTGGTTTGAGACACCTGCCATTTCGCGGGGCACTTTGACAGTTACCGCATGTCTCCAACCTCAATTGTGACATGGTAAATATACCACTTCATCATGACTTAAACATGGTGTTTGATGAATATGCGATACGATGTGCTAAATAAACTCCGCGTTCATGTTTTACATCCCTTCATGATATCGACGGATATAATTTACAATATCAAGAGATAAGATGTTAGACTGGGGGATGTCACCCAGTTTTGGGGATGGGGGGAGGGGGAGGGGTTGTGGTTATCAGGGGGCAGTCGCCTTTCCCTATTGATGTTTGGATAAACTGTATCCTAAAGGGTGTTTAAAGCCTCACTTTACATGACGCGACAAAACTGCGGCGTTTAAGAAAGTATTTTGTATGATGACGTAAATGTAATACGCTTCCTTTATCCTTTCCGATAACACAGAGCTATGTTGAATACTCGCAGGACTGTTGTAGCGCGCAGTTGCCATGCATTTACGCGTTAAAAAAAAACCAAACAACCGCGGCGGCCTTTTTTTGGTGGCGGTTTACCGCGTCATATCCCGATTGATGTTCCCCTTCCTCCTGGAAATGGATAAACGCTCTTGAGTGAAAGCCAGAGTTTCCAATATTGTTAATATCATCATTATGATGAATTTAGTACAACTGTAACGCATACAGGTTGATTATATTATATATCCTTTTTTTTGGGGGTGATTTATACAGAGAAAGACATTTAAACATGCCCCCCAAGTAAATTCCAGTCAAGTCAAAAAGCCAATGCAGGAAGGACCATGTTCATTTCATGCTTGTTACTTTAATATCGTAATTAATTAAACTTTAGCGATACATTAACTTTAAAACATTTTACAAGGATAATTACTTTAGTTTCACTTTCCACCCTGTAACCATCAATGCCATCAATTTGATTAATTAGCTTCGTCATACTATCTCTGGTTCTATCTCGTACATGGAAAGCCTTAATGTAATCAGTAAGACATAATTATTACCCGTAATTGGGAACTCCATCCCCAAAGATACTTCCACATGCAAGACAACTAATTCTTTCAACTACAAAAAATGAAGCAGTTTCTTTCCCATAAATATGTATAGTTATATTCTATTGTATATATTATGCCACATTGTAATATACAAAATATCCCTTCGTTGTGTTATATTTTTTATTGTGTTTTTTTTTGGTGAATATTATTTCCATATTATGTGTTTGTATATTAGGGAACTACGATTGTACAAGGCATAAGTGCTTTATTTATGTAATTCCATTTCCACTTCCCAATTTTGTGTATGATTTATTTGTATTTATATTGATTGTATTTTTTTAATCGAGAATGAAATAAACGAAATAAAGTGAATTGAATTGAATTGATCGCCAATGTCTGGAACAGACAAGGCACCTAGCAAGCAAGCAAGCAAGGAAGCAAGTTTTATCCTTATATATGTATAAGTATATATAGCTTCATCACACACTAAGGTCAAAGGTTAGGGCTAAAGGCTAAAGATAATATTGAGTTCAATTAATGACGAACAATTATTGAATTCTCACATGATACATTATTGTATCAACATTCAAATTGAGTGTCCAACGTTAAGTATAAGACAAAAGTGATAGAAAATATATATATATATATATATATATGAGAACAAAAATTAGGTATCGCGGTGTTAGTCGTAACAAATTGAAAACATGTCGGCGTTTCATTTCGATTTTTAGCCAAATTTCTCTACATTCAGAATTCGCTTTAATCAGATAATTCAAGATTAGTTTACCTTTAAGCGTCATGATAATTTATGCGGTCATTGTTCAGCCTTCATTTACTTTCAAACTTTCTCTCTCTCTCTCTCTCTCTCTCTCTCTCTCTCTCTCTCTCTCTCTCTCTCTCTCTATTTCTCCCCTTTCTCCCTTCCCCTTTTAGTGTCACGACAAATTAAGCGGCCATTGTACAGCCCTCTATCACTCTCTAACTTTCTCTCCTTCTCCTTCTCCCTCTCTCTCCCTCTCCCTCTCCCTTTCCAGGCACCCCCCTCTCTCTCTCTATTTCTCCCCCTTTATCTCTTTCCCTCTCTGCATGTATTGTGCAATGTCATAATTACCTTATAAATTGGACATGTGCCCATCATGCTCATGATAATATGTCTGTATAGAATTACATGTTTACATTATCATCGAGTGCATGATAAACGTTAACTCATGGCCAAAACAATGAGCGGAACCCTTCTCGACAATTGGTAATGAAACTCCAAACCCATTAACATGATCGGATAGTTTTCAGATTGTCATTTCATTTATTCATACTCAACATGCACATGACATGTTAAAGAGAAGGTTGAGTTCTGGAAAGAGGTGAAAAGTAATTCGTGAGCGTTATCATTGTTATTATGCAAGTGTGGAAGAACATCAGGTAAAAATTGTTCCCTGAAAAGTATGGCTCTTCAAATGCCTTAATATTCTAAATATGGCATGTAACAGCATAACAATCGGGACGGATTTTCATGCCACATGTTCGTGTAGTCCCATATACATCTTTCTGTGTACAGTGCTTGCAACTTTACCAAGACTGGGCCAAATTTCTTATTATTTTGATGATTCCAGAACCTTGCAGTACACACCAATACTTATATGCTAGATGATCTAACTTTTTTGATCGATTCCACATCGTTTCTTTCACAATGCAATCGCATGACCAGCGCTCAACTTTATCTTTAAGACGCGAGCAGTAATAAAGATGGGAGCACATATGAATTAGGAATGAAATTTGTTGAATTTCTTTTTACATTGCGGTTGATATCGATTGGTACATGTCCCCGATCTGTGAATATTGCGTTCATGTTTGCCAATCAAATTGTTATATAATTTTATATTGTTGTTTATCAGCGAAAGTAAGCGAAGTTATACGTGGGGGCGGGTTATCATTAGCTACCAATACTACACAACACGTCGTTAAGTTTTATTGTTTTGTTTTTATTTTTTCCACGCTCGCTTAGAGGGATTTTCCGTGTTATGAATACGGCTGCTTTTAGGGTCCGGGGAAGTAAATATTTTGGCGGAAAATGTTTACTGGCTCACCGAATGATTAACTTTGTGAAACATTCTAAAGTGTTTTTTCGGGGGCCCCATTTGAACCTTTGCAATTTGTCACAAACATGACAAATGAACGGCGGAGTAAGAGCAGCCTATATGCGTTTAGACAATGCTACCTTTCTTTTAATCAAGTCATGTCTCGCCTCGCATCTTAAATGTGTTTTTATGGTCTAGTTTCCTGAGGGGAAAAGGGGGAAATGTCTTACGGGAAGCGACAAAGAAGAAGAAGAAAAAAAAACCCGGGTCTGTTTTGGAGAAGAAAATAAAATTGGTAATCAAGGACACAGGGAAGAAGATGCAAAATGCAGGAGTAATGCATAATGATGAATACAAATGATTAACAGCAGGGAGTTGAGGATTTGTGAGAGTAGAAGAGATTCGAAGGCGAGGCAAGCGAGGAGAGAAGAAGATACGATAATAGGGAGAAGTTAAGAAAGGAAAGGAAATATTCAAATGTCTAGGTTGAAGATGATAAGAAAAAAGCTGTTTAGGGTGCTTGCCTCCCCTCCCACATGTCAATATGAGTGTCTGAAAAGGAAATAAATATTGCCCTGAAAGTTGAGGGGAAAAAAGGGAAAAAAAGAAGAAGAAGAGAAAGAGAGCGAAAAAAAATTTGGAGGATAAGAGATATATGAGAAAGAAGTGAGAAAGAGACAGAGTTTTAAGCAACGAGAAAGAAGCCAATTATTGCCATGGTCGTATTCCAACAACGGTCGACGAAAATACATTGGCGCGAGAAAAATGGGAGAGAAGGGCAGGTTGGCTTGGAGGAAATTCATTTTCTTCTCCCGTTCCCTCTTTCTTTCTCTGTTTCTCTCAGATTTCTTTCTTTCTCCTTCTTAAAATTTCATTCTTAATTTCCATTTTTGCCTCTTCGTCTATTTGTCTGCCCCCTCGCTCTCCTTCAATCTCTCGATCTTTCTTTTTGGTTTACCAAGAACCCCGTAATAATACTACAAAGGAGGGGGATACCCTTCTTCGCCGCTAGATATACGTAGATATTATGCATGTTATTCCTGTTGTTGCCTTAACCTTTCCCGGTGCAAGTGATTTGTCAATAATTATGCTCGAAACTTGTTGAGATCTAGGCCTTATCTCGTAGACGTATCTCCCGTTCCCAAAACAATATTGGAACTTGTGGTGTCACAATAAGATTAAAATTTTCCCAATGGAACATTTGATTGAAGATTTTCCCATTGGAGCATTTTATTGCATCGATTTTTTTTTCTTTTCTCGTTTTTATGTCTTTATTTTCTTCTTCCTGAACCAGGAATCGAAACGAATGGTCGCGTAAAACTCTAAGATTTTTCAGTGAGTTCATATCTAATGATGAAGAAAAAATTTAAATTCTCGGAATATTAGAATCTGGCCATTATAAAGTAGGCTTGTTTTTAAATTGTATGTACCTTAATTTGGTCAAGTCAATTTATACTGGTTTTACTGTAAGTGGCTTCTGATAGCTTGTAATGTGATGTGTTATACTCTTTGAACTGCACCGTAACTGCATGTCATGGACGCGGGTAATAACGCTCCACGTAAACTTGCATCGTTTGATTACATTTTATTGATCAAGGCCTACTCTGCCGTAAAACATAGATAATTTGATTCTCATGGTAGAAATAAAACACCCTCTATTGTTATTCTTTATTAATTTTCTGTTGTTATTATTTTCCATGTTTGGTTTTCTCATTAAGTAACCCTATCACTGCCTGTTGTCCAAGGCCGTATTTGGGACATGTAGCCTGTTCCCCAGGCTTGTTGGGTATTATTTTACATTTCTGTACAAGTTGCTTAAAATGTTGATGTACTCTTGATGTCTTCATCACGATGTCCATGTATATCAGTGGCTGACTGTTTCTTATAAAATAGAATTGATCGATTGTGAGGGTGTCGCTGTATAGTGGTTCATTCACTTGACTCTCGTTGTAAGGGTTGAGGGTTCGAATCTCAACCCGGCACTAAAGTTTTGGGGCAAGACATTAATCCACATTTTCCACTCACGACCCAGGTGTAAATGGGTACCCGGCAGTTGCTGGGGGTAAAACTGATTACAGGACCCTCAGGAAGAACAGTATTGATGCTGATGAGGCCTCCCTGGGTAAACACAATTATTAGTATTGTTATTATTATTATTAGATTTATGTGTATGTTGTGATATGGATCGTACGGACGGTGTGAAATTATTCTCTCGTAGCTTTCTGTCTCGCTCAACATGCCTAACAACCGACTCTGACGGACCCCGGTTCGAAACCGAGTCGCGGATAGTGACGTTGCAGTTCGGTTCCAAGATATAAATGGAGCACGATCGCAAAGACTTTCAAGAAATCTACTCAAAGGCACTTTGATACTCTATTGTAATGGCAAAAGAAATCATATTCGGATTATGCAATAGGTCTCCATTATGTTCGCACATTTAAAATGTAATGAGACCTACAGCGCTACATAATGTCATTTAAGTGATTTATGTTGATTTCTTGAGAGTCTTTGCGATTGTATTCAATCAGATGTGACTGATACACGTCTGTAAAACCATCGAAACATTGAATGTATCAATTCTTCCTGTAGACTGTCACACTTCTGCCTCTATATCGTTGTTTCTTTTTCTCTCTTTTCTGTCTCGTCTCTCCCTTTCTCTCCACCCCCTCTCTCTGTTTCTCTCCTTTATTGTTATTGTATGACTATGATATATTATAGATTTGTAAGAAATTTTGTTTTTTGTCATTTTACTGTGTAAACTCCATGTAGTTCAGCCCATGGGCTGCCATGTGGATTTTTCCCTCAAATAAATACCAAATATCAATACCAAATATCAAATAGATGCTGAATTGAGACTAACTCAAAGTGCAAGGTGAACAGACTGTTATGAAAGTGCAGACACTTATCGAGGAAGTTGATTGGAAAATCATGTAATATTGATATTAATGCGTGTACCAGGGTAGACGTTACAACTACGTAGTCTTGTAATGCAGACCGGTGATAACGAATCCACTCTCGACAATAAGTTGTTCAGTTGGGTGCGGAGGATGACTATAGTAATGGCGTATAGCTCGGGTCCAGTCAATAAGGAGCCATTGGTGTCACGATGCTCTGAAAAAAGGACAATTTCTGAAAGTTTTATTTCTACAATGGACCATGATTGGATAAAATAACGAAAAGAAAGAAGATTTAAAGAGAGATTAACACGAAAACGAGATGGCCAATTCATTTTCATTCCTCTTTCCGCCACGCTTTTCAGTGATTTGTTCATTTCTCGTTATCCGTTTTAGTGTCTAAAATGTAGACTACACTCTACTACGCACGAACGTGCTATGAAGTAAAGGTTGCCCAAATGTAATGGGTATATTAATTTGCAACACGCGTAATAGGGGTTATCAAAATTAATGTTCGCATGGTATCTTTACCATTAGCCTACGCCTGCGTTGAAAATCCGCCAAATATGCTGCCGGGTTCAAGTGTATGTCACGTGAACTGAGCTCGAAATCTCAACATCTATTCGTATTTTCGGGGTTTATTCTACGATTTCCATCAGGTACACTGTACATAGGAAAATGTTTACCCCGTCTTTCTTTCGATTTCAACTCGGAATTAAAAACATGGCATGAAATCTATCAGTGGCATTTCAATTTGCATATATATGAAAATGTAAGGTGCAGCACGTGTGCATTACCATTTAGACCACATCTTCTTCTTTTTAAAGTCATTTTGTTGTGAAGGATTCTTTTCGGGATGTTCCCCCCTACCACCACCGCCAGAGGATCCGGGATCCACCACCGACAGGCACTACCATTGTACTGTTTAAACTATAGACATGATTTCCATCATTTTAAATTAGAAGCATTTCCCTTTAAAACACTTTTGTCTGCTTTCGTATAGATGAAACAAACGTCCATAATGTCTCATCTCCCAAATCAGACAAAAATTTGACGGGGCTACGGGGGAGCATGTAGCCGAGAACAATTTGTTTCGGTACATTAATGCTTGGTGATCGCAACGCTAGCTCCGATGCTCTGCTCCATTAGTACCGTGTATTCCATTTCCCATTTAGGACGGCAGTAATGCATCATGCGGGACTAGGGAATACTGGTATAGGAAGAGAGAGAGAGAGAGTGAGAGAGTGTGAGAAAGAGAGAGAGAGAGAGAGAGGGGGAGAGAATAATGGTAATGAAGAAAAACAGAGAGAGAGAGAGAGAGAATATTGTTATAGTGGTGGTTATTTTACCTGACTGCTAAGAAAGCATAAATGATTGTTAGTAAGCAACCAGAGGACCGACGGCTTTAGGTCCTCTCCGAGGGACCTGGTAATGAGGATTAATGTCTTACCAAAGGGCACTAGCGCATCGACTTAGTTTCGAACCCGGGTCGCCGGATTATGATTACGAGACCACTGCTCTACCGACTGAACTAGAGCTAGAGAGATAGAAAGAGAGAATGAGAGAGAATATTGGTATTTGAAGAGAGATGGAGAGAGAGAGAGAGAGAGAGAGTGAGAGAGAGAGAGAGAGAGAGAGAGAGAGAGAGATACAGGCCCGTAGCCAAAAAAAAATATAGACCCCTCCCCAGGACGTCGATCAAAAAAAAAAAAAAAAAAAAAAAACATCAAACTCTGGCTACGGCCCTGGCAGAGAGAGAGAGAGAGAGATAGAGTAGGAAGGACGGAAGAAGAAGAGGAAGAAGAAGAAGAGAAAAAAGAAAGAGAGAGAGAGAGAGAGAGGTGTATATAGGAGGGGAGGAGATATATATATATATATATATATATATGTACATATAGGGATAGGGAGGAGGGAAGAAGAAGAAGAAGAGAAAGAACAAGAACAAGAACAAGAACAAGAACACGAAGAGAAATTAGAAGAAGAATATAGAAGAAAAATAAAGAAAAATAAGAGAGGGAGAGAGAGAGAGAGAGAGAGTCACATCGCCTATCAACAAGAAGCATATCCCCAAAGATTTCATTTGCAGAGAAACGTCTCGTTTTACACGCTCGTCTTTGAAGGCCCGAATATAACATTGAACCGAGTAAATTAGATTGGCTTTCGAGTTAGCCCGCGCGTAATTTGAAAAGAAAACACAACATACCATCTGATGACACAGTCGAATCTGATTGCATAGCGAGATTGATATAAATACCTTGTATTGCAGACGCCAAGGAGAGACAGATGGCAGGGTACGATAAAATTGGTCAAGGAGTGCAACGACATTTGCAACAAAGTACCAATGTTTTACTATTACAAAATATAAAACTTTTTTTCTCGTTTTAATTAGACGAGCGTTGATAGAGGGTTTTCACGTTATCAGATGGTACTTTTGTTTGTATATTGAATATTTATTCAGAGATAAGTCTTCTTCTCTCTATTTTCTTTATCTTCCCTTTTTTGCAATCTTGATGTTTTGTAAATTATGTACCTATTAAAGTGATTGTTATCTTGTATTTTTTGTGAGGATCATTTTTAACAAACCATTTATGTGCTTTTCATGATCCTCCCACTTCAAATATCTCATTATATGATTTGAAAAAAAAAGATTATGTAGTATCATTTTGATCTTGATGTGGAAAAAATAAATGAAATGAAAAAGAGTGCGATGATGGAAGAACAAACAAATCATGATATAGAAATCGCTAATAATTATAATCTAAAATAAGATTTACAAATTGATTGATAAGAAGAATGATATTTATGGAGTTATCTTAAAGCCCCACTGTACTACTTGTAGTTACTTGCTCCCTCTATATAGAAAACAATGCCTTAGCGGTGCCCGTTGTTCCCCCATGGTCCTCTTTTTCTTATGTTAATTGAGAGCTGAGTTGATGAGATTACCACCTGTCAGTGACCACCTGGGAGGTATAATCCCTCCTGGCCAAACTAGTACAGACCGGCTTTAAGCTGTAGTAGCCGTTGATATGAAATCGTACCTTTTGCTTTCAACTACCATGCACTTTTCGTTTACAGAACCATACCCTCAGACTACCCCTGGCCCACCAACCTACACTAACGCCTCGATCACCCGGTTCGAGCACTATGTACCCCTCTCCCAGGGAGTATCCTGTATCCCAACAGCGAAAGTTTGCATCAAAGTACAGTACAGCTAGCTACAGGACCAGCCCTCTACCACTCTTACCAGCTCCCTTCTCCAACCCCCAATTTTCGCCATACCCTGCCTTCCAACCGTGAAAGTTAGCATCAAAGTGCACCCCGATCTTTTAAGTGTTCTGGATGGGCATTAACGAGTTAGGTGAACTTTCTCTATCCATCTCCTTATTACCAACCTTACCCATGTCTACTAATTAACAACCTTACTATCCAACTATTGGACCACGCCCTTCTAATACCCCTTTCTAGTTACCCTACCCCTTTTTCACATCTAGCTTCACCGGCAACCTTGCGTATATTATACCCACAGCGTTCGCATCAAAGTGCAGTGTAATCATTCTATGGTGTTCTGGAGGGGCCTTCTAAATGTACTTCTCACCTGCAAGACCACGCCCTCCTCTCGTCCTCCCCCATTCCATTTAACGTTGTACCCGGCGTAGTGCGAACCAACCGCGAAAGTTCGCATTCCAGTGCATGTCGATCTATCAAGTGTTGTGAGTCAATGGTACTCTCTGTATCCATTAACAACCTTACTTCTCAACTACCGGACCACACCCTTTTAACATCCCCTCTCCAGCTAGCCCCACCTCATCCCCTAACGCTTCACCTACTCTGCTGCGTAAAAATTGCCGTTTGGTCTACAACCAGTTCGTGTACTACCCAATCAGATAATTTAACGATTGTTATTATTTATCATTAAATGAATATTAGACCATATGGATGGTAGACAAAATGGGCATTAGACAAACTAGGAATCACACCGAATGGAAATTAGACTAAATGAGCAATAGACCAAATGGGTAGTAGACTTGTTGGAGATTAGACCAAATGAAAATTGCACCAAATGACTATTAGCCTAAGGATAATAAGACCAAATGATTATTAGACCATGGGGATAGTAGACGGGCTGGGTGTAGACCATATGAGAATAGACCAATTGGGTGGTAGACGAACTGCTTGTAGACCAAACGGCAATAAACCCTAGCTGCTGCGAACCACCCGCGAAAGTTCGCATCAAAGTGCATTACGATCTTTCAAGTGTTCCGGAGGGGCATTGACGTGTCAAGGGTAACTACTCCCTCTATGCCCATATCAGACATCACCAATTAATCGATCTGTCAATGGCGTAAAGGTCGTGCGTTTGCGCGGCTATCTTCAAGCCTGTGTGGGGGTGTACATTCGAGGAAGATTGACTATTTTCATACCATTCTGGAGAGTACTCGAGATGATAAGTATTTTGACCATTTAGGGGCAAAATTGTCCAATTTAGGTATTGGCATTTTATTCGTAGACCTGATAAGGGTATCAAAATAATGCTTGAGTAGAAGAAACAAACTTGACATTGAAGTTTAAGTCCATGTTTATTGCATTTCAGGATAACATTAATTTTGCAATCTTTGCGATATTTAGTCAATGCATAATAATTAATTTTCTTTGCACAATTGGCAATAAACGTGAATTGGTAATGATAATGTTGTCATTGATAATAATGATGTTTTTGTTGATGATGATGATGCTGCTGCTGATAGTATCGGTGTATTGGTTGTCAAGTTCACTACTATTCTATTTTCTTCGTTATATTCTTTCTTCATTCCTTCCTTCTTTTTCTTCCCTTTCCTTTCTTCTTTTTGTTTTCTTCCTTTCTTCCTCATTCTTCTTATCCATTTTCTTCTTCTTCGTCCAATCCTATCCCTCCTCCTTATTCTACTACTACTACTACTACTACTACTACTACTACTACTACTACTACTATACCACTACCACTACTACTACTACTACCACTACTACTACTACTACCACTACTACCACTACCACTACCACACTACCACCAGCTGCCACTACTACCACCACCACCACCACTACTACCACCACCACCACCACTACCACCACCGTTACCACCACCACCACCACCACCACCACCACTACCACCATTACCACCACCACCACCACCACCACCACCACCACCACCACCGCTACCACCGTTACTACCACAACCACTATTACCACCATACCACCACCACCACCACCACCACTACCACTACCACCACTACCATTACCACCATACCACCACCACCACTACCACTACCACCACCAACACTACCACTACTACCACCACCACTGTTACTACTACTACTATTACTACTATACTACTACTACTACTACTACTACTACTACTACTACTACTACTACTACTACTACTACTACTAGTAGTAGTAGTAATGATAATAATCATAATCATCATAATAATAAAAGAACATAGTATTGATTATAATAATCATAATGATAATAATGCTACTTGAAATGATAAAAATTATAGCTTTCATATCATAATAAACCTAACAAAATAAGGATATAATCTCAATACATGAATTCCACAGACAACTTTAATGAAGAAGGATTCAAGATCCTTCGAGGGAGAAGTAAGATGGCGTTATTGGTAGCTGTAAAGCGATGAGCGGAACCTATCAATTACTTATAGCAGACGACAGATAAGAAGAGGACCTATATCATCAATGAGGCGCTGGGGTTGTTGGGCTAGTTTGGGCCTGTTAAAGGTTTCTTTGAACTTGTTGAGTTTTAACTATCATGACTATGACAACCTACACAATTCGGAACTTTCTCGTAATTTGTATTTTTTCCACAAAATTTTGACTGGTCGTGTTCAGTCATTTGTCGCCTTCAGTTTTTCTGCTTTCATTCAAATCAACTTAATATTCGGATTTCCGTTTGAGACTACCTGAAGAAGCCGAGAAGATAACCGGTTGAGATTAAGACGACAAGGCCTTGGGTTGGAATGGATCAGAATCAGCGCCGTAGCCAGAGCTTGATGTTTTTTGTTTGTTTGTTTGTTTTGTTTGTTTGTTTGTTTGTTTGTTTTTTTTTTTTTGGGGGCACATACATGTAATTGATCGACGTCCTGGGGAGGGGTCTAAGAGGAGGTGTGTCTGATCTTGGAAACAAAATTTGGGGCACGTGCCCCGTGGCTATGTGCCTGATCAGAATTATATCCTAAGTCTCAGATAGGCAAAGATAGGAGCTATTTTTCGAAGTAAAATAGCTGCATAATAGCCCAGAGCATTGAGAGCAAAATATTTGTTGGTGACTGGGCTCATTTAAAGCCCTTCTTAAAGGTAAAGACCACTTTTGGAAACGCCCCTCTCTCAAAAAAATGAAGTGGAAGCTCTCATTTCCAACCATGTAAAAGAATATGTCTTGACTAATACGTGATGATACAAATTTTGCCGGGAAAGTCGGGAAACCGCCTACTAATTGATATATTTGGTAAATTACTATTGGGACCAGATAGATATCGCGCACGTGGTCGCGTAGTCCCAATACATCTTTCTGTGTACAGTGCTTGTAACTTTACCAAGACTGGGCCAAATTTCTTATCATTTTGATTATTCCAGAACCTTGCAGTAAACACCAATACTTATATGCTAGATGATCAACCTTTTCTGATCGATTCCACAACGTTTCTTTCACAATGCAATCGCATGACCAGAACTGGTCTTTATCTTTAAAGTGTTGGAAGTCCCACAAATTTGATGGCAAAATTTCACTTAAATTGTATCATAATGTGAAAGAGGATGTAATTTAAGACACGTTTTCTGCAAGGATTTTCAAAACAAATATGTTTGAAGTCGAATATTGATGAAAGAATAATTGTTTTTGTTTTTCTGCGTACAACAGAAAACCCAAATTGTGTATTCTTTTGTCAATATTTGTCTTCAAACACATTTTTTTGGAGGGAAATCTTTGCATAAGTGTGTCTTAAATGACATCCTCTTTCACATTATGAAACAATTTAAGTTAAATTTTGCCATAAAACTTTTGGCGAATTTAGAGGGGCTTTAAGCATGATAAGAAGCCGGGAAGATAACCGGGTGAGTTTAAGATGAGGCCTTGGGGTTGGGGAGGAGCAGGATTACATCCCGAAGCTCAGATTGGCCAACTGGGAGCCTTATTCAATATGGTATCGGTATGAAGCCCAAAAGCATTCAGAGAAAATTTATTTGGTTTTTGGTCTCCTTTATTGTGTGCGGGAAAGCATTGAATCCAATGACCGGGGTAATAGTATATATGTAAAGCGCTTAGAGACATCGTAGATGTATTAAGCGCTATATAAAAGCGGAATATTATGATTATTATTTAAGGCGACCATAAGAACAAATAAGATAACCGAATGAGTTTAAGATGAGGCCTCGGGGTTGGGGAGGAGCAGGATTACATCCCGAAGCTCAGATCGGCCAACTAGGAGTCTGATTCAATATGGTATGGGTATGAAGCCCAAAAGCATTCAGAGACAAATTTATTTGGTTATTGGTCACCCTTAAGGCGATCATAAGAAGAAAGAAAGATAACTGGATGAGTTGAAGAAGATGAGTCCCAGGGGTTGCGTCAGATCAAGATTTCATCGTGAGCGCCAGATTGGCCAACATGACAGTCGGTGTGAAACAGAATGCCGCCATAGAACCCTAAAATCATTCAGAGCAAAATACTTATATTTTTGGTGATTGGTTAGTGTCATCTTTAAGGCTACCATAAGAAGCTTGGAAGATAACTGGATGAGTTGAAGATGAGGTCCTAGATTGAGGAGGATCAGGGCTAAAAGCTAAGCCTCAGGTCGGCCTAGATACAGGCTTTAAACAAATAGAAAATCTATCACCTATATTGAGCCAACGCATTTAGAGAAATATATATATTTTGGGGGTTATTGGTCACCTTTAAGACTCCCATTAGAAGGAGGGAAGATAACCGGATGAGTTAGAGATGAGGCCATTGGGTAATATCGGATCAGGATTTCATCCTAAGCCTCAGGTCGGCCAACATAGACGCCACCAATCTGTCAATGACTAAAAGGTCATGTAGATTAATAACCTGTCACAGAAGCGTTAAAGTGCGTGTAGTTTACCTCTGCACCTGGGGTGTGTAGGTGTGACAAGGGGGTAAGAAGGTATGATAGGGTACGACGGTGTGATGGTGAAATGTTTAAATAATATTTTGGGGATAATTTGTCTTTAAAAAGAGGGATGCACGATTTGATTCTTGAATAAATGACTACTAATTTATAAGAAGATGTGATTGGTAATTTGTCTTTAAAAAGAGAAATGCACGATTTGATTCTTGAATAAATGACTTCTTCTTTTATCATTTTGATTAACCACGTCGAGTGGCGTAGCGAGAGCTCTACCATTGAGAGGGTGGGTGGGCGGGTGAGTGGGGGGGGGGAGTCACCATGTTTATGAACAAAAATACGGATGGGGGGAGCAAGTTAGATAGTGAAGGGAGAGGATACGAATAATATTTCGCCCATAAGTACATCAGAAATTAAGCAGTAAACAGTATAGAGTATGAATAATGTCGGATGAAATTTCACGATAAATTAGCCGAAATTTCTCTATCAAATAAACGAAAGTCCAAATGTCAACGTTCAGATTTGCATGGACCTATACTGTACGGGTAAAGACCATCTCTCGCTACGATTATGCACCAATAAGTGACAGGAGGGAGGGGGAATAAATTGTAGATTAGGAGAAGGTCGATTGGAGGGGATGGTTTCTCCATGGATAGAAGTAAAATAACTATGAGACTTTTTAGGAGGCAAAATGGGCAGGTGGTTCAGAGAGCCAAGAGGAGAAAATATTGATTTAATAGGATGATCTAATTTGTAAACGGTCATACAGAATATGTACTCCAAAAGTGAAGTACAGCTGCAGCCCCCTACCCGACCCCAACGAGATTATATTTCGATCGAGTATTAAAGGGAATTCAGAAAGAATTTGTTGTTTGTTTATATTGTATATTAACTTCCGTAAAGAATTTCAACAAAAAAATCAACTTATTGAGGGCTGTTTATCTCATAAAAATCCCATTTAAAGGCATCGTTTAACAATGTTAAATCTGAGATGCATGGCCCTACGTGTTATCAGTGTCTGTGATATGGTGTAATATTGAAGCCCTAAAAAATTGCGCTTCACAATGATCATGAAGTGCCTCAAAAAAGAAAAAATCTTTGAGTGACCGGTTTTACCATACTCATTTCCCTCAATAGACTTTAATGTTATAAAAACCGCTAGGAAAACGAAAAATGAAATTTCGATTTCTAATCATAAATATCTTGATAATCAGATAGGCGATCGGCTTGTAAAAGTCATAGGATTCCTGACTGACCTAAAGGTTTATAATTATGATTGCAGCATGAACTAAATCCAGGATTTTGTTCCAGAATCTGAGGCAATGTTATTGAGTCACTTATGGAAGAGAGGTGGTATAGTTATTCATTGTTTGACTCTCAATCCAAAGGTTGAGGGTTCGAATCCCAGATCGGCACGAACGTCTTTTGGCAATGCAGGTGTCAGTAAATGGGTACCTGGCAACTGCTGGGATGATAATAATTGCAGGGCCCTCGACATTCTCAGGAAGCATTCATTCTGGTGAGGCATCCCTGCAGTGGCGTAGACAGGTTCGTACACCTGGGGGGATGACTGGGCTGCCAACGCTAGTGAGGGCGCGAAGCGCCCGAGCGAGGGAGCGAAGCGACCGAGCGGGGAGGTGTGGGAGGGTGTCCCCTCCCACGGTAGGGAGATTTTGCAATTTTGAACTTGAAATCGTGCAATCTGATGCATACTTAATGAGGTAAAATAACACACACAAGCGTGCACGCACACACACACACACACACACACACACACACACACACACACATACTATACGCCTTGAATGGACAGACATACATCGACAAGATCTACACACCGTGGCATACGAATACAGAATGGACTGACACATATAGTATTGCATATTGAACCACACTACGTATTTATTTATCTCTGTGAATTTTGCTGTTACACCTCTTCAGAAAAAAAACCAATGTCAACTGTGTACACGCAGGTATAGTCTTTGTTGTCTTGATAGGGGTATGTGGTTATGAATGAAAACAGCCTCTGTGGCCATTTGTGAATAGAACACATAAACAACAAACAAATAACGATTAAACTTTGAACAATATGTCTGTTCATTATAAAGCATAATGAATACGTACATACTATGCTTTTTTACCTCAAAGAAACAGGCATAGTATCCATAGATGGATATTGGCTGGCGGCTCATTAACATACAGATACAAAAACATAAACAGTATCACTATGATCCATGGAGTAACAATACTGCTTTGTAAGTTTGTGAAGAAATCGGAACCATAACGGCATTGCATCGTTTCAAATTAGGGCATTATTTACTTCTATTTGATCTCAGTCTTATAATAGTAATAGTAATAATAATAATAATAATAATAATAATAATAATAATAATCTTGTAGTTATCTTGTGGTTTGCCCCATTTGAACACGCAAAACTCGTGGTTATCTTTTGGTTTCCACACCACGAGATTGCGCGCACTGCAAAATATGCGCGATTATCTTGTGGTTATCTTGTGGTTTCCAAACCACAAGATAACCACAAAATACTTGTAAGATTTTCTTTTTTACCGTCTGAATTGGCTTTCACCGTGTGAATGCGGCTAATAACAATAAACACAATTACAATAATGATGAGGATTATTATTATCATCATCATAATTATTATTATTATTAATATTATAATTGTTATCATTATTATTATTACTATTATTATCATTATGACTTATTAAGTAAGCAAATATCATTCCCCAAAACCTGGGGGGATGATTGTACATGCCATCCCCCCCACCTTGTGCGGTGGGGGGGGATGCATCCCCCTCATCCCCCCCGTTGTCTACGCCCCTGCATCCCTGGGTAAACACCGGGGTAAACATCATCAAGTTTGGATTACTTGCTTTGTCATTGCAATGTTCACACGTTTCAAAAGGTGATGGACACGCCTACTGGAATTGCCTCAGGGGGGTGTTGCACAAAGACTAAGATCGACTTTAAGTTGTACTTAACTATGGCAGGCCGTTCATGCCACTGTTCGCTCTCAACATTATGATCTTTTATTTAGATAATATTTTTTCCTTCAATAATGAATTATCAAAAAACTGTAAATTCTGTAGATGTGTGACCATGATTTGTATGTCCCTTGAGAGATCAATGCCAGTAAATGGTGAGAGCAACAAGTGGCATGATTGGCCTGCCATAGTTAAGTCCAACTTAAATTCGATCTTAATCTTTGTGAAACACCCCCTGGTTAATTTTTCGAAAGTCTATGCGATCATGTTGGATGGATGAGATTTTCAATCGTATTACATTCAGATGATAGTCAATTGCGTCAATTTCCGAACGATAACAAGAGCTATTTTCAAATGCACTCTTGACTATAAAGTTGGATTAAATTTTCCTTACCTTTTTTCATAATTTGATTGTGACAATTTGATTTTAATATTCTTGGTAGTTAAAGTTTATATCTTCTAAGAACTTCCCTGGTCAATAAAGGTGAAACAATAAAGATTGATCAATCAAGTTCTGAGAAGATATAAACATGATCTCTCTATATAAACATATATAATATATATCTTATCAATTTCCTGGGGGAAAACCCCATCGTCAAAATGCGACTATAAGTGGTCTAAATCGAGAGCAGTTGCTCTTAAAAATTCTCTTATATTTCAATTATTATGATGAGAGCCAGAAGGGTGTTAACTCTGTGTATAATAAGATAATACGACTTAACGCCTTTCTGCCTCCAAACCTACTTTAAAGGCATCGTTTAACAATGTTAAATCTGAGATGCATGGCCCTACGTGTTATCAGTGTCTGTGATATGGTGTAATATTGAAGCCCTAAAAAATTGCGCTCCAAAATGATCATGAAGTGCCTCAAAAAAGTAAAAATCTTTGAGTGACCGGTTTTACCATACTCGTTTTCCCCAATAGACTGTAGTGTTATAAAAACCGTTAGGAAAACGCAAAGTTTGATTTCGATTTCCAATCATAAATATCTTGATAATCAGACAGGCGATCGGCTTGTAAAAGTCACGGGGTTCCTGACTGACCTAAAGGTTTATAATTATGATTGCAGCATGAGCTACATCCAGGATTTTGTTTCAGAATCTGAGACAAAGTTACCCAATCCCTTTAAGCAGCATTTTTCAAAGTGTCGTCATATTATAGTCACAATCATTAATGAAATGAGGTGAGAAAACATATTCAAACTTTATGGGCATCAGTGTGTATTTGTTTGTGTAGAGCTGTTTCAATTTCCACTTTTCTTTCAATTTTCTTTGGCAAGCAATATCTAGGATTCGGAGAAAACAACGTGTTCGTTGTAAAAGAGTAAAAGAAGGAAATTCGATACTTTGGATTAACTATCACGAGCTATAGTAATGTATTGTAAAAACAAAAGCTTGGATAAGACTTTGGGTCATGTATCAGTTATCATGATAGAAACAACATTTCGCGGAAATTCATAAAACACAGCGTATCCCTAGATACTAGAAAGAGTAAGAAAATGAGATGCGAAAGTCTATACATGCACATGCATATTATGTAAAAATAGCTCATATTATTGGTCGATTTGGTAATTTCAGACAAAATATATGCTTATTGTGAGGTGAGGTTAGGTATAGTACACAGACTCGCTGAAAAGTACTTTGCTTTGACTGATTGTCTGTTTTTACCGTAATGAAATAAATAAAATAAAAAGAAATGAGGGTGGGTGGATACGCTTTGAAGATGATGAAAAAATGCAATTAAAACCCCTTTCCTTTTGTTTCTTTCTTTTTTGTTTTACAATTTTATTTGCAAGATTTAAGGGCTTGAGAAGTTAATCGAAATGCTCTTATACGTATTATACAAAAAGTTAAGGAATGTACATTTAACATTTCATTTATAGCAATGGCAGTGATCATATTAATTCATCAATAGTTTTACAATATGTAACAATATGTAATGATATTTAAAGTGACTCGGTAACATTGCCTCAGGTTCTGAAACAAAACCCTGGATTTAGCTCATGCTGCAATGATAGTTATATTATAAACCTATAGGTCAGTAAGGAACCCCATGACTTTTACAAGCCCATCGGCTGTCTGATTATCAAGATATTTATGATTGGAAATCGAAATCAAATTTTGCGTTTTCCTAATGGTTTTCATAACACTACAGTCTATTAGAGAAAATGATTATGGTAAAACCGGTCACTTAAAAGATTTTTACTTTTTTGAGGCACTTCATGATCATTTTGAAACGCAATTTTTTCAGGGCTTCATTATTACACCATATCACAGAAACTGATTACACGTACGTAGGGCCATGCATCTCAGATTTAACATTGTTAAACGATGCCTTTAAGGTCTGGCATATACTAGCATAGTGTACATTTTGTGAATTTATATACACCAGTATTATAGGTAATCCAATATCTAATTCTTCGTTCTATTTTCATCAGTTTCATTTTCTTCTCAAATGTGTTGGTATCGGGTTAAGTGTTTTATAAAGATTTATAACTACAGATGACTTGTAGCTTGTATTCTAAATCCTAAATCCCATCAATTGATTTATAAGGACCTCTATCCCGCTCTCAATTTGGAAACCGACTTGATACAATAAAAACACCACGAACGCATTCTGAACTACCTATCCAGGCCAATGGCAATAAAAACGGGGGAGCTTGATATTTTTGGAACGTCTTTCGGAACCTTTTTAGGAGGTGATCTATGGGGAGATGGTCAGGGGAAAAACAGGATAGAGGCTACATCGAGAGATGACAGGGAACGTCAGTCCACTCCTCTCAATCTAAAAAGACTTGCCTGAGAAAAGGATCATCCGCACAGAGGCGTAATATTCCCAGAAGAAATAAAAAACAGAGAGTGGTGCTCAATTCGCGAGGGTAGAGGAAAGGCGCTATTTCATGGTGAAATGGGGTCGGGCACCACTCTCCTTTGAGGTGCGCTCAAGCGGAACGCGTCTGTGTGGAGAGGACTCTTACTGTTTTCTACGCGCTCCAGATTACAGGATCAATCCAAACAGCTTAAAACGCTGCTTTTCAAAACATGTCAGAGATCTATATAGAGTGATGAATCTGGACACTTTTTATAATCTTCTTCTCTTCCTGCGCTCGATCAAACAGGGTTTGAAAAATGAGAGCACAAAATCGATCAAAAGGAAAGGTCGAAGGGATTTGTGTGAGATATACAAGCAAACGGGAATGAGAACTCGGCCAAGTAGGGTCTACTCCAGTTTGTTGTTATAGAGAAGATTCTTTATCCATTGATTTGTAGCTTTGGGACGGGGGAAGTTAGGTTGAACTATTTCACATTCAGGTTCTGATCTCACAAGAGTTCTCATGAATTTTCAAGTGTGAAAAGTCGCAAGGGAATCGCGCCCTCCCATAACCACGATAACACTGCATTGTCCCATCGTGCAAACGTAACCGATGCTAGAGCACGAGAAGAAACCTTTCCGCTTTATCTTCCCGGAATCTTGTCCTGGATAATATTTCACGGTGTCTCTTTATTCTCATATTTCACACAATTCCAATTAGAATAAGTAGTAATTCCTCTTACCATGATTATAATGCCAGTATCTCAATAAATTTAAAATGTGTCTCTAAATATTGTAGCCGCCCCCCTCTCTCTCTCTCTCTTTCTATGCTTTACTATGCTATGTTTTCTGTGTGTATTCGTCTATTTGCTTGTAGATTTCCCTAATAACATCGCATAACTTTATAATTACATTCCACATCCATCTCTCTCATCTCCTCTCTCTATAAATTTGCACCCCCTCGAACCCCCTGTAGCTACGCCACTGCATCTAAGGGATGGTAAATAAGGTTAAGTTTTTTTCTGCCAACCTCCTCCCTGCAAATGCTTTGCTCGACATTAATTTTGCCCTACTTAAATTATGGCATTTTGTATGGGGTAATACAACCAATTCTTATCTACATACTTCTACAAAAGAAAGCTATGCGTGTTATCTGTAACACTTCCTGGAGATCCCATACTGATGTTTTGTTTGTTGAAAATAATATGTTGAAGATAAATGATTTATATCGTTATAGCCTCGGTCAGTTTATGTACCAGTTAAATAATAATACACTACTCTCAGTCTTCAAATTGATATTCATCAAAAATAAAACTATACACAAATAACCCACGCGCCAATCTGACGAATTCCATCTGCCATTAACTAGAACTATACTTGCTAAATCCATATTCAATTACGCAGGCCCTAAGCTTTGGACAATTCTTGATGTTATCATCAAGAATGCCCCTAGTTTAAATTCTTTGAAAAATTCAAATTCAAAAAATCTTTTCTGCGTGATTATCAAGCGTCAGCTCTCCCTCATTAAATTTATTTTACTCCATAAAATACTTTTATATTTTCATTCATTTTGTACTGCCATCCGTATTCCGGTCGGTCCGTGTTTTGTTGTGTGTGTTTATAGGTAAGAGTCCTACCCTCTCTCGTTCCTTGTCTCCCTTCTTTCTCTGTCCCTTTCACTCCGTTTATGTTATGTCTATCCGGTTTATGTATTTGTACTTTCCCTTATTATTGATATACTATATTTGCAATTATATACCTCACTTAAGAAATCCAGCCATCTGATTGGTCGAAATTGCAGTCGTTGTTTTAACTATTCCCGAAAAATGCCAAAGCCATGTAATAGTTCGAGGGTAAAATCCCGGCAAAATTCCAATTACCGGGAAATTAGTTCAGTCTTGCTGAAATACCCATTGGTTTACGTGTTAAAACTGGTTTGTGCGAGCACGGACACCATAAGTGTGCGAATAATCGGTCGCTAGCTTAATTTACCAATTTTTAATATATCGTAGCGCAGACGACCGTACGGCAATCTCGATCGTACTGAATTCCAAACAAGGCAAAATGGCTGAAGAAACTCTCCCAAGATTTCAACTTCTTGATGATGATCAAATGCAAGACTTGATTAATTCTGCTGACAGCAAGCACACCAATGTAAGGTCTAATAATAATATGATAGTCAAATCCAGTCAGTGGAGTCCCACACATTAATTGTTGTGTCCTAGGCTAGAGGGGTCTAGAGATCTACTGTCATTGACATTGTACTGAGTATTAAACTTTACCGCACCGCGGTAGACGTAGTCTAGACTACTTTACTTGGATGTAGAGACGTAAAGGTTGTAGCTTATTTGCCCCTCGTCACGTTGGGTAGTCTCTGATAGGGTGAAAACTTGAGTGGATGGGTTTTCCAGTGCCTCTCAACAACAGATTTGAATATATTATTAGATCTAACACTAACTAGATTCTATGTATTTCTGCTCTTCCTGTTCTACCAGTTGATTGATAAATTGACTATTTTCGGCATATAAAAGTATTAATGACTGCTTTAATATTCGAGAAATAGTTGTTTTATACGCTCTCGGGAAGGTTACAATTGGGCTTTTGCCCTCGGCACGCCTCGGGCAATAGCACAATTGTAACCTTCCCTTGAGCGTATAAAAACAACTATTTCTCTCAAAGCAGTCATTAATACTATACCATAAGTTATAGGGGGCTGCAATCTACAAGCCCAGCTTTTCAGCAGTCCCCTCCATGACCAACCTGTTTTACACTGTGGACCAATTACAAATATATTGTTCAGTTTCATTATTTTACCATGTACAATGCAATCCCATGTTCTTTATTTTATTTTGTTGGAAATGGAAATAAACGAAATGAAATGAAATGAAATGTAATATAGGCTTATACACCGTTGCCCATAAAGTTGGAATAATTGTTCTTATCTCTTTTAATGAAAGGATTGTGAGAATGTGGTTTATTCACGATAGATGAATTTTATATCTTCTCAGAGCTTTACCGATCAACGCAAAGAGTCTTAGCGATTGGTCAGTAAAGTTGTGAAAAGATATAAACTATAGTATCAAGAATAAATCATATTCTCACAATTAATTCGTGAAAAGAGGTAAGAACAATTATTCCAACCTCGTGGGCAACAGTTTATACAATCTATATCTGTTCCAAGGAATAATGAACCTGACTCTGATTGTAGTCAATCGATAGGCACTTCCCACTTCAATCTCTCTTCCTTTTCGTACTCAGACGGAACTCCAAGGGCCACGTCCTATTTCGGGCATTTCCACCCAACTCTTAGTCAGCTTTCCTCCATTAAACTTTATCCCCAGATTGTCCAAGATTCTTTGCGAGATAATATTCTCGATTCCTTCCTTCCCTTTTCACTTACAGCGCCTATGAACTTGGTTTGAGCATGGAGTTAAAAGACTTTTAGCTCCATGGTTTGAGTTAAAGCAGAACCGTTCTGCATGATAAAGTTGCGGTCTGGTCTTGCGATTTCACGATGACAAAATATTGTCTAGAAGCAATTGAGAAAGATTAATTATGAATTGCATAGGAATTTTATGTTAAAGCCTGCTGTGAAGTTTTGGAATAGTCAAAATGAACATCACAGGCACGACACACAAATGGGTGTATGGGACTGCGCACACATAAGCATACACACATGTAGCATAACAGATTAGTCTCAACCTTTCAGGTTTCCACATATTTCGATTTATTTTAAAAGCAATCCTTTTCAGGAGACATTCTTCCAAACTGACATAAATCAAATTGGAAAGCTCACAAGTTATGTTTTCATCTTGACCAGTACTCAATCTTTTCTTTAAAATTATTCTAAGAGACTCTATGTTGCCATAACTTGAGACGACTCCACTTCAGTCATCTTAGAAAACCGCATGGTAAACATGTTTATCCACTTGGAGATCGGATATTTTAAGGCAATGTTTATGTACGTCTAATCTACAAGGAAGCTTTTTATATATTTTGTTCATTGTTCGAATGAGCATAGTATCAGCTTCGGTGAGGAAGAACTCGTGCTGAAAACCACTTTCATTGGGCAGCAAAAACACATATATGCACTTGGAATTAGAACATAGTATGACGATACTTTGAAAATGCTGCTTAAAGATAAAGTTGAGTTCTGGTCATGCGGTTGCATTGTGAAAGAAACGGTGTGGAATCGATCAGAAAAGGTTGATCATCTAGCATATAAGTATTGGTGCGTACTGCTAGGTTCTGGAATCATCAAAATGATGAGAAATTTGGCCCAGACTTGGGCAAAGTAGCAAGCACTGTACACGGAAAGATGTCTATGGGACTACACAAACATGTAAAATGTCCTCATTTTTAAGCTGTTACATGTCATAGTTAGAATATGAAGGCATTTGAAGGGCCATGCTTTTCAGGGAACATTTTTTCTCTGATGTTCTTCCACAATTGCATAATAACAATGAAAACGCTCACAAATTATTTTCACCTCTCCTCAGAACTCAACCTTCTCTTTGAAGTAGGTTTGGAGCCAGAAGGGCGTTAATTAATATTATCTTATACAGAGCTAACACCCTGCCGGCTCTCATCATAATAATTGAAATATAAGAGCATTTTAAAGAGCAACTGCTCTCAATTTAAAACTAATTATAACCGCATTTTGACAATGGGTTTACACCAGGAAATTGATGAGGTTTTTCTAATAATATATATTTTTTCCTCAGTAATAAACCAGGAAGCTCTAATTTTGCTTTAAACTGGAATTGTTTGGCAAGTTGTTCTTCAAAACACTGGCCTGAAGAATTATTGAACATAATACTAACAAGAAACGGCAATGAATAATGCATTTCATTTCTTTGGTGATGTAACTGTCTTTGATGTGCTTGCCAGAGTGAGAAAGTGTGATTTCTAATTAAATGTCTGTCAACCTGATTTTTTAATTTGCAAGATAATTAATAATAATTGGGATTTTTTTTTAACCCAGGGTGGTCACACCAGTATCAATATTGCTCTTCGTGTGGGCCCTGCAATTATTATTACCCTAGCGTTGTTAGGTACCCATCTTCACCTTGGAGGAGAGTGGCAGATGTGGATTAATACCTTCTTAAAAGGACGTTAGTGCCAGGCGGAGGGAGATTCGAACAATATATATTCCACGACACCTCCACAAGTTGCGCTGTGCCAGCGGAAAAGCGGCCAATTTTACCTAAATGGATCCATCTAAAATAGGCAATACATTTTTTTGCCTGAAACCGATGATAATGAGAATATGATAATTTGAACATGCTCACTTTACTCTAATTATTAGTTATAATTATTAGTCAGTCAATCAATTAATCAATCCATCCATCCATCCACCCATCCATTCCCAGATAATGTTATGGGTGTCATGCTAATTTAAGAGAACTGTCGTTGCAAAACTGGAAGATTTCATAGTTCACGAGGTGAATTGTATTTTGTGAATTTGCGTGATTTCCTGTTATTGTACTGCATGAGTTGTTTAAAATGCAAACACAAAATAATTGGCGATTGAAAGTGGAACACATGACTGTGGTCACTGTGGTGTTTCCATGATGACAATATAATTACTATCATGGACGAACAACTATCTTTGACAATATGTGGTACAGATAAATGTCCAGTTCATACACAACTTATACTGCGCATGACCAAGAAACTTTGATGGACCACGTGATTGCGTCTCGATGCAGGAAGGATATGACGTAACGGAGAACAGTTTCCGACTTAAAACAAACAATGTATATTACGAGTGTTTTTTCCCGTAATTTGTTGGTTTATAGCTGAAGGTAAAATTTTCCTCAAGGTAAAGATGCTAGAGGGTAGGGCCCTAAAGGTGTCAGCGCTCTAGCATGTGTAGATAGTCATGATAGTTCCTCACATAGTCCCTTTAATATCCCCTTCAGTTTATTCCCCTCTTTACAGTATTTTTTCGGCTTAAAATTTAAGGTAAAATATTCCTCAAGGTAAAGAAGCCTTGAGTAGGGTCCTAATGGTGTTTACAGTTAAAGTAAAACACTTTTATTTATACTTATATTATATATTTACGTTTATATAATAATAATAATATGGACATTTATATAGCGCCGGTACCCGCCAGGCTCTGACGCTCATGGCGCTTGTACATATTACCCTGGTCATAGACGAGCTGCCAAAGTAACTAGCGCTCTAGCATATCAGGTACCCATTGTACACCTGGGCGGAGAGTGGCAAATGTAGATTAACGTCTTGCCAAAGGACATTAGTGCCGTGGCGGGGCTCGAACCCCGTACCTTGTGATATGCAGTCGGGTGACTTATCCACTAGACCACAACACCTATACATACATTTTTTAACATGTATAATTCTGTGAAATATTACATAGAATATTACTGATAACTTTTCTGTGTCATAAACTATTTATGCACTCATCATGCTCAAAGGCGGTGTTATGGGGGTGGCAGGGATGGTTGCCCCTATGATCTTCCGAAATCGAATGAAAAGAAAAGAAGACAGGAAGAAGAAACAAAATAACTACCATGGCTACATCACTCAACAGCCAATCAAATCAAGGTTTCCATGAGATTAAGTAATGGCACATTTACCATCAGTGCTAATTATTATGCAGCGGGGGCCTAATTTTTTAGGGGGTGGGAGGGAGATGTGAGATTTTTGAGACCCCCTCAAAATAGAAATGCTATGAAGAATAAAACCTCCCATGTGTACACTTGTTGTATGTGTTGTAAGATGCGTGTGGCATTAAACTTCCTTCGCGTTTAAAGAAAAGGTTGAGTTCTGGGAAGAGGTGAAAATAATTTGTGAGCGTTATCATTGTATTATGCAAGTGTGGAAGAACATCAGAGAAAAAAATGTTCCCTGAAAAGCATGGCTCTTCAAATGCCTTAATATTCTAAACATGGCATGTAACATCATAAAAATCGGGACAAATTTTTATGCCACATGTTCGTGTAGTCCCATATACATCTTTTTGTGTACAGTGCTTGTAACTTTACCAAGACTGGGCCAAATTTCTTATCATTTTGATGATTCCAGAACCTTGCAGTACACACTGCACACCCTATATGCTAGATGATCAACCTTTTCTGATCGATTCCACAACGTTTCTTTCACAATACAATCGCATGATCAGAACTCAACTTTATCTTTAAACCATAAACGTCCTCTGATAGTACAAGGCACATTGACTTTATCGAACGTATTATGTTTGTTTATGATAGCCCTAACCACGGTTAAGTGATTTATTTGATCTGGGAAGTTCCCGTGTATTATATCGATAACACGATCGCAACCGATTCCGAAAGAACTCAACTCAAGTGCAAGTTCAATACCCTATTGTACATTCAATAGAAATCATGTTCGGATTTCGTAATACGTCATTGTCACGTTCACACATTTCAATAGGGGATGCACACTGCTATTAGAATTGCCGTAAGTTGATTGCACAGTTGCGATGAGCAACTGATTTCTTAGTAACGAGTACCGTACATACTATACCAAAACATTATTTTGCAATACTAGTATTTGGTTTTGTTTGTATTCATTTAATAGATAACTTTTTTTACACGGTACATGAATATTTTGTTTTACAAAACGTCAGCAAAGATACAAGTATAACAGAAATAAATAAGAAAGGGAGTTTTGTAAAGCAGGTCACTTGTAACTAAATTCAGGTGTGACGAAAGTTCAACAGCTATGATTTTGTTTAAACAAAATTATCGTATGCTTTCTATTCGTCACAAGTTACTCTCCTCCTGCAACAAAATGAGAATGAGAAGTTGATTTCATGTTTTCAAAATTCTTGCTTATTTATTTAGTTACAAAAATATGGTAATTTAAAAAAAATGAATAAGTTGAAACATCGTGCTCCATAAATCAGCCCATTTGAAGAAGTCAAATAAGTAAATAAATAAATGAGTAATCATTCATGCAATCAATCGACCAATCAATCAATTACTCACTCACACAATCAATGAATCAGTCATTAAATCAATCAATCAATCAAACAATTGATTATTTAATTAATTAGTCAATCAATCAGTTAATCAATCAATCACCTACTCACACCCTCACTCAATCAATCGATCACTCAAACACTCAATCTTTCAATCAATCAATCAATTGATTATTTTATTAATTAATCAGTTAATTAATCAATAATTTATTCACACACTCACTCAATCAATCGACCAATCAATCATTCATCCATTCAACCAATCAATCAATCAATCAGTAAAGAAATCAACCAACCAACCAGCCAAACAATCAATAAATCAATCATTCATTTATTCATTCAACCAATCAATCAATCAATCAGTAAAGAAATCAACCAACCAACCAGCCAAACAATCAATAAATCAATCAGTCATTTATTCATTCAATGAATCAGTCAATCTGCCCCTTAAACCTAGACTAAAGTAAGTACGGTTACATGAATACAGGCGTTCGAGTTTCTTCCAATATTAAAGAGAAAGACGAGTTCTGGTCATGCGATTGCATTGTGAAAGAAACGTTGTGGAATCGATCAGAAAAGGTTGATCATCTAGCATAAAAGTATTGGTATGTACTGCAAGGTTCTGGAATCATCAAAATGATAAGAAATTTGGCCCAGTCTTGGTAAAGTTACAAGCACTGTACACAGAAAGATGTATATGGGACTACGCGACCACGTGCGCGATATCTATTAGGTCCCAATAGATATAATAATTTACCAAATATATCAATTAGTAGGCGGTTTCCCGACTTTCCCGGCAAAATTTGTATCATCACGTATTAGTCAAAACATATTCTTTCACATGATTGGTAATGAGAGCTTCCATTTCATTTTTTTGAGAGAGGGGTCTTTACCTTTAAAGATAAAAATAGACATGCAGCATTATAATGTCCCCGTTTAACCCTGCACGTACCAGGAACAGATCAAAAATATAAAAAAGGGAAAATTATACTTGATAGAATGTTATTATCTGAAAAGGTGGACAGACACCTTTAGAAAAGAATGACAAGGAAAAACAAGTCACGCTACACTATTGACGCTATGGACTATATCAAACGAATGGATATAACACCTACGTAAGGATTGCGTCGCGGTAGGCATTATGTATTTTAGGAATGCCTGTGGTTTATATGGAGATAATGAATGATACTGTATGTCATCATTCATGGAATAAGAGAGTCAGTGAGAGAGAGAGAGAGAGAGAGAAAGAAATAGAGTGAGAGAGAATGAGAGAGAGAGAATGACCGACAGAGAGAGCGATAAAGAGGGAGAGAGAGAGAGAGAGAGAGAGAAAGGGAGGGATAGAGAGCTAGGGAGGGAGAGAGAGGGAGAGCAAGATGTGGAAAGAATAGATGTTTGATCAAGACCTGCAGAAGATAAAGGTGACGAGAGTGATAAAGAAAGGGAGAGAGAGAGAGATAAAGAGAAGAGAGAGAGAGAGAGAGCGAGGGGTGTTATCTACCTCGATCAGCTCTCCACATATACAGCGCAACACCAACAAACCGCTCGCTTCCTCAGTTTACTGAACGCCACGGTCACGAACGGCATGACCGATACAGGCGCTCCTCCAAGCGAGCAGAAATAATTAGCCACATTTTATATACCCGCTACTCCTATTTTTCATTTTCTCTCCAGATGAAGCGAATTACCCTATAGTGGATTTATAACTGGTGATTAATTCACGCGTGGAGCAGACGAAATAGCCATCTCTGGGTTTTCCCTACTCACCGGTAAGTGTTTTTCCTCTCTTTTCCCCCATTTTCTTGGCAATTTTCGAAATGAGGTAAAAGCCCCATTAGTAATCTCAAGTTCGATAATGTTAAGTGTGCGTGCCGTATGCACTTTGTTTGCTCTGATGTTTTGGCGACCCGTGCATTATGTTCCATTATGGCCACTGTCATGTCCGAATGCATAAAAAACGGAGGCTGCATGCACTATGTGCTCAGCATATATTGTAGTATTTTACATTTTAGTATCACTAGTATGTGTATACATGTACATGTACATCCAAACATCATTTGTTTATAACTTTATTTTGTGAGGGCACTGTTGTATATTGATGAAGACTCCTTTAACTCTCATAATTGGATACATGAGGGGTTCCGGCTTCGATCTATCCTCAGTGCTTACATCCTTGGACAAGTCGTTTTTTTTTACCAACATGACCACATTATGTCCCTCTCGACCGAGGTGATTTAAACGGGTACATGGCAACGCTGGGGGTAATGATAACCGCAGGGCCCGCAGGCAGAGTGTTTTTAATACTGTTGAATCTGCGCTGGGTAAATTAAAAACTCAGAACTTCAGGTAAATTGGTACCTCTCTTTTGTTTTGGCTCTAAATGTACAATATTCAGAAGTGTAAATTTTAAGTGATATATTGTAGACCTATATACATATACATAACATGTAGTTCAAGCTTCTACCAGTCTTAAAATTTAGTAGACAAGCTTTCATCCACTCTTGTGGACCAGTGATTGTATTCACACATTTTCTTACTGTCTGCTGCCTCGAGATCACCGGAGCGAAGATAGGTGACAATATATCAGCTGAGAGCCAGGAAGTCCTTAAAGTTAAAGATAAAGTTGAGTTCTGGTCATGCGATTGCATTGTTGAAGAAACGTTGTGGAATCGATCAGAAAAGGTTGATCATCTAGCATATAAGTATTGGTGTGTACTGCAAGGTTCTGGAGTCATCAAAATGATAAGAAATTTGGCCCAATCTTGGTAAAGTTACAAGCACTGTACACAGAAAGATGTATATGGGACTACACGAACATGTGGCATAAAAATCCGTCCCGATTTTTATGATGTTACATGCCATATTTAGAATATTAAGGCATTTGAAGAGTCGTGCTTCAGGGCAGGGACGGATCCAGCCGGCGGCAAGGGAGGGGGCCTAAAAAGGGGCCTACTTCGTGGGAAAATTTGAAAAACGTGCGGGTCGATTTTTCACTGGGGGGTGGTAGTGAACACAATTTTTTTTTTTTTGGCACCCGAAAATTTTTTTTCCCTCCGGGAAGGGTAATTTTTACCTTGGGCGCCAGGAGGGCCCATCTTCTTCTTTTTTAAAGGGTGTTTTTACCTGTTTTTTTTGCTAGGGAGGGGCCCGCCCCTGGATCCGCCACTGCTTCAGGGAACATTTTTTATCTGATGTTCTTCCACACTTGCATAATACAATGATAACGCTCACAAATTATTTTTCACCTCTTCCCAGAACTCGACCTTCTCTTTAACTCTAAACTATTTGAATTACCAACTCAGTTTCTGGCTCTAATGAGACCGTGATGGCATTAAGGTGTAATGAAAATCGAGAAGTTGAGGAATATTAATTAATATATTTAATATTAATATATTTATTAATGTGAAATGTTTACACACGTACATCTAAATGTCGTTTGCCCAGAGGCAGAAGGAAATCAATTTCAAAACTATTTGAATGGCCATTTTGTCTGGCTCTGAGCAGACGACATTTATGTGCGATAAATAATAATGAGAAGTTAGGGAATGATGGTGTCCCACGTATATCATTTCCTGAGCGTCAGAAGCGCGTTTACTCAAATCTTCAGGTTTGTGAGTTACCGCCTTTTGGTTCTAAGTAGACGATACTAATGTGTGATAACATATAAGATATTAGTGAACAAAGGTATCGTAACAAATTATCAGTTTCATGTCATTAGTGTCTTCTTGTGTTTTGATTTACATGATTGGTGTACACTTCGATCGAGTATCAGACTATTCAGCTATGGATATTCCGAAAGCGAAACTGTACGAGGAAACAATTGATTTAACGCCTTAAACAATTAAAGACTGATTTATGACTGATTTGTTGGTGTACTTTATGACTTTTTAAGTTATACCGGGTAGGCTTTTTCTCCAATAGGACATAATGATGATAGAGGAATTGAACGATTTTTTATAGACTGCTTCGGCATGTTCAGTTTATCATGATTCTTACTAGGAGGACTGAGCAACGTTTTCACTTGTTACATTAAAATATTATACCGCCAGAGATACCATGTATAAAGCAAAGGTCTAATTTCTTTCCTTTTAAGATCGACATCATGCGCAATAATTGTAATTTGAGATTATTTTGAGGTATTGAGATTGTCTCTTGATTTCATGAAATGTACTTGAGCATTTTTTCTTTGCTCGCTCGTCATCTTAAGCATACCGATTATTTCATCAGGTGCCTGGACTTTATGAAAAGAGAAGAGAAAAGAGAGGAAAAAATTAAAAGAAGATAGATAAAACAAATGCGGAAAAAAGGGAGGAATCATGTTGAAGAGGAGAGAATGAGCAGATGAAGCTAAATGATGAGGAACAGGAAACGTGAACTTGGAAAATAGAAAAATGACGTGAGAAAAAAAAAGGATCAATGATTGAGAGGACGAGAAACGACGAGAAAAGTGAGAGCAAATAAACAGGAAGAGAATAAAAAGTAGAAGACAATGAGAATCATTAGAGGAAATGATGGTTAAAAAACCCTTAGGAAGCTGAAGTAAAAGGCACGAGAGATGAGTTTCGGTACCAGGACATTTAGTGGGACACGGGGTACCCCCTCATTACAAAGTGAGAAAAACATTAGAGAAACAGAAAGAGAGAGAGAGAGAGAGAGAGAGAGAGAAGTAATAGGGGAGGAAACGTGAAGAGAAGACGATCTGACCCCGCCCCCCTCCTCTCGAAGGTTATCCATATTCGATGGCCCCATAAATCGACATTGCATGCCCCATGTAAGATAGGGTGCCCCTCCCCTCCCCTCCACTTTGATTGGGCCCCCCCCCCCAATTCCTGGACGCAAGCTACGCCACTGATCGGGACCCCCTCTTCCACTTTGATAGTGCCCCCTCAATTCCTGGACACAGGCTACGCCACTGATCGGGACCCCTCTTCCACTTTGATAGTGCCCCCTCAATTCCTGGACGCAGGCTACGCCACTGATCGAGCCCCCCTCCACATTAAAAGTGCCCCCTCAATTCCTGGAAGCTTGCTACGCCATCGATGACATATACATGTATAGTGTATTGATTCAACGTTGTTTGATCAGGTTGTCTGTATATAGCGTAGCCGCTGTAGACAAAATACGATCAAAATCCATCATGTCCATGGCCGAGTAACTTCAAATATTGAATCCATTTATCTCACGTCCATAGGTATTGATATTCTTTGCTTCTATATAAATTGCTAGAAGACATCTAGTCATGTTTAAAGGGATTTGTCTCTGATTCTAAACAAAATCCTGGATTTAGCTCCTGCTGCAATCATAATTATAAACCTTTAGGTCAGTCAGGAATCCCATGACGTTTACAAGCCGATCGCCCATCTGATTAGCAAGATATTTATGATTGGAATCCGATATCTCAAAAACCGTTTTCCCAACGGTTTTTATAACACTACAGTCTATTGGGGAAAATGAGTATGGTAAAACCGGTCACTCAAAGATTTGTTTTTTACTTTTTTGAGGCACTTCATGATCATTTGAAGCGCAATTTTGTTTAGGGCTTCAATATTACACCATACCACAGACGCTGATAACACGTAGAGCCATGCATCTCAGATTTGGCATTGTCAAACAATGCCTTTAAAGGGATCAGTCTTTGAATTAAAAAAAATCACATTCAGGAGTGACTGTATGGCGCACATGCTCCGGCTAAGTTGATTGATAGTAAAACATAGAACTCAATTGCAACTAATTCTCAACATATTTTTCTTGAAGAATTAAAGCCCGGAGCACTGATATGTCGGATTACAGCAGAAGGAGGATATAACTTAAAGGGTAAAAAATGAAATTTTGTTGTAATATAACCACAATTTTATTATCATGAATTACAAATTTGATTTATTTTTTGTTCGTTTTTCTTCGGCTATGAAACTGCAAAAACATACGAACATACGATATTTTATCTGAATCTGATGAAAAAATAAACGATACTATTTAATGGTGAGATTTAGCGTAAATGATCTGAGCATGATTACTCAAAACAAACGACAAAGCTTAGGAAACGATGTAATAGGAGATTCTTCCTTCTAGAGATCCGGGGGGGGGGAGGGCGTAGTGGCCTCCTTAAAGGCATCGTTTAACAATGTTAAATCTAAAATGCATGGCCATATACGTGCTATCAGTGTCTGTGATATGGTTTAATATTGAAGCCCTAAACAAAAAAAATCCGCTTCAAAATGATCATGAAGTGCCTCAAAAAAAATTTCTCCCAGTAGACTGTAGTGTTATAAAACCGTTAGGAAAACGCAAAATTTGATTTTGATTTCATCATAAATATCTTGATAATCAGACAGGCGATCGGCTTGTAAAAGTCATGGGGTTCCTGACTGACCTAAAGGTTTATAAATATCAATGCAGCATGAGCTAAATCCAGTATTTTGTTTCAGAATCTGAGACAAAGATACCCAATCCCTTTAAGCTCGTATGTGCATGAATAGTCCTCTGGCCCCCACCCTCCCTTCCCAAAGTTGAGAACTTTCTTTTTCCCTGACAGATATTTGTAAAGACATATTATGCCTCTCTATGTTTGCGTGTCATTGATTTTGATACCTGCATGCGTCAAAAAGTGATAGCTACTTTCTTCCTTACTCTACAAATACACCTTTTCACGGTTAAGGGCGCCATCTTAATTTAAGATAAACAAACCATTGACCTAGAGGTCAGGGGTTTACGCGTAATTAAGATAGCGCCCATGCAAAAATGATGTGAGCGCACAGCGCAGGCAGTGATGTCATCAATGTTTTCAGATGCCTGCGGTGTGCGTTCACATCATATTTGCATGGGCGCTATCTTAATTACGCTTAAACCCCTGACCTCTAGAGGTCAATGGTTAAGTCATGATAAGTTTATCTTAAATTAAGATGGCGCCCATGTCTGAGCATGCGCACTTTTGTAACCGTGAAAAGGTGTACTGAGACTCATAATATGTAGAGACCTCCCCGTGTCAAAGAATCCTAGCTCCGCCATTGCCCTCTATCTCGATTTTTTTTCTTCAAAGAGACTATTGACCTGAACTCGATTTTAAGTCCACCCTGATAATTATCTATATTAATAAAAGCAGAAAATGAACTTCTTATTTTTAATCGGGTTTTACTCACGCGTTCACTGACCTGTTCTATTCATTTGTCTATTTCTATTAAACCCACCTTCATATCAGGGTGGACCTTCCCTTGAAAGAGTTAGGGGCAGTTTATAGGGGCAGTTAGTTAACCAAGAAAGGGGACATTGAATTATACATTTGCCTAAATGTTAATTTGAAGACGTTGGCGGCAAATTGTCTGCATATTCTTTGCCAAAAGGATGTCCAAAATCATAACACAGGAAAGTGAAATTCTCTTCTTACACAGTATAAATGATAACCATGGAAAAGAAACCGCATCAATGTTTTGGTTCCCCCCCCCCCCTTCCAAAAAAACATCAAAGAAAATACAAAGAAATAAGGAATAGAAAAGAAAAGAAAAGAAAAGAAAAGAAAAGAAAATAAAGAAAATGAGGAGAGAGAGAGAGAGAGAGAGAGAGTGAGAGAGAAAGTTTTATAAGCAAGATTCTATTAATTCATACAGGATTAATGTTTAATCAACTGCAACCCCGCCCCCCCCAAAAAAAAAAAAAAATACATGTAACAGATTTTACTTGTTGGAACCATAGATTCAACATTCAACAATTTATCGGCTCGATGCTCGTATACTTCACAGTCGATTAAGCCTTTGTTAGAGTTGGATAGCTACCGTAGGATTATCCTTTTCTAAAAGATTAATAAAGTACCCTTTAATCCAAATGACGTTCGTGAAGGTGAGCTGGTAGAACAAACGGACATTCCGGTATTAAAACCGCACATATGTCATATCAGTTGTCTGCTCAACTAACTGCTTCCTTTGTCGATCACTAATAACTCTAATCCCTTATGTGTGATGGCTGTACGCGTATTATTTTATGTAATATTTTGAAGGATTAATCTGGATATATTTCAAGGCAAATCAGTATAGAAATGTAAATTAAATTTTAATTTCATTACAGAGTATGTTTTATAGTTACCAAAAAAGTATTAAATTTTAATCCTCTTCGTTAAGTTTTATGTAAATATTATACTTTCGTTAAAAGCAAAACAGTAAGGTTCACAGTAGTAACTAAACTGAAGGATCTGTCGCCACTATACCATGCTATAAAATTGAATACGTCAGAAAAAAGAGGGGCTCCAAGTCCATCAAAATAGTATTAGTTATTAAGAAACAATCCTCCCGTTTTATTGATATAAAGACAACAATCAAATAACAGTATAATCAAGTTAGAATAAGAGAAGAAATAGTATAAATATGAAAGAGCTAAAAACACAAATAAAATGCAGCATTTAAAATGGATGCACATGAAATCAAAAGTAAGCAGTTTCAAATGTTAGTTTAAACAAGTTTTAAAAAAACATTTACGAAAATGTATAGCAAGTTTACCATTCCTTTTTGCAACTCTGTACTCGATTTCCTTGAAAATCGGGGGACTTACTCTGAAATTTACAAATTAAGAAAAAAACACTTTATTAATTTGAGATCAGTTTAGAAGAAAGAGAGGCGTATCTTCATGGAATCTTTAACACATAATCATTTTATACATGCATGAAGTTTGAAAATGTGTCCCTTAAAACTCTAAACCTAACCTGAAACCTATAGGTGCATCCCTAACCCTATATATTTAACAAACTAAAGCCTGGAGCATTTGTTGGCGGAGCAAATGTCGGATCACTACCAAACCCTAAACCTAACCTACATGTAAATCCTAGTTGCAACTACGTACTTCTAACCCTAACCTAAAACCTAACTGCAACCCTAACCCTTACCCTATACTTTTGACGAAATAAAGCCTTAGCAATTGTCGCAGGATCAAATGTGTATGGTCCGAAAGGTGAACGGCCCCATAACCTTGAACATGTTGGATGACGCCTCATCTGTCCAGCTAATTAAGGTGTTTTTTCGTTCACTAATGACCCTAATCAGCATTGTGTCTAGGGCTGTTCATTGTTTGCCCCCCTTCATTTTAACAGTTTAAAGGATTTTTAAAAGGACTTTTGTAAAGGTAAATATAAGGAAGTGTTACAAGGATTTAAATATATTTTAGCCGTAACATTTATCAGTGATCAACCTTCCTAAAGATCTGTAAACATGATTAGTATTCTTTTTTGTTTTGTGAAACGTTCTACACATGTGTATAAAAGCTTAGCCCTGTGAATGCCATTTCCGAAGAAAAGTAGCTGTTATAACAACAACAACCAAAATCAGATTAAAAGTTAATCGAAACCTTGATTTTTTAAATTGAATTATGTCAAAAAGAAATTCTTTGAAAATATTTTTTTTTTTTTAAAGACAAGATATTTTCCCCCAATATTTTATAAAGAAAAATGTACGATGATAGTAAGTTATGTTTGAATTCGAAGACTAAACCGCGCAAATGTCAGGTCTATCGTCTGTCGAGCTAATTTGCTTTTTGCGCTCACTAATGACCGTGATGACCCTAATCACACTCGTGTGTGAGGACCGTTGTTTGAAAGATCAAGGATGTACAAATTTGCACGATTTTTTCTAGTCCGTCCCGTTTTTACTCCAGGGAAGATAATTTGATTGTATTTCATTATGCTGTTTGTATTGTTCAATGTCGTCGTGTTACAGATACGAGTGTTTGTTCTTTAAGCTGTCTTTGTTCGTATTCGTGCCACTCAAAACCGGTATCTATGCTAACTCCAATACAAGATTGAAACAAACTAGAAATTCCGATACCAAGATGGGCATCGAAACATACACATTTTATTTAAAGGATTTTCAGTTCAATTTAATTTGTCATGCGAAAAATAATTATTGGTATGAAATAATATCATAATTATTCAGGTACATGTAATTATGCAAGGTACATGCAATTATACATGTACATGTAAAAATAAATGAAAGAAATGTTACGAGTACTGTGCGTCATAATGATGTCCCAGTATTTCGATATAATTATTTGAAACAAATTCACCTCAAAACATGAGATACGGAGCATTCTTTGTTCTTTAACCGTCATTATTATCATCTCCAAATTGAAAGCGTTTCTCTATCCCTCTTTGTCATGGTGGATTCTAAATGATGCACTTTCATTTATTAAAAGCAAAAAATCAAAATAAGATAGCAATTTGGGCGGATTACTGATGAATAATGTAAATCGAGAGCGAGACAATCCTATTTGAAAGACTTACGAATTTACTAAAGCCGAAAAGAAAATACAATTTACTAACATCGAAAAAATGACAGATGCCCTATTATATCTGCTTGAGTGCGTTCCATGTAGACTCCGTCCAGTAAGCCCCACCCATTTGCCTTGATGTTAGTAGTACAGGGAAAGGGCACGTCGTAATTTTTCATCGACTGTCGACTGGGGGCTATGGGCTTATACCACAATGGCCTCCCACGGCGCATTAATGCAATAATTGATGTACTGTCCCTAAATTGGCAATTCTCGTCGCTTCCCGGGTTTATGGCTTTTGTGCATGCCGCGGCGCAATATTGTATGAAATTGCAACTCATCTTCTTTTGTTATCAAAGTGAACGGTTGCTCAGCGGTAAAATGAACTATCTGTTTTAGGGTCTACATACCTAATATTTTCTTACGGCAGACCTGTCAGATATAATCTAGTGTTCAATTATGTCGATATTCGGTACTTACAAGGAAATAGATTACTTTGCTTATAGAGGAAAACCTGAAAAACATCGAACTGTTTGCCGGTTCCTTCGAGATTTTCAAACAGAGATATTACCATGGTATATATATTTAATTATATATAATATATATATTCCATATTAAAACGATTTTGTTGGGAAGTTAGTTGACCCTAACATATTCAGAAAGCGTATCTTAACGTTTACCATAAACGTGTGACGTCATCATCTAAATAAACATTGATGTACCATATAGTGATTTAAAAATTCAAATGTCGGGGGGAGGGCGCAATCTGAAATATTTATTTTAAAAAACTGGATGGACTTTTGTACAGGAACCCTGGGGCGGAACACCGGGGTACAGGGTCAGAACGTAGATACATTTTCTTCTCTGATATTTCCCTTGAAAATAAGTTTGTCTTGTCATACAAAATTCATACTCATGTCGCGTATGTAAATAACATTAACATATTGTATTTGTAAGTTAGCGGTAATACAAAGTAATCTTATTAACCACCTGCCAACGAGACACGGGTAGCTCCTGTATTAAGTCTATGGGAGTGAGATAATGCAGTAGTCTAAGGATTAATCAGATAAAACAAGGATGAGAGATGTGGGTGAGTTCATGCGTCTTCCAAGGATTTTGGAGTGACGTTACCATGGTTACCGTGGCTTAGGATGACAGGGATAATCAAAAATTTATACTAGTTGTGAAGTGTGATGGTTTAGCTCAGGGATAAAGGAATTTGAATGGAGCATGAGAGGAATTTGAAATGAATATTGATGAGAGTTATTCGGTGCAAACGCCCTCGAAATATAACCTGAATTTGAAGACATTGTTTTCTTTTAATTGTATCGAGGCTTTGAATTCTTTCCACTGCGGATATTCTTTCGAATCTGGGACACCAATCCTCTGTGGGATGTGAGCGGAATAAAAACGGGGGACTCAGGGCATCTCCCTGATGCTATTTGGCGGGAGAGGAGGCACCCCTTCAACACCCCTTGATTGCCTTTCATTTCATCCACGGGTGTCCTCCGGAGTCCCCCTTCCATGACGTAATATTGCCCCCTCAATGGCTGAACGCATGTACGCCACTGGTGTGAAATGATCAGATACTGAACTGACACTATTTCCCCGATATTGTTCGAGTGCTCGGAGGGGGCACACTATTCAGAGCCCCCTCCCACACTTTGCATTGTCACTGTCAGCCGAAAGTAAAAACCAAAGCCGTGTTCTGAGCGTGTATTCACAAATTGAGCCCTTTCGCTATTAAAGGCTACAACTTAGTGTTACCGAAGCCTAATTAATGTTGTGAATAAAGCCGGGTACCCTGTCCAATCCTCCAAGTTTCAACCTTGTAATGTAGTTGAAGTAGATACTCGCATGCACATCCTCATTATGAATTTTATTTGCATCATTCGTGTACTCAAGCTTTATTTAGAAACAGGAATCGGTACGTTCAGTTAATAAGTGCTCCAAATCTACTTCACTATGGTTTGGTATATCACTATATAAATGTAGATACATCCGCATGAATTAGTGATAATGATAAGGAGCTATGGCGATGGCAGCCCGGGGGTTGGAGAGGGGAGGTGGGGGGTAAATAATGTGATTAGTGTATTGTACGTGTCTTTCATTATTTTTCCACCGTCCAGATAGGGTGCTTGTTATTAGTCATGATCCCTTGCTCACTTATCAATGGATAATTGTACCATTATGAAGTCCACAGGCCTTGGAATCCGTGATGCCTATTCATTCTCAGACCCAGAATCAGTACTCACTTTAATTAAGTAGCCTAACGATACATACCTTACTCACATCATTGTTACGTTCCCTGCATTGCTGCCACTGTGTAGTGGACGAGTAGATCACAAGGTCCGCGGTTCAAGTCCCACCGCGGCACTAATGTCCTTTGGCAAGACATTGATCTACATTTGCCACTCTCCACCCAGGTGTTAAATGGGTACCCGGTAGGATGCGAAAGCTTAATGTGCTTAGATTAGCAAGTGTGCGCTTATAAAAATGACGCCTGGCTGGAATGCTCCCCAGGGAGTGGAGAATGTGCATACATTGTGTGCGGGTAAGCCTGAATCCGATGACCGGGGTAATAATATATATATCTGTAAAGCGCTTTGAGAGGGCCTTCGGTCCTAAAAAGCGCTATATAAGTTTTTGTTGTTGTTGTTGTTGTTTGTAAAGCTAACATAACATGCACGTGATAGGTTCGATTTCATGTATTTTTATCTAAATGTAGGAAATATAATTTAAATCTTGTTATTTTGCATAATCTAAATTGATACTCACATTGGATTTTCTTAACAGAAATTCAATCGATGTGAAAGCCCCCAACCCCACCCAAGTGGGAAATTCAAGTAGTTGTCATACACTAGTCATATAAATTTAGTAAATCTGATGATATGCGCTTTGTATCTTACGAAACGGCGCTTTATAAATGCAATATTATACATAACAATATTATTTCTGCATATTTGATGTGATTTGATTTGATTTGATTTGATTTGTTTTACCAACAGCAACATATTTCATACCATGACATTAAAAAATACAAGAAGAAAAACTATTGGTTGGTAAAAGGGGCCAGATAATAGCTCATGTGCTATTATCATTTGAATACAGTATGTATTCATTTGAATACAGTGTAACTTTTCTGATGCAATTTTCTACTCATTTACCTATTATGTCAGAAAATATGTCCGAGGTCTGAATATGGAGACTACTATTCATCCGATTCTTTCATGGTGCAGTAAAAATATTACCTTGAATGATCATTAAGACCATTACGAATCGGGGTTTATTAATAAAAAGGGAGTCGAGTATTTCTGTGACTCGAGAGTCAGAGTGGTTCACGTTGTATTATATGAATCCGGAAGGAAGGAGATTCAAATTTACGGACACTTAATACCACTAGAAATCTTGTTATCAGATTATTGAGTATGATAATTAGTGCTCAAATAAAAGGTAGAGTTTGGTTTGATGCAACAGTGGAAACAATATGCATGCTATAAATACGAAATATTTGATATCAAGTCTTTTGGCTCAGACAATGTGGAGTCGGCCGTACGTAAAAACTACGTCCGTATACTGACAAATGAGTGAAATGTACTTTTCATAAAGGTAGTCCCGAGCTTTGGGGGAGTTATGAAAATAAAAGTTTGACTAGACTTTTTTTCTGGAGTGGGGGCATATGAATTAAGGGGAGGGTGTGGATCATAGCATCTTCTTTCACGATCCTCGCTCTCTATTTTCTCCTTTTTTCGATTGGGGCTCTTACCTTTAGCTACTCCACTGTGCAGGAATCTAATGTTTCAACAGGACTAGCAATTAAGAAATATAATTTTGTTGAAAACCTGGAGGTGTATTATTTCCTATATGCAATAGATCCCTCATCTCACTAACATTTTAAAAAGCGTTGTGATTGGTTTTGTTAGTTAATCTCCTTTTCCTGACTGCTAAGAAAAGAAAGACGGTTCTGAACATGGAGTTATATTAAGCTTTTTCCCAGCTCTTCTTAAAGCCCCACTGGACTACTTGTAGCTACTTGTTCCCTCTATATAGAAAACAATGCCTAAGCGGTGCCTGTTGGTCCCCCATGATCCTCTTCTTCTTATGTTAATTGAGACCTGAGTTGATGAGATAACCACCTGTCAGTGACCACGCTAATCCTCTAATCCCTCCTGGCCAAACTAGTGCAGAGGGGCTTTAAATGTTACCGATACTTCCAAAACCTCTGATTCCCAACGCCTCTTATTAGAATGATACCGTAAAATAAAAGAAGGGAAGTAATTAGCAAATTGAAGTCACAGGTAGCTCTGATGTCCCTAAGCTATTCAACATTGGGGGAATCGTGGGAGTATCTTCAATCATAATCCTTACGTTTTTAGTCTGGCATACTACTTGGGCGCGCTTCCAGAAGAATATATATACATATATATCATTTATATTTTTAGGGGGGTGTGGGGTTGCTTGAGCCCCATACCCCCCCCCCTTTAGAACCACTACTGATAAACTATTTTCAGGCATGCTTATACTATTAATTCCTGTTATCCCTCTTCTTTGGTTACTGACATGAAGCCGCATGATTTTGTGGTTAGGAGAAAGACGACGAGGAAAAATTGTAAAAAAAGAAACAAAAAACCCAAAGGTTATAAGTAGGACATCGTGACACCTTGAATAGTCGAGACTAATGGGCGTAGACACGGTCGGTAGCGAATCCAGAATTCTATTTTTAAAAGGGAGAACACAACTCCTAACATTTCAGGCATTGGAAAGAATAAAAAGGGCTTTCACATTTTAAGATGTTCATATACTTTTTTTTAAAGTCACTGACCAAAAGAGTTATAATCTTTTGCAGGCGCAATTGCGTCAAAAGTTTGAAGACACAAGCGCCCCATTCGGTGCTTTTTTTCTTTTGTGTACTTAAGGTATAGTAAACTCGGCAGGTGGATGCCCGTCCCTCTAAATCCGCCATGGGCTACGGCGAAGGGGGCATGGGGGCACTGCCCTCACTATGGACAAAAAGGTTAGAGAATGAGAAAAAAGACGTGAGTAAAAGATGACTTTACTATCTATTTTTTTAAAATGGACAAAAAGGTTAGAGACTGAGAAAAACGACGTGAGAAAAGGATGATTTTACTACCTTTGGTAAGGAATACACCCCCCCCCAACCTCGTGGTCGGCCGCCACTCCACTTCGCCTACATGGTAAGATTTGTGCTCAACCTCCCATATAGTAACACACGCTGCGCCATTGTATGGAACATTGCATGTCAAAAAGGGATACAATCACATTATAGTGTATTCGGGTGAAAAGAACCATGGCAACGCCCGCTGTTCGACATGTAGGATTTATGGATATTAGATCAAGCATGAAGACGACAATGACTTCATAAAACGTGTGAAATCCCATACAAGGACAAGGTTTAGTAAAACATAGACAAGGTGAAATATAAAAAAGAGATTTATCGTTTTTGTATAGAAATATTCAACCGGGAAATGGTTCTTCCTTTGAACTTTCAAGGAGTATGTCTACACGGACTTTCATTACCCGCATAGGCAAGAGGTCAGTTTACAAATCATTCAGTTCAAGCGTTTGCTTTTACGATTCTAACCCTACACCTAACTTAAAAAACCAAAATTGTAACCCTTAACCCTAACCTTAAACCTAACCCTAACCCTAACTTTACCCTAACAATGTATATTTGACAAAATGTAATCCGGGTCAATTTAATGTCGGGTTATCGCGCACAGGCTGGCCTGACTTGATGATTAAAAACCGTTGTATGGATACACTTAGCGATGCAGACATTGAACACACTATTGCAGCATCCTTCGCTTGCTTGCTAGGTGCCTTGTCTGTTCCAGACATTGGCAATCAAGGCTTTCCATCTACTTCTATCTCTGGTTCTTTGTAATGTGACGTTGCTTCTGTTACCAGTCAGCCCAATGAACTTATCCATATATTTGATGCGCTGTCTTCCTCTGCTTCTCATTTCCTCGACATGGATGCTGCAAATGTGTGTTCAAGGGATGCAGACATCGAACACACTTTGCAGAATCCACATCGTCTCTTATTTTATCGATGTCAGATGTCTGATTTTGTTGGTTCGATATCGACAGATCGACTGATGTCCTTCGTGATCCCTTTCAGGGAGCATCCTCGTAGCCGGCTTCATTGCAACAAAATAAATATGATTATGGAAAAGTAGAATCCATACTATGTTGATGCCTACTGAGTAGATTGCGTGCAACAACCTGTGTCAGATCATGGACCTACTAATGATCAGACCATGATCAGACATACTAGACGCAGTGCGGTGTCTTGGATGCAGTTAGGTAATAAGTTGTAGTAGGCTACTATATTATTGAATTGAAATGGTATTTAGCATAAAATGCACACGGCAGCCCATGGGCTGAATCGCATGGAGTTTGCAAAGTAAAATCACAAAAAACACAATGTCTTACAAATCTAAACATACATCATAGTCATACAATAATCTGAAGGAGAGGAACACAGAGATAGAGAGAGGGGGAGGGAGCGAGACAGGAGGACAGAGAGAAAGACAGAGAAAGGGAGAGACGAGACAGGAGAAACAACGATATTGAGGCAGAGGTGCTACAGCCTCAAGGAAGAAGAGATTGTAAATTACATAATTAAGTGAGTTGATTGATAAATTAAATAATCATTTACTAGTAACGATATAAACTAGCTGACATAGTTTAATTTAGTCTTAGAATGCTTTGGGCTCTAGTTCAAGACGTGATCAACATGAGATTGCTTTTCACATTCTTTTTTTATGTGAACATGAATAGATAAGAGTTGTTGGCGGTATTGATCAAATAGGGGTTTTGATACATCTTGGACCACCACTTTTAAGATGTTATCAAGCCATTCGACTGATAGGTCGCTATCCCTGATTTGAAACAGAAACCTTTTAGGCGTCTCGTTCCAGCAGTGTCTTTGGTGATTTCTGCAGCCACTGTAGGCTTATATTGAACATGCATCTTTTAAAGTTTGGGAGCAGGACTCTATTGTGACTCGAATTGTACTTCAATGCCTCGATTCCATTATATGCTCTCCGATATCTATTTCCCAGCGTAACATGATTCCAAACCCAGTGGCGTAGCGTGAGTCCATTCACTGAGGGGGCACTGATAAGATGGGGAGGAGGGCGGTATTACTTTTTATTAATGCCAATTTACAAGGCTTTCGATTAGGAGGGGGTGCGGGATGTGAGTCAGGGTCATCTTTTCTAGACATTTTCCCCTTTTCCCTTTCCCTATCTTCTTTTCTTGCTTTTTTTTAACCACTCGATTGGGGGCACGTGTCACACCATGCCCCTGTATCTTCGCCACTGTCGAAGCCTGTACTTCACATACCATCTCCCGCTTCCATTGTCTGGCCCACTTTACTGACAAAAAACAAAAAAAATCTATTTTGAGTGTAGTGCAAGTGGTCATGATAGCCATATGTTTTATCGATAATTTCCTACCCGACGATAATTGCCCATTTTTCCTGATGTTCTTTTCGACACGCAAGCTTTCGAAGCGAGTCAGTTTTAGCCTCGATATTTCCAGACGTTGAGGTAGTGTACTTCTAGTTATCCTTGTGGTATCGCGTCGAAACGCGTGGTTTTGAACATGGACCTACTACGAAGTAGGTCCATGTTTTGAACTACCTATGGACAGGAAAGTACTGGCATTGATACCGAAAAAAAGGGAACTAGACAAACCCGCCCCCCACTCAATAAAGAACCCCATGTTGGAACCACAGTCAGACGATGTAGTCTGATTAGAAATGTGAATCCCTTTGATTCGAAATCACATTCTCTTTGATATATATTTATTTTTTGTTAAGAGAGGGGAAAGAAAGATGGAGATAGAAAGAGAGAGAGAGAGAGAGAGAGGGAATAGGAGAGGAGTGGGGTAGATGGCGAGAGAGTGAGACAAATGAAAGATAGAGGGGGAGGAGAGAGAGAGGGGGGGAATTTAGAGGTAGATAGATAGAGAGAGAGATATATATATATAAGAGAGTGAGAGAGAGAGATAAAGATAATAATTTTCAATTTTTGTAACTATGTTTCTGACTAAAGACCATTTCTAAATATTTTTCTAAATAAATAAACTGTTCCCCCGCCGACTTATATTACTGACACGTACGGCTAAAACGCGCGTGATTCTAGTCAATATCTAGTAATGACTCTTCTTACTGCATATAAATTGCGCCATTATCATGATTATGAGAAGTGGAATTAGACCACAATCAGTGGTTTTAAGCCTTGTAAGAGAAATAAATAGACCGAACCTATGAAAAAAAAAAGGTTGATAAAGCGTTGGAATGTAGATTATTAGTAATTGTTGAACAAAATCTCTTACAAATTGGAAAAGATACTGGTTCTATTTATTTTAGATTCGTGTAGGAAAAAAAATCAAAGCAAATTGAAGAAATCGTTGTAATTTCCAATCTTTTGGGGTATAATCATGGAATATATATTTTTCAGTACAGTACTTGGTTTTATGTTTACAATGAAGAAAAACACGGCTATCTCTCGTTATCATTATGTGGATATGCATTATTATTATTATAGCGCATGCTTTGAACTTCTCGCAAACAATACTTTTTAGACGACCTTGTGGAAAGGAGAGGGAGAGAGAAAGAGAGGGGAGAGAGAGGGAGAGATATAGGGAGAGGGAGAGAGAGTGGGAGGGGTATATGTAAAAAGGCGGAGGGAGGGGGAAGGAAAGGGAGGTAGAGAGAGAGAGGGAGAAAAGGAAAGAAATAGAAGGGAGAGGGGAAAGATAAAGAAGGGAGGGGGAGGTAGAGAGAGAGGGAGAAAAGGAAAGAAAGAGAAAGGGAGAGTGGAAAGAGATAGATAGAGAGAGAGAGGGAGAGAGGGGGGGGGGTAACAAAAATAGTAAAGTACATCCATATTACTGATTGTGACTCACATAACCTTCAAGTCCACTCTGTACTTTTGTCATGCGAGTTTGGAATATAGAAAGCAATGACTCATACAGTAATTCACTTTTCTTTCACATCATCCAAAAGCGTACAATAAAAATATTCCACAGCAACCATTCAATAATTTCATCCGAAACACATCAGAGCCATCGACTTCCACCGCTTAATGCAGTCGACAAAAGCATTCGGCTATTTCATACAAAATATTTAAAAAATGGTACTGACACTGATGTGTAGTCCCCCAATTATCGCTGACTCAATGTTGAAATATGTACTTTTGAATTTACCGATGTTCCATGTTAAATAATGAGTGGTTAATTGGTATCAACATAAGTATAAGCAACAAAAGAAAAAGCGGTGGCAAATATGTATTAACCTTGGGGCAGAATACAAAAGACGGACAATTAAGAGAAGACTACATTGTTACTTTTTACCGCAATGACATTCGACATAAAAGAATTATTCATCGTTAGAAATATGACAAATCTCATTCCTCCGCACTTCGTGTGATCCTTTTCAGTGTAGAAACTATTATGAGTTCCACTTTGGTCACGTTGTGGGTAAATATAAGAAGAGGTTCCTTCTCCGTGGATTTACTGAATCAGAATAAAACTGTCGCCATTTTGGTCGATTTAGCACGTTTAAATGCATCGTTCAACAATGTTAAATATGAGATGCATGGCCCTACGTGTTATCAGTGTCTGTGATATGGTGTAATATTGAAGCCCTGAAAAAAATTGCGCTTCAAAATGATCATGAAGTGCCTCAAAAAAGTACAAATCTTTGAGTGACCGGTTTTACCATATGATTTGTCCCCAATAGACTGTAGTGTTATAGAAACCGTTAGGAAAACGAAAAATGAAATTTCGATTTCCAATCATTAGTATCTTGATAATCAGACAGGCGATCGGCTTGTAAAAGTAATGGGATTCCTGACTGACCTAAAGGTTTATAACTATGATTGCAGCATGAGCTAAATCCAGGATTTTGTTTCAGAGTCTGAGGCCATGTTACCGAGTCACTTTAAACCAATTTTTGTAAACTAACTTCTGAGATTATTAAACATACACTGTTGCCTATTAATTTTGAATATTTTTTTGCTTCCGTCTTTTCATGAAGTGATTGCGACAATATGGTTTATTGTTAATAGATAACATTTACTATTTTCTCAGAACTTTACTGATCGATCTATATGTACCTGTAAATTGATCTACAAAGTTCTGAGAAGATAAAACCTTTCTTTACCAAGTGTTAAGCCATATTGTCGCAATCACCTCTAACTTTATGTGCAACAGTGTGTATTCTTTTGTGAATTTGTATTTACATACGTTAATATCAGATACTCAAATATCTGATTACATTTCATCTCTCAAATTGTTTTATTGAGGAGTAATACATGGATAAGTTTCTCATGAGGATTCATATAATGCATGAAAATTGTATGTCCCGAACATTGCCTTGGGTTTAAAAGAATTCAATACGCACCTGGACGTCTCACTACTGCATTTCAAAAATGCAGGTTCATTTACGCCAACGGGGGATGCATCGTAAATGTTTGAATCCTCATATCATTACGATTGTATTTAAATCAGACAAGTCATACAACACCTTGCGGTCAAATACCACCTACTTCATATCACCGACATCAATTGATGCGTGCTCCATTCGACTTTGAGATCAGAAACAGAATCGCCTTTTAAAGCCTCGGTCACAAATGCCATTACGAACTGCTACGAACGCCGTACGAACGATTTTCAGACAATGGAAATTCGGGAAGACAGTGGAAAAACAGGGAGATTCGTACGAAATTATCGTTCGTACGGACCTTTGTGACCGTAGCATAAAGTGAACCGGTAACATTGTTGAAGGTTGATGAAAAAAACTGCGTAAATGTTGTAGGAAATGTTCCTTCTACAGTACAAACCCTCTAACATGCAAAAACTCCTGAAAATCCTGAAATTTTTAAATTTTCCAACCGTTTTTCCATGAAAATAAGACATAAGACAGGCTTTAAAAAATGTTTCAACGTGCAAATGTTCGGAATGGTATATAGAGCCAATTCATTGCTTTGTGACGATTTCCATTCACCTAAAATTAAATTAAATTATTATAATATAGTTGGGAGAATTAAGGAATCGATCATATCAGTTTTTCCCAATTGTTATCATTACTAATGGTCTGTTTTCACTCAAACTTTCAGATTATCTTTAATTGTACATCTAGCATTGAAGTCACTACATTAACACCAGTTTCTCTCATCTGAACAATGTTACAAAGTCCCTTTAACAAATCAATTTGAATAGATGATCACTCCCATTGTTTTGAGCCATGATAGAAATTTATTAGCATAATATAATGCATATTAATGTGCAACTGAGGATATGAATTGAGCGAGATTTTAACTTGCGATGTATCTTTCATTCGATGTGGAATTCATAATGCCATTTTCATAATTATCTTCAAATCTCGTTTAATGATGCATTACTGCGTAGGCCTCTCCAGTGTCAAAAACAGTTTAGAAGTTCAATTGCAAAGTCGTTTGAAGTTCATTCCATGTTTACCACAAGTTTTAAAGTTCAAGTTCAAGTTTCAAGTTCAAGTTTATTTGTTCCACATTTTACAAAAAATATAGACAGACATATAAAATAGAAAATATATATATATACATGTGGTATGAGCACCTCTCAATGATACTCAATTCATATGATAGATTTAGTAAAATGTGAGGAACCCTTCTACATAATAATCATTACAGATTTTCATCTTAAAATATCGTATAGCGATACAATAAACAGTGTAATATCCACTGTCATCGAAAGCTCGAAAATTCGTTTGAAAATTCGTTTTACATTTACCCCATGTTTATTCATAGTTTGCAATGCCATTTGTCTCTATATCTTCAAATCTCATTTATTGCGTAGGCCTGTTAGGTGTCAGTAAGAGTTCAAACTACACTGGAAGTTTTTCACAATTCAAAATCTATCCCATGTTTACTTCATTGCAAACTGGAATTTAGCTTACGATAAAGACTTTCATCTGAGCCTTTATGAAAAATGCATTAGGGTGTAATGAAGATATCGCTATATATCTTATCTCCATATCTCTATTACCAACCAGATTTATATTCAGCTGCACGTTTAGCATATAGAAATCCAATATATCCAAAGGATTTTGCCCTTAGGTGTTTGAGATGATCTTAATCAAGACGTTCCTGTGCTTTTCTTCTTTTTCTTAAAGTCCCACTGCACTACTTGTAGCTACTTGCTCCCTCTATATAGCAAACAATGCCTAATCGGTACCCGTTGATCCCCCATCGTCCCCTTTTATTATGTTAAATGAGAGCTGAGTTGATGAGATAACCACCTGTCAGTGACCACGCAGGGAGGTCTAATCCATTCTGGCCAAACTAGTGCAGACAGGCTTTAAAGTGTCGTGTCGTGGTCTAGTGGATACGTCACCGTACTGTGGATCACATAGTTCGTGGTACGAGTCCCGCCGCGGAATTAATGTTTTTTCGGCAAGGCATTATTGTATATTTTCCACTGTTCACGCAGGTATCGTAAATGGGTACCTTGTAGAAACTTATTCGTAGAATGATTTGAGAGCCTTAGGGTAGCTGATGGTAATCCAGTTCGTGCGTTTTTTAAGCTATTACTAAGCTTTTAAGTTTTGGGAGTTACATGCATTTAATACAGTAGTGTCCTTTGGCAAGACATTAATCTACATTTACACCACTCAACCCAGGTGAGGTAAATGGGTATATCTGGTAGGATTATTCCTTGAAATGCACTGTGCTCTGATAACGGCTGCCGGAGCTAAAGCTAGGGTAATAATTTCCAAAGCTCTTTGGAAGCGCATAGAGATTTTATATAATAATCTGTTATGCGCTTTACAAGAACGGACTATTATCATTATTATTTAGATTGTATTGGTCTAAACAACACATTTTTCGGTATGATAAACAATACATAATGGCTGTCACAATTGTTTTTTCTTTGAATACGGTTACAAGAATTCTTAGATTATACCTTTTACAGTTTAGGAAGAGATAACAGGATGAAAAGAAAGAGATAGGGAGGAAAGGGCCATAGAAGAACCGGGTCGAATATGTATCAAGAGTGTATTTACCATATCATATCCCTCAGGGAGAAAGGTGGAGAGCCTCTTTTGTTCAACGATGGGGAGGGGAAGAAGGGGAGATGAAGTATCAGAGTTAACTTGTACCCATAGTCAGGGAGGGATATTTGCTTCAGGGGAGTGTTTCACGAAGACTAAGATCGACTTTAAGTTAGACTTCACTACGGCAGGCCGTTCATGCCACTGTTTGCTCTCACTATTTACTGGCATTTGTCTCTCAAGGGACGTACAAATCGTGGTCAAAAATCTACATAATTTACCTTTTTTGATAGTTCATTATTGAAGGAAAAAATATTATCTAAAGATCATAATGGTGAGAGCAACAAGTGGCATGATTGGCCTGCCATAGTTAAGTCCAACTTAAAGTCGATCTTAGTCTTTGTGAAACACCCCCTGGACTCCTTAATTTCGGTATTTGACTGTATTTTGCTTGTCTCGACACAATATCGTGGAATTTTTGATAAGAATGACCGGTAGGAGTTCTGGATGAGAATGAGTTATAATCGATTTTTTTTTTTTATATATTTTTTTTTTAATGGCAAGAATGGAGATGACAATTGATTTTGTGTTGCAGGGACCTGTTGGATGCACATCAAAACAAAGAATTGCCACTCTTTATCCGGGTGAAGTAATTAAAGTGCGGGTTCAAAGAAAATCATAAATATGGCAAATAATGTATTACTAGAAACTGGTAAGCTAACAGATGGCCATCGTACAATCTTTAGGTCAACTACATATCGGGTGATTTATAAAAATACAAATAAAACCACCTCCATAGCATCTGGGATATGCGAGGATTCGCCAGAAAAATAACGATGTTTTAATGCCGTCACAATATGAACCAATCCTGCCCAAGCAGACGACATCCCATAAAGAATGAACATAATTGCAATGCTATTTTTCTCAAATTATAATGAGTTTAGTGTATATAAATGTGATGGAATTTTACACCATTCAAAAAGGGATATGAAACCGATTCTGATAACTAAATTCTTTTGTTTGTAAATACACAGGATAGGGGTTAATGAACAATCAAAGAAACCACACTTTCAAATTTAAAACCCCCCGGAATGATAGCATGGACGCATTTGTTCCTCTTGAAACGCCGAACATACCGCGGTGTATGCAGCTGAAAATACAATGGCGTCTTATTTTGTTTACAAGTGACGGATTCCTTATTTTTTTTTATCGCTGCATTTTTCATCAAGATAATACCATGCGCGGGGTTTAGAGTGAGGCAATAGATTAAACATTTAGCCTGACGGTAGTGAAGTAAGAGAAATAACTGAAGAGAAGATGACGAAACAGGCACTGAAAATGTGTGAGATGTCATGGGACATCGTCTGCTTGTGCAAATCATGTTCAACATGTGACGTCACACATCTCAGCAGCGATCGGAGAGCATTTCAGGTGCTATGCCGGGGCTGTATTTAAGCGTTTTGTAATTCATAATAATCATTACTTCGAATGTTTCCAAGCATTGAATTTTGATAATCTTGTCAAATCAAAGTGTCACCTTTGCAATAATGACAATAAATTTAGTGTTTAAAATCAATGAACCTTCTCTTTAACGGGTACACGTACAACCCGGTAGGAAGAAATTTCTTGAATGCTTTAGCGCCTTATCACGGACGAGGTGTCGTGGTTTAGTGGATACGACACCGAATTGTGAATCACATTGTTCACGGTTCGAGTCCCACCGCAGCACTAATGTCCTTTGGCAATACATTGATCTACATTTGCCACTCCCCAACCAGGTGAAGTAATTAATGGGTACCCGATAGGAAGAAATTCATTGAATGCTTTAGCGCCTCATCATAACAGTATCCAGCGCTTTTGTATCTTCTTGCAAAGTAATTAATCAATTAAATTATCTTTGTTGAGAGATAATTCTTTATTGTAAAAAAAAAAAAGGCGAAAAAATGCAAAAACAAAAAACAAAACATTATCGTGAAGGTTAACAAAATCAAGGCTAGAGGGAAAGGAGATTTTTGAAATAGAACATCACAAGTATTTGAAGTATATCAAACACTCAACAAATCGACATGTTGCAACATGATATTGAATCGTGTCACTTTTAGTGTGACATTGTTTTCTGCTATTTCCCTACGGGCGATAGCTCACTATCGACCGTTCATGTTCCACGAATCAATATGCAATTTCTGTGATTGTTTGTTTACTATTATTTTGTTTCTTTACTTCAGCCAATATTTTCGTTTCACAACGATTGGGTTAACTTTTTCAGACTGAAATTGTATCTTTATTGCTATCGATTTTTCAGGATGTAAAACAGACACTGCACTGCATATACTGTACTTGCACGTGCGGCTTAAAGTCTTTAGATATAGGAGAAGGGGTATAGCCCAGAAGGGCCCTTTGAAAAACGGAACACTTACAAAGAGAGAGTAAATTTGATGCGATCCACCTTCACAAAGGGACATTCCATAAACCGTTCCATTCTTAAGTCTACTTTTTGCTACTCACTTTAACAACAAAAAATAGAATTCAAATCTTGAAGATTACAAAGAAAGGGATTTGTGAGCTCTCTCATTGTATGTGTGTCAGTTTTGAAAGAATGTCATATTAACGATATTCCCTGAAAAGGGTTACTTTCCAAATGACCTCATATTAAAAAAATGATGAGAAAAAAATTTGGCAGTGCAACTTTCATGCTAAATGTGTGTGTGGTCGCATTTATTAATTTGTGTGTACAGCGAACGTAATCTTCAGCAATATTTAGTCATAGACCGATTCACTAACAGACTTTAATAGCTATCACGTATAAATGAACATCTCCACCTTGGCGAATTCCTGGAAATAGGCGATACTACACCTTTAAGCGTGTCGTATGTCGCCTGGTGGTTATCCTGTACATGTATTTGAATTTGTTGAATATTCAGGGACTACGAGTTTCCCCTCAAGAGGGGTATCGAGTGGGAACAAAACGCCTCAGACGTGTCACAAGAAAGAAGGTAAGATGGAGAAACAATAGATCACCAGAGATCGGTACTTAAGACACCTAAGATTGTGATCATGCTTGCACAAACGGAGTATATCTGGCTCTAGAGACACGAGAGATTGAAGAGTGGGTTGAGGCTACGGGGGTTTGGGAGGAGGAGGGGAGGGGGCGTTCAATTCGTTACTTGATTCATTCGAAAATGGGGGGTAAATTGCCTCGATGTGTCATTCTGCCTCGTTGGGGGTGAATTTATCCCCTGTCTTGAATCTTGATAGTATTGAAAGAGGGAATTGCTGGCTTTATATCCAGGGGGGTAATCCCTCAACTTGTATTTTAAATGAGACTAATTGAAGGGAAGGGGGGTTCACTATGGTGTTTACTAAGGTGGGGGGGGGAGGTAAATTTATCCATTTGACTTGAATTTTCCAAGAGTTGTTTGATGGTATTGTCATGATTGCTTTATATCGGGGTCGGGGTCGGGGGTACCCTTTTTGTTATTGTGGTGTCTCAAAAAAGGGCTGAGACTATCAAACGGAGGGAGAAGTTCGGCTCTTGGTTTTACTTCAAGAGGTACATTTATTCCCCTCTCTGGTCTAATGACATCTCACAGTAGGATGAGAGATGAATACATTTAAGATCCCTAGAGAGCGGTACTTAAGACACCAAGATTGCGATGATTGCACAAAATGTGTTATTTAACTCACTTGTCTCCTCTGTCATGTCTGTCGTAACTCTGAACATGTTTATCGTCTCATTAATCATGAGAGATTAATCTTGATCATGCTTGCACAAAATGCGCTATGTTCTGTCTCATTTGCCTTCTGATTAATGGCCCAAGAGAGAGAAATAATTAATATTAATAATAACAATAATAATAATAATAATAATGATAATAAAATTGATAATGATAATGATAATATTAATGATAATGTTACTAGTGGAGTCGTGTATAATAGTGCGTCCAAGAAAAAATGAAACCCTAAAACAAATTTGCAGTACCATTTTCCAAATTTTGATCATGAAAAGAACAAAAAGAAAAATTAATTCTTTTTTATTTTTTATTACTGACTACTTTCCATCATAGTCTACTACTCGAGTTTTCTTTCAAATCATAGATTTATTTTCATGCACATTTTCTTCTGATAAATGTCAACTCTTTCACCATCGTCATCATGGTCACCAAAAAGAAAAGCACAGTTCTGTGTTACCATGGTAACGGGATGGCATCCACAAAACTCCCCATGCACCGAAGAGTGTCATGCGGTGGATCATATTACGTAGATGATATATAAGACGTGGTTTTGAAGCACTGGCGGCGTCTTCTAAACTCCCAACCTTTCCCATCTCTAGTTTATAGGATCCATACCCCACCCCAAACTCTTGTACCTTTGAATTATTCATTGAAACTCGTATCTTATATCCTCCACTGAATATACCACGACTCCGTGGCGTTTTTCTGGGAAGCGAAAATGGCGCCGTACAAGTAAAGTTGAGTTCCGAACTTCCGTTCATGCGATAAGATTGTGAAATAAATCGTCTAAAAGTAGTTCGGAAGAGTTGAACATGTAGTAATTAGGAATAGATGTATACTGTGAGGTTATGGAATCATCAAATCGTTAAGCAGTTGACTAAGTCTTGATGAAAAGCACATGTACTGCACACAGAAATTGGTATACGGGACTGCACACACACAATATGTGGCTTAAATCTTTGGTCCAGACACTTCAGCTATTTTAAAAAAATGTGGGTGGCTGAATGGGAGGGCCTTTGTGGACCAATCCTTTTCAGGGGACATTTCTATCACGACTTTTACCAAACGGACATAAAACAAGAATGAAAGGGTCCACAAATTATTCGTTCACCTTTACGAGAACCCAACACTCTTCTATAGGGATCCCAGTTTCCATAGCCCTTCTGCAGATTAATCGTCGGGTACCTGCAAGACGGCAGTAACGCCTATGTATTGCCAATGGTATAGTGGTCTTCTAGCAGGCAGCGGACGCGTTCTAAGGTGTACCTCTCTGAATTATTTATTTGAAACCCATATCATCACGATACCCTTCACTGAGTATACCGCGGCTCCGTTTCTTTTTCTGGAAATTGAAAATGGCGCCTTACAAATAAAGTTGAGTTCTGGGCCCCATTTCACAAAACTTGTCATCAGTGACAAATGACAGTTTTTTGTGATAAGCTAGTGAAATCCTTGCTTCTGATTGGTTATCAGCAGATTTGTCATTGAAAAAAGGCTTTGTGAAACGGGTCCCTGGTCATGCGTTTGTATTGTGAAAGAAGCTGTCTGGAAGTGATTGGAAAAAAGTTTGAAGGGACCCCAGTTTTCACAACCTACCCAAGTTCTTCATAGGTGTTCTTCATAGGTGTATCTCTGAATTATTTATTTGAAACCCATATCTGATGTCCTCCGTTGAGTATACCGCGGCTCCGTGACGTTTTCTGGGAAATGAAAATGGCGCCTTATACTGATAAAGCTGAGTTCTGGTCAATATATGCAATTGTATTGTGAAAGAAGCTTTCTGGAAGCGATTGGAAAAAAGTTTGAAGGGATCCCAGTTTTCACAACCTACCCAAGTTCTTCATAGGTGTACCTCTAAATTATTTATTTGAAACCCATATATAATGTCCTCCATTGTGTATATATACCGCGGCTCCGTGACGTTTTCTGGGAAATGAAAATGGCGCCTTATACTGATAAAGCTGAGTTCTGGTCAATATATGCGATTGTATTGTGAAAGAAGCTTTCTGGAATCGATTGGAAAAAAGTTTGAAGGGATCCCAGTTTTCACAACCTACCCAAGTTCTTCATAGGTATACCTCTGAATTATTTATTTGAAACCTATATATAATGTCCTCCATTGTGTATATATACCGCGGCTCCGAGACGTTTTCTGGGAAATGAAAATGGCGCCTTATACTGATAAAGCTGAGTTCTGGTCAATATATGCGATTGTATTGTGAAAGAAGCTTTCTGGAATCGATTGGAAAAAAAGTTTTAAGGGATCCCAGTTTTCACAACCTACCCAAGTTCTTCATAGGTGTACCTCTAAATTATTTATTTGAGACCCATATCTGATGTCCTTTATTCAGTATACCGCGGCTCCGTGGCGTTTTCTGGGAAGTGAAAATGGCGCCTTTTACATGTAGAATCGATCGCGTGACCAGGTGCGAAACATCCCCACACCGGCACGCTGGTCCTTGGGGATGTAAGATGCACCTTTGCAAAGCTTTGAACTGGGCCAGCGTTACAGTTACTTGGTAAAGGGAAAGCGATATTATACCTGTATTTCCTATGTTCCTTCCGTAGACAAGCATACTAGTGAAAGTAAAGCATCATAATAAGTAATGAAGAAAGAAAAACAAGTAGAAAAGAGAGGATTTTAGTTTCTTAGAGAGTTAAAACATTTCCGTTGCTTTTCCTCGAAGGACATCCGTTAGTTTTCATGAAATTGATTAGAAGTCATCTGTTCCTGGTTAAACATGTTTAAAGTAGTTTTTACTTGGCCATTAGAAAGTAGACGGAAAAGGCAGGGATAGTGAGAAGTTACAATGACACGAATGAAGAGGGGGAAAAGATGACTAAGTAGGGTAGTAGAGGAAGGGGAAAAGGAGGCTAGGAAGAAGACTATTGAAAAGGTTGAATAAAAAGAGAGTGAAGATTATTGGACTAGAAGAAAAAGTTTGTAAATTGAAGGAGAAGAAGAAGATGGAAGGAAGGCAAGAAAAAAGAAAGAAAAAAGAAAGAAACCAATAGAAGCATGAGAAGAAAGAAGAAGTAGTAGTAGTAGTACAATAGTAGTAGTAGTAGTAGTGATATTAGTAGTAGTACTAATGGTGTAGGAGTAGTAGTAATAAAAGTAGTAGTAGTAGTAGTAGTAGTAGTAGTAGTAGTAGCAGTAGTAGTTAGTACTAGTAGAATAAGGAGGAGAATAGGATTGGACGAAGAAGAAGACAATGAGTACGAGAACAATTACATGGATAAGAGGAATGAGGAAGAAAGGAAAGAAAAAAAAGGAAGAAAGGAAAGGGAAGAAAAAAAGGAAGGAATGAAGAAAGAATTTAAAGATAAAGACCAGTTCTGGTCATGCGATTGCATTGTGAAAGAAACGTTGTGGAATCGATCAGAAAAGGTTGATCATCTAGCATATAAGTATTGGTGTGTACTGCAAGGTTCAGGAATCATCAACATGATAAGAAATTTGGCCCAGTCTTGGTAAAGTTACAAGCTCTGTACACAGAAAGATGTATTTTGGACTACGCGACACGTGCGCGATATCTATTTGGTCCAAAGAGATATAATAATTTCCCAAATATATCAATTAGTAGGCGGTTTCCCGCCAAAATTTGTATCATCACGTAATAGTCAAAACATATTCTTTCACCTGATTGGTAATGAGAGCTTCCATTTCATTTTTTGAGAGGGGGGCGTTTCCAAAACTGGTCTATACAGAATTTTAGTGAACTTGACAACGAGATGTTAAAAACCCAATTTTCACACCTCCCACTTTGGACACATTCTCTTTTTTGTTTGTTTGACAAAGTAGTTAACTCGGTTTAGTGATTACGATCTGTGTTTGATTTTCCATCTACAAACAGACATGTTGATTTACCACTTGATACCCGCCGGGAAATGTCAACATTTACTAGATGTAGGCCGATTATTTTATCTATCCTGCTAGCTGTATTGTTGCAAACTCATTAGTTTATTTTATCTGTGAAATTTCATGCTGTACTAGAATAATGTAGGCTAATATGCTTTTCTTACGTGCTAACTGTTTTATTCAGAACTCATTAATTTCCTTTATTATGTGAAATTTCATCCTGTACTAAATGTAGGCCGCTCAATTTTTCTAACCTGCTAACTGTATTGTTCCGAACTCAATAATTTCCTTTAATCTGTGAAATTGCATACTTCACAAAAAACTGAACGAAGAAAATTGCCCGAATGAAAAAGCCGATGAATTTCAAGATATGCTCATAATGTTACATATAAATATGATACATACAAACACAATCATATTCCTGAGCTAAAAGAACGGCATGGTTAATGACTTTGTGGTCTGGTAGGCAAATTGGATAAGGAGTAGTACATCCCTTTAGCATTGGAGGGACTTATATTGGTATTACATAAAGGTATATAAATATAGATATATATATATATATATATATATATTTATTGTTTCAATATGACTTTGTTAACAATCATGATTATTAACAAGGAAAATAATAGTATATAATGTACAATTGTATAGATACAACAACAAAATTATATGTAAAAGCAGAAGAAAGAAGAAGCACAGGTAATGTTTTATTTTATTAACAATGCAGGACTAATACGTCACATTATTTATGGTGGAATACGTGATGCACAATGTATAACGAAGTGAACGGACATGTCGTCTGTTTGGGGTCACAAGGGCGTTGACTCCATGTTAAAGTAATATGTATCAATGCCATTGCAGACGATGTTACATACATGCGGGATGCATATATAGAATTGATATATATTTATATATATATATATATATATATATATACACACACACACGCGCACACACACACACACCCACACTCACAGCAGATATAATTCTTGAGGTGGTGGACGATATGAGAAATGCATTTGTGGTGTGGTCTGCAAATTGAATAAGGGGTACATCTCTATACCCCTTCTGTCTGGGAGGGACTCATATTGGTATATATATATATAGTATGGATATATACACACACACGCGCGCGCGCGCACACCAGATATGATTCTTGAGGTGGTGGACGATATGAGAAATGCATTTGTGGTGGGGTTGGCAAATTTAATAAGGGGTACATCTCTATACCCCTTCCGTCTCGGGGTGACTCATATTGGTATCATCGTAGTGAAGATGAACTGCCATTGTGTCCGTGTGACATGTCAGTCAATATAGCTGTCACGTGATTAATGATGGCGTCTGGTAACTCCGTATGGGTTAACCATTAATACATCGCTGGTATTCGCGTTACTGTTTAACAGTAGTACAAAGGAAATGAAAAATGACCACGTGTTCAGAGATCTAGCTGACATACATTTGTAGGCTAGTATAGCTTATAGGTTATTATAGGTTAAGAGGAAAATTCCGTTGAATTTACAAGTTTACACAATTATATGTAGGCATATGTACATGTATGCGTGTATGTATATGAAGGTGTGTATGATCATGTACCCTACCACAAGGGTCCATGGTGTGATCATGGACCTACTATGATGTGATCATAACTCGAAGAAACCCTATGCGCAGAATATCATTAACATTTGCTCCTTTCTATAGAGTTTACACTTTATCTGAAGTAATTTTGTTACGTGAAGTTAACTTCGTCTCAGCAATCGTATAGCCTACATGTATTCCGGTAATTTTGATTGACCCAGAAAATTGGTAGAAAATGCATGTATGCTCAACCTTCTGGTGTAAAGTTTACTTTTCAACGACTTTATTATTCTTCTGTTCTTTTCATACAATGTGAATTGGGCATGGAAAAGAAATTTAAGATGGAATGAATTTAGTGGTTAAAACCAAATTGGAATTTGCGCACAGACTATACAGAGATTTTGTCTTTTTCACACCAGCCTATAATGATGCTTGAAAAAATACTTAATGATTTTGTTCTTTGTTTATACCCTTATACGAAAAGGGGTATCTTGATTTCGAGTAAGGCCACAAGTAGCATTGGAATTATTTCTAGATAAACGATTCCAACTTATTCAATCCATTGCATAGAATCATTTGGTTGTTAGCACCTACAAAGTTTTAGACAAACTTATGAGAACTCACTCAAAGGGGAAGGTCCCGACACAAATATGCCTAAACATAAATAGTAGTCACATTTGTATAGCACTTATTAGTCTGTTTCTAAGCGCTTTACATTGTAAGTACTATTACCCCGGTCATTGGATTCAGTTCCTCATCTGCATATGATAGTGCAAACGCTCCTCTCTGGGCTAGGAGACATTTTACAGACGCACACTTGTCAATCGCAAATTAACGTTCGCATCCTACCGGGTACCCATTTAACACCTGGGTGGAGAGTGGCAAATGTATAATGTCTTGCCGTGGACATTAGTGCCGCGGCGGGACTCGAACCGCGAACCATGTGATCAACAGTCCGGTGACGTTACTACTAGACTACGACACCTCTTCGTATGTGGGCTTTCTGTAGTATTCGAAGTCTCAAGCATTCCCATGTATATTTCCTCTTCTAGAGCTATTAGAATCGCAAATAAAATTTGTTCCGCAGATTTATTTTGGTCTTCAACATTTAGTGTATATTTGCAGGAATCTTTGAAGATTTTCCTTTTCGTCTTTACCAGAATGCAAGATTACCTTTAACTACAGTATAATTATGCTCTCCACACCGACCGTAACCGATTGTATACGTGAACGATGAACCAAAAGCCACCCGTGATGATTATCTAGAGCAAATTTGCACCAGATGATATTCCGTACCTTTCAGGCAATTAATTTGTGAAGCTAATTGCCTGCCCTACAGTTATCTGCTATGTCAATCTTATGTCATGCGTTGCACCGTGTCGTGTCGTCGTGTCTCCGCCCGGAGCCGCGAAAGATCTTTTACGACCATGGTGGCTTACACCGCGGAGACTTCTTACGTTTAGATAGTCTTGCGCACCTAGGTCCTGTTTAAAAAAACTTATTATCAATGACAAGTTGCTATAACTGTTATAAGCTACTGAAATCCTTGTATTTGATTGGCATCAGGCAAATTTGACATTAGAATTTTAGCCTTTGCTATTGATGAGATGTTGTATGAAACAGGGCCCTGGGATTTGTGGCGCACGGATGATTTCACGTGACACTAGCGATATGCACTATTTTGCCCGAAGGCACGTGCGACCTTTTACTTATCGCGCCATCAACATCGTAATACGTTTTATGGGAGAATAGCGAGAACGACCTAACTTTGTTTTCAATCATGTAACGAATTATGTGTTTATTCCAGCATGGATTTGCCTGAAGACAAAAATGATTTTACCAGCTTACAAATACCAAAGGGAGTCCCAGGAATTGGGAGCGATAGTGTTGAGAAAAATTACGACTACGACATCGTTAGTGTGTACATGCCCATGGACATGGTGGATGAAAAGAGTCCCAGGTTGTCAGCAGGTTTTAGTCTACAGTATACAGCCGTTTTAGCCGTCTCTCCAATCTCATCCTTTCTGCAGAGGGACATCTGAAATAGTATGGATACCGCGTTTTCGAGCGTGATGAGAGAGGGGATCGCTTTGTGAGGAAGTAAAATTATCGTATTTTGCTATTTTAAAAAGGACTTGCTACCAAATTTGTGAATTTTGATGAACATCTGTATACATAATATACATACATACATATAATGTATATAACTATATATATATATATATATATGTGCGTTTGTGTGTATTGTGTGTAGAGGAAATGATGTATTTGCTGCATATTACTAATTCTCTTCAATATCAATTAATGTTAATTAGCCTACATATCTGAAAACCCCCATATCGAGACTATCGCACAATTCGGTCAACGCCTGAACTCATCGCTCACCAACCGACTATCCTACAGAGGTTCGTAGAATACGTACACACACCCAAAGTCATTTTTGTTTGTTTTTTACTTTCGTCTAGTTGACAGTGTGATAAGTTTTGGACCCATCGAATGAAGTTGTTTAAAAAGGTAATATTACAGTTTCTATTGTGGGATTACAAAATATTAAACATAATCACTGTTATCAATGGGCATATTCGAACTTACCTATCACCTCATTTGTATCAAAAATGTTAATGATTTAAACAACTTATAATAATTTGAAACATGAATAATATAAAAATGTTGTTGTATCTTTAATTTATGTTTTTTTCGTTGTGCAATATGAAAATATATCCGTTGAAAACATGAATTCAGTGAACTTCAGATACCATGTTTGGAATGGTAGAAAAGGATGGGTTTAGAGAGGGCCTAAGATCATTGACCAATAGGAACTAACCCTCTTGAAAATGCCATAATCCTAGAAAGCCAGAGAATTCATAGAGAGTTGATTTCTCCCTTTTGACATGTATGATGCGTCAAAAACATTGTCCTGTCATCGCCCAAAGCGCGGGAACGATATTTTCTTATCACGCTAAACGCATGACGTTTTGAGCGCTTAGATTTTAATCGAAGCCATGTCAATGTCAGCTTCGATCAATCCTCTGAGAATTGGATAACTCTAATACCTGTATTGAACGAAGGAATGATTTTCTTTTATCCACTGTTGACAGCATGCGAGCAGGCTCTGTCAACTTAGATTCGAGCTGTCAAAACTCGACTACGGTAAAGGATTTCGAATCGGGATAGGATTTACACGCTTATTAGAGTATTGTAAGATTTTATTACCGCCTGCCGTCATTGAGCTGATTGGTGAATGAGAAATCATCAATCTGCATTGCTGATTATTACAAATAAAACAAAGTCGCCAGGAAGAGTCGTACTTTTCCCCTCATGATATGGCTGCTGAGCTTATCACTTCGAGGAATACATTGTCAGTGTTACATTGCTCATCTTTCGGGGTTTGAAAGCTTTTGCATGGGAGGTGGACATACATTAATTACATTTATTTCTTTGCATGTACACTGTACAAAAATAGTAAGTAAAAATCTTGCAAAATTGGAAGGTTTGTACCAAGACGTACATATATTTGCCTTACATCCAATTCAGTGGTCTGAACACCACTCAACATGATTTCGTCATATCATGTAAATTCGTAAAATATTTTTGAAGGATTTTCCTGTTGATCCTTTCAAGCAATATTTTATTTCGTAAGTCTCGACGGAGACTACGTGAGAAGCCCGCTCTAGCATGTAAGTCAATTCGTTCCTCGCGTGGTCAATGATTGCAGGAAACTACAATCGACTCGTCAATCTATCGATTTTTCGTCAGTTTTTCTGGGTTTTAGTTAGCCCCTTCCAATTTGGATTATTTTCTGGATTATACTGATTCTGCTAGACAACTTTCAATTCATGTCTACTTCTAAGAAGAAAATGTCAGAAGGAGATAAATCGGGCTCGGCCGAGCGGGAGCGTGCTCCCGGCAAAGCAAACGAGAACGTGCCGTCGCATCCAGCCAAGCCTGGTGCGGGGGTTTCACTAGCCTGTCATCCTGAGCCCAAGCGCTCGACAGTGCCGACTCAGCAAAAAGCGTCTACCTCACTAACTACGCCGAAAAAATGTAGTTCCAAGAAAAAGCATGTGGAACCAAATCCCGAGATCGAATCGCTCAAAGAGCGGCTGAATCACTTTGAGGGACTCCTCACTAAAGTGGTAGATGCATTGCCCAAACAGACATTTACGTCTACGTCTTCAGAAAATCCGCATTTTCAGCGGGAAGGCGACAACGTTTTCACAACGGCGGATGAATTTTGGGATAACCATGATCATGACATGGCAGCGGGTAGCAGCGGGCCGCTGCAAGCCGATTACGGGAAACCCGGTGAGGAACACGGAGGAATCCCCGGTGAGGAACCCGCTGGATTTGGGCTTGACAGCGACGACGCTCCGGTCCCCTCCTTCGCCGCAAAATTTGCAGTGCCAACAGGCGTGGGGAAGCCGCTCGATTCAGAGCTAGCAAACTCCGCATCTTATTTGATGGGACATAATTTGGAGGAAAAAACAATTGACGAAACAGCTACCAAGTACCCATGCCCTGCAAATTGCATTTTGATGGACGCTCCAAAAGTGAATACCGCAATTTGGGAGAATCTCCCGCCGAGACTCGTAGCAGAGATTTGAAACTTCAGCGGATTCAAAAGCACTGACAAAGGGAATCGGAGCTTTCGTCCAAACCTTGGACTCTCACAACATGTCTGATACGCAACAGGATGCTCTCGCACTCCTCTGTAATGCAAACTTTGAAATGAACTGCATGAGAAAAGACATGATTAGACCAGACATGAATAAGAACTATACTCATCTTTGCAAGCCGGCTAACCCGGTCACAAAGCTCCTGTTCGGGGATGAACTGGGCAAAAAGGTCAAAGACCTTCAGGACCAACATAAGGCGGCTGCAGGTGTTATGAGAGGTGCCGCAAATTTTCCAAAACCCAGCTACCATCCTTACAGGAGATATACAGAGGCTGCAAAACGTCAGGCCCGAGATGCTGGTTGGTTTTCCAACACAGCAAGACACAACCCTGGAGCGGGTAACATGAACACTAACAGGCCTTTTAGGGCGCCGCCCGTCGTGGAGGGCAGACCAGCCCCACACACTCAAACACCCCAGACGGGCCAACGCAGGCCTTTCCGAGGAGGGAAAAAGTAGTCCCAGACGCTAAACAGGCACCTGACTCCAGTGATCAGGTGAGTCAAAATTGTTCTTCTATTTCTAGTGAATACACACTGCCTGTCGGAGGTCGAATAAAGTCTTTTCATGATAAATGGCGTGCAATTTCCAATGATCCATACATTTTGAGTGCTGTTCAAGGCTACAAAATTGAGTTTGATCCGGCTCGATTTCCCCCTCGAGGAGAAACCTTTTCATACATTCAAGCGTAATGCTTTAGAGTCGAGACAAATTAGCTCAGAGCTTCTGAGTCTCGAGACAAAAAATGTGATAGAACGCTGTAGTCATTCACAAGGAGAATTTATCTCTAACATCTTTACCAGACCCAAAAAGAGTGGGGGTCTTCGACTAATTCTTGACTTGTCTGAATTGAATAAAAGCGTAGCCTATCAGCACTTCAAGATGGATAACATTAATTCAGCAGTTTTACTGCTATCGCCAGATTGTTTCATGGCTTCTCTCGACCTCCGAGATGCATACTATTCAGTACCAATTCACCCAGAGTCGCGCAAATACTTGCGTTTCATCTGGGAAGGACAGTTATGGCAATATAAAGCACTCCCAAATGGGCTTAGCTCTGCTCCTCGCCTATTCACCAAACTGCTGAAACCGGCCTTTGCCTCACTACACAATGCAGGCCATGTTGTACTAGGCTATTTAGATGATACCCTTATTATCGGTAGGTCTCACAGACAGGCCACAAAGGCGGTTACAGCTACCTCAGAACTGCTCTCTGAATTGGGGTTCATTATTCATCCCACTAAATCGGTGATAGAACCGGTTCAAGAAATCAAATTCCTTGGGTTTGTGCTTAACTCTATTGACATGACCGTGACCTTGCCTTCAGATAAGAAGGAAGAACTAAAGGAAACATGTACAGCATTACTTGAAAATGCCACTCCCTCCATTAGGCAAGTTGCAAGGGTTATAGGAAAACTAGTTGCAGCTTTTCCGGCAGCTCAATATGGGCTTTTGCATTATCGCGAACTAGAAAGAGGAAAGATAGTTTCATTGAGACTAAATAGGGGCCACTTTGATAGGCCCATGAAACTCTTGGACAAAGCTAGAAGGGAACTACTTTGGTGGATTGGTCATATTGACTCTTCTTTTCGGCCGATAAACCGTAGAAACCCTGATTTGGAATTGCGCTCAGACGCCAGTGGGGCAGGATGGGGTGCAACTAACATGACCACCCATACGGGGGGTAGGTGGAACAGTCAAGAGGCAGTGATAGCGAAGGGTAATGAAATTAATTATTTAGAGACTCTTGCTGCTGGCCTGGCACTTAAATCGTTCTGTTCCAATATGTCTCATAAGCATGTCCTTTTACGGCTTGACAATACCACCGCGGTAGCGTATGTCAATGCAATGGGGGGCGTGAAATCCCCACATTGTAATGAGGCTGCCACACACATATGGAATTGGTGTATAGAAAGGGACATTTGGATAACAGCAGCACATTTAGCGGGCCGGGATAACGTTGAAGCAGACACTATGTCCCGTAAATTCAATGATAGGACAGAATGGATGCTCAATGAAAGGGAGTTTGAACGCATTGCTAAACATTTCGGTATCCCTGACATAGACCTGTTTGCCTCTAGGCTTAATGCACAGGTGTCTACTTATGTTTCATGGAGACCAGATCCCCATGCCTTGGCAGTGGATGCGTTCACACTAGATTGGAGAAATCTGAATTTCTATGCCTTCCCTCCTTTCTGTCTTGTCCCAAAATGCATTCAAAAAATTATGGCCGATAAGGCAGTAGGCTTACTAGTAGTCCCGAATTGGCCTACACAGGCTTGGTTCCCTCTCTTGAAGGATATGATTATTGGAGAACCTTTGTTCCTACCCAAAAGTGAGAAACTTCTCAGACAGCCTGTGTCAAACCTCTCTCATCCTTTGTCTAATCTTGATCTTCTTTGTTGCAGGCTTGGAGCTGCTGCTACCGACAACAAGGCCTGAGCGCAAAAACTGTTGATATCATCTCTGCATCTTGGAAGGACTCAACGAAAAGACAATATAAAGTGTACATAAAGAAATGGGAGTCATTTTGTAAGCAGAGGAATTTAAACAAACTCAAGACAAAAGCTGAGAATGTGTTAGAATTCTTAAGTGATTTGTTCTATAATGGCAATGCTGGCTATAGTGTCATTAACACGGCAAGGAGTGCATTGGCCTCCTTCTTAACTCTGGAGAATGATTCTCATACAGTTGGATCGCACACAACTATTAGCCGTTTCATGAGGGAGTTTTTCATCTTAGGCCCCCAGTTTCTAGATATACCAAGACTTGGGATGTTGGAATTGTACTGAACTACTTACGGAGCTATATCCAGCAACCAAGCTCCCGCTTAAGGATTTGACACACAAGCTGGTTATGCTTCTAGCACTTACTTCAGCACAACGAGTTCAAACATTATACCATATGAACTTGGACAAGATGAATTTGACAGACAAGAATATGGAATGTGTTCTCGACAAGAAACTTAAGCAAAATCAACCTGGGCGTAGTGGTTGCTCCATTCAGGTATCGGCTTATAAAGCGGATAGCCGCATTTGTGTCATTCGGTATTTGAGAGAATATCTTCGACGAACCAAGGATATTAGGGGTCAGGAGAGATTCCTTCTAATTTGCTATCGCAAGCCATATCATCGTGCGTCTTCTCAAACAATTTCGCGTTGGATAAAATTAACGATGAGAAGCGCAGGTGTCAACACCGAGTTTAAAGCACACTCAACTCGCGCAGCATCCACGTCGACTGCCAAGAGGATGGATGTACCTCTTAAAGACATACTGGCTCAAGCAGGCTGGGCAAAGGAAAATACTTTCCAAAAGTTCTATGACAGGCCTTTGGAGAGCAAGGGCAAGAAGTTTACGGATGCGGTGCTTAACAGCAATTAATAGAGTGTCTAAAGATACGAACTCGTGTTCCTACAGCAAGGTTATAATATATATTCAGTAGTAAGTTAGCATTACTTTCTGTTTATAGAGTTTCTCTATGCCAGTTTATGCAATTAGGTAATTGCTCATAGAATCGAATGGGACTACTGGCTTTAAATTCTCACGTAGTCTCCGTCGAGACTTACGAAATAAAATAGAAAGATTAAATGAAAACTTACCGTTTGAAATTTGATCTTTATTTTATGAGGAAGTTGAAGAGGAGATTACGTGCCCTCCGCTTCCCTCCCAAACGGTTAAAGTTCGAGTTTTTTCTTTTATAGAGATCTTTCTATTGATTACAACGTTGTTGGATTAGTAGTCCCATTCGGCTTCAAAGATTGACTTACATGCTAGAGCGGGCTTCTCACGTAATCTCCCTCTTCAACTTCCTCATAAAATAAAGATCAAATTTCAAACGGTAAGTTTTCATTTAATCTTTCTATTATATTACAATATGAAAATAAAGGTCACGTTTCTGCAGGATTCATGTCACCTGTTTTGTTGAAACACCTTGTCCAACCCAGAGGCGTGAATGATCTCTCATTGAAACACGAGCAAGTCCTCAGATCGTTCTAGTCTCTTTTGAAGACCCTGTAATTTCTCAATACGAGGAGTTCGTGGTACCAATTTTGTCATAAAAGGCCATTTTCGTAAGGTATTGAATGAAATTGAATGCAAATATTTGTTAAGTACCTTAATACTCTGAACGACAATACTCTGTACGATTATACTCTGTACGATAATACTCTCTACGATAATACTCTCTGCGATAATACTCTGTACGACAATACTCTGAGCGACAATACTCTGAACGACAATACTCTGAACGACAAAACTCTGAACGACAATACTCTGAGCGACAATACTCTGAACGACAAAACTCTGAAGACAAAAATCTGAGCGACAATACTCTGAACGACAATACACGGAACGACAAAACTCTGAACGACAATACTCTGAACGACAAAACTCTGAACGACAATACTCTGAGCGACAATACTCTGAACGACAATACTCTGAACGACAATACTCTGAACGACAATACTCTGAGCGACAATACTCTGAGCGACAATACTCTGAACGACAAAACTCTGAACGACAATACTCTGAGCGACAATACTCTGAACGACAATACTCTGAACGACAATACTCTGAGCGACAATACTCTGAACCACAGTACTCTGAACGACAATACTCTGAACGACAATACTCTGTACGACAACACTCTGTAAGAGGGATGTACTCCAATGGAAGAAGAAGAAGAAGAATACAAGTTTATTGCATCACCTATTCAAATATATATTTCAATCACCTGTTACAAATAATTGTATTTCAATAGTCAGAATGCGAAATGCATACATTAATTGTTGCTAGGTAGGACAAACATTATCGTTGTCCCACCTACCTAACAGCAGGGAATGTTTGCAATTCGCATTCTGACTATCGAAATACAATTATTTGTAACCGGTGATTAGAATATATTGCAACGAGGCACTTAACAAAGGCTTGTGCATTAAATTGGGTTACATTACGAAATATTCGTATGAAATAGAGAGCGAGAGAGAGGGGGGGGGGTGTCACATCTTGTACAGACTGCGTTGCATGAAGCAGCCGTTCAATTGGTATTTACCCTCTAAATATTTGAAGCACACAGGCAAGGAAATGAAAATAATAGCTTTTATTGTAAGAAATGTAGATAGGTTAAAGATATCAAATTTGGCCTCCTGTAGATAAAACACAGTTCTTCAAAAGAAAATACGACCTATGTGGAATACAGATCATAAAAGAATTGTTATTTTAATTCATGAATAGCAAAATGCAATTGAAAACGGCTGCAGTTTCCGAAGTTTCAAAATGTAAACTTGAAATTATTTTTAAAGATGCGATGATAAATCTAAAATGTCGAACAGCATTTTGGTCATATCAAGCTACCTTATTTCAAATAAGAAGCCTTTAAATGAGTTGTATTTGTCGTACATAGAAACATTATCAAATTGTATATTTCTTTATGTCTTTGACCTTCGCACGTGGCCTTTAAAACAATGAAGCCCGCCACCGTTACCCAATCGATCATTGCCTAGACTTGTTTCCCAGGAGTTCGACTCTGTAATGAAGGTGTAACGATTATGGCGCTAGAGAGAGAGAGAGAGAGGACGAGAGAGAGAGAGAGGGAGAGAGAGAGAGAAAGAGAGAGAGAGAGAGAGAGCACAATCTCCCAAATGCAATCCCTCATGGGAATGGGCAGTGTCAGATGATAGAAAATCAGAGGAAATGTGAAAATGTGTCTCAGAGAAGTTCTGGCTTTGAGCAAACAATGTCTCTCATTGATTATTAGAGATTCGAATTATATTTCTTTGAGAGTTGCAGGATGACTTTATATCATTTATGCCATTTTTTCCCGATGTAGTTATTTTACCAACATTCATTCTCCTTAAAGCTATGGTAAATCATTAAATGAGAATGACGATAGCATGAATAACACCCGACCTTGTGGATTGTACTTCATGCATGAGAAAAATGCCATGAACAAATTAATAAAACTGTGAATTGAAAATTCACTTTTTTCAATCGTGAAATCGTCTGCTAACCATGACCAATTTCCTCACAAAATATACATACTGAAGTTTATTCGTCAAGAATCCATGAAACGCTGCAGATTATACTGGTTCATAAAAAGGTCTTTTTTTTTACATTTCGCCAGACAGATTCGATGAATTGATGTTGCTTATTAATTGATTTAAATGTATAGTACCCAGCTGAATCAAGCGGCTACGAATATATTGCAGTATTATCGATTCCAAGACGTGGGCGACTCTTAGTGAATTTCAAGCAGAATATATCCATGTAGTTGTGCGAATGATCTTCAAAATCGAGCTCTTAAAATAAAAGTGGATGATTTGTCTGTGGAAAGTGTACTCACACTAGAGTTCACTGAAAACATTAATCAATTTTCGTAATGCCATTTTTAGATTACACTTTGGTACTTTTTTCGGTGGCAAAATTCAATCGATATTTTATTCTTCAGAATATGAACGCAGAAATTGTTTTTATGAATGTATTAACCCATTTCCATGTCATTTGCAATGATAAATCTTTCGAATATTTGTAAATTTAAACCAGGGGGTGTTTCACAAAGACTAAGATCGACTTTAAGTTGGACTTAACTATGGCAGGCCGTTCATACCACTGTTTGCTCTCACCGTTTACTGACATTAGTCTCTCAATACATACAAATCATGGTCACAAATCTACAGAATTTACATATTTTGATAATTCATTATTGAAGGAAAATATATTATCTAAAGATCATAATGAAGAGAGTAAACAGTTGCATGAACGGCCTGCCATATTTAAGTCCAACTTAAAGTCGATTTTATTCTTTGTGAAACACTCCCCAGATAATGAAAGTGAATGTCTCAAAGAGTAAAACATTATTATTGAAAAAGGGAAAAACTATTGCAAGGATAAAAACGCGGGGAAGACATGAGTCAAAATGTGTTATTTAAAGGTTAAAAGAAACCCAACGGGATGGATGTATTGTATCGTCTAGACGTTGTTGTTTGTTTAGTTTTATAGACATTTGTCTAGACTTCAGGGTGCAGTGGTCTTTATCCAGCCGTTCAATCGCATCACTCAGTCTTCCGTTAAGCTTAGTTTATAATGCAAACATTTTCTTTCTTCACGATGAAGAAGATGAGAGATTACTAACCAATGTAGGCCTATCTCTTAAACAAGTATAGTTGCTATGAAATTTAAGGAATGAGAAAACACACACAGAAAGAAAGAGAGTGAAAGAGAAAGAGGGAGCGACCTAAAGAGAGATTGAAAGAGAGAGACAGAGAGACAGACTCATAGAGAGAGAAAGAAAGAGAGAGAGAGAGAAAGAGAGAGAAAGGGCGATTGTAAGATGGATTGAAAGAGACAGACAGAGAGACAGACTGAAAGAAAGAAAGAGAAAGAGTGGGGTGGGGAGAGAGACTGTAAGAGAGGTGGAGGGGTGGGAGAAAGATGTGGGGTAGGGATTCGAGTGGGGAAAGGGGATACAAAGAATGATTCGCTCACATTTAGTCTGGGCTTTATTTCGTCACATAATTTATAGTGTTAGGGTCAGGGTTGCAAAGGAGTGTTTAGCTAATGTTAAGGGTTAGAGTTAGGATTGAATGTGGCATTGGATCTAGGGATGAAGTTATGAAATCGACCGGTGTAGGAAATTTCCCCAGCAACTATATCCGTTGGAGCATAATGGTGCACTAGGCCTGTGGAGGAAAGGGGGTTGAAACAAATATATTCTAAAGTCTTGAAGAAGGCTAAGTAACCTTTAGCAATGGACTAGAGGAAATCGATAGGGAAATGACGCGAGGGCTACCCACTCATTGGTCTAAAATCGGGCTTTTCTCGCCCACATTTGAGCAAAATTTCAGGGTTGTAAACATTACCAGATACATCGACCGAGGTAGAGAATATCTTACAAGGACGTATTAGAACGAAATGAATATGGGGAAAATATTGTAGAAGTAAAGAGAGATAAATAGAGAGAGGGCTCGGGAAAGATTTCGACATTAAGAACGAAGTAATTAAGTATGCTTCTAAATATTGAGGGGACTAAAGAGCGATGTCGAGACAGAGAGAGGGAGAGACAGAGACAGAGTCAGAGAGAGAGAAAGAGAGATATTGAACGGGATCAGACGTGAGAATGAAATGAAGATTCGGGGAGGGAGGTATCGTACATCTAAAAGGAGGAGAGAGAGAGAGAGAGAAGGGGGCAAACCTAACAACGAAATAAAGGTGGGGGTAAATATCGTAGAACTAAAGAGAGGAGGAAAGTGAGAGAGAGAAACATAAGGAGGGAGAGGGGAGGGTCAGATGTAAGAACAAATCAAAGATAGGGCCAAGTATCCTAAAGCTAAAGAGAGAATTTAGGAGAGAGAGAGAGAGAGAGAGTACAATGAAAGGAAATCCAGGGCCTAAGGACAAACTGCCTACGCAACGTGTACATGTACATCGTGTGGGTGTGCGTGATCATGTGTGAGCGATGAGGGTGGCTATGGTGACGTGCAAGTAAATTCATTTTAGAAATAGCTACCAAATCAGCTATATTATGACCTTAAATTTGCCTCATCGATGGCAGCGCTATAGGCATGTGACGATCAAACACGTGATTGCAAAGAAACCTTACCGTTTGGACCATGGTTCATGACATTTGTCGAAAGATTTGACGGATCAAAACAACCTTATCAAAGTACACGGAATAACTTAAATAAATCGGTGTCAACAAGTCACAAAGATACGCATTTTGTCATATTTTATTGCAGTTTTGCCAAGCAGATTGTCCAATTTGTTCTCTTTTCGCGATTTGAAATGGCCATATTCAGGATATTGGGCAAATGTCCCATTGCCTTTTGTTTTGACGGAAGTAAAGTGGTGTAGTTAGGTCAATTTTTTACTTCATTGATACATTTGTTTTGAATACCTCTGTCAGTACAAGAGGAAAAGGATGCGAATAAAATGGATTCTACAGATGTGATTGATAACAGGAAACATATAAAATCTAGTTATTTCCGAAAAGCTGTATAGTATAACAATATCCTTATCTCTTATCAACCAATCAGTAATGATTTATGTATAACGAACGCTTTTTACCAAGATCCCCAGTTCATGAGATCAGGCCGAATATATTTCGAACATGAAGCCATTTGTAAATCATTTATTTTCAGGGAAGATTTCTATTATAATACTCGTCAACACTGACGTAAAAGAATGAGAAATGTCACAATATTTTCTCTTCTGTATACCATAACTCAAACTTCTCTTTTAATATAAGACTTAAATAGATTGATTGGTCAATTGATAGTTTCTTTTCACAAGACGCGCACACTAAGATGACTTGCAGGTCACGAAATCCTTTGGATTTAAATCTGTATTAAAGGGATTAATTTGAGTGATATCCTCTTAAATATATACCATTTATCGGTACAAAAGGATTACCTTGGCTAAGATTAATTTACTATACTTCAGTGAGAATACCAAAAGGTATTAGATAATGGAGGTTTAATCCTTATCGGAACTGTAGTTATAGACGCTGTGTTTTTTTCTCAAGTTAGAATAACAAATGTATAGGCCAATACCTACAAAATTCGAATTGCACTTTTTCTAACATTTTGGAGGAATGTGATATACTGAAGGAGAGAGAGTGTCCGGGCAGGTAAGTGCTAACAATGACGGGAATGATTTTTACTTTCCTCGCGACTCATCCAAAAAGAATTAACATATAACAAGCCATTTTCGTAATGTAACGAGATTTAATGCACACTGACGTCTTTGTGAAGTGCCTCGATTCGAACGATTCCATTCACCTGTCACGAATAATTGTATTTTAATAGTCAGAATGCAAGTTGTATATATTACGTGTTGTTTCGCGACAGACAGCTACTACTAGGTAGGGCATGCCATAATGTTTGTCCTACCTAGCAACAACTAATGTTTATTGTGCATTGATGTGCATCGAAGCAGGAGCAACTGTCAAAATAAAGCTTCATCATCTACAAACAGGCTTTAATAGACGTATCTTATTGAGCTACCCGTTGTCGTTGCTTGAAATGAGAAATTTATCAAGAACATGCCAGACCTGTGATCTTATTTCTTAAATAACACTGTTTTCATTTATCCCGTAATATTTGCCGAGATGAAATTAGACATGTGTATATTATTAGGGGTTGTGCACTCAGTTATGAATAATATGAAAATATTTGTAATAATAACTTGAAATTGAAATCGTTGAATTTCGTATAGAATTTCCAATGTCTCTAACCTACACAGGTTATCCAATGACCTGAATTTTACTTTATAATGCAACATGGCATTGAAATTGTAGCCCCTGAAAAACTCAACTTTCAGAAATATCAGTGACAAATAGAAGGTCAATTCCAACAAATTTCCCAAGGAGATATTTACTGACCAAAAAAAATAATACTCGATTGTAGTACCTGAGGACTTGTTGGCTATCAAAATGTCAAATAACACATTTACATAGTACATTAAAACGATTCTCGCCCACTCTGGTATTATTGGCACAGGAATCCATTTAGCGCGTTTCTCGAGCATTTGGATGGTGTCTAATATCATCTCCCAATGTAGAACTGTACACTCATCTGTACATTGGCACGGTAGAATGGCAACAGAGATGAGGTTGGGTATCACTCTTTGCGTCTAACCGCTCGTTTAAAATGCGACTGGCAATGAAACCGCAATAAAATGGTTCCGTTTTCTATTCCCCACCGACGTGGCCACTTGAGTCTTTCAAAAAACTAAAACGACAGAAAATGAAACCGCAACAATATTGTTCCGTTTTCAATCCCTTACAAACATGACCAGTGTACTCTCTGAAGAAAGTATTACGTTTCATACCTTCTTCCTACTCGACCCCTTGGAGATGTGTTGCTCTGAATATCTATAACACATTGTTCTAGTTAGTTCAGAAGTGTTTTCCTGATGCATATAAAACAGGTTAAGTCGTGCTAATTGGCAGTCAGTTATTTCTAGGCTTAAGTTCGCGATGAACAGGTGGATTCATTTTCATGTAACTCTAGATCGTGATCGAGAGCACAAACTAAACGCCGTCAGAAAGTTTTTCTTTTTGAAGTTGTAGAAGACAAGCGAAGTTTGAATCTTTCATACTCCTCACTGTAAATTTTAAAGTCGATTGCATTCGCTGCTGAGGTGGTATATTGGGCGAAATATGGCAACAAGCCTTGCTTACGAAGAATCAGAATTCAACCAACATGAACAGTTTTAGGAACATTTCGATATTTACTCCTTCAAAAAAGAAGAGGAAAACAGATGAAGTTACACTGGGCTGAGGGCGATTAACGTCTACTCGTTTGTAATGTCTCTCTCTCTCTCTTTTTCTCTCCCTCACTCTTTCTCTCTCTTATCTCGATCGCTCTGCCTCTCACATCTATCTTTCTCTCTTGTCTATTATGATTACGCCACACAGTTTTATTTGTCTTCAAAACGTCCTCGTTTTTTCACCCCATCCCTCTCAATCCTACTATTCCCCTTTCTCCGACTCCTTTTTTCCTCCCTCTCTTTCTCTCTATCATTCTGTCCAACTCAATATAATGTTCTCTGTCTCCTTGTCTCACTCTCTCTGCCTGTCTCTGTTAAACAACTCTCCCATTATAGTACATCCTGTCATATTATTTTCTTTTCCCTTTAAATTAGATTTGTTTTGTGCTCCAGATTTATTGTACTTGACAAATCAAATCAAATGAAATGAAATAATCTCTCTTCCTCTAGCTATCCATCCACCTCTTTTGCTCACCATCTCCATCTCTGGTCTCTTCTCTCTCCCCCTGTCCGTCTATCTCTTCTCTTGCTCTATGTCTCCCTCAGTTCATCATGTGGTCATGAAGTTCTGTCCTCTCTGTAAAGGTCATCCATGTTATGAAGACGGATCGCCTCATAACGCGGCCAAGCTTTGGGGTTTCCGTTTGGGCATTTATTTGGGGCGAATTCAATCCGCTCCTCGCCAGTCAAAGTAAAGGAGGTACTTCCACCCAAGCATTGCTCTTAACCTCAGAGTGCCACCGCAAGATTCATATTCAATTTCTTGAATCCCGTGAATGTGCGCGTAAACACGTTCGGTTGTGCGATGATACGCGCACAGCATTTGATTTTGCTTGTATCGGACGAAATGTTGACGCGCATGGTGGTAGTGGTGACAGCGGTATAGATAAAATGACATGTAATGCTGGAATGCGTAAATGTGTGAATTATTGTTGACTGAAAGAGGGAACATGAAGAATTAAAAATAAATTGAAAACCATAGATGAGTAGAGAAAAGAGAGAAAGGAACGTGAGAAGACAGGCATGACAGGAAGAGCGAAATTTGTAAAGAATGGTGAACGTAAGAATAAGGGGGTACATCCAACTTCATAAAGAGTGGTATGGAGAGTAGGGAGCAAAAATTGATAAAATACAAGTAAACCCCTTTTCACGCTTTGTCGAGTTGATTCGGAACTTAGCTTCTTCTCAGATATTTAGAACGTGTTAAAAAAAAAATGTCGCATACAAATTATGCCGAACTACCCCGATTTGCCTTCTGAGACCTCTCCGATTTGTGTCGAACTGTAGCCCGATGTCAAACTAGTCACCTATTGTGTCAGAGGGCTTGAAGATATAAGTCACGATGGTCGTGACATTATGAAAGTCGATAATTGAGCGATGACCAGTAGCGCGGTGTCCGCACGAGCTCATTACGAATCACAACGGATGGCGCCGAACTTCCCCGGGTTCTGTACGAGTTGTGCCGAGCTAGCGCGTTGACTGACTAGGCACTTAACTCGGCGCAATGTGAGAAGGGCTGGCGAATGTGGGGAATGTGGGTCATTATGCTGGTTGACATATGAAAGTCGATATTGGAGCGACAACCGGTGGAGTAGAGGTCTGCATGTTCTCACCACGGATCCCTACGAATTATGCCGAGCCACTCCGAATTTCCTCCCGAGTTATGTACGAGTATAGTGTCGAGCTATAACGCGGTGTCCAACTCGCCTCATAACTCGGTTTTGTGTGGGAGGGGCTTAGAATGGGGAGAATGTGGGTCATGATGCTGGCTGACACTTGACAGTCGATATTGGAGCGACGACCGGTCGAGTCGAGGCCTGCTTGAGCTCTAGATATCAAAGCGACAGAGAACTTGAGACGGAGAGCCATAAAATAGTATCGATCTCACAGCAAATCGAGATGGGGTGGGCCTGACGTAGTTTAGCTTCAAGGCCAAATAAGTAGGGTGAAATGATTTTTCCTCTCCCACTGATACTTAAAAAGAAATAGACTATGAATATGTCTACATAACCTGTGTATGGGCAGTGCGATATAATTAGTGAAGGCTCTTTTAACTTTTAAACAAGAGGCCATGGGTTTGTTCTTTGCTTACATCCTTACAACTCGAGAGGAAAGAAATTAGGGTTAGTCTACATGTTCAACTTAACCATATGCCATTGAGGAAGCCATACGGAGAGATCGAGAGAGAAAGAGAAGGGGGTTTACTGTTTTAGTCTTCGGGCCAGGCTAGGTCTGTGGGTGTAGTTGTGAGAGGTAAGAGGTTAAGGAGAAGATGGAATCGGGATGATTGGAGTGGTTAAATGATAGTGAGTGGATAGTCCATGTCATCGATTGATACTAATATAGATACACGTGTTCCGTGGTAAATGGAATTCTCATATAGAATGCGTCCATACAATATTTTGTTTTCTAATTGAGTAAGCCTTTCAAGAGAGAAATAATATATGTAATAAAGTGCTTGTACTCATTTTTCGTAAGGTGAAAAGTGATATTGGAAAAGAAAAGGATTGATATAGCATATTTATTTCAATTTATTTCAATAGAGAAGCAATAACACCGGAGTATAGGGGCTTCTTTATGTGTTTTTACATTAGCAAGCTGACGTAACCGAAAATTAAAGACAACCGGCTTCCCGACCAGCTTTCAATTCGGAGTCGGGATTTAGAAAGATACACCTAAACGCGTACAGCAGGATTTTGAAAAAGTACCCTTTTTGACGTTTTTTTAACCCCTTAACGCGGCGCCGCGCGGACCGCGTCCAATCTATAAAAAACACCCCCTTTATACGCGTTTTCTTGGTCACGCATGCTTACAGTATTTATATTTGACTGAGACCTCTGGGCACAGACCGCTTCTTACCGCTTCTCCTAGAGCAAGAGAAACTTATACGAGTAATTAAGCGAAATAAAAGTACCCATAAAAAGCTTTCAGTGAGACCTTTCTCGCTCCTTTCAGTCCCATATACCCGAGAACGTGTCAGCTTACATTACATTCATGTCCGTGTGCCGTTAACACCTCAACTCATCTTGTTCAGTGGAAGAAGAGGAGATCATCAGTGGAATCTAATTTTGCTTGCCTGGTTGATTCGATTTAAAGATCAAGTTGAATACAGGTCATGCAACTTACATGAGAATTGATGTTTAGGTGCTATGAGGTTTTGGGATTATCAAAATGAAAAGATATTGACTCAATCTTCATGATCTTGGTTAAAAAGAAGATTCAGGTACACTGCACGCAGAAATGGGTATAATGGACTACGAACACAATCATTACGCACTCACTCACACCCCACCACACACACACGCACACACACACGCACACGCACTCACACACACCACCGCACACGCACGCACACATACACGCCCACCCATTATGTGGCACGAAAGTGTGTTCTAAACAGCCTATGTATTTTCGTCATATTTCATATACGAATACGAGGGCACCTGAAAAGCAATCCTTCTCCGGGGAATTATCTAATATGATCTTCTTCCAAACTGGCATAAAAAGGGAGCAGAAGGCTCACAAATAATTCTTCATCTTTACCGGAACTCAACCTTCTCTTTAAAGGGTTACCTTCCATGAACCTGGCAACGAACCTGTCGGATTAATAGTAAAGGTGTGTAATCGGTCACTGCCACTGAGACGTTCACGTTCAGGAGCGTTGCTTGGGGAGGGGTGTCGAGGGGTGTAATGACCCCCTCCCTTTAAATCTTTAATGGGCGGGTGGATAAAATGCGTATGTTGTCTTCTAGCTTGGGAAAATGATAAAGGGTTTTGAAGAAAAAAGGAGAAAATCTGAGGCCCCCTTAATTTGCCCGTTAGAATATTTTTTCAGCATATTGTCGGCCACATTGCTCGGATATCTTCATTCAAATGCTCTTACTGACGCCCCTGATGGATGTAGGTTTTGTAGTTCTTTCCTCTTTCTTTTAATTTCATTTTTAAACTACAAATTTCTCGTTAAGTTCACATATATGATTGATTGTTTATGTCATGTTATATTGTCTTGAAAGTGGAAGAAAATAAAAATAATCTTAAAAACAACAACAACAAAAATAGGTACATTTTTATCTTTCAAATTCAAATCGCTTTTCATTTAGTTTTTTGTTTTTGCTTTGTAGTTTTTAGTTATCTTTAGTAAATAATTAATGTATTCATTATTAGGGAAACGGCCCTGAGACATTAGCCGAAATTAAGGAATGTGCACTTCTTTAAAGTGCTAAATTGTATAATGCATAGTTAGTGATGTAGGCCTATTCATTCTTTGCCAAGTTGATTTCATGCAAAGAAAAGCTTGTTGAAGTACATGAAAAGGAGTAGACCTCGCTCATGACAATGTATTAGTCGAAACCTAAGCCTAATTATGATTATGATGTGATTGACATCAAAGAGAACTGAAACTTCCAGGTTTACATACCTCCAAAGTTCAGATGACACCGGAATATCGGCAGCTTCGGGATATACTTCTTTTCCCCGAATCCATATAACGGCATTTCACGGTTGGCCAAGATCATCATATCCTCTACTCTATTGAATTACCGCGAGGTGTCGTCTGAAAAAGTCCCATCCGTACATCTTCGTGAACGGGTCGATAACCATTCATGTTAGCCCTTTGCAGTACCAAATAGGCTATTAGAAGCATTATTGACGTGCGAGTCGAACGCTTCAGTAGAAACCGCTTATCTCCGCCATTGTCTGGGTATAATGGTAGAATTTCCTTCGGTTTTGTAAGGCTGCTATTTAGAGCTGTTTCTAGAAAGGAATAATAGATTTACTTTTACCAAGACGGCAAATTGTTTTGAAGTCGAGGTTGAGCCTTGTATAGTATAGAGGAAAAACATTTGAGAGGAAAAGCACGCATATCCCTTGGAAAATAACATGGATTCTCTGTTTAATTGAAACTTTTGACTCTCCCAAATGAGTCTTGTTGGATTGTAATTGCTAATTGGAGGTGGAGTTTCGTGATTGGATATTTGATGTTTGTTTATGTCTTCGATCAACTCTTTACATTTGTCGATGGGATGTTTTATGGCGAGCGATCTCTATAGAACTAATTGCCTAATTGCCCAGTAGGCGAGGCTGGTGTAATGGTTATTTCTACCATTTATGTAGAGTTATAGTTTGCGTAAAGAAGAGAGTTGTTTCTCGCTTGCATTATTGGAATATAAAGATTGTGAGCAGCAAGTTATGTAAGTTCTTCGTATGTTTGTTTTTGGTGTGCATGTTAGGAGTCGAAACTAGGTTAGGGCATGTTTGGCTTATTAAAGGGGCGGACTAGAATAAAGCATTTTATTGGTGTTATAGACAATGTGAAGGTATGGTAAATCCTTAAAAGATAATTTTGTTCATTTGTGTAAGATACGACTGTCGCCTGATGTTTGCCACAAGAGATTCCTTTTCCATTTCTTACATGGTGCCATCACTGCAATGTCAGACTGTCATCTGGCAAAATGAATTTTGGAATAAATGCTTGATCATGACTTTAAAAAAAATCAGTACCGCCTTTTATACTGTGTGCCCCTGCTACTAAAATACTTTTAATTCATAACGAAGTCATACTGTTTTACTAATGTTTAAATAGTCTGTTCACTTTATATTGTGAGAGGGTCAGCTGACATAGCAACATTAAATGTGTGCAACCTTTTCTTATTGATATTGAAGAAAAAAACATTATTTTTTTATCCGAACATGACACTGTTGAGCAACTCGATGAAGGAAATGTGAATAACTTTGGAAGGTTTCTCTAATTTTTTTCCTGCTAACTCTCGCTGTCATTTGATTCGAATCCTCGTGTTACTCGCATAAGATATCTTAACTTATTCGTCCTTTTCTCTCTTATTGCCTCTCCCATTTTACAGATTTATTCAACAACAGTCATGGAATTAATCATACACATCTTTGGTAAGTGCCTTTCTTTTGATTTATGTCACTGCTATAGAGTCTCAAATACATTTGATCTGTCGGATCAGGTCGACATTGTTTCAAAAACTTAGCTGAATTAACGAAAGTGCATCTGTCTATAGTTATTTAAACGGAAGAATAAGAAGAAGAAGAAAGAAAGAAAAAAAATCGCTGTTGAAAATAAAGACATGGGAATCCCAAGGATTTGAAATATTGTAAGGGATACATACGTCGCCATAATCTGTTAAACTGTAGCCATTGCACCGAAAGTTCAATTGTCAGCTTTGATTTTGATATAACTGAAACCTGTCATTTGAGACCATTCACTTCACATCCTAAGATGTATGGAAGTATAATGCAGTTGTCAAAATAGCCCTTTGACAGTAAATGATATCCTTAGAAAATGTACACGCTCAGATATAATGGTTTATTGCTGGTGCGAGCAGTAATGATGTGGTACTTCATTGTAGCCTTGGTTTATATTATCCTTTTACTAATTTATATTCACTCTCCACTCTCAGATAATCCTCTAATGTTTTAATTATATTCATTATATTCAGGAGTTGGAGTAGCTAGGGTATTTTATTCTTGTTGATACGTTCTTGAGCTAGGAACCACTCAATTGGACTCCTAAATATTATATTTGGTGGTTTTTATGTCTTAGCTCCCATCATTGAGTCCACTTACAAATTAAGTACAAGAAGCCACGGCTTTTGGGTACACTTTGCAGAGCGAAATAAGTAATTTGTATCCTAAAGAGAATCTCTACACGAAATCCAAATTGTGTATACTTTTCTACATAGTGGGTTAAAATAGTTCACAATATATATATATTTTTTAGAAACTGTGCTAACTCAGCCTCACAGGGAATGATATTGATAGTAGTGATATAAATCGTTATTATCCGAAGTCCTGCGACACGGAATATCCCGGATTCTAAAAAACTCGGATTTCCGTCCTTGCGTTTATAAAATATACTATCAGCAATTGTGACATCACTTCCTCCTCGAGACCTTAACCCCCTGAAAGCTAAAGTTAAAAGGGAAGTGACCGCGATTGGTGTGACCGCTGAACTTGAGATAACATCTTTATGATCTACGGGTGTTATTTTCATATACTGTATGTGTCTTTAACAACAACTTGTCTGTGTTTGTGATGGTTAGTCAGCTTAAATTCAAGTGATTATATTTGGTTACAAATCCGTATCACCACAAATTTATTCATGTATGTTGCGTTGAACGCTCTCAGATTGATAGAAATTAAACACTTTGTTGTAAAATATTACACAATTGAATTGTGCATAAATTTGTCCCACGCTTGGTTTAAAACAGAGAACATTTGGAAGGATGCAGCGTGTTAAAATCATAAGTTGCCTCATTTTGTTAGTGTGCTTCTAGTTTACATAATGACATACTAATTTGATTATTTTTGAGAGAGAAAATATTACACGGGGGATAAAATAATAATACAATCACATTTTTTAAAACTTCTTACTCCAGAATATTTGGCATGCTGTATAAATCCTTTGCCTTTGGCGAGCACACAGTCCACGTTATTAACCCTTATTTTATTTTTATTTCATTTTTTCCTGTACATTTTTAAAAATATTATTTAAAAACACAACTTCTTTTTTTCGCAAAATGCTTCATGATTTTCTCTATTCACGTCTTCCCTTTCCTTCGCAAATATATAATTTTTTCAAAGAGCCTTTGATGCTATCGTTATATTTCAACAGGGTAAATGCACAGCTAAAATTTTGTATCCTTAGTATATTTCCTGACTTGTTAAAGAAATTTGCTGGTATTGTTCATATTTCGTAACACTAAAGGTGTGATATTGATATCTTTCCTGTGGTATGACTCTCGTTTTGTCTACAGCAATACTAACCGTTGTGCAATCAACATGGTCCTCACCGCAGACCAGTGCAGCGCCGCCTATCGGTAGCCAGAATCCTGGAAACACAATCATAAGTACTACGCTAGCAACTGAAATTAGAACTGAATTACCAGTCAGTAGTCCTTCCCAAAGAACAATTAGCAGTGTTGACTATATCACAGGAACTACACCATCTTCATTATTAGAAGCCACAAAAGCACATTCCGAACAAAACTTTACGAAAAGCAGCAGCGAAATTGTAAATACAACAACAAATTTACCAACACGTCCAACGACATTTCAACCCCTTGTCAGTGCATCCTCACGGGATGAAATAAGGACTACAATAGAAAGGACAAACTTGGGCAATGGGTCAATGCCTAGTCCAAGTAATACCAGCCAAGGGGCTGTTACTCCAAGCAGTTCAGAGGCATCCATTCCTACAAGGGTCTCATCCAGTAGTGTTCCTTCTGAGGAAGTGCATCATACTACTCCAGAGGAACATTCTGAAACCCCATCCCTGGAGAGTCTGCATTGCGGTCTTCACCAAGAGTTGCTTCGGAGTACAGTTTCACGACTATAAACGTGGTGACGGAAAGTGATACTAATTCTAAATTAAGTGCAACTAATGGTATCGCTATTGACACAGATTCTTCAACTCCAATGGCAGTTCTTTTGACTACTCTAGGAAAGTTTGGTACTTCGCCAGATACAGACACTCAACTTCCCGATACAACAATTTTGGATCTTACTACAGTCGGAAAAATTGTTACCACAGATCCCTCTGATATGTCTATGACGTCTGTTCCAGTGGAAACAACGGAACCAGTGAGTGTCTATTCGCTGGTCACAGAATTGCCCTTAGCTACTGACTTACTGACTGAGGTCTTGACTACAGACGTTTCTCAAACAATGCAAACATCCTTGCCGAGTGCACAATCCACAGCCTTGCCAACAGACGAGCAACCTCTTGAAGTATCAACAATGTTCGACGGAGGCACAGATGGGACGCCCTCTGCGTTTGATCCAGTCAGCCTTGAAGCAACTACGCGGCTAGACGAGACGTTCTTCGATACGACCGAGGCCGGCACTTTACCGACAACTACAGCATCTCCACTAGAGGTAGGTAGCATCGGGACCACTGAAGCGGTTACAGATTTAGGAATGACCGATGAAACTAATCCTGCAACCGATTTGCAGGAAATGGAAACTGATCTTCTCACGGAAGTTGAAGGAACTCCTCCCCTCGAGCTTTGGACTCTGGAAACATCATCAGAGGAGGTAACGGAATTTGATGGCACCGTTGATTTGTCAACCGAATCCATGGTATCTACGGAGGCTACAACAATGACTGAAACACCAGGTGAGACATTAACCTCATTAAAAAAATAAAGCCTTGGTATTTTCTAGTCGCCTCTATCATTTTGCCCGTTGCATATGAATTTGTAATTCGTACTGTTTGGATTAACTTTTGTAAAACAGTAACTACTCTCTTCATTTATATTCCATTGTACCAAAATACAAATTGTAACAAGGGAGAACCTTGAAAAGGAATTACCCTGTCAACTGAATAAAGAAATATCTATAAACCGCATTGGTTATGAAAGATTGTTGCATGACAAAACCCAAACTGGGAGAGATTAGAAACAATTCTACAGACGAAGTACGAAAGCGACGAAAGACATAAGTAGGTGGACGTATATACTATAGAGTGAAATAGGGACAAGATGAACGAGAATAAGATATCAAGAAGAATTTTGAATAATGAAGATAACAATAATAATAAGAATAGTAATGATAATAATTGGCTCATATTTACTAAGTGTAGCCATATCAGTATAAATACTGCTCATCCTGTCGGCCCTGCAGTTATTATTACCCCATCATTTGCCAGGTACCCATGTACACCTGGGTAGAGAGTGGCAAAATGTGGATTAACGTCTTCCAAATGACGTTAGTGCCGGGCGGGGATTCGAACCCTCAACCCCTGGATTGAGAGTCAAGCAAATGAACCACTATACCACGACACCTTAAAATAAGAAATTCAAATGAAGGTTAAAAATGAAGAAAACATCTTCTAGTCATGATGTTTGAATGACACTTTTTATTTTTACCCCGCATAGTCATTCCGGCGCCGTGTCTTTGTGCTGTTGAATCAGCCCTATTGTCTGCTAGCGTCTGTCTCTGCAACACATCCCTTGCGCTCTCCAACTTCACTTACCACGCCCACCTGGTCCGACGTAACCCTAAAAACTGGACCCATCCAGAGGTTCAGGTCCACTCGGCTCTCATCTCTTCTGGCTCCGGGTGCTGGAACATGAGTGTTCCTCTAGGAGGGTCCTATAAATTGGTGGTAACGGCTGAGGATGGATTTGGGAATCTTGTTAGTACTCCTACGGCTTATTTCTACAGTGGTAAGTTTTGGATAACTTATGATTTTCATTGTCTCACTTTTATATCTTATCATTTTAATGGCTTTCGTTGCGTAGAATTGTAGCGCTAGATACAGCAATTTGACAAAACATAAGGTATTGAAGTATAGATAGAACTGGCGCATGTGGTAGGGGTAACTTTATTTACTTGACATTACCCCCATCTTTCTTTTACTTTCTCTCTTTCCCTTTCACTCTCTCTCTCTCTCTCTTTCACTCTTCATTTCTCTCCCCTCTCTCCCTTTCACTCTTCATTTCTCTCCCCTCTCCCATCCTCTCTCTCTCTCTCTCTTTCCCTTTTCCCCCTCTCTCTCTCTATCTCTCTCTCGCTCTCTCTCCTACTATTCATTTCTCTCACCCTCTCTCCGTTTCACTCTTCATTTCTCCCCCCTCTCCCATCCTCTCTCCCTCTCTCTCTGTCTTTCCCTTTCCCCTCTCTCTCTCTCTCGCTCTCTCTCTTACTATTCATTTCTCTCACCCTCTCCCATCCTCTCTCTTTCTGCCTTTCCCTCTCCTCTCTATGTCCTTGTCTCTATCGTTTTGTCTCTATCTTTTTGTAATTTTTATTTTCCTCTGTACTTTGCACTTTTCTTACTCCCTTTCTCTCTCCTTGTCTCCCTCTACCGCCGAGTGTCAATCTCTTACACTATGTCTATCATCATCCTTACCATTTGTATTTACATTTTGTTTTGTGCAATTTCCTCTTTGCTCTCTTCATAGCTTTGTCCGACCTCTTCACATACCCCTCCTGCCCCCCACCCCTCCTTTTCATCCTCACTTTAGACCCCTTTCATGCCTATCTCTCCCCGCACATTCCATTATTCATGCCGTTAAGTTTCTGCAGAGCATACTTTTTCAGATGTGATTAAGATCGGCCGAGTCGAAGAGCGATTCATAGGGGGAGACGGAAGGTAGATAGCGGAAGAGATAGGGGAATGAGTAGGAGGAGGGATGAAATGTTAAAAGCTATGCCCCGTTCTTATGTTTCCATCCATGTGAGGGACACACGGAAGAGATAAGAACATGGGAGAAGTTTAGAGAGTTACATGTTTACTTTTCCTGACCATTATCCACTTTTAAGAGAGAAGTCCATGGTCATGTCCTTCGCTCATGTCATCTTGGTTAACCGTCAGGCTGTATTAGATTATGGTAGCAGAATGTTATTGTGATATTGTTCATAACTACGAAAATAATCAACTAATTACTACAACAGCAAAGACAAATTATAAGACCACGCAATCAATTTTGTCATAACCTAAAAAGGGTAAGAAAATGTGCTTATCATATCAGGATGCAAGGTTAAGATACACGCTACAATAAAAGAACTACAGTGAAATGATTTTGCTACAATAAATATTTATAATATTTTCAGTGAATCAAATTTAAATTAGAATATTATCGTTGCATGATAACGAGACTCGGATAACCACCCCGAACAACAAACCTTTATGAAAGTACCGTCGGACAATACCATCTAGATATATTACCTACGGACTCCTACTCCCGGACAACTATCCCCGGACAACTAACTAATTACTTTACAACAACTTCCTCTTGGCAGATACCTCTTTAATTAGTTACACTCGTTTACTAATAATTTCCAAGGGGCTAGTCGTCGATGGATAATTTCCATTATCATATAGGGGAGGTTTTCCGGAGTGAATAGTCCGATGGTAATTATTCGGGTCGACAGATGTCTTGGGTTTTATACTTCATTCATACAGGTAAGATATTTCGTGTATGAGGCACGTGTGATGAGCGCAGTATGAGGGAAACAACCTGAAGTCAGTGACTTCTTACCTTTAGGCGCAAGGCAATGACTTTTCGGACTTGAGGGAAAAAGGAATTGAAATCATATCAATCGATATCTTGTGGAATAGAATATGGAATGATTTTTCATTTTTCAAGAGGGGCCGTCGGAGGTGCAAGAGAGGCCAGGTTTACAGTGAGGTGAAAGTGATATCTCACCTTGTTCAGACTACCAGAATTCCTCCTTCATACAAAAAATATATAGATGTACGATAAGCAATTAATTTTGGTCTAGTCTGAACATCACATAACGAAACGTCGTATAGCCAAACGCACGTTTGAGCATCGTTTTTGAACGAACACGGATAAAGAATCATGGTCATGTTAATTGTCTGAACGTTGTATCGTACGAAAACCGTATAATTGGGCGGGGTTTATCAGGAGCATGCACTGGTGATTGGCTAGCTGTTATGTCAGCTGACCTCTTCAAAACTGCAGTTCTTTACATATTTCTTTATATGATACCTGCATACAATGATTCTCCATACGACATGTCTTTGTACGAGTTTCACATAATTTGCTGTGGATTCTGAACAGGGTATTGGGTACGATGTAAGCCATCGTTGTGTTTAGGGAATTCTCGAAACGGAAGTGGAGTGAGTTGAGAGAGGAAAGCGTAACATGAACCAAGATCTTAAACTCCCGGGTTTATTTCCCTACATAAGAAGGGCATAGCTATGTCGAAAAAATATGACCTGTTAAGGGGGGCAATTTAAGGCAAGGAAATGAGATGTTGTGGGGGTAATCTATTGTAAGACAATAAGATGTTCTAGCTTTTATCTGCTGAGAATCACGAAGCCGTTTACTAAGAGCATTTGATCTATTTAGCTCCCAGGTTTATTTCCCTCCATATTAAGAGGGGCATTGCTGTCTTGCGAAACGTGATCAGTTAGGGGGGGGGGGTGTTTATTAAGAAAAGGAGATTCGTATGTATTTTTTCTGAGAGCCAGAAGGGCGTTTACTGATTAATTTCAAATACAGTTAAAGCCCTTATGGCTGTGATTAATTCGCGTCTTTCCAAAGAGGAAATCAAGAACGGACGGACGGACACCTAACTCAGAAAGTAGTGATTACTGGTAGAAGAGGAGGCGGGGGCTTTGCGCGAATATTTTTAATGGAGCGGGGTAGGGGCGGCGTGGGATGTCTGCCTAAATTTTAAAACGAAGTCATATAGTGACATATTTTGCAAAAAGTCACTAAAAAAAGATCTCCTGATTTTCAAATGTGCAATAAGGTCAACCAGAGGTCACAAGGTTTAGAAAATTGAAAAAGAAAGAAAGGAAAGTAAAATGAATCAAGATCAACAATCTTTGCGCTTGTTTAGATCTTTACACAGCTGACAAAATGATGCTCAATAAAAAGAAAATGATATTAATAAATCCGATGCATATATATATATATGCAACATGGAAACATTAATGTGGCACTAGAGGGTCCGCGTGATGCCCCTTTCCTGCCCTTTTGTTTACAGAATGATGATGAACTACCTGCACGGATTTCACCATTGCTTGCTTCACCTGTGTTTGTCTCTCAATGAATAGTCCTCTGATGGAAGTATAACATGGATATGAATCATTGTGGTTACTTCTTCCTGTAGGACGTTCACATCTTTTATTTATAGAAAAATATAAGATTGAAGAACAGATACTGTGTGTGCTTTATTTCCGAAAGTGTGTGCGAACAAAATATGTCCTGAATTGCTAATAGCTCGATATAAAATCTCGTTGTAGTGCCCCCCAAAAAAAATATATTCCCAATTTTAGGACGATTGATTAATTAATTGATTAAATTATTCATTTATTTATTCATTTATTTATTCATTAATTCATTTATATAATTATTTATGTAATATTTCATTTTTATACTTAATTATTCCTGTATTTATTAATGTATTTATTCTTTTATTTAGTTATGGATGTACGATGGGTATGTATCATTGTGGTTAGTTCTCCTCTTCCCGTAAAACTTCAGCATATTTTACTTATAGAAAAATAAAAGAAGGAAGAGATACATTACTTTATTCCGATATATTGAATATGTTAGGTAATAAAAATAGCACTCCTGCAAATGATGATGATGATAGGTATAATAGTGATAATGATAATTGTGATAATGATGATAACAATAATAATGATAATAATTATAATAATAATGATAATAATAACAATAATGATAATAATAACAATAATAATAATAATTATAATAATAACAATAATGATAATAATAACAATAACAATGATAATAATTATAATAATGATAATAAAAATCATCATCATCATCAACGTCATCATCAAAACATAATAATAACAAAGATAATAATAATAGTTATGATGATGATGATATTAGGGTATTTGATTATTTTATCGTCAGATTAAAAAAACTAACATCACTAAAATTCTATTACTTTTTTTTTAATTAAGACATTTTGTTTACATGAAATCATACACATACCTAAATGATATATTACAATATATGAAGGAATACCCAATCATTTCAGCGTCTACGTATCATCACCATCACCAACAAGAACAACAAAGTCAAACCAAACAAAATTTGAGTTATGTCTGTATCGTCTCATGAACTTTAACAAAAGTGTGATAAGTATTTATAAGCAAGAGGTAAATTTTTAGCCGACTTTTTTCCATTAAACTCTGCATTAAATGCAATTTTGCTATAATCAGGTTCGTCTGTATTTGACTGCTTATTCTCTAACGTTGTACCTACCACCATAGCCAGGTTAACGCCGTAAAATGCCACATGCACAATGTGAGTCATAATTGGAGTTGACCGACCTTGACTTCCATTTTACCTCGGTGTCTTTTACTCGGGGTATTTGAATGTTTCCTGAATGGATGAAATGAAATTATCAAAAGTCAAGAATAAACGTGATTTGTATTACCTGGACGAAGCCGGTCGTATGGTTGCAGTGATTATCACAGTTTGTGTGACTTCTGTGACATTTCTTGCACGTATGACGGATTTATTTTGAAAGACGGTGTCGAGTTTGACTGTGTCAGAAAGAACACATATTCATGCCACAGTTTGACCACAGAGGCAGGTGGGAACACATTCATAGCATATTAATAATTCACACTGTGTTCACAACATGTGACACATTTCTGTTCACACTGTGTTCAAACTCTATGACACATTTTCCATTTCTGTTCACACTGTGTTCACAGTTTTGAGACATACACATCACAGTGGGTTTACATTGTTCACACCTTGTAACATAATCCAATACACTGGGCACACGTTTTAAATTACAGAGTGACACACAACATTGTGACAGCCATATGGATTTGGAACACTTTAACGCTAATAACAATGTGAACATACTGTGTTTTCGTATAATTTCTACAAGTTGACTTCGTTTCTCATACATCACAGTTTTTTGCCGTGATAGGATATGCAATCCTTGATAAAGAGACTCGGTAACATTTTTGAAGGTTGATGAAAAAACTGCGTAATTTTTGTATGAAATGTTACTTATTATATTCCTACTACTGCACTAACACTCTAGCATGCAAAAAATCCTGAAAAAAATTCTCAAATCACAAATATATTTGTGGTTTTCTTTGAAGCCGTCACTGGTCAACACGTTCTAACAGTAAATTCTCCCAACCAATTTTGAATTTTCCCAACCGTTTTTCCATGAAAATAAGACATAAGACAGGATTTTTAAAATCTTTCAACACTTAAATGTCTGGAATGATATATAGAGCCAATTCATAGCTTTGTTACGATTTACATTCAACTAAAATGTAATTAAATTGTAATAGTATAGTTGGGAGAATTAAGGACTCGATCAGATCAGTTTTCCCAATTTTTATGGTTAATAATGGTCTGTTTTCACTCAAACTTTCAGATTATCTTTAATTTTACATCTAGCATTAAAGTCACCATTTTCTCTCATCTGAACGATGTTACCGAGTCCTTTTAACTGTGCTATGACATTTGTTTTATTTTTGGAGAAAAGAGCATTGAAACATCATTGAAACGTCTTTTTCACAGTATCATTAATGTCAATGGATATGGGATCAATCATTATCAGGTGATGGGCATGATTTCAGATGACGAACATTCAAGTTTATGTCATTTCTTGCATGGAGGGAAGAAATGGGGGAATATTTCAGAACATGACTATTCGTAAGTGTAACAAGTATAGAGTCTGACTGTCTAAAATCATTATGTTGTGTTATGGTGAGGATTTGTTGCTATTGGTAACCAAGAGTATGTTATAATGGTGTAGTTTCATATTTGGAATTTATGCTCGAATTAGGTCAGCACAAATGTGATATTTATACATTTAGTTGCCATAGAGCTGCTTGGTAAAATACAAAATGTAGTAGTGCCTATAGAATCAACCCCTACAATTTTGTAAAGGACTACAAGTCAAAATTTGGTGTGCTAGATCTTATTTTTGGCTTGTGAGCACGTGTAGACACCACTTTAATTTGGAGTTAGGTTAAATCACAACTCATTCTGCCAGGGCCCTGCCTCATTTTATACAAATATTGACTGCCTCGAAGGGCACGGTTATGACTATTGCCCAAGTTGATCTTGAAACTGTACTGTGACCCGAGACGAAGTCGGGTTTTGGGATTTGGGTTACGGTCAGGGATAAAATGAGTGCTAGTGTTAGGGTTAGGGATAGGATTAGGCTAAGGCTTATTTGTGTTTTGGGTTTACTCGATGATTGTTCAGTTTCTGGAACATGGCCAGATTATTGGAGGGAAATTTCTGACAGGGATGCCTCTTAACTACCGGATGAATCACATACGTCACAATGGGATAGGATTACTAGAGCTTGAACTTTTATAAGAAAAGATATAGGAGACTGATAAAAGATGAAACGAATTGCATCTTTTGTCGGTGAACCTCTCTTGCGGTTTAAAGAAAGAATCCCGGAAAGCCTAAGAGGGGTTAATGTAGTACATGTATTAGCAAGCCAACAGTGCCGAAAGAAATAGTCCTTTATATACATTGTAATTCATTCACAAAGTAGTGCTAACCTAACCCATTACGTCCAGCGCTCTAAGGCCGTTTGAGGTCACTAATTATCTGACTATCAGGCCCCCATTGAAAATTAACTAATAATAAGTTTGTATGGGTTATCCTTTTAAATTATAATGGTTATAATGATAACAATGATGATGATGGGAATGATGATGATAATAATAATAATAACAATAACAATGATAATAACTAGTTATTAATTATCCAGGGTAGCCACATCAGTATTGAAACTGCCCTTTATGCGGGCCCTGAAATGACTATTACCCCAGCATTGCCAGGTACTCATGTACATCTGGGTGGAGTGGAATAAGGGTGGGCGAAACATCTTGTCCAAGGATGTAAGCACCAAGCGAAGAATGAACCTAGGACCTCTTTCATCAGAGCGAAGAGCCTCTACCAATATATATATTCGCTTTCAATTTTGATCCTTTTTTAATATAAATGTCTTAAAACATGACGAATCAAATATTCAATTTTTCTACATGCAATATAACACTAGCCGGTCAGCAAGAATGGTAAACGACGTGTGGGTTCAATTCAATCAAGAAGTTGAAACCACACAGTTGGGAGTTTTTCTTCTACTGAATAATACTAGCGTACATTTGTCATTGGAAAAGAATCGCTTCTTTGCAGGAAGGTCAAGTTTCACTTACTTTCAGAGGCGAGGCTTTGATCAGGTCAAACTTATTAATTTAATCGGGCTGTCCGTCCAGGACGGGTCAAATTTCAACGGTTCATTCAGACAGTGCCACATTGCCTCGATTGTAAAAATCTACAAAAATAGAACAACGTTCTCAGATTTCCACAACAATTTTTCTGCTTTAAAGATTAGTCATTGCGCAAGACAAAGGCCTTCTTGAGTCTCCCACAAACTCTTCTTCCTTTTATCAGTATTGCTTGTATATAGTGGCCTTGGCAAATTGAAGGTTGAAACTTGAAAGCGACAAAAACAATACAGGGGAGTGTTTCACAAAGACTAAGATCGACTTTAAGTTGGACTTAACTATGGCAGGCCGTTCATGCCACTGTTTGCTCTCACCATTATGATCTTTAGATATTTTTTCCTTCAATAATGAATTATAAAAAAATGAAAATTCTGTAGAATTGTAACCATGATTTGTACGTCTCTTGAGAGACCAATGCCACTAAATGGTGAGAGAAAACAGTGACATGAATGCCATAGTTAAGTCCAACCTAAAGTCGATCTTAGTCTTTGTGAAAGACACCCCACAGATAGTTTCTCTGATGATTCATAACCTAACCTCAGAGTTGACGAAGATCTCTTAACAGTGCTCTGGGCTTTGACGTCTTGGGACCAGGCCTGGGAATTAGCCTGTCGCCTTATGTTGCTGAAATACTACGAGAATGTTTTTCTTCCTGTCTGTGTTGGAGTGAGCAATATGCATGCCTCTGATCTACGTCAAGCCATTTCTAAATAAATATGAAAATTCCCCCTTTTCATAATTATTGAGGCGTGAGGGTGGATAGAAAAGACCTGGAGCCAAGTCTTGCACGAAACGTCGAGATTTAAAGCCCCACTGCACTACTTGTAGCTACTTGTTCCCTCTATATAGAAAACAATGCCTAAGCGGTGCCCGTTGGTCCCCCATGATCCTCTTTTCCTTATGTTAATTGAGAGCTGAGTTGATGAGATAACCACCTGTCAGTGACCATGCTGGGAGATCTAATCCTTCCTGGCCAAACTAGTGCAGACGGGCTTTAAAGCAGCCCTGAAATAAAACATAATCAAACTGAAGTCCTGTAATAAACTATTATGGATGGCTTCAATGAAGGTGTCCCTGATTGTAGGAGTTTGCCATGACCGCGAGCTTGTAAGGTATTTGACGCTAAAACAAAGTAGATTGCTAAATCAATGTGACAAAAGTAGATTAGAGATTAAATGTATTGTTTTCATAGATTTTCAAATTATCACATCGATGAAATATTTTCATAAAAAATGAAAACAACAAAATCAAGAAAACTTACAACATGGTCAGCTTACAATCTGAATAGGTATATAGACGGTGCCCCATAGAGTAAGTGTACATTAACAAATAATACATACACTTCAGTGTGGAATATGACTGACAGAGGTTGTGTTTCAGTACATGTGCTGATACTGATATACATGTACAACACGATCGCAAAGAATTTCGAAAAATAATCAATTGTTCGTAATTTCCATAGACAGATAGAAGTCATTCCCGAATTACGTAATACCGGAGTGTAATGTTCGCCCATTTCATTAGCTGATTGAAAAGGCCTCTGCATGAAATTGTCTCAGGTTTTTTTCTCGAAAGTCTTTGCAATCCTGCTCCGACGATCCTTTAAAATGTCTGACTCAGAAAATGTTTGTCAACCCCTCTTTTTAGAGGAAGGGCCGATACATTGATCAGCGTCTAAAGGAGTGGCAAGTAGACTTCATAGTTTGAAACATGATCCTTATGCACTTGACATTTTCCTACCTATGCCTACGGGTCATACAGGAAAGATTCAATAAACGACAAAACATGACGAGGGAGGGGGTGGGAAGAGACGTCTGTTGATAAGAACAAAACGACGGTAGCTGGTGCGCACCAGGAAATCGAAGTTCTTCACTTCGCAAGAAATAAATTGGAGGCGTTCGTGAACAGGAAATCACTTCTGCCATGCACTCCCGGTCTGACTGCTGGAAACTCTTAACGGATTGGCTCCTGCTAAGTAGTTAGTGTGTTCGACTTTTGTTGCTAGTTGTAGTAACTACTTCTTTGAACATGTTGAACCAACAACTATACGTATCAACACCTTCTACTGTACAGCAGTTGTAGAAAGTTCTTCGAAAGGCAGAAGCGATGCGCTTTCGAAAGCAACCTTCTCGCTGTTGATTTTGTTAATCTTGGTTCCTTACACCGCGTCTAGACTTGATAGTTTTATCAGTACTAAAACAGAGCCCCCTTGCGGATACCGCGCCAGTTTTCCGTTAAAGAAAAGCCTTGGGAAAGATTTCCCCGGTTTCCCTGACTCTGTATAAGTCATTCTAGGTGAACAGACACAACGCGTTTTTGAGTGGACAATTCGTGGAGCTAGTTAGTGAAAGAAGTGCCAATTCTCTCTACACTTTTTATTGAGTAGACCTCACAACTGTCTTCGAGGTGTCGTTGCTTCACCGAGGTTGCCCATCAGGAAATGCATTACTTCGAGTTCATAATTGGATAGTCCTTTATGACACACGCTGGGAATCCGATTCAAACTTTCTGCTAAACATGGTCATCATGCAGTGGACAGTTTGTTACGAAGAGAAGGCTGTCCGATTTGACCTGTGTTTTCCATGCAGGCATATCGACAGGTGACGCTGCATTCTGATAGGGTATTCTAAGACAAGGATCCGTGATCCAACTTTCTGGTCAACATTGTTACAACTGTGGTTAACTTATAGAGGAAGCTCTCCGATTCGATCTTCATCTTCTTACCCTACCCTGCTGAAGGAGATTAACTAGGAGATAAACACTTTATGCATCAATTTTGATAAAGAGATCTGATTACGAGAGTATACTTGCTCCAATAATCTCTGGACCTGATGCTTTGGAAATGGTCTTTATACACCTTTCATTTCGACTTCCCGTCAAAGACTCGCTCGCGATTACATTATGTGACCTTGCACATGACCACTGTTATCTGTATGACACTTGTCTTCCAAGGTGAATACAATCGGAGGCTCGGTTTGTTGTATTCGACATAATCATACCTTTTTGTTCTGGAATATAATTTGGAGCCAGTGGATATTAATCTGGAATCAGTACTCATAATGAACGCGAATGTGTTCTTCCTCATAGGTAAGCATTCTTATCAGAGATTACATTTGTGTATAAGGGAAAGTGCAGGATATTTTGTCCCGTACGTTACCGACCACATCTAAGATTTTAGTATTTCGAAATGTCTGTTTTGATTTCAACGCCATATTATATAGCTTAATTAGATCAGAGGAAATAACAAGGATAATAATAGTTTCCATGTTAGCAAACTACTGTAGAGGAGAGCAGCAAAATGAGAGAATGAAATCGGCTGAATTGGCTGAATCGGTAATGTCTCTGTGATTTAGTGGCTGACAACTTTCCACTTTATTCCATCACACAAAATTACAAAATTTTCAATTTTTGAAAGATTTATGACTCAGGATGGTCTTTTCTCGTTAGAGGACCTATAATAACCAATATCCATGATATATTGTGAGTAGTGCCCCAAGGGAGAAGGCGCTTAGGAGAAAAACAGAAATTGCTAATAATTCTGTACACGACAAACGGGAGAGTGATCCGCGACTACATACAATCCACTGACCGAACTGCCAATTCGAGATTTGCATACACTTAGTAATCTCATATTTGAAACATTATAACTTTCTTATTGTTGAACCGATTTATTTCAAACGTTCACCATTCTAAATATCTTATTTTTCTGCTGTCATAAAAATGAACTTTAATTAAATTACAGAAACACAGTTATATACAAATTAAAGTAAAAGTAAACAAATATCAAAATTAAGACATGTAAATTAACACGATAAAATGACTAAGGTGGAATAACTAGGCGGTGTGGCGTGCGCCTGTAATCCAGCTAACAGTGGAAGTTACAAACTGATTCAGCCGAGGACGCAGGTTCGAAGCTGAGTCACGTCTTTCGGATGGTGACGTTTAAAGGTCGGTCCCCAGACGTAAATAATCAAATCTCATCGATACACGTTTGTAAAAACCCAATACACACGCCCTTTAAATAAACTCTGTATTTCATACTTGGTAACGTATAGGACCTAGCAACAAAGACTAAGTATCTTGGACTTGCCTAGGGTCAATTGTGACTATATACATGTATATCTTAACTGACGGTAAACAGGTTGCAGATTCGAAGTTCAGTTTTGTATCAAAAGTTCAACGTGTATCATCCACAACGATTGCAAACCCTATGCTTAAGATTTCGATGTGTCACGGGTTGCATGGAGTGGAACGAACACAAACGTAGATGGGTGGGGGAGGGGGGGGGTCAACCCCCGCGACCCTCTCCAACTTTGCCGTTTGGAATGCTATCCAGAGGATTGGAGAATGTGCACCCCAAAGTGCAGTATCGCAATTGAATTAATTGGTAAAAGTATCTTATAAGATCCTGTCATCATTATTATTATTAGTAGTATTATCATTGTTGTAAGTATTATTATTTTTATGATGATGATTTTTATTATTGTGGCTTGTGGCTTATTGTTATTATTATTATCATTATTATTATTATTTTTATCATTATTGTTATCATTATTAGCACAGGGTCTGCTACTAAATCGGGACACCACATTCATGTGCAACATTTTTCCGTATTATGGATACACTTTGTGAATGAGGTGGACTCTTCCTAAAGTATAATCATCCGGAAACCACAAACAGAAAAAAAAGCCATTTAAAGAATATTTGAAAGTCAAGGGCGTGAAGGGGAGGTGCGGGTGTAATACAAAATCAGAATGTGCATTTATTTTATCCTTCTACTCAAATTCCTTGGAGTCGAAATATTTTTATTCGATACTTTTGGGAGGCCATCTGTCAACAGCAATTCAAAATGGCGGCTCTTAGAAATACCCTAACTACTTTTGACAAGGATTAACAACTGTCATCACGTTTAAAACATTTACCCGTCCATTCTCGTTAGATTATGAAGCATATGCTTATATTTTCAAGGGGACTTTATAGCACCCGACAACCGGCCTAATCTGTTTGAGACCTTAAACAACCCCTGAGATTCAGGCTATATTTGGACTCACCGATGTATAGCCAATGCCTGTACAGGGATCACTGTATTATTCTGAAATGCCTTTGGGTTTTGATGCTGTTCGAATATGTTAACTTCCGCCTCCAGCAATGTCGAGGTTAATACTTTGATGGGTTTTATAAAATATTCTGTTTATTCTGCTAATATTTCTTTGATATGATATCATTATTATATTCTCTATAATGGTCATAGTTATATCCTAAGCAAAAGAAATTAGACACGAACAGTTTACTTGCAGTTATTAGGTTTTATGATCATTTTTAAAACTAAAAAGCATCACGTTTTGGCTACTTGTAATATATCACTGTGAATATATGAATATTATAGGCCTTCTGAAACCTCAAGTTAGGTATTTAACTTATTCAAGTTAGTATTTATCTATGTATTGTTAATTGGTTGACTAGTCATGTTCTAAAATGAAGTGACTGCCAGCCAATAAGGGAGCTACACCTTGAACAAGATTTATCGAACCAGGGGGTGTTTCACAAAGACTAAGATCGACTTTAAGTTGGACTTAAGTATAGACGGCCGTTCATGCCATTGTTTGCTCTCATCATTTACTGGCATTGTCCTCTCAAGGGACGTACAAATCATGGTAAAAAATCTACAAAACTTACATGTTTTGATAATTCATTATTGAAGGAAAAGATATTGTCTAAAGATCATAATGGTGAGAGCAAACAATGGCACGAACGGCCTGTTATACTTAAGTCCAACTTAAAGTCGATCTTAGTCTTTGTGAAACACCCCCCAGTTGTGACAACATTTTCTGAGGTATTAGCTTTGGTTAGCCATAAATCTACCTCGCGAGCCACACTGATCACCACGTGACAAATACGGTGAAATACGAACATTTGACACCGTAGGTTTCTTTTTTTCTTCGAATAAATGAGTTTATATCAATCGTATTGAAAACGTTAATAGATCAATCTTGCTTCTTTTCACTGATTAAATATTCATTAAGTTAAACTCACATTTGATTTGATTCAATGATTTCATATATAATACCCCTCAAAAAGTTTGGAAACTCAAGTTTGATCGATTATATCCCTCTCGTCATGGGATAATTATCGTTTGTTGAGTATTATTAAAATATTATGTTAATTATGTTAATTGCTCTTTAAAATGATACCATATTTGTTATGATTTTGTAGCCATGGAATGAGCAGTACTTCAGAATAAGGGAAAGGTCAAAAGTGAAAGGTTGCAAAATGCAACGATTATCGATTATATCCCTCTCGTCATGATATAATTATCGTTTATTTATAATCATTATCAAATTATGTTAATTTCTCCTTAAAATGATACCATATTTGTTATGATTCTGTAGCCATAGAATGAGCGGTACTTCAGAATAAGGGGGAAGGTAAAAAGTGAAAAGTTGCGAAATATAACGATGATCGATTATACCCCTCTCGTCATGGGATAATTATCGTTTTTTTAGTATCATTACCAAATTATGTTAATTTCTCTTTAAAATGATACCATATTTTTTATGATTATGTAGCCATGGAATGCACTGGCAAGCATGCACCTACAACAGCCCTGCATTTTTATGTAAAGAAAAATAATGCACAACCGAACAAGTGCATTTTCCAACTTTTCACTTTTGACCTTGCCCCTTATTTTGATTTAATGCACATTCCATGACTAAAAAATCACAACAAATAGGGTCTCACTTTAAACAATAATAAACACATTTTATAATGATACTAAGCATAGCGATGATTATGAAATAACAAGAGAGATATATTCAATCAAACTTAAGTTTCCAGACTACATGTAGATCACCAATGATAACCAATTGAATGTTAGTATAGTAATGAATGGATCGTCGTAAGCTTTATTTAAAGTTCGACGTAAAAAGTAATATAAATATATATATATATTCCGTGATAATATTTTAGTATGAAATGAAATATGGATAAACGTATAGACATTTACGGATATTTCACTTTTTTTCTCCAATAAAACTCCGTGAGTCATCAGTTTCCGAGATATCAGTTATACCGCGTTTGCAGTCACAATTATCCATGATTAATTTCGGCGGGTCTTTTTAAGAGATGTTTTGGAGTTGATCCGACATTTGCTCCTACAACAATTTCTCCTGGCTTTAATTTCTTGATAAGTATAGGGTTGGGGTTAGTGTTGCGATTGGGTTTTGGGTTAGGTTAGGGTTAAGTATAGTGTTTTGTCCAGGGTTTAAGTTACAAATTCGGTTAATGTAGGAGATTGACTCGGAGCAATTGAAGTGTCGTAAAATCGTTTTGAATTACCCACCTCACGTATGTCTTTGATCTTGAGGTCCTTGCCTTAGATGTTGTTTGTTTTGTGTTCTGAAGAAATATTTAGTTTTCTCTGTTCTGTCATCATCCAGGTCTAATGCCGCCTTTCCTTTCCGTCAAGAAGGTCCCCGGCACCATGCCCTCGCTCGAACTCTACTGGCGATTCGATTACCCGACCTACGTGGATTACGTCGAAATTTATGTCAGCAGAAACGACGCGCCTGCAACCAAGCTCACGTGGATACGCGTTGGGGGTGTTCGCTCCACGGGGCAGTTCACATTTGTCACGCCTTTTCTCGGATCCAAGTACTCTGTGGCAGTGGTGATTGCCAGTGGGACCGAGTCTTTGACGTCCAACTACGATACTGTGGTAATAGGTATGTGCAAAATGGGCATGCGGCGGGAAGGGGGAGGACGGGCTGGGAATGTAAGGCGGGGGGGGGAGCTGTAGCACCCCTCCCGGATATATAAAAACTTATGATATTTTGGCAACCGTCACATCATAGGGGTCTTTGTAATTGTCATGTCTAAATTCAATTAAGAATTCACGTTCACTAGGTGCTTGCTCAAGTCACTTGTTCTTGAAATTAGTAACAATCTTTGATACAGTAGGCCTATTTAATTTGGGCTGAAGAGGACAACCCCTTCCCGTGGAGCTAGGTATTTCTAGCTCTAGGAATTTTTTTAAATTGGGAAAAAAGCGGTAGATGTAAGCTTGATGATTTCCTAACATGCTCTCTTATTTTTTTTTCTTCTTTTCTCCTCTGTGTACTCCTGTGTTTCTCCTTCTTCACAATGTCAGCCCCGCAACACCCTCAACACGTCCGAGTAGCCCGCATCACACCAGAAAACCTCACCGTGCAGTGGCCCCATGGCACCTCAGCCTGCACCGGCGCATGCAGTTACCTCGTCCGATACCAACAGACGTCACCGTACAACTACAACTCCTACCCCGTCACGGAGCTCCCGGTCCGTTGCCCGAGTCTCCTTCCTGCCCAGCCGGCACGCAGTACTAACCCCAACGCGCTGAGCACATGCACGGCATACCTCAGTGATTTGATACCCGGCGCGCTTTACAATATAGATGTCTACGCGTCGAGTTATACCGTGCTCAGTGCAACGGCTGCGCAGTTACATCAGAGAACACGTGAGTCACCACTAAATGTTGCCAAGTCAAAGTTTGAACACAGTTTGAACACAGTGGGAATATGCGCAGAAAATATAACTTTCACATTGTAGGCAATGCGAACAGTGTGTGGCAATCTGTGTTCAAACTATTTCCGCAGTGTGAATTCTGATGTGTATCTCTGTACCCTCGCAGAGTTTTCACACAGTGTGTATATGCACATACAGGATTTCTATTTATTTCATGATGTAGGCTGTGTGAATGTGCTGTGTTACATACTGTGTTCCCATTGTTGCCACAGTGAGAATTTCTGTGTTTATCTTAATTGTAGCCCCGCCAGAGTTTGAACACAATTACAGGTTAACATGCACAGAGAGGATTTTCATCACTTACATGATGTAGACTGTGTGAACTCACTGTGACAAACTGTGTTCACCCTATTTCCACAATGAGAATTTTGATGTGGATCTTTGAATACCTTCCACAGTTTGAACCGAGTGGTGACATGCCCAGAGGACTTCGGGATTTCCATTACCTTTATCATGAAAACAGTGTGATCACACAGAATTTAGAAGTCGACGTTTGAACACAGATTGAACACGGAGGGAATATGCACAGAAAATATTACTTTCACAATCTAGGCAATGCGAACAGTGTGTTGCAATCTGTGTTCTCACTATTGCCGCAGTGTAAATTTCGGGGTGAATCTCTGTAGCTTTATGATATCGACAGTGTGAACACACCGTACTTTAGTGTGCATGTACCACCATGTGATCACGTAGTAAATTTGGAACACTTTCGTCGTGTTCACAATGGTCACCGAGAAAGGTAGAGTAGATACACCAATGCGTAACCACAGTGTAACCACATAATGGATATGAAATGTGTTTTAGATGACTATAATTATGTGGCCACAGAGAAAATATAAATTTGACACACAGAACTTGAAGTGTGACCATTGTTGGAACACTTTTTTTTTGGTGTTGAATATGTGATCACACTCCCTTAACAGAGATTCAGAATACATGTACCACAGTGACGATTTTGGAGAGTTATGTACTCAGATTGACTATGTATTCACAGTGTGACCAGACTGTGGTCACATTTAAAGTCACAGTGTATACATGCAAAACAGTGTGACGTCACTGTCGATTTGAAACTCTTTGATATACCGAGGTGCACACATTTTGGATACTGTGGGCACATAAAGAACACTTTAGGTATAAGCCTCAGTGTGAAAGCAGTGACCATTCGTAAATTTTCATGTGATACATTACGCATTCACAAGGTTTTCATAATGTGATCACATGGAGAATCACACTGACTGCACTACAGTGTGACAACTTTGATTACTTTCATAATGTATGCTTTGTGTTTCACACGGCGATTATATCGTTCTTTTTCACTTTCTCAACTTCAATGTTTCTCTTGACAGCCCCTTCCCAGCCACAGAATGTCACAGTCACGAACGTTACCGAGCAATCTATCACTATTGCATGGACACCAGGGGCTGGCTACAGAACGCGCTATCATCTGCATGCCTATGCGATAAGTTACAGCGAAGAGGTCGGCGTAGTCCACGGTGACGTCACATATTTTACGTTCCACAATCTTCTGGCGGGAACGCGGTATTTTATAACCATCAGAGCGAGCGCCAACTCCACAGACGGGGATATGGTGACGACGGGAGAGACTACGTTACCGACAAGTAAGAATAATTGAGATACGGGGGGTCGCTTGACCATTATTTTGACCAAAGTTTGCAAACTTTCCAACAATTAAAACAGAAGACCAAAAGTATATTAGATTGTCGGTTCTCAAAATTTACTCACATTTTAAATGAAAAAAGGAGGTCATCGTTTCTTAAGAGTATAGAAAGCGTATAAAAATGTCAAATTTGCCGACAGAAATATTTCATGGGGATGTCACACCTGCAGCCGCAACTCACACCCCACCCTCTCTAGTGACGCCAATTAAGCTAGGTCATGATTATACAGTTTGCCATGCCCAGATAGGTACTAGTTGTAGGTCATTTTGTACCTGATAGATGACTCCTCATATGGTTCAATTTTATGCCGAATTATATTACGACGCAGTCGATGAATGAATGTGGAGTACAAAAACGTTCCAAATCTAGAAACAGCTTAAAGGGGAAGTCCACCCTGATATTAAGTTGGTTTTAATACAAGCAGACAACTGAGAGAAACAGGTCTGTGAAAGTTTGAGCAAAAACCGATTAAAAATAAGAAAGTTATGAATTTTTGAAGGTGCGATCAATTAAACTCGAATTGGCAACTCTGCGACGTATCTTGCGAGTTTCCCTCCCGTTTGCCCTGTACTAAAAAACGTTAAAAAAAAAATCATATTTGCCCTTAAGAATATTTTCAATCATACATTCACCCTAATTAACATTATAATTGCAAATTACAAATATGTTTTCATAAAACCCCTGTATGAAACGAATCTGTTCCGTCATCAATAACTGAGAAAATGAAAGTTTATGAAATTTTCTGTACAGAGCAAAGTGGAGAGGACCTCGCAAGAAACGTCACAGTGATGCCAATTAGTGTTTCACCGATGACAACTTTAACAAATTCGTAACTTTCCTATCGGATATTGCTCAAACTTTCACTAATTTTTTTGTCTCATTTTTCTGCTTTTTTTAAACCGACTAAATGTTATGGTGACTTCCTCTTTAAAAAGAAGACAGCTATAGGAAGAGAAAGAGAGAAAACGAAATATAAATTAGTTCATACCAGTGAAGGTAACTTAGTCTAGATAGCTTGGGAAATCTCAAATAAGATGCCATGTTAATATAACTAATATTACCACTCAAAATCGATTCTAATTTAGTTCTTGGACTGGACTAATGCAGTGTTTGTGTTTTTCTTTCTCTCTTAGAGCCAGGTCCAGTAGACCGACTAAGATTGGAACCACAGATAGACCATCGTCAGATTAGACTTGCGTTCCTGGCCCCAATGTGGCCTAATGGGGTTCTTGAAGGATATCGGGTTGAGTACGTCGGCAAACGAAATGTAAGATTTCCTTCCTTGTATTTGAAAATAATCATCAAGATTAACAAAATGCCATAATGTCCCTTCTTGTAGGCCTGCGTGTTGACCGCGCTTATATCCACAGCACAATGTGCTCAAGACGATCCAGTATGACCCAGGCTTTTCAATACTTAGGTTACCGATTTCGATGCTGATAGTATTCAGAGAACATTCTTTCCTTCCAGGTACCTATCAACTGCACCGGGCTGGAAGTGGCAAATGTAGAAAAAGTCTCTCGTCAATCATTTAATACCAACTCTGCGTATTTTTAGAATGAGTTGAAAATACATTAAAGTGATAGATAGATAGATATAGACATTTTGATAGTATTTTGAACAATTTGTACCTTCACCAAACTATGAACGGAGAATCCAACGAAAAATGCGTCTGAAAACATGAAGGAAATTTCACGATAACTAATGTTCATACGCTCTTTAACTTATGTCTCTATTTCATTAATGACTCTTTTATTTCATCCAAAAATCCCTCATTATCATTATTTAGAAAAATATAAGCCCCGAACTTGAATTCTATGTACAATCATGATCTTGACTTCATGCCTTGCTCCAAACGGGGAATACGTAATGCACATGTTTCGGTCTTCGTTTTCCATGTTATCCTGTTTTCTTAGATTGACTTATCCCGTTCTAACCTTTTATCTTCCTCCAGGGATCGCGCACTTGTACCAGCGGCCAGAAGTACCTACCGGTTGTAGAGACATCGGTAATCATTGAGGGTCTCAAAGGAGGATGCAACTACACGTTCACGGTGAGAGGTTAACCCATTGACTCCTGGGACCCGTTTCACAAAGCATTTTTTCAATGACAAAGGACAAAAATCAGTGACAAATCTGCTGATAACCAATCAGAAGCAAGGATTTCAGTAGCTTATAACAAAGACTGTCACTTGTCACTAATGACAAGTTTTGTGAAATGGGGCCATGGACCGGATGGTTCTTGTATTAAGCCTATGGGAATTAACAAAATCAGTACTCAACAGATTAAAAATATTAACCGGCGAGGGTGGGTACATTGTCAAGAAAGGAGGGGCATGCAAACACTGTAATGATTCCTGAGGCACAGTGACGTCAGCGAATATGATCTCGGTACAAAATCTATAGGTTTTTAAGAGTCATTCTCTGAGACCTGTATACCAAAGACTAGTTTAGAATTCGGAAGACTCATTTATCATTAAACATTCTGTTGTAACAAAATTGCTTACACAATTAAGATGAGGCCTCCTACCTAATATGAATACATCTTAGAATACTTTTAATCAAGAACATAATGTGTATTCCTTGACATCACAGGTCAAAGCTCGGAACGAGGTCGGACTAGGACCTGGTGTGTCTGACTCGGTTCTAACTGCAATCGGCAGTAAGTATAAAGCACTTATCATGAGCGAATCCTATTCAAAACAACTGCACCGCCCTTGGTGTTATTGAAGCGTTGTTATAATTGTTTAAGCGTCCTCAAATATACTTCGTTGTGGAGCCAATTTAAAGCGCTTTGTAGCTGCAAAGAAAAGGTGCTATATATATATATATATAAAATATATACTAAATGTAGTGGTGGGTTGGATCATTAGGTAGGCCCTACTTGGACTTTACACCAAAATAATGCTGGTGTTCCCGTTGTATATCGGGTATATCATAATATGAAATAAGTTGCGACGTAATATCTTCAAAAATATAACAGCGGTCATGCTAGATGGGCCTAAATGATATTACACATAGATATGTTCTTTACTATAGTAAATACTAGGTTAACCCATGGAGCTAAAAGTCTTTTAGCTCCATGGTTAACCTGTCAACTTTCTTCCAATGCACACTAGGGGCTTGTCTGGGAGTAATACGCATTTTCTTTAAAGCCCCTCTGCACTAGTTTGGCCAGGAGGGATTAGAGGGATTAGCGTGGTCACTGACAGGTGGTTATCTCATCAACTCAGCTCTCAATTAACATAAGAAAAAGACGATCACGGAGGACCAACAGGCACCGCTTAGGCATTGTTTTCTATATAGAGGGAGCAAGTAGCTACAAGTAGTACAATGGGGCTTTAAATCAATACAACGACTAACTTTACAAGTTAAAAAAAATCAGTGTGCTTTGAAAACGATGGGGAATGAAATGCATTATCAAGCTGCAGAAGCAACTCGCATGATGACTTTCCTGAAAATTGAATATTAAAGTAAAATGGTTGTTTTATGCTACATTGAATTATAAGAGGTAAAACTAAAGTTTCCACTATCTTTTCATAGTTCCGCCGGTCCCGGATGCGAGACCCCCGCCCCCACCGAGCAAGACCATCAAATCCAGAAACTTCGTTGTGAACTTTGACCCCTCTATGTTTGATGACGTCAATGGTGAAATAACACACGTCATTGTCATCGTCGCCCAATCAAGTGGTAAGGGTAAATTCTAATTTTCGTTAGTGAAAACCAATAGTTCAAAACCATTATTTTTCGGTAAAATGTTCAAATTAAAATTTCAAAAAGCATAGTGATCTGAGCATTTTAAACATTGTTAACGGCAGATGTGGTCTGATGTTCTCCTGACACATTAGATATAATATACTTTTCAATGAAGTTCTGATTATTATGTAATGAAATGGGTGAAAATTTTTTCGTGATTTTTGTTGTTGATTTGTTTAATAATAAGTTGATGTGTCACGGAGTTATTATTAATGAGGGTTGCTTTTACCAGTGCTTGTCTTCTTATTTTGAGTCTTAAACCCCTATCCTATCTGTTCTTATTCTCTCTTCCAGCCGCTGACGAACCTGCGCGGAGTAACAGCAGCCTCCCACGAATGCCGACTTGGGCAGAGGCAATTTCTAATGACATCATCCCGCCTTATCAAATCAGTCAACCTCTTGTTTTGAGCGACCTTGTACAAGGTATAAACATGATTATCTATTTTGTGACATTACATCATACACCGTTCAAAATTTCGACATTCAAATGTTTGGTGCGTGTTTTTCCAAAAGAGTGCATCGATAATTGAACATACTAAAATACAAATCCAACACTTAATGAAAATACACCAGTGGAGTTCATCATACGAAATACATTCCAGTTTCAGATTTTTGAACAAATGCTTTTTAAGTTTATATCATTTACGTAATGTAGTGAATAAAAACGACGGAGCGCGGGAAACAAGACATTTTGTCCAAATCTGTAAACCCTTGTCATTCAAGGGTTGAAGTTGAAGTTGAAAAATAGAAATTCCTGCTCAATATATAAGTATAGTCAAACTTGACCTCCAATCTTAACCATGTGTGTGTGTATGTGTGTGTAATTGGGTTTTTACAGACGTTTATCAATCAGACATGATTATTTACGTCTGGGGACCGACTTTTAACGTCACCATCCGAAAAACGTGACGCAGTTTCGAACCTGCGTCCTCGGCTGAATCAGTTTGTAACTTCCATTGTTAGCTGGATTACAGGCGCACGCCACAACGCCCCGTTGTAAAAATATCACAATAATAATAATGCGAACATAGCTTTATTTGTTTACAGTTTATTGTTGAGTATAACCGTTCCTTTACTTTTCTTTTAATGGGAAGTCCACCCTGATATCATCTTGGTTTTAATAAAAGCAGAAAATAAGAGAAAACAAATTAGGGAAAGTTTGAGTAATCTTTGAGTTGAAATAGGAAAGTTATGATTTTGTTTAAACTTGTCATCAGTGAAACACAAATTGGCAACACAATGACGTATCTTGCGAGATTCTCTCCAATTTGCTCCGTACAGAATATTTCATAAACTTTCATTTTCTTAGTTATTGATAACGGAATAGTCTTTTATACAGAGGTTGTATAAAACATTTTTGCAATAATTATATTTAGGGGGAATGTATTGTTGAAAATTTTCTTAGTGGAAAAAAAGGAATTTTGAAGTTTTAGTTCAAGTCAAATAGGAGGAGAGCTCGCAAGATACGTCACAGCGTTGCCAATTTGTGTTTGATTGATGCACCTTCAAATATGTATAACTTTCTTATTTGTAATCGGTTTTTGCTCGAACTTTCACTGACCTGTTCCTCTCCTTTTTCTGCTTCTATTAAAACCAACTTCATATCGGGGTGGACTTACCCTTTAAAATAGCATTGATTCTTCTTCTTTTTTTTATTTTATTAAAATCCATCTGAAAATGTCTTTTTGCTGTCAGATACACGTCGAAAGAGAAGCGTTGCAGACACAACTCCTACCACTCCTACGACTACCAAGATAGAGATTGGTACAGAGGAGTGCTCATATGACACGAAGGATGTGTACTGTAATGGACCCCTCATACAAGGAAGGTCTTATGTGTAAGTCAAATTCTTTGTCGACATTTTAAAAAGAAATATAAAATTGAATTGATTACGTCTTACACAACCTGATGAAATGTTCATTTTATGACCTTAGCCTTTTCGTGTGTGTGCGTGCGCTTGGGTGTGTATGTGTCTGAGCTATTCGTAATTTACTTAAGTTTATCATTACGTATTATACATTTCCGGGGGCAAGCATGTAGTAGGCAATAGACCTTTGTTTGTCCTTCCACATTTTGATATTTTTTTTAATGACATTTCTATGTATTGTAATTTTGTATTTTACCTTTTTATTGTTGTTGAATAGGTTTTTTTAAATGTTCTTAGTGTCATTTTTATCGAATTGTGGAGAGGATAAATTCAATTGAAAGTAAAATTCATCTTTTGATTCTCAACGGCAAGCATGTTTTCCTTTACTAGTATCTCTGTTTATTTATCCTTTACCGCCTTCCTTGCATTTTGCGCTTGGCTTTTTAATTTCAGTTTAATTTTTTCTCTCCTGCTATTAAATTCTCTTTGTTTGGTTTTCTCTTTGTCATTATTGGCAATGTTGTTCTTCCAGTCTTGTTTACTGGTTACTCTATTATATATTTTCTTTCTTCGTTTTTCAAGCCCTTGCCGATTCGGAAGTAGATGTAACTGATTAAAAAAAATTATTTATCCATTTTATACATCATTATCATATTCTGCAGGTATCGTTTCCGTGGAATATCACCCGGGGGATATGCAGATTCACAGAACTCCCTCCCTGTGGCATTACGTATGTATCACAAGAGTAATGATTTCTCGTTCACTCACTCACTCACACTTACACACACACACACACACACGCACATACACTCTCAGTCTCTCTCCCTCTTCCTAAAGACAAGTGTATTAATAACTCTCGGCACACCTAGAACATTGTAGACCTCATTCAACCCTTACAAACATGCACACGCACGCACGCACACGCACTCACCTAGCACCCCACATTCACTTACCCACACATGCCCATATATGCATTCATTGATCTCCTTATTAATATATGAGACACATGCTATCAGATAGGTTCAGTAACAGTTTTGACATTAATTCAGATAGGTGTTTTAAATTATACATGGTTACCCCACTAACTCCCACATAAACACCCACTCCAACCCGTCCCACCCACACACATTCAGTCAATGATGTTTATTGGTGGTTATTTTACCTGACTGCTAAGAAAGCATAAATGCTTGTTAGTAAGCAACCATTCATATTCATTCATATCTGTTACTACAGGATAAGACACAATATCACATCTATTCCCTTCAAGTTATGAAAAATGTTATCGATGATGATGTTGCTACAATTGATCTAGTATTGAGTATCAGAGTCATTATGATTGATGATAATTACGACCATATCTTGAAATTACTGCCACTGATGAAAATGATGATAATGTTTATAATGCTAGTGATAATAAATACAATGATAATGCTGTTAAAATTGATTTACTAATGACTATCAGAGTCATTATGATTAAGGATAATACATGTTTTATAAATGCTAGTGATAATAAATATAATGATGATGATGATGATGATGATGATGTTGATGATGATGATGATGAAACTTAACCGTGTAATGATAATGATAATATCTTGAAAATTATGACAATCTTTCTATAAATACTAGTGATAATGAATATAATGATAATGATGATGATGAAAAGATGATAACATGTCTAATGCTAGTGATAATAAACATATTGATGATGATGATGATTTTGATTATGTTGTAATGTTGTAATAATGAAAATAATAATATCGTCAACAATATCACTTGATGGTCTTTATCTTTGTTATCAGCCATGAGTCCGCATGGCGTGATCATCGGCATCAGCACGGCTCTCTTCTCCCTGCTCGTCATCGTCATCATCCTCTCCATCGTCATCATTGTAAGGAAGTTCAGGTAAGTTCAAACAAAGTGGTAATTGAATAATGATATTACAGGTAACAGCTAAATTATTCATACATACTTTTAAATTTGATGGTTTTTTTTTGTGTTTTTCGTAACTCAAGAATGAAAGGTGGAATGGTTGAATACTTTTCGATGTAAGCTTTGATATGTCACATTTTTAAGAAATATAAAGCGGGACAGATAATTTTTGTTATCCCATTTTACAAAAATCACAAAACTTGGTAAGGGTATGAATAATTCGGTTGTTAACTGTAAGTACTAGTAGTCTGCGGTCGTTCAGAACCTCAAGGTAAAAAGAAAATCATGATTTCGAAATGTGTATTTGCTTAACACTTTCTATGGTATCATTTGGTTATCTACAAACTTATCTTTATTTTGTCAACTTTCAAGTCGTTCGTGATCTCATTTGTGCATTATCCTTTTGCGACTTTGTACCAAAGTACATGTATCATCCATTATGAAGTAAAATTCACTTACGAGCACTCCAAATTAAAGAAGTTCTTAGATGCAAAATTTCCTTTCCTTTATATCTTCAATTCATGACTCTCTAAAGTTTGTTTATTTTTCTTTGATAAACAATAAGAACATTAAAATGTTGTTACATTATCACTCTATTGTTACATCATCATCACCACCACCACCACCACCACAGAATTCAGAAATGTCTGCGAGTTGTCCTCCAATGCAAGCACAGGTAACCATGGCAACAGAAATCGACTCCTTTGCATGTTTTTGGAACCCTTCATTGATGTTTTTGTAGCCTTTGTGAAATTAGTGGAATTTTGTCAGTTGTTCTGTCCTGAGTTCCTGAGTGAAATTCATCAAATTTAACTATTTTGCAAACAATTATTGTAGAGATATAATAATTTCTTAGGCTCTGTCCTTTTCCTGTCCGTTTTTCTGCATTTGTTGTGACATTTTATTTTGTTCTCCTCTTGGCTGTATATTCATATTGCTATTTGTTATCTTATTGCGTTCATTTTGACAAAATTTCATTCATTTGTGTCGATTTTGCCTCCTGCTTTATAGTGTGTTTAACAGCATTACCGTAATTCCAGTTAGTAGTATAATACCCATTTAGCAAATGGGAAAGAAAAGAGGTGTGGTATGGACGAATGGCCTCGAGCATACTTTGTTCCATCGGGTCTTCGCGTCGGGTCAGGTTGTTGGATTACACAACCATTCGTGAAAACATACCACCCATATTCACGAAAGGTCGGGTATTCCCTCTGGTCGGGCTGCACGATATTTTTCTGAAAACATGCGCCTTTATTCACGAAATGTCTGGTAAACTGAATGCAATTAATCATTTTTTTTCAAAGATGGTCCTTGAGATAGGGCTGATCTTTTTATGTCTACATTTATGAAAAACATGCCCATACAATACGTCGTCGATCGCTGGCCTTTTTAAACTCTTGTGATTGTTAATATGGCATTACTTATAGCTACTTGCGCCCTCTATATAGCAAACAATGCCTTTTTCTTATGTTAATTGAGAGCTGATTTGATGAGGTAACCCCCTGTCAGTGACCATGCAGGGAGGTCTAATCCCTCCTGGCCAAACTAGTGCAGTGGGGCTTTAAAGCATTAAAAGGTCAAGGTGCGAGGTTTCGTAGATTTGCTTTAGGTTTTTCAGAAAGTGTCTGGTAAACTGGACGCGACACTTTGACGATGAGAGGGTGTTTTTTCAAACTTCACACCCGATCATTCGGGAATTAGGGCTTGCATGATTATTCACAAATCAAAGTTTGTGTAAAGTTTGTGTAACCCGAAGGCCCAGTGGAACGAAGTAAGCCGGGGCCTCGCTATCCGCCATAGATTTGATATTGATTAGCACCCACCCCACCCCTGGTAGTTTTCAGTAATTCATTGTAGGTTTGTGGCTTCGTAGTTATTTTTTCAGTGAATGTTGTGTTGCTCAGTTCTGTTGCAAAACTTATCATCTAAGATTATGTAGTTAGTAATGTTTGAATGTAAATGTTTCAATTTGTTCAATATTACAGATAGCCTACATTTATAATTATGTAAGTGAGGGATGCAATAATTATGATATTAATGTGTTTTCGGCAAAGTAACACGTTCAGACAGGAGCGTCATAAGATTTGGAACTTCCCTCGGCAAATTAAAAATGTAAAAATAATTTCTTAGCCCCATCGGCAGAACTGAAATATACGACTTTTTTTTTTTTAATTGTTATTTATTCGTTTTTTAATTTTTTTTTTTGGCTGTCTTGCTGGATATTTTATTGTCTCTCATTTGTCAGAAAAAATATGACTTGTCAGCTCAGACACGATCTTCTTAAAAAGTGATTTCTTTAAAATTTACCGTGTTGGCCAGCTGAAAAATCTTTCTATTGCATGATTTGTTTTTTTTTTCTTCTATTTTCTGTTTACAGACTGGACGGCAGAGGACGCTATCTCCCAGCAAACATGAAAGATGTTGAGCTAACACGTGTAGCAAACAATACACATCACACCATCTCAAAACAAAAACATTCCAGGTAATATCCAAGTTGCATAATTGACTGAGTTTCTAAAATGTATTCCGATCTTTCGTATACTTCTAAGACAAAAGTTGTTATTGAATGAAGACCACAAGCTTGCCTGAAATACCAACATCTACTTGTAGATGAACGGTGGATTTGACCCATAAACAGATGCTATCATAATAGATGGATTAGTATTTTGTCCCCAAGGATTCTGTGAAGATGTTTATCATTCCTGTTGGAATTTTCTTGTAGGTTTGGTCTCCAAATCTTTTCAAAGTTTCCCTGGGTTATAATGAAATAGCACTTCTTCATTGGACTGGTATCGTAAATGGATAATGTGCTTTTTTAAGGAATGATAAAGTAATAGACATGTACCCTGTTATGTTCTAAACTCATAAGAAGATATTTTCTACCTTTGATTCAGATGCCAGATTTAAATTTTATGAAATAACAATGTTCTTGTGGTTGCTTTTTTGTTTGCTTATATGTTTGTTTGGGGATATTTTGGAAAGGGTGATTTATTTATTATTTTATTTGTCTGCTTTTAGCAGCTAAAACGTAACATCTAAATGTTTTCCTTTTTTCTAGACCTGTTCGTTTGAGTGATTTTACTCGCGATTGGTTTAGCATGAATGCAGACAGCAACTATGGCTACTCACAAGAATATGAAGTGAGTAGGAAATCCAAGATAACATCAGCTTTTAAATCCGCAATGTTCATAGCAACAAAATATATCTCTTGTTCCAAAACTTGTACGGTATTTTAAACGGATTCAGGATATTGATAATGGGTAGAATTTCCAGTTCATTTTCCCTTCTCTGAAACTCGAAATATTGTAACAACAACGGAAAAAACATCAAATATAATTCATATGTCTCCCCGTATCAAATTATATGTGCATTCCGAAATTTTGCAAGGCTCAGTAAACTAGTGTTTAAAGATTTGTAAAGAAAAATAAAAAGGTCACATTAAACTAATTAAACTATTTGTTTTAACGAACTTAAAAACGGATATCAAAACATCGGAATATGAAACACTTTAATACAGAGAAACTTACTACATGTATATCTTTTCACGTTTACGTGGCGTATATTTGTTTCATTCAAACCGATCAGATGTATGTTATCATTCTCATTTTCATCTGTTGTATGGTGTAACAGGCTATTCGTAAAGTAGGACGCAAGATGACGACAAACACTGCAGTCTCGCCGGCAAATGTGGGCAAAAATCGCTACACTAATATTCTACCATGTGAGTTTGACTATTTTTCTTCGTCATAATCGTTAGAGATTTGTTGCCTTTTTTTACTCATTTCTGCCGCTCTGTTTTGTGGCTCATTCTTAGTATTGTGTTCTGTCCCTGAATTTCCTTCCAAGATACTTCGGCAATGTTCTACTTCTCCTTTTTTTGTTTTTATATTCATACTTTAATATCACTCTACAGTTGTATTAAGCCCAATGCAGTCGCACATTGACGAGACCGACAGCATTCTAGTAAACAATAGACTGATGATAACCAGAAAATGACATTTGTTTGCTCATGTCGGTTGGAGTTGGATGAAAGGTGTAGCTGCGTTGTTATGGAGGAACCAATATTAAAAAAAAAAAAAATTTAAACAAACTTTCAAAAATCCAATCTATGAATACTTTTGAAATAAAATCAAACTTTTAATTCTGTCACTCTTTTGGCATTCTCAACTTTATGTATGTCATGTCTGTAAAATAGGCCTCATTTAATTGTTCTGTTCAAGAACACAACAGATTGAAATATTAAATGAAATATAAATGATATCATTTTGTATTTTTCAGATGATCGTACGAGGGTTAAACTGAGCCCAGTTGATGACGAAGAGGGATCGGATTACATCAATTCAAACTACATACCTGTAAGATATACGCCAGGGCTATATACTTTTTTTCCTCTGTTTTGTTTTTACTAATCCTGTTTAAAAATTGAACAATTCCCAATAAACTCGAGATAGTGGGGTGTTAAACTCATCAACAAAACAAGGACGTGCCCCCATCAGGCTATGCAATTTTCTTCTTTCTCATTCATAATGTGAATTTTATTTCCTGTAAAAAAAAATGACCTTTTTTTTTTAGTACTTGATCAATGCCAGTTTGGGGTTGACATTGAACATGAGCTGTCGTGCTATTGTTTGTTTAATCATATGTTGATCATACCTTGTAATTTGATGAACAATGCGGAAATTAATAAATAAATAAATAAACAGGTCAGACATGTTCAAACTTAGAGCACTTACTCTATGAAATACATTCTATTAGAAATTTGAGTGATTCCTCTTTCATTATCTTTCATTCCGTTGATGATGTATTCAATCCATTCCTGTCACTCTCAGGGTTTCTCCTCCCCACGTGAATACATCGCCTGCCAGGGGCCTCTCCCAGGCACCACTGATGATATGTGGAGGATGATCTGGGAACAGAATGTCACTACGGTTGTCATGGTAACGCAACTGGTGGAGAAAGGCAAGGTAAGAAACCCCCAGACGAGAGAAACACTATCGATACTGCTGCGTAGGTCGTGTTGGAAGGAACAGGGAGCTTGATTGCAAACCTGTCGGGCTTGTGTCCAAAATAAATAATTGAAATAATTTTGATCGAAGCTGTGAATCATAAACGAATTTCAAGCTGGTTAACAAAATGGTGGAATAAAGATCTATTGCATCTGTAACATGTGGCAAATCTGCCAAGGCTCTTTCTACTTCTACAGCCAATTAAGGCTGTTTTAAAAAGAAAATTTAATCAGCTTTCTGAATAAGAAAGAAGTCATGCGATTAATTATATCTCCGGTGCTTTATGTTAAAGTATCTTTCATGGCGGCTGTTTTCCAAGTCAATTATCTTTTATACATATATCAGAGCAAAATTAGCATTCAATCGAGTGTTCTGAATATTTTACCACTAGACTGAACAACAATGATATCATTTCAAAAGGGTCTTGTTTGTCGAGACAGACTTCCTTTTACCTATTATTGAACTACTATATTATGTCAATGTGCATTTTGTATTAAACCTAATTTGATGTTGTTCTTATATTTTACTGTAAATATGATAATATTAGTTTCCGGACTTTTGCCATCATGTACTTCTTTCTTTTTTCTTTTTTTAACAATAAAACCGAAATTGAATTGAATTGAAAAAGGGTCTGGAATATTTCCCATCCACTTTCAATATTTGCTTTGTCTCCTGTTTAGGTGAAATGTGACCAGTATTGGCCAGACGATCACATGCCTGTCCTCTATGGCGACATCCAAGTCACCATGAACCAAACCTTTGAAGAAAATGATTGGAATATCAAAGAATTCGCTGTGCAAATGGTGAGCATTTCTTTTTTGTCGAATAAACAGAAGAGAACAATATTTTGGTTTGAAAGTTTGTATAATAATAATAATAATATTCCGCTTTTATATAGCGCTTAATACAATGTCTCTAAGCGCTTTTACCCTGGTCATTGGATTCAGTGCTTGCCCGCACACACTGTGTGCACAATCTCCACTCCCTGTGGAGCATTTCAGCCAGGCATTACTTGTCACATCCAACAGTAAAAACTACCTGTAACAGTGTTGATGTCAAATAATTAAACAAACGGTGCTTAATTATAAAGCACTTTCCACCGAAGTGTATAAGCGCTATAACAAACAAAATACAATGACAAACAATTATATATATTAAACAAAAAATTACAAAAAAAACTACAAATTACAATACATATGAAATATACATCAATGTGAACAGAGTAAGTTAATCATCAAAAAAGCAATTTTTGAATAAATGTGTCTTAAGACATGTTTTGAATTTGTTGACAGTCTGGCAGTTTTTGATATGTAAAGGTAGTTTGTTCCAAAGTTCAGCAGAAGAGTTCAGACATCTATGATCTTCGTCAGACGCGAATTGCATGGCAGACTGAAGAAAGCTATATAAGATGGAGTGACTGCCCCATCTACCCACCATTTCTGGGGGTGTTTCACAAAGATCCTAAGTCGAACTTAACTCTAAGTTGGACTTCAAAATTATGAAGAGCCATTTGTAGCCTTTAAAAAAATAATATTCAAAAGCGAAAATTCAAGTATTTTAGACTTGTTATTAATTCCACATCAAGAACATGAAATCTCCTTGATAATAGAAAATATGGATGATTTGAATCAACATTTTATGCCTTTTAAAATAACTTGTACAAAGTATTTTCATAGATGCTAATGGCGTTCCAGTTTGTTAAGTCCAACTGAGAGATAAGTTCAACTTAGGATCTTTGTGAAACACCCCCCTGTCCGCATATATCTGTCCTCTCTTGTGGGATATTTTTTGCTTCAAATCATTGAGAAAAGATAAAAGATTTTTAAAAGTACATTATAAAATTGATTTTAAATTACTGAAAAACATCTCAACTTTATGATTAATTGAACATTAATCATCAAAGTACAAGTATCACAGTGGACAACTTTCTATTGATGTTTATGGTCATGCTAACTTTGTTTTCAGAGAGATCAGCGGCGCTATGTTCGACACTGGAACTTTCTCTCATGGCCTGACCATGGTGTTCCAGACTCTAGCCAAGCTCTGCTAGCTTTCATTAGGAGAATCAGAAGCACGAAGCCACCTTCTTCTGCTCCCGTTGCGGTACATTGCAGGTAGGCATCGAGGAAGAGGATGGGATGTTGATGGTGGGTAGTGACTAGTGGGTGGTGATGGTCACCTGGGTGGTTACGAGGGTGAATTGCCGTTTAGTCTACAACCAGTCTGTCTACTACCCAATTAGTCTAATAATCATTTGATGATTATTATTATTTATGATAAAATGATTATTAGACCATGTGGATAGTGGAAAAAATAGGCATTAGACAAAGTGGGAATTAGACTAAATGAGCAATAGACCAAATGGGTAGTAGACTTATTGGATATTAGACTAAATGGAAATTAGACCAAATGATAAGTAGACAAAATGAAAATTAGACCATGGGGATAGTAGACGAGCTGGGTGTAGACCATATGGGAATAGACCAATTTGGTAGTAGGCAAACTGGTTGTAGACCAAACGGCAATAAACCATTATGAGGAGGAGAAGGGAAAGAGGTCGATGGCAATGATGATTATGATGATTTTGATTGTGGTTTCAATGTTGATGATGAGAATGAGGAGGACAATGACAAGGAGGAGGTTGATGATGATAGTGATGATGGTGATGGTGGTGGTGATGGTGGTGATGATAGTGCTGGTGGTGATGATGGTGATGCATAGTGTACAAGATTCTAGCCAAGCTGTGCTAGCTTTCATCAAGAGAATCAGAAGCACCCTGCAAGCTGCCTTCTACAGCTTCCTTAGCGGTGCATTGCAGGTAGGCATCAGGGAAGACATATGTGATGGTGGTTGCTATGGTGAAGGTGGTTGTGTCGTGTGATATGACAGATGCCCAAGTAAAGAGACCATGCACAGCTGTATATTGGTTAACTGAACTGTAAGCAGGCAGGTTTCAATCTGCAATTTAATAAACACAAACAATAATAAGTCATCTTGCATAAACTGACTTGAAAGTAACATATCATGTATCAAATTAAATGTACCCTAACAATCCTAATAGTCATCTGTAATCATAATAAAGGAAAACAAACAATACCTTCTTCACTATAGATCTGACTAAATACATGCAACGATGTCTCACTGACATTGACTTTGACATTATACAAGGTCATGCTCGAAGGCCGGAATCAGGTTACAATTAACTACATTTACATTAATACGCACGACCGTGCACTACAATTACGTAACGTAAGTTTACTGTACACATGTGCAATCTTGCACGTGAACAACTCATTCATGTCATTATTTCATCACCTCATATTAGTGACATAAACTTCATATTTCAACAAGCTACCTGGCTATAAAGACAATATAACTCATAAACTTTAAGATAACACAATAATTTCTACTTACATCATTGGACTTGTATCACAAATAAATCAAAAAACATAAACAACTCTGGGCGATAAACTTTCCCTTGACATGGAGAATCAGCAGCACACAAAATTCACGATGCCCTCAAGCGGCTTCAAGCAAAACGTCATCCTGCATGTACTCCACAGTGGTAATGATGATGATGATGATGACTATGAGGAGGAAGACACGTATAATGGTGCTGCTGCTGATGACAAATTTTGATAATGAAGATGATGATAATGAAGATGGTGATGATAATTTATGTAATAATGTTCATGGGGGAACTGATAATTGATGATAAAAAGAATGTCAAGTATCGATTTCAATAGATAGTAATCAGAAAAGAAAAGAAATTAGTACCCTAAAAGTTGTAGATAATTTTGTTATAACAATTACAATCTCCCCATCCAGTCTAAAGTTAGCTTCTTCTAGTAAGAACCTTCTTGTATCCCAGAGAACAAGGTCATCTCTTGGAGACAGAGCTTTATCAGCTGTTACACCATGTTTATGGAATAATTACCAGCTCTTATACCAGCTCATATACGTTCCTTAGAAACTTGTGATTCATTTAAGTCTAACCTGAAGACAGTCCTGTTTTCTAAAGCATACAGTACGTGAATGTAATTATAAGCGCATTTTGTACTATCCTGTAGTCATTTTTGAGGTGTACTTCTTCCTAACTTTCTTAATTTCAAATTGTGCCTTAGAATAGTTTTACTAGATAGATGTATGGCACTATGCAAGTACATTGTTAATAATATTTATTGATTTGCCTCTTCTGTTGTATCCTTACCTGTAGTGCTGGAGTAGGGCGCACTGGGACCTTCATAGTTCTGGATAATATCTTGCAGCACATGGAGCAGTATGACTTTGTAGATGTTATGGGTGTGGTGTGCGGGATGAGAATGCATAGAAATTTCATGGTCCAAACAGAGGTGGGTAATTTCTTTTCCTTTTTTTTAAGTTTCTTGTGCTGAATATTTATTTCTCTTGTTACCCGTTTTTATCTCTTTGTTTTTTTCTTACCCTCCTCTTTGTCTAAAGTTACTTTACTTTGTATTTATCCCTTCCTTCTTCCTCTTATTGCTTTTTTTTCTTTCTAACTTCCTATTTTCCTCTTATAATATTCATCTTCTTCCTTCCCTTCTTCCTCAGCATCTCCTTCCTTGTCTTCCTTCCCCATCTCCTCCTTCTCAGTTACCCTCCTCTTCCTCATACCTCTTTATTCTTCTTATGTCCTCCTGTGTTCCATCTTATTTTTGATTAGTTTATTACTGGTATACAACTATCCCTTTTGGTTATTTAAACATTTTTCTTCCTTCTTTCTTTATTTCCCCATCTTTTTTATCGCATCTTATTCTCATTTAGTTTATTCTTCATTGAGTAATATCATATTATTATCTTATCGCATTTTGTTTATTTATATTATACAATTGTCTATTTTGGTTATTCAAACATTTTCTTCCTTCTTTCTTTATTTGCCCATCTTTAGTCTTATCGCATCTTATTCTCATTTACCGGTAGTTTATCCTCATTAAGTAATATCATATTATACAACTATCCATTTCGGTTATTTGAACATTTTTCTTCCTTCTTTCTTTATTTGCCCATACAGCAACAGTACGTGTTCATCCACCGGTGTCTGATGGATGTGATAGAGGAGAGAGGCTTGGCACCAGTACCTATGACGAGTGGTAGCTTACCCTAAATGGGGGGCAGAATTGCACCCCTCCATCCCTCTTCCTTCCCGTTCTCTCATCGACTCTTCAACTTTTTTTCTTTATTAACTTGTATTATGAGTTTACAATGTTAACATAATCATGATCTGCATTTAAAATGAATACAACTTTATCAAAAGAGTTTAGACCCTTGTGTTCCCATACTTCAAAGAATACCATGCTTAACTCTTTCTTTGTTATTATTCTTAGCTTTATAGGTCCTAAGATATTTTTACTTTCACTTGTAATATGGGTTTCATACATAGCCAGTGTGATCTGCATTTGAAAAGAACACAAGTTTAGGCAAATAGTTTGGACCATTACATCTCTCACTTTTTCAGCATAGCACATTTCGATCCTCTCATTTCCTTCCTGTAAATTTTTTCTTGAAATTAGATTTCAAAATCTAACATGATCATGATCTGCATTTTCATATATTCAAAGTACATATAAACCACATTTTCTCATTTTCTTGTTTCAGGTTCATGAAAAAAGGTTTAGTTATTTATACAATAACAAATTATATATGCAAAGGTGAAATATAAAATATGAATCTACTCTCATGGGATGACTTTTTGAAAGTTTTTTCCAAAGTCACAGTTAAAAACTTGTGTAATATAACTTGTAATATAAGTTAGAAACTTAGTGTCTGTGATAATGTTGAATATCTGTTTCATCCGTTAGTATCGTTTTGTGTTTATTTATTTGGTGCAATATGATTTTCTAGGGTATGATAAACTTGCGGTGTAAGTTATTATTTTGTTTACGTTTGCTATGTTTGTGTGCTTTTCTACAAGACTGGTTATCATTTCTCTTGATAGAACTACGTGTATTGATTTCACAAATGTTATAGATCATCTGGTTGAGTTAGGAGTACAATCTAATTATAGGAATTGTGCTTGTTTAAATTTTGTGGAATCAGTATTTGTTCATCATAGTTTTGAATGCAATCTGTCGACTTGGATTACATCTGTATTGATGTGTTGCAACACTTACTCCTTTGCTTGTGCAATGTAATTGAACTTTATATCATATGGAATATTTCTCCACCAAAGAGAATATTTCCAGTAATGATCAAAATATTTTTCGACAAATCGTGAGATAGGTCATTTTGGGTAATGTCTCAAAATCCACGTTCATGTACTAGCAATTATGGGAAATGAGAAATATGATTCATGTTTAATGAGGAAGAGCTAGAAATAGTGGTGGAGGGAACAATTCATATGCAGTAGCATGAGGATTTTGTCGTAGCACCCTTTCTTTGCCTTTTAGCTTCTCTTATTCAATACAGTGCATCCAGTGCATCCTTTCTCTTCCTCCCTCCCTCTAGGTCTCTCTCTCTCTCTCTTTCTCTCTCCCTCCCTCTCCCTTTGTCCCTCTCCCTCACTCCCTCCCTCTCTCTCTCTGTCTAGATCTCTTACACTCTTTTGCCCTCCCTTTCCTTCTGATTTCCTTGTTATTACTGTCTTCATTTTCAAAATCTTCTGTAAATACCAGAAACATTCCATTATACTTGATCAATATTTGCTGCAAAACTATGAATTCTGTTCCTGGTCTTTCCATTTGGAAAAACCTTAAACCATACTAAATTAGAAAGTTTCTTATTTTCTGAATTAATCACCTTTCCTCTCCGAATTGACAACAATTGATCCTATTTTCCACTCCTTCATCGTTTGAAAATAAATGAAAATGTTTATTTAATGCACCAATATGATAGTACATTCCCCCGATTTAAAAAAAAGAACCAATTTGAATACACATATAGTGATTTTCCATTTCACACTGCGTTGCCAATATAGAGACTTTAACAATCATTCACAAAGAAATGCATTTCATTCAAGAACCACACAATGTACTGCATTGGAAATAAATTCAAATTTTTCTGTGATTTTTGCTCTATCTGCTCATGTATAATGTGTCATTCTTAGCATTCTGGATCAAAAGGTGATGCAAAAACATAATTAAAAGGAGACACATGACAAGACATGTTTTCGTTTAAGTGACTCAGTAACATTGCCTCAGATTCTGAAACAAAATCCTGGATGTAGCTCATGCTGCAATCATAATTATAAACCTGTCTGATTATCAAGATATTTATGATTGGAAATCAAAATTTCCTTTTTTCGTTTTCCTATTAACGGTTTTTATAACACTACAGTCTATTGGAGAAAATGAGTGTGGTAAAACCGGTCACTCAAAGATTTTTACTTTTTTGAGGCACTTCTTGATCATTTTGAAGCGCAATTTTTTTAGGGCTTCAATATAACACCATATCGCAGAGTCTGATAACACCTAGGGCCATGCATCTCAGATTTAACATTGTTAAACGATACCTTTAAACAAAACTGAAATAAGGAGTTACAATTATAGGGGTGGAGATTATTAATGTATTGCTTAGATGTTATGGGTATACATTTGCTTTGTATAATCAAATTTGGTGTAGAAGTTGTGTAATTTTGTAAGATATTGTTCAGTACTAAATATGCAAACATGCTTTTTATCCTTTAAGTTTGTGACTGTACTACATGTTCAAAATCGATTTAATTGTGAACTTACTGTATATAACTAAATCATTACATCATAACTCAATCTTTGAAAATTAATGATTTTTAATCATGTTTAATCAATTTTACATCAGTTAGGAATGTACAATTTTATATTAGTAATTACATATATGAAATCATGATACATGGCAAAAGGAACAACATGAAATGTACTCTTTGATAAGACATGATTATAAGATTGAGTAGCAGATATATATTTTGGCATAAAGCACAAGGAGAATGAGAACAATATAAACGATTTTTGTAGAAAACTCATTAAATATAAAAATAATTCCCCTCTATAAAGTGTGATTTAAAATTATCTGAACTTTTGTTTCATATAATAATGGGCAAGCTATCCCCATACAACTTCAACATTAAAAAAATACTCTTCACTATAATCCTGTATAGAGTGAATTTAAACTAATGCGAAAGACTCTACCACACATCAAGCTTAACCAATGACAGTGTGGATGAAAGAAAAATGAGAACAGAAATTCCTTCATTTTGCAATTTTCTTAAAATGTACTACAAAAATATCTGTTTGAGACATAACTGTATATCTCTGTCATACAAGAGTTGCCATATATATAAGGGGGGATATACAACAAATATTCAAAAGGAGAAAAGGGTATTTGAAGTGGAAAAATTTGAGTTTTTGAATGGTTAACAGGTCCAAGATGAAACATGTGAAGAAAACATCAAGGCTTCAGGCTTACATCAATGTGCAGAGAAAATATTGACCAACAAAATTTAGACCAACCCAACATTGGTTTACATTATATGTCTGTTATTTGAAAATGGTCAAATTAGATACCATGGAAAAAGGGGTATGGTACAAAAGAAATGGATGGTTTCGCTATAAATCCTGGTCAACTATTTGTTCCTAGCCTGGATGTATCACAATGTGAACAAAGTAAATCATTTAGTGCTCATTTTTTTGTATGCCTGTACAAAACAAAGACATATTTAAACACTCAATCTGATGTTTGTACAATGTACTTGAGAAGGCCAATCTTGCCTTCTTGTGATCGGTAACCTCATTAAAAACTATCTTGGAAGATAATAACTCTGAAACCGAGCGTAACATTGTCCATTTTTTCTGCTCTGTTGGATGATTGGTTGTGTGAAAGAGAAGAAAAACATTATACAGTCAAACTTGCTTTAACAACCATCTGTACAGAAAGACTACCTGTCTATAAAGACCACACTTGTAGTTTCCCTTGAATATGAAACCTGTACTAAAGGAGCCTGTACATAAACACCACCTGCCTGTAAAGACCACTTTTCATGTTTCCATTGAGCGGTCTTCATATAAAGCAAGGTATGAAAATATTTTACAGTCAAACCTGCTTTAGCGAACACCTGGCTAGAAAGACCACATTTTTCATTTCCCTTGAATATTGTTTCTCATTGAAACCTGTACTAAAGGAACCTGTACATAAAGACCACCTGCCAATAAAGACCACTTTTCATGTTCCCCTTGAGCGGTCTTCGTATACAGGTTCCACTGTATTTCAACATGAAGAAATGAACCATTTTAGAAATGCCCCTGCCACAAACAGAGGGACATAAAAAATAATTGCACTGTACTACTCACATGCAAAGACAAAACATTGAAGGCCAATTGAAAAGCTTTGGCATCCATACAATGCTTATATCATTTCTTATTTTTTAGCATGGCATTTTGTGAGAGGGTTTACAACTCTGATCGTGAACAAAACTCTGTGTATATAAAAAAATTGAACTTTCACTATACAGTCTGTCCTTAAAAACTATACGAAAATGGCCGTCTAGACGTGCTTGGGTCACACCAAAATAGCACCATGGAAAACAGAACACATCTATGTAGAAGTTGATTATGTTTGTTATTTAACACTGGTTGCTTTCTTCGCCTCTCAGCACAATCGCTCGTTTGCCACGCTTGCAATTTTGCACAGAACAATAGGCACCAATTGACTGAAGGGTTGCTTTGTTTAGCACATTCATCACAATAGTTTTGTAAAGATTACCAACTTCCGGTCTTGATTATTCCATGACAACACTTTAAATACCGATATTTTAGATTAATCTAGATTATCTTGCAGCCTTTGGTACATCTATCCCACGATAAATACCCTATGGCACGGGGAGATTGATTTTGAGGCGTATAAAGTGTTAAGCGCATCTGACTATGGATTTCAATCGTACAGGCAGAAACTTATTTACATTGCAAAACCTCACATAACAAAAGTAAAAAACAAATGAAAAAACAGATTTCATGTTAGAACGTGGGCACTATTTCCCACTATAAATCAATAAAATGTAGAAGTGTAATAATTACACACAAAAATATATATATTTTTTTTTTAAATCTCTTGCTAAAAGAATACATGAGACCAAACCTGGGCCCGGTTTCAGGATTGAAAACTTGTTATCAATATCGACTGCCACAGATCTATGACAAATCTGCTCTATCAAACGAATGCAAGGATTTCAGTAGCTTATAATAATTGTCGTAACTTGTTATTGATAACAAGTTTTATGAAACGGGGCTCTTTTTCTTATGCAATGCTTTCTCTCTCATCTATCTCCCTCCTTTGGAGCCAAAGTGCTTAAATCCTACTTGAATACTTGCTCCATGCTTTGGACAACCACACTGGGGCAAGAAAATAAATACTAGACACACCTAGGGCAAGGACATACCCCTTTCATGCCACACAGACGGCTTTATACTCTTTAAGTGTTCATCTTGGATAGTGGGGCAAGCTCATTTATCTCCTTCCTTTGGAGACAAAGTGCTTGAATCCTACTTTCATACTTGCCCCATGCTTTGGACAACCACACTGGGGCAACGGGCAAGCAAATAAATACTAGATATACCTAGGACATACCCTCTCCATGCTACACAGACAGGTTTACATTCTTCGGCGTTCATCTTAGATAGTGGGGCAAGTTATATTTGGTGCTCTGGTAGGGCAAGCACATCCGTGCTAGTTGACCAATCACTCCCTCACTGGTACTTTCAGTAGACATCTCTCCTGTTTTCACTGGTCAGGAAAATCACTTCATCTGGAGACAAAAATGACGGAAAGAAAAAACAAAATAAACAGTGATTATTCCTTGGCAATAAAAGGCACCCAAATTTCATGTACAATCGTTTTGATGATCAATGATTGTTTTATCAGAACTGCTAAGAAAGCATGTATATGCTTGTAAGTGAACAACCAGGAGACTGACGGCTTTCAGTTCTCTCTGAGGGACTTGGTAATGAGGATTAATGCCTGACCAAAGGGCATGATTGCATTGACTTGGTTTTAAACCCGAATCCTCCCTGACCACTGCTATACCACTGAGCCATCGCGCCTCCTCTAAGCCATTCCGCAGTCAGCATTGTGAGTTATCTGGGAATGAGTATTCAAAGTATTAGGGAAAGTCTGCAAAATTTGAGTGGAATTTTGAAGTATAGCAAACATCTAACTTGTGCTGACATGGTGCATGTCATCATTTAACAGTCTTGAATACCTAAAGATTTCAAAATACTTGAATTTGTACCTCCTTGCTTGTCCTTGGGGTAGGGGTTTTATTTCAAACTTGAAATGAAATGGGACAAAATCTCTTATACAACATTAAGGCAGTTAGTTTACCATCAAAATAACGCGAAGTGAAATAATTGTTAACAAGTTTCACTTCATGATTTTAATGTCCGCAGGCTTACAAAGACAAAATTAGTAAGGAAAGAAAAGGACCATTTTTATTTAATTTAAACCATCGAAACCATTTGATCTCGCATTTCATGTCAAGAGACTTTTTACAGGAAGGAAAATTTATTGCTTTTAATGTTACTGTACACTCATTTTGATCAAGTCTGGTCACAGAATTCAAGGGGATAACCTAGATAAGTATTTATACTTTTGTTATTCCTCCACTTCATTTGATTGTACAGTCAAACCTGCTTTAGTGACCACCTGTCTACAAAGACCACCTGTCTACAAAGACCACATTTTTTGTTTCCCTTGAAAATGGTTTCTCATTGAAACATGTACTAAAGGAACCTGTCTACAAAGACCACCTGTCTACAAAGACCACCTGTCTACAAAGACCACTTTTTGTGTTTCCCTTGGGCGGTCGCTATAGACAGGTTTGACTGTATCATTTTGTACACTTTTATGTCATGTTTTGTGGAAATAAAACTCGATTCAGAATGACCAAAATCAAAAGAGCATCTTATTCTTACCTGCTATGATACTTGTCTGATAGACCTTGATCCCATCATTGTTTGTGTACTCACTGTAGTCCACCTTGCCCGTTACATACAACCTGTCACTGTGACGAGATATCAAAATAACAATAATGATAATAAAAACAATATGTCTTGTTTATCCAGGGTAGCCTCATCAGTATTCATACTGTTCTCCCTGAGGGCCCTGCAATCATATTATTACCCCGGCTCTAGCCGAGCTTCCATGAAAAGGCGCTCAAGCATTTAAGGAATTTCTTCCTACCGGTACCCATTTACCTTACCTGGGTAGAGTGTGGCAAATGTAGATTAATGGTTAATTAATGATTAATTATCCACAGTGAGGTGACGTATTCATTAGACCACAACACCTCTCTAAAACAGACCACTATGTTATGACTGGCATTCTCAAAAGTACAGTCATGGGGGAAGAAAGTTTGTACTAAGGGTGACAAATACACTTGAAAACCTGTTTTTGAAAAGGGAAGACATTTCTCAAAGTCATACAAATTCTCTTTTGAAAATACACTTGCATTTGGGGTTTGGTTTCTACCCTTAAAAACAAGACACAGCAAATTATTTTTTTGGCACCTGTGACTTTTACCATACACTATTCATTTGTTCAGGTATTTGTCCTCTCAAGGGGTTTTATCCCCTAAGAGCAAGAGCAGATTTCCATACAGATAATAAAATAATACTTCCTAATCCTATACGAGTTCATTTGAATCCACATTTCTCGTTATTAGACCAGGGGAGTGTTTCACAAAGACTAAGATTGACTTTAAGTTGGACTTAACTATGGCAGGCCGTTCATGCCACTGGTTGCTCTCACCATTAGTCTCTCAATTATGATCTTTAGATAATATTTTTTCCTTCAATAATGAACTATCAAAAAAGGTAAATTCTGTAGATTGGTGACTACGATTTGTACGTCCCTTGAGAGACTAATGCCAGTAAATGGGAGAGCAAACAGTGGCATGAACGGCCTGCCATAGTTAAGTCAACTTAAAGTCAATCTTAGTCTTTGTGAAACACCCCCAGGAGTAGCTACTGTGGTATGATGTACAAGACAGACTGTATAAAGGTACCTACCCTTTCTTGCAGTATGTATAGACAATATCCACAAGACCCGGCTTAAAGATGCAGATACGATGCCAGCTGGTCTTCTGAGTGAATTCACCTGAAAAATAATGACCAAAGAAGTATCGTTTCACCATTCTATTTTCTTCTGTTTATTTTCAAATGTCCAATCATTTCTGCTTTACTTTGGTCTCTTCTCCTGACATTCTCTGTTGTTGCCACGGTGAATAATATAAGAAATTGGTTTTACCCACTAAGCCTTAAAGCAGACATTCTAGGACAATAAATGTCCATTAATTTGGTACCTACGGCAAGCCTATGTTATTTCGAAGTTGTTAATTTATATAGCATATCACAAAAATATTCTAGCTACTGGATATCCTCAATTGAAATGTCGAAAAATAGCCTCTCTCTTTGCCTAGAAAATCAGTCACAGAGCTGGTCCACTATTTGTGACGTAACAACCAGAGACGAGTATATTCACGTACCCGGATGTTCCATAGAAAAACATGGGCAGAGAGATACGAATTTCTGCTATTTAGTTTCAAAGTTTAGTTTCATAACTCTATGTAGAATTCTTCACCTTCCCCTAATATTTCATAGTATTAATATCAATCCCCCTTTTCAGAATTATGACATAAACATGCCAATTGTGCTCTATTAGTCGACATTTTCATCAGGTAATTTTTTGTTAGTGTGTTGAATTTGGTGAGTTGGTTCGTGTGCTCGGTAAAGTAAATCCGGCGTTTTGCTTTATATGTTCTTGCGTTCGGTCTAGCTATATCTTTACACATATACACGTAGTGCAGTGTACGCATATACGGTACATATAATTGGTAATGGCTGGAGTGTTTGACCAGCACGATCTTTTTTATGGATTTTGAAGAGTTTATGGAGGAACTTGAAAGTAATGAAGGAGAAAGGGACGAGAGTCCATTGTGGGATATTCCAAATTCCGACACCGGTGGTCACTGATCGAGGAGCAGGTCTTTGTTAGTGTTTTTCTTAGCTGGTATATAACGTCATTCTCACTCTCTTGCAATTGCCGATATACAGATACCTAGCGCTCGACGTTCCACAAGCCGCGCCGAGAGCAGCGGCCTGGTCTTACCTGCCGATTCCGCTCGCTTCACGAACGTTCGTGCAAGAGCCGCATCACTCGCGGATGAATATCGTTCATAGACGTCGTCCGCTAAATAGAGGAAGCTTGATCTCGTTCAAGTGTGATATATATATTTAAAACAAATATTTAACTGGTTCTGTTTCCTTTTTTTTGAGGCAGTCACACACATCCATAATAATTACAGTCACAGTTCTAGGCCTATTCGTTTCACAAAACTGCTCCTGTACCTTATCTGATGACAAGATAATGTATATGTAGGCCGCCTATTCATACCTGCATCTGATTTAACCTTGTTTTCCAAGCAGTAAACCCGTTGTAAACCTCTACCAAAAACGATAATGTGAGGATATAAAAGGAAATCAGCGACTGGAAAACGTTGCTTAGTTATTCTTCATTCAAATAAAAACAGAAAATCTATCACATAAACTCGGTAACAAAAAAAATTCTAAGCTCTGACAGGATAGCATTTACGTGGGCATATCATTGGCATTCACTCACTCAGCCCATGATCCCCGGTTGTGACATCAAGAATAGAGGACCCGGCAATTCCGTGTATTTCTGCGTTTCTGACTTTGAGATTTTGGTGGAGTTTACTCGCATAAATTAACTATTCTGAACTTGTTTTGTCGGTTGAACGCCATTTAGTGTTATTCTGGGGGTTAAACGCTTTCTATTGATGTAATTATCTCAATATTTGGGATTATCCTAGAATTTCAGCTTTAAAACAAACCCAGATACATTGGACTCTCATAGGATCTGTACAATATGAAAACATGAAACGAAAAGATGTCAGAGCATAAAATCATATGGTCAACACCCAGTCTGTCTACTATTCACATGGTCTAATAACCATTTGGTCTAACTCCCAGTTTGTCTAATGCCCATTGCATCTACCACCCATAAAGTCTTATAATCATTTGATGATTATTATTATTTATGATTAAATTATTATTAGATCATATGGATAGTAGACGGGCTGGGTGTAGACCATATGGGAATAGATCAATTTGGTAGTAGACGAAGTCCTTGCAGACCAAATGGTAATAAACCGTTTCATTCCATCAGACAATAGGCTGAAAACTGACATCCTTGTAATGTCATTACCAACATCATCAACATCAATATCTCTCATCAATACCTGTTTCATCTGGGTGCTTGCTCCTGATGTTCTCGCTGGTTGCTAAGGAGAATGATGCCATGGGGTGTTCATCACTCCCTTTCAGCTCTACATCTTTCCCCACCCTCCCTAGCAGGGTGACTTGATTGACACCTATAGAGAGAGGAGGAAGAGAAGGTTTAACTCTGAGAGGACCAAGATTGAGTAAACTAAGGCTGGAGTCTACAGAAATGATGATGATGATAATGATGACAATGAAGATGGTGGTGATAATGATGATGATGGCTTCTTGTACAGTGCTGGGAAAGCTCAGGCTGGGTCAATGGATGTTTAAGCCACACTCACAACTGATAGAGCCCCTCTCTGCTCATCACTCTAGTAAAGCTTCTAAATTATAGCTTCTACATTATGGCTTTTTTTGGGAAGGGTGGGGTTCTACTTCCAAGACCCGTTCCCCCTGGAAGAGTCAGTAGTCCTTCAGAACAATTTCATATCCCCCTGCCTGAGGAATGCTTCCTATCAAGTTGAGTCAAAATCTATATATATGAATTTTAATTACTTGTCTAACTATTGCCATATGGGCACTTTGGGGGATGATGCCCCAAATACCCCTAGGGGGCATTTACCCCATTTGATCAACTTTAGATCTCCCTTTCCTGCTGGTGATTCCTACAATATTTGGTCGGAATATTTGGTCAGCAATGGGTTTTCAAGAAGAATAAGAAAATGTGCAATTACTGGCCTTCAGGATCTTTAGGGCCCTGCTCCCAGGTCCCCTTGGTGGTACGTACCCCATTTGTACAACTTTAGATCTACCTTGCCCAAGGATGATTCCTACAAAATTTGGTTAAAAGCCGGCATTTTTTTAAGAAGTTGAAAAATAAAAAGTTTTTTGGACGATAGACAGACAAAAAGCGATTGCAATAGCTCAATAGAGCCTTTGACTACGGTAAGCTAAAGAAAATATTAAGATTTTTCATTCTTTACTTTCGCCAGTATGACTTCAAATTTGTCACATGACTGACTAATTCTACAACTAGCTGATCACATACAGGCAAATCTGTTTTAGTGGCCACCTCTCTATAAAGGCCACCCGTCTATAGTGATCATCAATACTGCCTTCCTTTAGAAGGAAATGTGTGTTGAAGAACCTGCCTAAGATGGCCACCTGACTACAGTAGCCATTTTTCATGTTTCCCTGCGTAGCTTTAATTGACAAGTTTGATTGTAGTTAATCGGTGCACATTAAATGATGTTTGCAATATTTGCACATGCACAGATGTGGAGGAAAATACCTACAGTTGGCATAAGTGTTTTCATAAAGCAATTTGGCTGCTCTCTATAAACTTCAAATGGGAATGAGAGAATTCAATAGTCATCTGGTAAAAAGTTTTATTTATTTCAAACTAGATAAAATTACACTTACTCCTCTCAGCCTTTTGTTGCATCTGTCTGAATTGTCCAGTCCGAAGAGCACTGAAGCATACCTGATATATTGAGAGACAGGGGGTAGGAGATGGATTAGCAGGTGTTTGACATAATCATTAAACCATATGGGTCATTCCATGTCAAATCACCCAAAAAATCTGAAAATCTTAACCCGACCATTTTTGATTTTGATGAAACTTAGTGTACTTGTTGAGTGTGATCTCACAGCACCAAATCTCAAATTTTAGGTCAATCGGGTGAGGGGTTTGGGAGATACGCCCACCATATTTTGAGATTTTTGCAAAAATGGGGGTGGCGGGCCTACCTTTGAACCCTTGTATCTCGGGAACTAATGGGTCAATCTTCACAAAATTGGTATTGTTGGAAAGGGTATTCAATAATGATTCCAAATCTGCCATCATTTTGAAGATTGATACATGTTGGGGTACTTGACCTCTTGACCTAAGATTTGACCTTGAAATTGACCTTGTGGATCACGTGACCTTGACAACATTTTCATGAAATGTAATCTCTGACATGTTCACTAAAACATATAAAAGTTTCAGAGATATAATATTTTTGTTTAGGAGCAATAAGGATTGAAAGCATCCATACTCACAGATATTCACAATAAACCCTATTATAATGTATACAATACATGCAGTATGCACTGTACAACATACATCTTCCACATGCTTTTTGTTCTAGTCATATCCATCCTAAATGTCAGCAGTACTTAAATAGAAATATAATGAGAAGTTCATATAGGCCTAAAGGGTTAACAGGATGTATGGCTTCAGGCCTCTGAGTCGGTTCTAGGACAATTACCCCTGAAAATACCCGGAAAACTACCCTCTATTATAAAGGACAATTACCCCTATTCGTTAAAGGGAAGTCCAGTCTGATAAGTTGGTTTTAATCAAAGCAGATTTTTTTCGGGGTAATTATTCTTGAGGGTAATTTTCCAGGAGGGGTATTTGTCCTAGGGGTAATTTTCCGGGGTAATTGTCCTCGGGGAGGACAGCTTGTCCTAGGAGGTAATTTTCTGGGGTAATTGTCCTCTGGGTGTGATAGTCCTTGGGGTAATTTTTTTTTGGGGTAATTGTCCTCAGGGGGGACATTTCCTGGGGGTTAATTTTCCAGGGGGTGATTGCACAGGGGTAATTGTCCTAGAACCGACTCAGAGGCCTGAAGCCATACATCCTGTTAACCCTTTAGGCCTATATGAACTTCTCATTATATTTCTATTTAAGTACTGCTTACATTTAGGATGGATATGACTAGAACAAAAAGCATGTGGAAGATGTATGTTGTACAGTGCATACTGCATGTATTGTATACATTGTAATAGGGTTTATTGTGAATATTTGTGAGTATGGATACTTTCAATCCTTATTGCTCCTAAACAAAAAATATTATATCTCTGAAACTTTTATATGTTTTAGTGAACATGTCAGAGATTACATTTCATGAAAAATGTTGTCAAGGTCACGTGATCCACAAGGTCAATTTCAAGGTCAAATCTTAGGTCAAAAGGTCAAGGTACCCCAACATGTATCAATCTTCAAAATGATGGCAGATTTGGAATCATTATTGAATACCCTTTCCAACAATACCAATTTTGTGAAGATTGACCCATTAGTTCCTGAGATACAAGGGTTCAAAGGTAGGCCCACCACCCCCATTTTTGCAAAAATCTCAAAATTTGGTGGGCCGTATCTCCCAAACCCCTCACCCGATTGACCTAAAATTTGAGATTTGGTGCTGTGAGATCACACTCAACAAGTACACTAAATTTCATCAAAATAAAAAATGGTCGGGTTAAAACCATTGGGTGATTTGACATGGAATGACCCATATGTGATAGCTCACTAAAAGAGAACAATAAATAAAATAATACACAGATATAATCAATATGTCATTATGAGTAAGGAATATTTATTTTAAAAATCCTTGCCTATTTTGAATCATAATTCCTTTTTTTGATGGCTTGAAATATAAAGGAATATTTCAAAACAACAGATTGCAACTTACCCTTTGTAGCTGCGATCTAAACATTCTGGAGGCTAAGCAAAGCAACTACTTCAAGAATAATCCAATCCTGTCATGAATAAAGTGAAAGGTATAAAAAAAATGACAAAGAAACAATAATTTGTAAGTTATTTCTTTTACCCTTGAAGCAGCTGATAGCTGGCTGGAGAAGTGGCCATGGCGAAACACTGTTACCGATTATTTTTGTACCTACCAGTATTTAGATTCATATTTTGTTTTTCCCTCTTATTTGTGATTTTACACAATTTCCTCCCCCAAAACATCAAATATAAGGACTAAATTTATGGAGAAGAGAATTGCAAAGGTCTATGCTATTTCTTTTCCTCCTCCTCTCATTCTCCCATTCTTATCCTTCCCTTCTTCTTCCCTTTATTATTCTCCTTGATTTCTTCTCTTTTATTTCTTTGTTTTCCTTCTTCTCCTATCTTATGACCTTAATTTATTCTGTCATGATCCATTTCCTTCTCCTAGTCCTAGACTGTAGACATAGACCTAGCTCATCCACCTTCCTTTTCAACTTCTCACCCTTCCTTCTTCTTCTCCTCCTTCCTTCTTCTTATTTGTATTCTCTTCGAGTTCTCTTCCTCTTCTCCTCTACCCCGACGCACGGAGCAAACTCCACCGCGCCGCAGCCGTATGCCCTCGGTTCGGCCCCACGGATGTACGGCTACCGGATCAACAACACACACAAATACGAGCCTATGGGGCACGCCTCTACATTCCCTACAACGATTGAACGGCTTAAACCTTCCCTCTAATCTATAATATGACAAGAAGTAATCCATAAACTACATCAATGATAACATGATGACAAGATTTAGCTTAATATTATTCTTAATTGGTCAACAATTGACCAATTAACTATCACATAACAGACATAACATTACAACGATTTTACACTCACGATCTGGCACATGCATCTGCCTTCTGCTTCTTGACAGTACAGCTATTCAGCGTCAACCCAGAGAGGGCGACAAAGGAAGTTTGTCACTTTGGTTAGCCATTGGCTGATGTGATAGATGCCATGAAATAGAGACAGTAAAACCCTTTTTAGTATACTATACTGCTCTAACTATATTATAGAAAGGGCTATGTTTTTAACAGAAATAAATGAATCTCAACCGGAAAAAAGAATACTTAAAAAAGAGTGAGTCCAGTATACAGAAGGCTATTGTACGGTTCGTTCTTAGAACGAAACGGTTTCCTATCAGGAAGTAATACCTCCCTTGTATAGAGAACAAAGAATAGCAAAACATAATACAATATCATACATGACCCTATAACAAATTATACTCAGTAAATCAAAAATATAACATAATGTAATAATAAATATAAAACAACAAATAAAAAACAACAACAAAAAAGTAACAATATCAAGAGTAATAATAATGATAACAATGATGATAATAATAATACAAATAAAAACAATAATAATAATAATAAAAGAATCTCAACCGGAAAAAAATATGGAATACTTAAAAAAAGAGTGAGTCCAGTATACAAAAGGCTATTGTACGGTTCGTTCTCAGAACGAAACGATTTCCTATCAGGAAGTAATACCTCCCTTGTATAGAGAACAAAGAATAGCAAAACATAATACAATATCATATATGACCCTATGCCAAATTATACTCAGTAAATCAAAAATATAACTATAAAACAACAAATAAAAAACAAAAAAAAGCAACAATAATAAGAGTAATAATGATAATAATAATACAAATAAAAACAATAATAATAATAATAATGAATATAAATTATATTAAAAAAATATAATAATAATATGAAACAATCACAACATGAGTATTCAAAATTTCAAGAGGTTCGATAAAGTAGTGAACACCGGAATCTGACAAAATTACGTATTGTTACAAAACTCCTTTGAAATTTTAGTTTTGACAAGCCCGCATGATAAAGTACGTAGATAAATATAGAGACATATGTATGTATGTATATAATTATATGCATATTTATATTGGTTTTGGATGTTTTGATGTCTATATAATAAATAATCCGCACTGTATAGTAACACTAACCAAGCCCACGAATGTTTTGCTTTAATAAACTTTGTTTGTCTTATTGTCAAATTTTGAGATTGAATATATATGGACCCCTCAGAACACTTAGGTGCACAAACGCCCCCTAGCCTATGCCTGAGTTACCTTGGTCCGCCGAAAATGGTAAGATGGCATCGTTTAGACAAGGGCAGGGCAAGCGCTATGTGAAACTGAGTGGGGGAGTGTGGTCAATTTGGTGAGTTACTTTTTCGATACTATTTTTCGATAATATCCTAAAAGATAGATGAATACAAAATTAAAATTAAAAACAAATAAAATAAAAAATGAGAGATATAATCACGCGATGTAAAGTAATTTGGCGACAATAGTCACAACTGACTAATTGCCATTGAATCAAAACAGAAGAAGAAGAAGAAGATGATGTATATTGGAGAGAAATTGTATTTGATAGGCCATTTTCGTAATGCAATTAAATTCAAATCACAAATCTTTAAATGCCTCGTTACAAATTATTTCATTCACCTGCTACGAATAACTGTATTTCAATAGTCAGAATGAGTATTGCATACATGACGTGTTGTTAGGTAGGACAAGCCATAAAGTTTGTCCTACCAATTTTTTTATTTTTTATTTATTTCCACATGTGGGGTGGATCACACTTTCAACTTAAGTTGGTTTTCAAAGGGGTCCACACAATAAGCAACGATTAATGTATGCAATTAAAGGTGAATAAATATATTTGTAACGATGTGTGCATTAAATTTGATTAAATTGTTAAAAATGGTCTAACGTGCTCAAATATTGGTCATTTTCTCGCCTATAATGTGCAGATGGCAAAGACAAAGGACCGTTTTATTTGCACTGTCGTTTCCTTTGACCAATTCTTACTTATCGCAGCAATTGATTACGTAATACTTACATCTCTATTAAGTCATTATTCTACCGATAGAATGTAAAAGTTTAAACTATGTGGATAACGTTAACATACTGCTCTTGGACGGACGGTCAGTACACATTGGTCCCGTTATATTTAAAGGTATAGACCAGTTTTGGAAACGCCCCCTATCAAAAAATGAAATGGAAGCTCTTATTACTAATCATTAAAGAATATGTTTTTACTAATACGTGGTGATACAAATTTTGCAGGGAAACCGCCTACTAATTGATATATTCGGTAAATTATCATATCGATCCGGCCTTGATAGATATCGCGAGGCCATTTCAACATTGAACATTTGGGCATATATTTCTGCTTTTTTGGTTAAATTTAGGTTGAATTATTGCCATCTAAACCTCTGAAGGCAATATTTAAACAATATTGAATGGATATTTTGTACCCAAAACCCTTGAACCACAATTCTACCACTACCGGTCTATATCTTTAATGTTGCCCTGGTAATTACACAAAGCGGAACCAGCCCAAACACACAAACACAGCTTGACGTCATCACTGCATAACATTATGCGAATAACACTGTTGAGTTTGCACTTTTAATAGGCCTTTTTTGTAATGTAACCGAATGTATACTTAATAAGTGACTGGATACGAATTATTTCATATTTCATTCACCTGTTACGAACTAATTGAATTTCAATAGTCAAAATGCAAATTGCATATAATATTACGTAAGCCATAACAAGCCAAGCCATAATGTTTACATTTACCTTTACTGCAGTGCAAATACTGGAAGAATGCTGAGACAGCAGTCGAGCTTCCAGGTCTATCTTCTTGTACTCTAGCTTAATACTTCTCATAATATACAAGTCAGAGAGGCAGAGGGGCGAGAGGTAGCATCGTGACTGCACATGTCCCAGGAGTAACGAAGTAAAAGAAGTTTTTCCTACCTAGCAACAATTAATCTATGCAATTTGAATTCTGACTATTGAGATACATTTATTCGTAACGGGATAAATTTGGTTGCATTACGAAAATGATCGTTTGAACACGATCGCAACTATACTTTCGAAAAATCAGCTGAAGGGCGATTTCAATACTATCACCCCCATGCATGTTCGAATTAAATAATACGTCTTTGTACTGTTCGCGCGTACGTTTCAAAGGGTGAAGTAAAAGGCCATTGCAAATGATTGATTTTACGAAAGTATTTGTTATCATGTTAATTTGTTTGTAATATTACGGTTGGTAGAAGCATTTATTGTGTGATGAACATATCTCAACCAACAGGACCAATGCATGTTTAATATCCAGCGTATCCAGCATTAGATGGAATAATCGGCCCCCTCCCATCGAAGGCATGGAAAAATAATAAATTAAACTTACACAAATACTACATTCATGCAGGCGGCCCGTTGAATTGTATTATCTGTCCGTCAGAAACTTATTCAGCCCCCCACAATTAAAAACAAAAAACAAAAAACTTCCGGATTATGTTGTAGACATTTTTCGTGCTAATGTGGGCGCCGCCATCATGGCCATAAAAGTATGGCCATAAAAGTATACTGTCTTTCACGCCGACTTCCGAAGTAGTTTGCACGCACAAACTCTTGTCAGTCAGCTGTGCGTAACAGTGTCTGCACTGTGAGACTAGATTGACAGCATATTGCATATGATCTGTATACTTTCGCTGTATTTGACACAGCCAGAGACTGGCAGAGTTAGGCTCGATCTGCTCAAGGTTTTAGGAATCGTGGTAAAGGTCAAACTAGAGTATACCTGCAGATTATACTTCGGAAGTACCAGTTAAAGATCAGATGTGAGAACAAAATTACTGGTATTATAAAAGATGATTGACAACTCAATGGCGTAATCAAGCATTAAAAAAATAATCAAGCATTTAAAAAAGGAGGAATGGAATAAACGGAGGTAAAAATGTGAGAGATAAAAACGTCAGAGGTATGAATGTCAGAGGCACAAATGTCAGAGTTAAAAAATATGCACTTGTTCTGTAAATGTATAGTATCTTATCCATTGGAATCAATTTTCAAGATAAAACCTCATTATTGAGTCAATCACCCTCCTTGTCATTTCATAAGTTTTAATAGGGATAAATAAGCAAAGTGGTGTCCCGTGCTGAATTTCGTAACGTGTGATAGATCGAGGGAGGGGGCGGCGGCGATTCGACCGCGGCCCTCCTCCTTTTTTGGCGGCCTTAAATGTGGAAATAGGATAACAAGAGAACGACGGAAGAAAAATGAGAAAAGAATTGAAAAGAGAAGAAGATAGAGGGAGAGAGGAAAAGGAGAGAAAGAAAGAGAGCGAGAGAGAGAGATAGAGAGAGAGAGAGAGAGAGAGAGAGAGAGAGAGAGAGAGAGAGAGAGAGAGAGAGAGGGGGAGAGAGAGAGAGAGGGGGAGATAAAAGGGAAGAACATGAAACTTAGATTAACACATACAGATTACATTTCCGATGAGTTGGCTCGACAAATTACGTTGGCATGCATGTACTATGTTCGCCGCTTTATTGGACACGACTTCTAAACCTAAACATTGTTATACATTGGACCCTACTTTGGTCGTAACTGGGTTAATATGGTGAAACTGCCAAAGTGATATTCATTCTGCAAAATAAAAGTGTGACGTATACTTGTCTGTGTTTTTTAAATAATTTATTTAATTATTCGTTTTATTAAAACAGGGTAGCTCTTTTAGTAGTAAAACAGTTTTCCTGAGAGGCGCTGTACAACTTAATAATTACAAAAACAGAGGAAATTGAACAAAGTTACATACATTATGATACATAAAGTGTGTTGTTGCTTTTTACAGCATGATATAAATATGAAAAACATAAATATTTGTCCAGGGGAGTGTTTCACAAGATCGACTTTAAGTTGGACTTAACTATGGCAGGCCGTTCATGCCACTGTTTCCTCTCACCAGCAGGGCCGTAGCCAGAGTTTGATGTTTGGGGGCACATACATGTAATTGATCGACGTCCTGGGGAGGGGTCTAAGAGGAGGGGTGTCTGTTTTTTTTGGGGCACGTGCCCCCGTGGCTACGGGCCTGCTCACCAATATGATCTTTAGATAATATTTTTTCCTTCAATAATGAATTATCAAAAAATGTAAATTCTGTAGATTTGTGACCATGATTTGTACGTCCCTTGAAAGACCAATGTCAGTATTAAAATGGTGAGAGAAAACAGTGGCATGATCGGCCTGCCATATTTAAGTCCAACTTAAAGTCGATCTCAGTCTTTGTGAAACACCCCCCTGCTCATACAATATTATACCTGTCCTTTCAAAAATCCATTCAAAACTTAAATCGGGAACGAAAGCGGAATATATTTTGTTTGGTACGTTATCACAAAAAGAAAAGACTTTTTTTATTCTAAAACATTCAAATGTGAATAGAATTATAATAAGAACCATTCTTACAAAATTAAGGATGGTTATTATATAGCTGTTCGAAAATATTACAAATAGTCATACATGTAGTGTTCGCCGGTACAGATTTGCAAATTACTGTTTCGTTTGAGCCTGTCTAACACATTTTAAAATATTCTTTTTCATTTATTTATTTCAGTTTTATTTCAACAGGGTTGCCTCTTCTTAAGTTTAAAAAAAACTGCTGTCCTTGAGGGCCCTGGATAAAACAGAACAAAAATATTATACAAAATATACATAATAAACAATCGTAGTGTAGAATTTACAGCAGAACGAAACAACTTACAACAAATTAAAGCACACATAATATCAATACGCAAGAAAGTGACATTCAAAGGACTTAAAAAAGTGAAATGAGAGAGAAACTGACAAAATGAGAGTTGGTTCCAAAGTGCGGCGCCTCCATGAAAAAAACAAAGTTTCTCCATTTGGTTTCGGATGCAAGGTGGGACAAGTGCCAAATTTGTTGTACTACGGGTTCTAATAATCAATATTAAAACGTGAATAACAGCTGCTAATAGCAAAGTTTTAAATCGTGACAATCACTTGTTCAGACACATGTCCCAAACATGAATAAACACAAGTAAAACAATGAGAGGAAACTTTCAAATCGTGACAGTCTCGTGCCCAGAGACATGCCCCAAACACATCCCACATTCTCACATACACGATCACTCACATATTAATCTTTCACACCAAACATTAAACAAACAAACAAAAATCCGGTGACAGAGCGTTTTGATAGAAATTTGGTTAATGACTTATCATTATCAGCAAATAGTGCTTTATCATTAGCATGATAGACTATTTATATGTCATTTCCACTAACAGAATAAAAGAAAGAGAGAGAGAGAGCATTGTAACCAATCAATCGTGCTATTTAAATCTGCGTTCCTGACCCCATTATCAGTTTGACCGTGGTATGACTTCCACGTATGTTCAGATTCTGACGAGAGAAAAAATCAATTGAACATTACATGCAAATATAATTCAGAACCAATGCAATCCGGTTTTTCTTTCAGTAAACATCGTCACAGATGGTGAGCTCGGCTTGGATCCTTTGGAAATTTCGTCATTGATTAGTTCCTGGCACGCTAACCCGAAAATAGTCTTATAATTAAGACCTTGTACAGAATTACTCAGACACAACATCAATATAGTTATATGTAATTGTTAGTAGACTAAAGAAAAGTACGTATTATTCCTTCATAGATTTCGTTTTTATTTATTTTATTTTCTTGGGATTTCCTGGCGGTAACTGTAGCAAATATCTGCCACGAAGCCATCATAAACAAAAAGAGGTTCTGCTAATTAAACCTAAAAAGTAATATCCGTGGGTGGGGTACGTAGTCACAACAGCACAGCGGCTTGAGTAAATTTGAGGACACACCTCCAAAAATGCTGCTGGCTGATTGGTCAATTTGGGGGGCTCGGCAGAGGCTCGTCCGATGGTGTGTCGCGTCATTGTAAGATCACCTGACAGTACTAGTATACACGTACTACAAGTCATGTAGTATAAATGCACAGTAATACCGTGTTGTTTATTCTCATACTGCAATGAACGATACGTGATATTAGACTTCTAGTGACATTTCTTCCAGATTTGCTCGTGCTGAATTTGATAGGGACATCCTCCACTATATCTGCCAAAGGTAAGCTGCTTAATAATTCTGTAATTCAAATTGCTCTTCAATTTAGGGCTTTGATTATTCTCAAAATTAGCGTAAGTATGAGTAGGATTTTGACATTTGATTTGTAATCAGAATTTAAAATGGATTGCGTCGTCCTCTTACAGGGCCTTACGCAGACGTAGGATTAAAAGAATGAATAGGGCATTCTTTTAGGCAATCGAAGAGTTAATTTCCTGCTAAATAAAAAATATACGTGTGTATTGTGTTGATACTTGATGTTGTTGAATATTGTTCGTGGATGACAACATGAATGATGATCTGTGGGATTATGCCTCATCCAAAATATCAGGAAAGCCTAACAAATAAATGCTGCTTTTTATTAATCATGTCAAGATTTGAAATCAAAAAGACATGGTAAAATGCGACAGGAAACTTGGAGAAAACTGAAATGGCAAAACATTGATAATTGACATAGACCGGGTGTACTGTAGGCCTAGTCCTACCCTACGCAATAAACGAGAAACAATGAAATGAAAACGTTTAGGTCCCTAGACGAGTTTTAACATGGCATTAATGATTGTAGGCTTTGGTGATAAAGTGAGCTTGTTTATGACGACATAATTCATCAAAACATGCCACATCTCATTTCGAGAAGATGACTTTCAGGACTGTGCGGGTCGGCTTAGTTTACACAGTCTGTTGTGCTATGGTTGTGCCAACTAGAATATAACTCCTTGGTTGTGCGTAGTTCCTTTTGGGCGTCGTCGCACTTCAAACTTTAGGGACTTTTAGATTGTACACGACGAGAACGTGGACTGCCACGGTGACATCCTTTTGAGGTAATGTGACGTCCTTTTAAGGCACTGCCGGGCACGGGCTAATGCCTTGAAAGAATGTCACACGTTGCAGTCCACTACGTCGACTTGCAAATCTAAAAGTCCCTATTGGATTCACTCGACGTAATAATCCCTTTTCAGTTTTCATCAATACTTATTCACTACCTCACAGTGAAAAAATAGGCCCATAATCTTCTCTTTGTATTGTGTCTGTCATGCGGTGAAAAATGCGTATGGAACGTAGGATAAGGACATTTCGATATCCTGGGCCCCGTCTTACAAAGAGTTACGATTGATCCAAATCAATCGTAAGTCCTCCAATCAATCGCAAGTTGGCAGTCTCCTATCTCTTATGTACATAGTTGCGATTGATATCAATCGCAAATAAGTTGCGATTGATATCAACTCTTTGTAAGACGGGGCCCTGGCCTTGTCCATCACCTTTTGAAACGTGCAAATATTTTGACTAATTGTGTTAACTGAATATGATTTATAAGCATATAAAATAGGGCATTGACTATTGGCAGTACGCACCCTTGAGTTCATTTCTCTAAAGTCTTTCCGATCATGTTAGACGAAATTATAACAATGGTAGTATATACCTCACCTCCGTACTTAAAAGAATATTTTAGCTTCAAATTATGTTCAATCCAATTCATTCAATAACTTGAGAATGTGCCAATGATATTGTAGCACAGTACTGTTTGTAACACGATCACAAAGACTTTCGAGAAGTCAACTTAAGTCAACTGAGAAATCTCAGACAAGAAAGATCTCCTTGAAAGATAATTCTAAGAACCCCTGACCAGCAGATTGTATCCTTCTCTCTCTCTCTCCTCTCCACCTTCCTAAAACTGTTTGCATGTATTATGAAATTTCTATGTATTATCTGATTGTTATAGCCATTGTATGATTTCCGAGTGGTCAAATAAATAATAATAATAATAACATAATTTAAGAAGCAAACAAGTCCAGATTTAAACCCGGAACAATTTTAACCCCAGAATGTGCCCCCTCAAAAATTTGAACCCTGAAAAATAAACATTGTTTGTTTGCTAACTTACTCGATTGATACGGAAATAGAGTGAAATGCTGATAACACTGTGTTTTTGCCTGCCGGAGTATTTTTGATTTTTGTTTCTTCTCTCTGAATTGTGTTTTGAATACTCAGACTTGAATGGCATCCGCTAAATATATTGCCAAAACACCAAAACAATGCTGTGCAGCGACCAATGTAAAATTATCGATCGAGTCTGCAAATTTGAACCACAGTGAAGGAGGTCGCATAACACTCGATTTATTATATTTTATGTGTAATTATGATTGACAAAATATTGGAACAAGTCCAAATTACCTTGATTTTTCGAGCCATTAGATGACACTTGAACGAGCGTAACAGACTGGAACATGTAAACAAAGGTAACATTTCCTATTTTTCATTTTTTACGGAGGTTTTTCTTTTCTTGCACGGATCGAATTTCAGGAATAAATTCAGAAAGAAAATGAAAAGTACTTCTTCAAAATGAAGTAGTGTCCTAATTGAATACTGCTGATAATAAAAGGATAAACCCTATCAAATTATGTTCGTAAAAATAATGTTAAAATCAACTTTGAAACTGAGCAATCATTAAAATGTACCTATCCCCAGTGCACCCCTCTCTCATCTCTCTCTCTCTCCTTCTCTCTCTCTCTCTCTCTCTCTCTCTCTTTCTCTATATGCCACAGTTGTCTGTTTGTCTGTCTCCTCCTCTCTGTCTGTCTGCCTCTCTGTCTCTGTTTGTGTATCTGTATCTCTCTCTCTCTCTCTCTCTCTCACTCTCCGTCTGACGTCTTTCACAAGTTGACCTACAGGGCAAGGCCTCCATTGTATTTTTTTAAAGCTTTGAGACAAAACACAAGTCAGCAAAGGCCGCTGGAAATGTCTTGTGTACACAAAAATGACCCATGAATAAAAATATAATACGAAACAATTATTACGCAGTTCCTGACCTCTGTTTTGTTACGAATCCCAGCTGTGGTTGAAAGACGACTTGTATTAAGGACGAAAAGTAGAATAGTTAAAAGGGAAATCCAACCTTGATAGCAAACTACTGTAGTATAGAAAGCAAAAGATTCGCAAAGCTGTAAAAGTGATCTCATATATTTTAAAACATTCATAACTTTCTTATTATTGGTCCGATTTCAGACGCTTTCGACATTCTGTTTCTCTGATTTTTCTGATTAATTTTATTCTTACGAACGTATTTTTTTTTTGTTGGGGGCACGGTGGGTGTATCGGAAGAGATTCTCATGACTGTTGTGGTTGGTTGGCTGCTGCTTATAAGCCTACGTGTGCAGATACAGGATTGTTCGGGTCGTTTTGTGGATTAACAAAAAATAGATTGACAGTGACAGTGACCACAGTACCAGCATTAAAAAAAAAACATTAGTTCTATTTTTAGATGCAGATATGACAGAATTGATCGTTATGTTGGTGACAAATTAGTCTGACAGTGACAGTCGCTGTATGATATGATAATATAATCAGGGATTTATATGTCTTGAGCTGATGTTGTTCTGAAAACTTTGTATAGGCCCGGTATTGTGAGAAATTACCTGGGGAGGCGGATGGAATATTTGTCATGTCTGTAGTGTTAGTCTTTTATTTTGGAACGTGAGATAGGCTTACATCCCATGCATGGAGTCCTCCAAGAATCTGACTTATCTGCCCTCCGATGACAGGTTCGGCCTTCTCCGGTTGATTTCGGGGAACGGATACGGAATTTCCGCACAGCATCGCATGTCGTGACGTCACTGATGGTCTGTGACGTAAGACTGAGGGCCACATTGTAAATTGAGTTGAGATGTAATGAGGTGCTCGTTGACATTGTATTTTAGACAGGTGGATATCATTGATTGAGATGGATGCTGCATCCCTCGGGAAATCGGAGGAGGAGATTAGAAAGAAAGAGGTGGAGGGAGGGGGTTGAGGACAAACCTAGCTGTTGACAAGATAGACAAGAGAGACAATAGACAAGTGATAGAGGATTACGATTATGGGGAGAGAGAGAAAGGGAGCCAGATGCAAGGTAGACATGATGTATATAGACGAGTAGATTTTTACAGAGAGTGCATGAGAGAGGGAGAGGGAGGGAGGGAGGGATACGGAGAGAAAGGGAGAAGAAGGGAGAAATAGAAAGAGAGAGAGAGAGAGAGCAGAGGAAGAGAGAGAGAGAGAGAGAGAGGGGGGAGGGAGTGAGATCGATAGAGAGTGAGAGAGGGGGAGGGAGGGAGAGAGAGAAAGAGTGAGTGAGAGAGAGAGAGAGAGAGAGAGAGAGAGAGAAACGGGGTAAAGAGCACTAGAGAGGATCCGTAAATGTAATGAAATTGATAAGATTAAGGTATGACTTTCATTTTTATTAGAAGTTAGCGAATTAACCGTGGCAACATTAGATTTATTCCCTTCACGACACAGGTACGAAATAAGGACAAGAGGTAAGATTTCTTGAAGAAGTAGATGATGAAGACCGAGAATCGGGAGTCTACTATATTGACCAGGGGAAATATAAACGAAGGAGGGGGAAGAGAGACTCAGAGGGAAACGGAAAGAAAAAAGATATTCATATGGGTATACGGGGCGCCAAGTGTTAACTACTTTTTCTGTACAAAAATAACAATTTTTTTGGACAAATGTCATTTAAAACTCCCTTTTGATAGGGGCCTATTTTTCATATTCTTCGATGAATTTCTCTGGTGATGCTGCTGTATCGCAGATCTAGCAATTATAGCAATTATAGGCCTAGATGTGACTTTGGGGCCCCGACACCGAGAATATGTTAGGGTTACTTTTTGCATTATCTCTTCTTCTTCTTCTTCTTCTTCTTCTTCTTCTTCTTCTTCTTCTTTTCTTTCTTCTTCTTCTTCTTCTTCTTCTTCTTCTTCTTCTTTCTTCTTCTTCTTCTTCTTTCTTCTTCTTCTTCTTCTTCTTCTTCTTCTTCTTTCTTCTTCTTCTTTCTTCTTCTTTCTTCTTCTTCTTCTTCTTCTTCTTCTTCTTCTTCTTCTTCTTCTTCTTCTTCTTCTTCTTCTTCTTCCCTTAGATTACCCTCGAAAATTCGAAATAATATACCTATTATAGAACCACATTGACAAGTTTGTGAGCCGATATTACTTGGCGTGTACAGTGCCTACTCGGTGTACAATGGAAAATGTACTTTAAAAAAGTTTGATAGGTCGTATACAAGACCTCTGGCAACAAAATGAAAAGAAAACACCGAGCGAGATACATGTATTTTTCAACAATTCTCTAGAAAAACATGGCTATTGCACACTTGGTTCAATATGTTTGCAAACTTTTATGCTGGAAAACTCGTTTGCTTCTTGAACAATCAAGTCAACTTTCGACCCTGGCACGGAATAGGATTTTGTCAACAAAACATGGTGTGCGTCCAATATACGAAGAATAACAGGAAGAAAAGAGAGATAGAGAATGATATATATATAGAGAGAGAGAGAGAGAGAGAGAGAGAGTGAGTTATATAGTAACGATGCATTTTATGCCTACTTTCTGACTATGAAAATGTCACGAACAGCGAACTTTGAATTTGTCTTGTCATAAGACGATTCCATTTTTCCATTTTTTTTTACTCAACACCCCCCCCCCCTTGAGCAACCAACAACAAAAAAGGTGAAATTATGGTTACCATCTTTTTTAAAAACTTTTTTGTGCCAGGGATTGGGGCCCGTGCCCCCGATGCCCCCACCCTGGATCCGCCACTGTCTTGACATAAATACAGGTCTGGAGGTTTTCACACATTTTCGTGAAGTTATTTCAATCGGTCAGTTTCTCTTGAAAATACAATAGGGCCTACAACATTAAATGTATATCGAAAAGAAAAGTGGATTAAATAAGAGAGAGAGAGAGAGAGAGAGAGAGAGGGGGGGGTGGCTGAGATAAAGAAAGAAAGATGGAACATGGAAGGGGAAAAAGGAGATTTTGGGACTCTAATACCCGCTCATTCTTGAGTAAATGCTCATAAAAAAGCCCAACTTCTATCTTTTCTGCAGGCCCACGCCCAAAGAAATTCACGCCCTTACGTAACTTCACTAAAGCAGCATTTTCAAGGACTTGCAATATCTATTAGAAATGTCTGCCACGACAGAGAAAAAAGAAAAGAAAAGAAAAGAGGCAGCCCAATTATAAATGGCTAGGCCCATCAGTATAGGACGTAAACAAACCGAATGCCAAGCGCGCTGTACCATGGACCATAACTCCCACCTCCCCTGGCTGTACCAAGGAGCTCTCCGTGCCTGTATACGAAGGCCTTTGGCAGTACCAGGGAGTTCTTCCTGGCTAGTTGTACCAACAAAACTTGTTTAGCATACAATAGCTGTGAGCTTGCGCAGTCAAAGCACGTGTGACGATCGGTGACAAACCCTCCCTTTCTCGGCCAATCAGAAGCGCAGAATGCGACTACGCCCATTTGATCTCGCTTAAAGCGGTTGTCCGGTATTGCGTTGCGAATATATTTGCCACGTCCACAGCGCGTTTGGGGGAAATAGTTTACATTCGGTTTCATACGACTCGCCTGTCTATGGTTTTTATCAGGGAATTGTTCTCTGGTCTTATAGGGCATTTTTAAAAGATGTTAAGCATTGGAATGCCTCACTTATACATTTGTATTAGTACTTTGCATGCTCTTAGTCTAAACTCATTGATGGTGATTTGGTTGGAAAAAGAAGAAGCATTTATTGTAGTTTGTAACATTTAAAAATAACGATATAGAAGATAAAGAGAGATCACGAAAATGGAAATACCTAGGTTTTACAGGGGAGGGAAATCAGTGATTAAAAAAAGGAAAGATTTTAATGGTAGCTACGTTTAATAAAATGCCCAGACAGAATATAATTGAATATGTCAACTTATCCTCTAAAACCCCAAGAACTACATGCATATAGCCTACACTAAAAAAAAAAACAGTGTAGGCACTATAATGGCGGTGGTTATTTAACCTGACTGCTAAGAAAGCATAAATGCTTGTTAATAAGCAACCAGAGGACCGACGGCTTTAGCCTTTAGGTCCTCTCCGATGGACCTGGTAATGAGGATTAATGCCTTAATATTACCAAAGGGCACTAGCGCATCGACTTGGTTTCGTAGTAATACATGTTAAAAGTATCACTGTAAAATATGGACCACTAACATTTATGGTGTTTAATTATATTTAATCGAGCAATGTTGAAAAATGTATACATCGCTCTTTTGCATAAACAGTCATCATTCTGATATGTAATCGAAATGTAATATTCTTACTTTAAAAAAGAATTGCTCATATACCGAAGTCTCACTTTAAATTCTGTCACAAGGTGACTTTCAGGCATCAGCTGATTGTGAAGTAGTCAGAGTCAGTGCGTCATAAATTAGAGTGCATACCAGTCGCTTGCAGACAATGCACATTTTATAATGTATAATTTGTATCTGTTTAGAAAAAATAACTTGTAAAAACATAGTATTTAAATGTAATTAGTATTTTCAAAGAATACAAAAAAATTGTGTAGCGCGTATTAAAGAAAAACTGAGATTAAAAATATATCAATGACTAATAAAAGCCTAAAACCAGTATGTTTCTATTATTGCGAAATTTCATCAGCATAGAATCCAAATACAAGCGAAAACTGTGCAGAAAATTTATCGTGCCTGACTGAGTAACGGGTGATAAATGTTTCACAGGACTCGATCATCTTTTAGTTTGATTGTGAGTATATATGAGATAATTCTTTACCATGGATGCTTGTGATATGCTTTGCAGTTGTATATTTTTAGATGATTTTACCCTGCTTTGTTAGTTGCTGCCGAGAGAGAGAGAGAGCCGACTGTACTGGGAGGGGAGTGTGTTTTGAAACCTGTTAGTACTGCACTAGTCTAGTAGTAGTATACTACAGTGTAGTAGTAGTTAGTAATGCATTAGAGTCGCGCAGCATACAGCACTCGGATCGGGCGGCGTTTATTTGTGGAGCAGCACACAACACTAAAAATTGATGAGTTAGGTTCAGTAGATACTAGTTTTTAATTTTTGACAAGCAGGTTTAAACAGGAATATGTCTCTTCTGTAAGCCAATGCAAATGATCAATGTCTTTTTCATTGCAGGAACTCGAAGAAGACAGATCCATAATGTCCAGCACTTGGGCCTCTTAGTCTTACTAGTCTTGGCATTTACTTACTAACTTAGCCTTACTTAGTTTAGCCCTACAATATTAGTAAATTCAACTTTTTCAAGGCACGTCACTCAGACAATGTCAGAAACATATCCAATGGATTTACACAGCATTTTTCAACCTTTTTGAGTCATGGCACCCTTTTTAGAAATACAAAGTTTTGCGTCACCCCAATCACGAATTCATCAGAAAATATGAATTGTGCATCGCTCTAAAACGCAACAATTGCAGTGTAAACACCTACAGGCATACTCGTTTCTAAGCGAGTGAGCTAAGCGATTGAGCAAAGCGAGCCTGCCAAAAAATGACATCTTTTGATATGTTTTAAAAAAATATTTTGTAATCACTATATAAATTATAAATAAGATATAAAATATTAAATTCGGACATCTCGTCGCCAAATATTCATCAATGTAAGGATATTCAGATATCTCGTTGCCCAAAATTATCCCATCTGTAAATGATGCAAAGGGAGTGAAGCGAATGAGCTGTAAAACTATAATTTTTATATAGATTTTAAAAATTCCAGTACCTCACTATCAAATAAAATGATATTTGGACACCTCATTTCCAAAATATGGAGATATTCAGGGAAGTGCCTGAAATCACCCTGTTTCTAAATAATGTGAGCGAGCAAAGCAAGCGCAAAAGAATTACACTTTATATCTTTAAAATGCTACATGCACGTTGGCTACAATATACATGTACATGTACATCCTCATGAAATAACATTCTCTATTGGTTTCTAAAATTTTCTTAATTACGCAATCCGCCGCACGTTATTTCAAAATAATTTTTTGATGTACATGTACCTATATTTCTTGTTATCTATAAGATGTGATGTGAGCCCGTACGTGCTTGTATACCACAATATGCTCGCGTTCTAAGTTTCGGGACTACCCATTCTTTGCCAGTGCTAATTTACAATGTAAGTTCTTTGGCAAAGTGAGGTAGTTTGACACAGCACGCATGTACATGTACACATGTATGTGAACAAGACTGTCCCATACATGTACATGCATGCCATGATTGGCAGAACCTGAGGAAGGGTACTTGAATCGTAGGAGGGATACATGTACATGTAGCTCTTCTGTGCTATGCTCTCTTTCAAAATGTCATGGCCAGCGGGCATTGTAGTTTATTTGATAATAATCATAACTGACCTATGATTATGAAGATCATATGCATCCCAGAGGTCTTACTATTCAAGATGGCAGCCGACACAAATATTCTTCAAGGAAGTATGGCAGACAGTGTACGTAACCAGTAGGCTGGCATTTATTCAACTTCATAATAATTGATAATTTATTTTCATCCACAAAGATGGAAATATGCTTTCTACCAGCAATAACAGGATGAGACAAAATTGCCGGCGGTGGTTGCCAGCTGAGCGGCACCTGATATGGGGATCAATTAGTTATTAGCATGAAACCTTTATGAATAGGAACCACTTCAAAATGAGAATGTTTCATTCATGTAAAAATTTTCTTGTTTTATGTCGATTTCACCAGTCTTTGCAGCTTCTCAAGTTTTTACTCTTATTTCTGATCTTTTTTAATATGATTTGAATTGGGCCAGGGCTAGCTAAACATGTACATGTGTATACATTGTACATGCCCGAATTCTAAAGCAATAAAGAGATGGTTCAGTAACTTCAGTTCTTGGAAGAGGTGAAAATAATTGTGAGCCCTGAGCATTATCATTTTTATTATGCAAGTATGAAAGAACATCAGAATGTTTCCTGAAAAGCAAGGCTCTTCAAATGCCTTAATATTCTAAACATGGCATGTAACAGCATACAAATTGGGACAGATTTTTATGCCACATGTACGTTTAGCCCCAACATCTTTCTGTGTACAGTGCTTGTTACTCTACCAAGACTGGGCCAAATTTCTTATCATTTTGATGATTTCCAGAACATTGCAGTGCACACCAATACTTATATGCTAGATGATCAACCTTTTCTCATCGATTCCACACCGTTTCTTTCACAATGCAATCGCATGACCAGAACTCAACTTTATCTTTATTAACTTGAAGGGATTTTCTATTTCCAGCTTGATCTTGCAGCAGGTGTGTAGGTCCCAGCATGGGATTACATTTTATTTTTTAAATTGGCTTTTCATGTAGGATAGCATCATTGTGAAGAAACAAGTTGGATTGTTTTGTAAAGAAAGAAAAAAAAATCCCAGAAAAGGAAGGTGAATTTCCAACTGTACTCAAAGATGGTGAACTCCCTATGGAGTGACCTTCCTGTTCCAGATGTTTGTAACACATTTTGTTTAATAGTCAGTAAGAAATCGGAAATATTGAAAGGATCATACATGTACATGTAATGTAGATCATATTGCCATTGTTCTCACTTTTGAAAGGAAATAATATTAATAAGACATTAAAGGTACTATGTCCCTTTTGCAGCCAACATCAAATTCTGTAGAACTTTGCAGGAATTATGAATAGTCATGTAAAGTATGTCCTATCTGTGAAATTTAATCGTTAGCAGTGTCCTAGTATTCAAATTATGCAAGGAAACCCGTTTACTTTCTAGACTTCACTGTCAGACACTATTGAGTGACTGACTGACATCTTTTTATCTTTGGTATTTAATAGCATACTGTACATAAAATGAGCTGCAACAGGTAGGCCTACATGAGCATTTGTCTACATCAATAACCCACTACTTGTAATGGCCAAAATTAAACTGATTGAATCTTTGTGCAGCACAAAACGTACAACCATTCGGTACAAGGGTCTGAAAATCAGACTATTACTTAGGTGATTGCAATCACTTAAGTCGATTAGACAACTAATGGTCGTTATTTTCCCACAAAAAGCCATTTTCAAGCCCTTTCGTTTTGAGGGAACTTCTAAATTAGTATTGCCTTTTAAATGCCGTTGGAATTTAACCTTTTCATTTTTGGGGCCTGCAAATGGGACATACAGCTGTAGTACCTTTAAAATAAACTGAAAGTGAACTAAATGGACAATGTAGCCAACTCTGCCATAGTTTATTTACTTCATTGTGATATATATCCAACCAAATGTGTAATTTAACCCTACATGTATATCTACATGTATCTCTCTGCGCCGTATGTACATTTACCAAAACTACACTTCTCAAATCTAGCCATCAGCAATACATGTACTGTACATGTACCCATCAGGCATTAAAAGGTACCAAATTCTATGGCAATACTAGATAGGATGAGAAATTGATGAAAATTGAAATTCCCATCAGTTTGATGAATCTGACTTATTGAAAGTGGAAAAGTGAACTACATGTACATGTACATGTATATCACTTAATGCTTGTAATATAATATGATAACTTCATGTACTGTATGAAAACTATACACAACAAGGCATAACATAATAATCTATAGGCCTACAGGTGTACATGTATTATTATCAGTCAATATTTTGTAACCAATGGCAGATTATAGTGTCACAGCTTCATAGACGTGCACATTTTACATTTTTTCTTATTTCACATGTACATGTCTATAGTAGTCCAAATTGTATTTGCTCTAAATTGTAATGTCAGAAGGTCATGATCTGATGGTTCCTTCATTGGCCTCTGCATGAATCATGAATGCAAGAATCCTAGAATCCCAGCATTGTACCCCATTATTTCCCATAATGCACCAGCTGATTGATGAGCACACGTCAGGCTCAGCTGACCTGTGGGTGAATATTAGACAAATATCCAGGCAAACTTATTTTTCTCTCCCAACTAATATTGAGTTAAATATAATTATGTAGCTATTGAAGTCTGAGATGCATAGACTACACATATCACTGCCTCTGTCCCACCTTTGCTTTTAGTTTAAAAGTGGATAGAGACGAAAATTGATAGTCTGTATACTTCAGACTCATTTGAACTTATTTTAATTTGTGATAAGGGAAAAGGTAAATTTACCTGGAAGCCAGACTACAATGTTGATATGATAACCTTCCCTTGATGCCATTGCCAATAGAACCAATTAAGTAACCAAATAAATTTGGCATTGATTCGGATGTCAACACATACAACTGTTGAGCACCAGTACACCTTCCAGTAGAAATTTAGGCCTACATTGAGTGATTTCAAGTTGGGTGTTTATGGCTGGTGTTAGTGTTTAATAAACACTAACACCAGCCATAAACACCGAGATGGAAATCAGCTGGTGTTAAGGCTTTGACCTCTGAATATCGTCAACTTCCGGTAGCTAGTGTTATCGACTATGCAAAAATTGTCGTCTGCTGAACCGACCTTTGTGGCTGGTGTTAATAGTTTACGTACAAATGTCCTATTCACTAACACTAGCCCCTAGGGATTAAGCTAATGTTGATTTCCAGTTCGGTGTTAGTGTTAAGCTATCGATATTGATATCGGTATCGGGCTCTTAATTTCATCAGCAAATTTTAAGCTCGATTTAAGAGCTCTTGACTGCTCTAAACACTAACACTAACACTAACACCCAACTTGAAATCACTCATTGTGCTATAAATATTCAGTACAGTAAATCATGATGATGCAGGAACTGACTGCAGTGAATACAAGAATTTTGTTTGGATGAGTGATTCTACTTGAGGTGCATTCAAGCGACACTTTTTCATCCTAGAAACACGGTTTTCAAAGACGTTTTAGTTTAAAACACGGTTGTGTTCAAGCGATTTCAAGCGATTTTTCATCGGTCGTAAAAAATAAACGCGTTTCAAAACGCAAACATGAAAGCTGAAAAAGATTTGTTTGCAATGTGATTCTGCAGAATCACGGTCAGTAAAAATCACTTGAACGCAACGGAGATCTCAATCATGATTCTATGACGTAATTATCCCTTACGGTTCAAAACAACAGTTGACAGTCGACCGTTAAAAAATTCAGAAAGCGCGTGCCGAAGTTGACCTACATGTACATGTATATACTTCCTGGGTCAAACTGGGCAGTGTGATGCACAGTGGCTGGGCTTGAAATGAGCGAGAATCAGCGTTGATGGAACGATCTCCGGCAGTGACCGTGTTTTGTAATGGCGCTTTGATTTGTGATTCATGTTTGTGATTTTAGCATCAAAAAATCGCTTGAAGGCACCCTTGGAATTACACTTTATTGATAAGGGGAGTAGGGTACATGTATATAAAAGTATGTAGACCTTATTCAGTACTCTCCACATAATCGGGTGAGGCTGGATGGATGGGGCATATTTTTACCCAATTAACAGGAGTGCCCAATTAAGTGAGGAAAGTTATAGTGCATGATCTAATCCAACACCATTAGCATGGGTACCAACCAAAAAATTACTTTTTTTTTTACGGGGGCTCTTTTCAGATTTTCCCTTAAAAAAATAGCCCCCCTTAATAATTTTGCGGTGGCTATTTTGGAGCTAAGGGGGGCATTTTTTAAGGTATTTTTTTTTTAAAACATGAAATTACCCTATTATAACTTCCAAGCAGAGGCAAACATACAAATGTAACATACATAGATTATGTCATGTAGAGTATTGCAGACATTCAGATACCGGTACCCATACCCACGATTTATTCACTTTGTGTTAAACATGTGGTTTACTGTGTGATTTACATATACATGTAAATAAAACTTGTTAAAATAAAAGGAGCATTTTGTTCAACTGTTCGGTTTTCATATCATAACAAAATATTATCACTGACACGCAGGCTAGGAATTAATTTATTTATTGGGGCTACTTTTCCCATTGTCTCAAAAAGTGGGGGCTACTCTTGAAAAAAGGGGGCTACTTTCTTAAAGCCATATTGTAAACTGTAACAATCTGTTGTGTTTTTCCTTAGCCATCATACTGCTAGCGGCCAAATTGGTACGTAATATACTAATATGTAATTTAGTCTTTATTTTCTGTCCAAAATTTTTATCATGATTCATGGACAATGCAATCCCATTAAAAAAGAAATGTAATTCCGTTTAAAATTGTGTTAATTATAACCATTAAATGTCAGTGAATATTTTTACTGTTGTCCCACATACCGATGTAGATCTATTTGTTATAACGAAACATGCAAAATCATTGCCGGATTTTTTTCCCGTATAGGGTCTAGATTCTAATTCTAAAGCCAAGGCAAAGGCCAAAGCTAGATCTAGTTTCATTTCGTAGACAGAAATTGATGGCATCGTATATAAATAATATAATTTAATTAAACAGTTGTAAGACAAAATCTGAGGTATATGACCATCATTTATATATTTATTTACGGGTTTTTATAACAAAATTCAATTTGTGTCTACGAAACTAGCTTTATACCGATTAATACGGGAAGAAATCTGGCATTGATTTTACATGTTTCGTTATAACAAATATATCGGTATGTGGGACAACAGTAAAAATATTCACTAACATTTAATGGTTTTAAGTTATAAATAACACAATTTTAAACAGAATCACATTTTTAAAATGGGATTGCATTGTCCATGATAACAATTCAGGTCAGAAAACAGACTAAATAAACATATTACGTACCAATTTGGTCGCTAGCAGTTCAGCACCGACGGACGGTAAATACTTATTTGCTTCATACTACTACTAGCAGCACGTGCGCTGGAGCTGCGCGCCTTCTATTTCTGTGTATTGTGGATACAGTAGTGTACTATCGTATGCATAATGTGCAGGAAACTACTATGTACTCTGTATTTCCATCGGAAGCCGGGCGCGGCCGGAGCTTAGGATACCTACAGTAGGTACGACCACCGATTCGCTGCAATCACAAAACTTGTTTAAATGTTGATGGAAGTTTCTAGTTTTAGAGTTTGTAGTTTGAACGGAGATTTCACTTAGACACATCAATAAATTAATTTATTAATTCCTAGGGAATATCATTTTATGGCGGGGGCAATTTTTCAACATATATGGATTTTTTTTCGCCCTCGTCTTGATGTTTACCGTGGCGGTTTTAGAGGTTTAGAGGGCGAATCGCCCGTCGCCACCGTGTATTTTTTTCGTTGATGGGTACCCCTTTATCTACATGTATATTACCCTATTATGTGGAGAATCGTGGGGACGTCACATTGAGCATGTACTGTACATCATCCGCTTAAATCACTTCCTGAAAAGCACCCTAAACAAGGATCAAAGTTTAGAGTTGTTTTGATACCATACTCATCTAACATCTCTGTTTTTTAGACCTGTTACAGTATATGCTTTTCACACTGGCAAAATTTTGCTAAGCAAAGTACGGGGTTAAGCAAAACAAGTGTGAAAAGAGCATAACAGGGAATTCATATCTTACACATGTACAGTACATTATTATTATTATTGTATTTTATACCCTAGCTACATGTATTCTCAAAACTTGGCACTCTGCCGCACATTGTTCTGAACGTGTTCATGCTCAAATTGCGCCCAGGAATTGCGATAGGATTTCATTCCACTTTTTTCCCTTTTATCTTTCCCTTGGTATACTTTCAAGAAGGGTAATAATCAAAGCAATAATAAAATGAGCTTTGGAAAGGGTCGAGTATCTAACATTTATAGTAAACAAATATACTTATGAGATAATCTAGCTGCAGAAGAACGTGGTATATGGTGCAATATACATGTAGATACATGTTTTAGGTTGACAAATTAAAAGAAAATGAATTGAGAGGTAGTCTTCTTTATGGTTACTTCAAAATTGAAAACTATGCTCCAAAATGAGGAGAAGGAATGGGTCAACCCCCCCCCCCCACAATATAGGTCATTGAGTGTTCCTGATTTTTGTTGTTGCTAATGTTGACCTTCTGTACTGACTTTCAAAAAATGACATATAAAATGCAACTTTACATGTACTGTACAGTAGGTAGCAAAATTGACGGACAAACAGGATATTGCATGTGAATGCAATCCCAGCGTAAGACTGACTGTTCAGATCAAATCTATATTTAGCGTGCATTTTCTTTGCTTCGTAGGCCTACATACAGTACAGTGTACATCCACTCAAAGTAAATAGTGAGATATATCAGAATCTATATGTACACTGATAACTGTGTGTACATTGCAGTTGTGTGCAGACAAGTGGTAGTATGAACATGATTGAAGCAGGAACATGTCTCTGTTTGATTTTGTTTTCCTTTAAAAATACTTTAGGTATGGATTCTAGTAGGGAAAGAGGTAATAGACAATATAGTACAAGTTTATAGGAGAGAGAGACAGAGAGAGAGAGAGAGAGCTCTGACAACAACATAAAGGGGAAGGGGAAGAGAGAAAGGGAGAGAGATGAGGGCTCTGACAAGAAAAAAGAGGGGGGGGAAGAGAGAGAGAGAGAGCTCTGACAAGAAAAAAAGGGGAAGGGGAAGAGAGAGAGAGAGAGCTCTGACAACAACAAAAGGGGAGGGGAAGAGAGAGAGAGAGAGCTCAGACAACAAAAAGGGGAGGGGGACGAGAGAGAGAGAGAGAGAGAGCTCTGGCAACAACAAAAAGGGAGGGGAAGAGAGAGAGAGAGAGAGAGAAAGGGAGGGAGGGGTAATATAAGGGAGGTAGCTATATATATTTTTGTCAATTTGATATTTGTTGTAGAATGAGAAATGTGGGTCCTGTAGGAGATGATCATGAGATAATGTACACACGAGTAGAGTCGAATTGAGTTTCATGGACAAAGATCTACATGCAGATGGCCGGAGCTCATTTGAGAAAGTCACCTGAAGGTTAAGCTTGTCTGTTGAAAGTGTCATAAAACGCTGAGTACGTACTGTGTGCATTACGTATTCTGTGCACACAGTATATTAAATTGTTTGAATATATATATGGCATAGACGTGTTGGAGATACATGTACGAGGATTTACTACTCGGTGTGCAAATATCAAGATTTACATACTGTATGTAAATTAAGATAACTCGATTGCCTTGTACCCTTAAAAAAAAATTCTTCAGTTTAAAGATTATTTGGTTATCATTTTTACAGTTTTACATGAATGTTCTTTACAACACAGCTATATTTTTATTACCGGTATGTATTAAATTAGTCAAATCCCTTATGGCTCTAAACAGACAATTTTATCTACATGTATGCATGAATATCATAATTTATTGAGACATGGATTGCTTTTCACATTAACTACTTAATATTTGTATTTTCATGTACTACCATTCAGATTTTTTTCTAGCTAGTTCTGGCATTTACTTTTTGCGAAACAGTATGCTTAAAGGGATCCGGTAACTTTGTTTCAGATTCTGAAACAAAATCCTGGATTTAGCTCATGCTGCAATGATAATTATAAACCTTTAGGTCAGTCGGGAACCCCATGACTTTTACAAGCCGATCTCCTGTCTGATTATCAAGATATTTATGATTGGAAATCGAAACCAAATTTTGCGTTTTCATAACGGTTTTAATAACACTACAGTCTAGTAGGGAAAACGAGTATGGTAAAACTGGTCACTCAAAGATTTTTACTTTTTGAGGCACTTCTTGATCATTTTGAAGCGCGATTTTTTTTTAGGGCTTCAATATTACACCATATCACAGACACTGAAAAACACGTATAGCCGTGCATCTCAGATTTAACATTGTTAAACGATGCCTTTAATACACTATGTGCATTACTGTATTATGGCAAAGCAGGCCCCTTTAATAAGGCTTGTTATGGTATGACGCGTTAAGCCGCAGTAAAAAAGCCACTGCGTTTTTTAATGTGTATAATCAAGGCTCGATCCACACTAACTTTTCAGGAAGGGTGTCCCGGATTGACCTTTTTATGGTTTCTGTATGCATGAACCCTATGGGAAAATGTCATTATTTGGGGGATCCGGGCTTGGATTTTGAGCACCCGGGCTTGGATTTTGAGCACCCATGTGCCCCAGGCGCCTGTTAGTGTCGAGCCTGGTAAAATGAATGGCAACTGTGTGCAACAGAAGACTTGTTGAGCTCTAGCTGTGTTATAAATTTCAGAAAAGCGAAGCGTATGACACTCTACGTCATATACAACATATGTTTGTCATATCTGAACGAGCCTTTATTCAGGAGGAAAAGGATTTTTTTGTTGATATCCGCTAATGGTCTCCTCGATGACCTGAACAGACCTGAAGTAAGCGACAAATAGGATCCAGTCTGAACTGGTTTTTGACTAGTCTACCTTCTGAAACACTTTGCAGGACATGACCTGTCTGAGAGCTGTGAGTCAGTCAAGGGGAAAGCCTGTTCGAATATGTCATAAATTTTCATACCGTATCATCTTTAATACTGATAAGCTATACACTTAACCTGTCGTGACATCGCAGCAGTCTTCCATCATTTTGATCAACTCCGACTTTACCTATCTATCATGAATGTCAACAGCAGGAGTACATTGTACAAGATGTACTTGAACATCTTATCAATTTAATCAGTAATCATCGCCTAAAGGAAGTGGTGACAAAGAGTCCTTGTACAACGTACTAGCTACTCATCCTTTTTTCCTTCCTTTTTCCTTCTTTTTTTGGACATGAATTGCACAATTGATTGTACTTGGCAAAGAAAATCACTTTACAGTCATGCCCTACAGGTGATTTTTTTCAGAATAATGTCACAAAAGTTCAGGTTCAGGGGGAGGAGAGGGGATGGGGGGTGGGCTGGTTCAGGCACAAGTCTTAAAATTCTGTGACCAGCAAGGAAGCAAAAAGCAAAAAGTTATTATATTTGTTAAATGTCTCTCTTTTGGTATCTAAATTTGGTAGGGGGGGGGGCGAATTGAGAGCACATTTCTTTTTCTTAAACTCGTGAGCACTCATGTGTTCCAGATTGGGATGTCCAAGGGAGCGGGAGGGGGAGGAGTAGGGGTAAATGCCCCTTTAGATTCACCACTGAATATTTTGAAAACATGCATATATGCAATATGAAAGACCCTGGAAAGACTAAACATACTACACATACAATACCTTGTATTCAGAATTACTTAATATGGTCTGCAGATGAAGACTAAAATGTGATTAGGTGAATGCGTCATTGAGATGGATCCATGAACCTGTTATAGTATTTTACCTGTAGGCCTACCTGTACTTTATGTAGGGTGACACTTGCTGTTGACCTGTTCAAAGAATTTTTCTTTTATTTTGCTCTAGAATCTGTCTACATTTGCCTTCCCCTATATTCAAGCTAAGACGGAATTTGCTTTGGAAAATGTCAAACAGAACATTCAATATATTACTAGGTAGCAATAAGTATAATTATGCTGCAAGGCCTTGGAATAAATCTTTCTATTTTACTGTCAAAATCATTGAATATTTGTTGTACTTTTACCTTTTATTATGTGACATTTGCCTGACTACTAAGTATTTTTTTATATCTGGTATTTTGAGAGACAGTTTATATTATTAAAAGTTATTCCCTGTTATAAATTGTATTTTACTCATAGATTTTCAATGCCAATATTTTATCTACATACATGTACATGTATACTTGAAATTGTTTAATATACCTACAGTGTTTTTAAATGCAATATAACTTTCAATGTAATTCACGTTTTGTTTGATCTCTTGTGTAATAAGTATTCAAGACAAATTAGACAATGTGAACATGCTCAATTCAGCCTTTGGCTGCGATGCATTGTACTCAATAGAGACCAATATTGAATAGACCGGTTTACTAACATCAAATGTTAGGCATACTTTTTAAACAAAGGTTGTTCTTGACAACCTGAACGCTTGCCTGACATAGCAGCAAATATTGTATGCAGACCGAATTCAAAGTATTGTAGTTCATTCATTAACAACAGGTTAATGTAATAACTTGTCACTAGGTCCTCAAGAAAGAAACATCCATGAATTTGAGTATGTTAGTAAACTGGTCTGTTGAAGTTGAATTTTGCAATATTTGACTTTTTTAGCAATTTTGGGGACCCAATTCCGTAACTTGCATTCTTGTTCATGAGTGAATGAAACCTGCTTAACCTATTTTTCCAATCATTCCTCTTTTTCCACAGATTCTTTTGCCCAATAAGGACGACATCTGGCCTCCAATGGCCCTGAGATTTTGCGAGACACGCCCCCACACCAGGCAACTAATCACAGACTTTGATATGCGTGACGCCCACAGGCAGTCGCAGCAACAAGAACAATCTTTTAATTGTGACACGAGTAATCACGAGCAGCAATAACGTGATGAGTGCGCGAGGAGATTTGTGAAAGCTTTATTATATACCTCAGCAGAAGGGGCTATTTATTTATATCGTGTGTGATCTTCATGTCTTTTTATACTGTGAGTATAATTCTTCACCGGTTAAATAGATGATATACATGTATTATGCAAATCAATTCCTTGAATGCCGTGAGCGCCGAAATTGGTAGCCTAGCATAGCCGGGTAATATTGGAGCGCCTTGAGCACCTTGCAAGGTGGATACGTGCGCTATAAAAGAATCCAATATTATTATTAATGTTATTATTATTATTACTCTTTGTTACGTCTTGAGGCACATAGGGAATCATTACTCATTTAATTGATCATTATAAAAAGAAAAAAAAATGAACTAGAACTCGAATGAGTCTAGGGAAATTGTGTCACAAGCATTCTTTCTTTCTAACGTTCTAGACATTGGCAGTTTCAAAACACTTAAACAGCTTAAACACTCCTCTGTTTACGACTTTATTTTATGTATTTAAAAAAAAATTATTGTATTTTTTATAACATAATATTCTTACTGTCAATTTACCATTGTCAATATTCTTTGCTACTAAAAGGCCAAAGATTATCATTGCATTGATTTGTCTGTCTGTTTTTCTACATTATACAATGTACATGTAGGAATTCCCTTTCAAGTATCAAATGTCTTGTTTACAAGCTATGCATTACATTAAAGTTGTGCTTGAGACAGACAAGTGGAAAATTTTACCCATTTTTCTCGTTATTTTCTTCTCTATTTTCAGAGTTCAAGTGCTGTCTTGCCTTTGCACAGTCATTATTCTCTTTGAGAGAGAATGCTATAGTCCTCTTTATACAGTCCTCAATTAATCAACCAATCAACTCCTTGTGATAATCGTGGCAATAATTAGCCACGTACCATGCTACAGAGTTCCTGATTGGTCAATATCACCTTCACCCCTCCATTCATCCAATCAAATTGCACGGCATCAACATCCCCTCATCCAAGGTAATTCATCATTGAATTCATCCAACGCAACTCCCGATTGTCCAATTTTACATCGATTTGAGCCCAAGAACCAATCATGGTTGGCCTACCACCGACTGATATCAAACCAACCGTGGCTGTGAAGCTGGCCAGCGCTGGGCTGGGAGGATGCATAGCTGATATGATCACCTTTCCACTGGACACAGCTAAAGTGCGCCTACAGGTGAGATATCCACAATAGTCTCTTCCATCTACAATACTCCCTCCCCCTCCTTTAATAAGTAGAGCTAACGGTAATCCGTTAAATTGTACAGGATTAAAGGGTGGACTATGATTTAATAAGGATAGTTCCATATGCTCAAATTAATACCAAAATCTTCATTTAATTCTTTATTGGAATAAGACCGGCCTTAGAATTTTCATTTAGATGTGAAGCAAGAGCCATGGCAACTGCACTGTCCTGTAAAATTGTGTTGTTTTATTACTCAGTCATTATGGTGTATATGTGTACATACAGTGTATATGTGTTGGTACATGTATGTTGTCAATACTGTTAAACCAATTGATTACTAAAGTTATTGTTAACAACTACATATGTAATTGGACCTTGCACATGTATACATTTGAACTGAAAATGTAATTGTCCCCATCTAGTTAATGCCTTCTAGGAAATATTATCCACATTGCTCCCCTACCTATTGCCGTCTTTTTTTAAGGAAACTGTTATAATGATTGAATGAAGGAGTATTTTGCATAAACAATTTTCCCCTTTTTTTCCTATACCATCCAGATACAAGGAGAGAGTGGAACCGACCTGAAGAAATCATCAACACAGACGGCCGGTAAAGAACTACGGGCCAGCTTCCGGTACCGGGGCGTCTTTGGCACGATATGGACCATCATCCGCCAAGAGGGCCCTCGGGGGCTCTACAACGGTCTCATCCCAGGACTTCAGCGCCAGATGTGCTTCGCGTCGGTCCGCATCGGTCTCTACGACTCTGTCAAAGGCTTCTATGCAGGTGCACAAAAAAGTGGTGCGTGGGTTGGAATTTGCCTTGCACTCTAACACCTGGCTAGCTTTAGATTTCCATATATTTATATCAGACCTGCACAGGGCCCATTGCATAAAACAATACCATTGATGGTAACTTTGCCATTAAAGGCAACTACCATGGTAACAGGGCTCAACAGCCAATCAAAATCAAGGTTTCCATGGTAGTTACCATTGATGGCAAAGTTACCATCAATAGTAAGTTTTGTGCAACGGGCCCCAGATCAACTTGAGACTTGCTGGAAATAAAGTAAGGTCTGCAAAGTGGTGAAACATCTGTGCAGGTCTGAGGAAAGATCATGCATGGGTTAGATTCTGACTTGCTTACTAAAAACTGCTACATAATCTTGCTTCTGATTTCCATATACAGTCAAACCTGCTTTAGTGACCACCTGTCTACAAAGACCACATTTTTTGTTCCCTTGAAAATGGTTTCTCATTGAAGCATGTACTAAAGGAACCTGTCTACAAAGACCACTTTATTTATTTGTACCTTGGGCGGTCGTTATAGACAGGTTTGACTTATCTAATAGTAGACTTGCACGTACCTTCTGCATCTAAAGTAAGGTCTTCATCACGGTAAAAGCAATTTATGCAGGTCTCTTGAAAGTTGGAGCGATTAGAACTTTTCTTGCTTTCTAACAAATGCTACGTAATCTTGCTTTTAATTTCCATATATTTAAATGTACATGGACACCTCCATGTACGGAAGACCTTCTGCATCTGAAATAAGGTCTTCAACATGGCAAAAGTAATATATGCAGGTCTCTTGAAAGTTGGAGCAATTAGAACTTTTCTTGCTTTCTAACAAATGCTACGTAATCTTGCTTTTAATTTCCATATATTTAAATGTACATGTACACCTCCATGTACGGAAGACCTTCTGCATCTGAAATAAGGTCTTCAACATGGCAAAAGTAATATATGCAGGTCTCTTGAAAGTTGGAGCGATTACAACTTTTCTTGCTTTCTAACAAATGCTACGTAATCTTGCTTTTAATTTCCATATATTATAATGTACACCTGCATGTATGGAAGACCTTCTGAAGTACGGTCTGTGACTCGGTAAAAGCACTCTAAAAAGTGTCTTTAATTGTAAAGGTTAGGTTAGGTTAGGTTAGATACTGTCTTGCTTCCTAACCACTTTGCTTTTAATACAAAACAGGGTTGTCACTTTTTAAACATTACATCTTTTTAAATAGATAAATTAAAGTATGAATGAATGAATAAATGAATGAATGAAAAGAAAAGAAAAAATTAATATAAATATATATATATATATATATATATATATACCCTAGTCATGCGAAAAAAAGAAGAAAAAAATTCTGAAGTTGCACAAAGGATATTTTCTCGCAAACAAACATTTAAAATCTGCCATGGACAGGATATCATATTTATGTATGCCCTGTTAATAGCTTGTTTGTTTGATAACAAACATCTCTGGAATTGTGCTATTACTTGTATCTATTACTTGTATCTATAGTCTTTTATACGCACATATATTGTCTATTTTTACTCTGAAAATATAGAGTAAATATAGTAAAAATCATTACAAGACCTACGTGTACATGTACAATCCACTATACTCTCCGACACCACACCCTTACTTTTATTCATGTATGAGAATTGGAAGGGTGTAAAGTCTGTGTAATCCTATAACATTATGTTTGCGAAGGTGTGCCATGCAAAAATTTAGCGTAAACTTCAGTATCCGTAGCAGGTCATGCCTACATGTATGTACTGTGAACATGATATGCTATACCTGCAATTTATTTAGCCAGGCTACATTATCTAGTGGCTTTTGCACTATTATACAGTAGGATTAGAAATGATATGGCTTTCGAAACTAGCTTTACCCAGCAGCTTCTAGGGTGATATAATTTTTGCTGGCAGTTGATTTCCTGTTTATGTTGCTTGTACCTTCACAATATCCCTGCATTCCTGAATCATGAACTACATGTAATCCCCTCCTTCTCCTCCCCCTCCTTCTCCTCCCCCTCCTTCTCCTCCCCCTCCTTCTCCTCCCCTCCTTCTCCTCCCCTCATTCTCTCCTCCTTCTCCTCTCATTCTCTCTCTCTCTCTTTTCTTTCCTTCTCTTTTTTACACTTTCTCTCTCTTTTTTAACTTGTCTTCTTTTTTACTCCTTTTCTTTCCTTCTTGCTCTTTCTTCATTTCTCTCTGTCTCAGACTCTTGGTCTGTAAGTCTGTATAATCAACATGTATGTATCTACATGTATCTAGCTATCTTTCTTATCTTGACTTTCTTGTCTCTCTGTCTGTCTGTCTCTCTCTCTCTGTCTGTCTGTCTCTCTCTGTCTGTCTCTCTCTCTGTCTCTCTCTCTGTCTGTCTGTCTGTCTATCTGTCTGTCTGTCTCTCTCGCTCTCTCTTTCTGTGTCTCTGTGTCTGTCTCTTTCTCTCTCTCTCTCTCTTTCTCTCTTTCTCTCGTTCTCTCTGTCTCTGTCTCTTTCTCTCTCTCTGTCTCTCTCTCTGCCCTGTCTCTTTCTCTCTCTCTGTCTCTTTCTCTTTCCCTCAAATTCCCAATTTCCCACAAATTACAGATGAATTATGTGCACACATACGCAAACAGAAAAAAGAAAGAAAGAAAGACTTGAAATCTTTGGGAAATATTATACGTTAAATACATACAAACATGTAGATATATACAGCTGTCACGGCTCTATTCATTGTACTGTATATTAGATCACCCAAATGCCCCCACGTACAAGACTACCCATTTGAGTGTACAGTACAATTTATCTTTATGGCTTTACACTGCGGTGTGTATAGTGCTATGAATGATTGATTAGATATACACTTCATATCGAGAACACACAGGTTGCTATGGAAACAACATGGGTCACCAGGCCTTTGCCGATCTTCATTGATTTCCTTGTCAAAACAACAACCTGCGGAAGAGAAGAGAGCATCCATGTATTCTTAATTGAATTGAAAATATTTGTGTCCATGTTTGGGGCTGATGGCAAACCCACATGTTTTTTTTTTCTTCAATTTGAGCGGAACCCAACCCAGTTTGAAATCACACACCAATTCTGTTAAAGGGAATGGGTAATTTTATCTCAGATTCTGAAACAAAATCCTGGATTTAGCTCATGCTGTAATCATAATTATAATCCTTTAGGTCAGTCAGGAACCCCATGACTTTAATTACAAGCCGATCGCCTGTCTGATTATCAAGATATTTATGATTGGAAATCGAGATTTTATTTTTCGTTTTCCTAACACTACAGTCTATTGGGGAAAATGAGTATGGTAAAACCGGTCACTGAAAGATTTTTACTTTTTGAGGCACTTCATGATCATTTTGAAGCGCAATATTATATATCACAGACACTGATGACACGTAGGGCCATGCATCTCATATTTATAACATTGTTTAAACGATGCCTTTAAGTTTCCATACAGAATACACTTTACATGTAGATGTAGATCAGTGAAGGTTATAGATGCACACCCCCATCTCAATAAGCTACAGCAAAGAATAAGAAGGTATACCGGTACTACTACATGTATACCAGGGGGGTGTTTCACAAAGACTAAGATCGACTTTAAGTTGGACTTAAGTATAACAGGCCGTTCGTGCCATTGTTTGCTCTCACCATTGGTCTCTCAATTATGATCTATAGATAATATATTTTCCTTTAATAATGAATTATCAAAAATGTAAGTTTTGTAGATTTTTACCATGATTTGTACGTCCCTTGAGAGACCAATGCCAGTAAATGATGAGAGCAAAAAATGGCATGAACGGCCTGCTATACTTAAAGTCCAACTTAAAGTCGATCTTAGTCTTTGTGAAACACCCCCCAGTACAAGTACACATACAACATGTAGTACCGGCAATTTATGTGGAAATGTCTCAACATACTTCTTAGAGATGGTACATGTATTATATACAAGTGTCGTGTGTATAGAGGTGAAAATATACTTGTACAGTCAAACCTGCTTTAGTGACCACCTGTCTACAAAGACCACCTGCCTATAAAGACCACCTGCCTATAAAGACCACATTTTTTGTTTCCCTTGAAAATGGTTTCTCATTGAAACATGTACTAAAGGAAACTGTCTCTACAAAGACCACCTGTCTACAAAGACCACTTTTTGTGTTTCCCTTGGGCGGTCGCTATAGACAGGTTTGACTGCCATGACCGTATACACTTTAGATTTGCATCTACATGTACATGTGCCTGTACATGTAATATTTTTCTGTAAGTTTGGATTAGTGTTGATGTATACATGCATGTATAGTGCAATATGAGATAAAGTGTTGAAAAAACGTTCTCAAAACAATTTAATAACGATGCAATATTCCCCAGTAGTCAATACAAAATATGAGAAAACAAAGGTTTGATAACATGAATTTTATTCATGTAGCCCCTGGAAATTATATTTTATCCGTACTAAAGTGTACATGTGCTTTTCGGATACATCAATTTTATCTTTATTCTTTGACTTTTAAATTTCTTCTATAGAATATGGTGGTGTTAACATCTTTACGAGAATCAGTGCGGGTATCACAACCGGAGCATGCGCGGTCCTCACTGCCCAACCCACGGACGTTGTCAAGATTCGTCTCCAAGCACAGGGTAATGCAGTTCTAAATGGCGCCCCCAAGAGGTACACTGGTGCTATTAACGCCTACCAGACCATCGCGAAGGAAGAAGGAGTTAGAGGGCTCTGGAAAGGTTAGTTAGAAGGGTCAGAAATACACCCCTTGAAGGGGAAGTCCACCCTGATAGGAGCAGAAAATAGGAGGAACAGGTCAGTGAAAGTTTGAGCTAAATCTGAATAAAACTTGGAAAGTTATGAATTCTTTAAGGTGTGATCGACGAAACATAAATTGGCAACTCTGTGACATATCTTGCGAGGTCTCCTCTGTACTAAAAACCTTCGAAAATTTATATTTTCCCTTTAATAAGAACATTTTCAATCATACTAAATATATTTATTGCAAACCTGTTTTTATACAACCCTTGTATGAAACAAATCTATTCCGTCATCAATAACTTAGAAAACGAAAGTTTAAGAAGTTTTCTGTACAGAGCAAATTAGAGAGGAGCTGGTAAGATACGTCATACTGTTGGCAATTTGTGTTTCACTGATGACAACTTCAAAAATTCATAACTTCCATATTTTGAATCGGATGTTGCTCAAACTTTCACTAATTTATTTGTCTCATTTTTCTACTTTTATTAAAAGCAGCTTAATATCAGGGTGGAATTCCACTTTATTTCAGGGTAAACAATATGTTCCTTCTAGGTTGGAGAATTTTGAAACTAAGGTAGGGTCCAGGGTTGAAGTTCTGAATATTGCTACGCTTGGAAATTGAAAGCAGAGCAATTGTGGGTAGAGCTTCTGTTGTACAACCTATATTCAAACTGAACTTAATGTGGTTTGTGTATTTGATGTACATCACTTTGAGGAGGCACGATGGCTCAGTGGTAGAGCAGTGGTCTCGTAACCGGGAGGTCCCTGGTTCGAAACCAAGTCAATGTGCTTGTGCCCTTGGGTAAGGCATTATTCCTCATTACCAAGGCCCTCGGAGGGGACTGAAAGCCGTTGGTCCCCTGGTTGTTTACTTACAAGCATATACATGCTTTCATAGCAGTCAGGTAGAACAATCATCATCAAACATCAAATAATATTAGTACAGGTTAATGAGAGAAAATGCTGATCATGTCAACAAGTCTTTAAAGGCATCGTTTAACAATGCCAAATCTGAGATGCATGGCCCTACGTGTTATCAGCGTCTGTAATATGGTGTAATATTGAAGCCCTAAAAAAAATTGCGCTTCACAATGATCATGAAGTGCCTCAAAAAAGTAAAATTCTTTGAGTGACCGGTTTTACCATACTTATTTTCCCCAATAGACTGTAGTGTTATAAAAACCGTTGGGAAAACAGATTTTTGAAATTTCGAATTCCAATCATAAATATCTTGATAATCAGACGGGCGATCGGCTTGCAAACGTCATGGGATTCCTGACTGACCTAAAGGTCTATAACTATGATTGCAGCATGAGCTAAATCCAGGATTTTGTTTAGAATCTGAGACAAAGATACCCAATCCCTTTAATAGAATACAAATTAAGTGCTGTACTACTTCTAAAAAATAAAACAGGAAAATCAAAACACCCCAAACAATCATTATCTGAAGAATTGATGAAGAAAAGTTCTGTGGAGTTACAGAATGGCTACATATAGAGAAATTGTGTAATTGTTTGAATTTCATACCTGTATAATGAATGTAAATATCCTCTTTAAAAATATACCCATTACATATGTGTGTATTATATTAAACATACATGTACATGAACATGATTATTTTAAATCAACAATGTTTTCTAATTGTGTGCTCAAATTTTTTTCAGTTAGGTTTCTGAGTACACCTAAATTGTATCGATGTCCATCTCTTTTTAGGAACGATGCCCAACATTGTCCGAAACTCTGTCGTCAACGCCAGCGAAGTCGTGGCCTATGATCTCATAAAGGAGGCCATCCTTACACGCAGATACCTCAAAGACGAGTTCCCCTGTCATTTCATCGCGGCGTTCGGTGCAGGCTTTGTCACGACGTGCGTCGCAACCCCCGTGGACGTGGTGAAGACGAGATTCATGAATTCTAGCCCCGGTCAGTATCGGGGAGCCACGGAATGTGCAACTCAGATGTTCCAGAAAGAGGGTCTCTTAGCTTTCTATAAAGGGTAAGAATATTGAATTATTCATTCATTCATTGACCGGACTGATGAACTGAGCTATCAAATTTATTTTGTTGTGTGTTACCTCCTTTCATCAGCGTGCACTTTGTGGAAATTATAGAGCGAGGCCATATTGTGAATATTTTTGACATTAATTTCACTTTTCCGCACGTGTGTACATTTTTTTCTGTCTTCTAATCTGAGGCATATTCATTCCCCTGTAAACAGCTGTCAAATAAAAAAAAACAAATCATGATTCATAATCGTACCTCTAGATTCAACAAATCAAGCACGTTCCAAAAAAAAATTTATTTGTCTGTAATTTTAATCATAAAAATATTCAATAAGTGGATTCCAAATGACCATGTCTGCCACGTAATCGATTCCTAAAATTATGGTTTCATTTGGGTTGCCATGGTAATTATTTCTCGTATTTTTCAAGTACTCTCATGAATTTATTTTAATAAACAATTTTTGATTTAACGAATATTCACATAATTATTCTTATTCTAATTTTCTTTTCAGATTCACGCCACAATTTTTGCGACTGGGTTCCTGGAATATTGTGATGTTCGTATGCTACGAACAGCTCAAACGAGCCATGATACTGTCCACGCAACACAACTAAAGACATGTACCATCGCCTCAACGACGCCGTTTCGCCTACCAAGCATCCGAACTTCAGTTGTTGTTCTGCTCATGCCAAACATCCCAATCATGATTGATTGCTTTGAGTCGAGTGCAGAACGCAGTTAAACCTGTCTATAAAGGCCACCTACGGGATAAAAGGAAAAGTGGCCACTGTAGACAGGTCGCCTTTCTTTAACAGATTGTAATATCTTTGTAGATGGACGAAATATCGGTGTCCACTTGGAGAAAGGTGGCTTTCATAGAGAGTTGACCGCTGCGGCAAGTGACCTTTGTAAAGAGGTGAGCACTATAGACAGGTGGCCTTGATACAGAGGTCACCACTGTAGACCTGTGGCTGCTATGAAGATTTGTCCACTGTAAACAGGTTTAACTCTATTTGCTTCATACTGTCTGGAAACACTCAGTATTTTGCCTCAATGTCTCTTGCTTCCGAGGTTCTGAATGTTTCTAGGCTTTGCATGGACACATGGACTATTCCATTTCAGTATTAGGAATGGGTATTAAATTGCATTACGAGAAGCCGGATGGACAATTATTGAAATGAAATTTCCTCAATTATTTGCCAATTACATTATATTCATACATTATGTATGTTTGTAACCCCTTCTCTGTAAATTTAAAAATCATATGTACATGCTGTAGTCATCGTTATGTATAATAATGATGATATATATATATATTTGATTTGCCTGGAAAATACATAGATATACATCTATGAACACCCTGCATATCACATATTCAGTAATGCCCACATGCAGCAATGTTGTAGAGTTTATTACACCCCGGATGAGAGAGGCATTTGTAGATGAAATGCATCGTTAAAGGGCATGAGCACAAGGATGGGGATTGAATCCAGGACCTTATAATTGAGATTAAAGAGTATGAACCACTATACCACATTAAATCTAGAATGCTGTTAATGATGCATACATGTAGTTGACCAACATTTGTTGATGAAATGTACTTTTTTATTTTTATTTTTTGATTTCAGTTTTGGTAATTATGCTGACAGATTTGACCTTTGTTTCTAGTTTTACACAGTTATAAAAGTTATATGATGCTCATGTAACTTCTGTTAGAAACCAACAAACAAAAATTGACTAAATAAAAAACATGCCCTTCAGTTGCTTTATAATTACGTTTCATGGAACTTTGAAATAAAATGATTTGAAATGTATAATAATAATGATAATAATGATGGCGAGTTCTTGTATGGGGCTTATGTCTGTCAGACTTGACACTCCTGGCGCTCCACAATTATTACCCTGGCTTGAGAAATATTGAAATATTAATCAAAATGCTGCAATCTGAATGGACAGGCACAAGAGTAGGCAATGGATTGCTGAGTTTTAAGAATCTTACTAAATCAAGCTTTACGCCCTATTGCACATCTATGAATATTACATTTATTACAATAAACTGGTTCGTTGATGTACATGTACGTGCTTATGCAATTTATTCAGAGTATATTTTTGCCTGCACAACTAATGGCATTTTCAGGATAAATATTTTTGTAATGCTCATGGGGTTTCTAGGTGATTGTATAAGGCATATAATAATAGTAATGGAAGCATTTGATGTTTAGATCTATTGACTGTTTCTATGAAATTTGGGTTTGCTCAGTAACGTGTTATTGTGTGAACACACTTCCCTCACATAAACAATCCTAATGTATACAGTTGTAGATACACCTTACACACTCTCTACACCAGTGGTATCACGTGGCAATTAATGTATGTACAGAGGGATGACCTAATAATCATCACATAATGACAAGTATAATTGCAGGGTTCACTCCAGTGCAAGTAACAAGCGTAGAAAATTTAGGGGGGGGGGGAATGCCAAATGACATTTCCAAGGGAAAAAATGCCAAAGGAAAATTCTCCTGACAGGGGTACTGACAAGGGTTATAAATATGTCAATCTTACATGTACTTTCAACCTCAAAAATTGTAATGGTCCTATCAAAGCACCCTGTGGGATGCCACAAATCCATATCTATGACAGCTTGGACCAAGGGTTTAAAAAATTTCGCCTGAGAAGCCTGTGATAAGAACAATATTATAATCTTACATAAAATCAAATTTATGTTCTTTTTAATAAAGTAAAAAAGATAAAGAGAAATTGAATATTGTGGAGATACAGAAGAAAAAAAAAGTATTGAAATTAGTGAATATCAACTCATTGCTTGTAAAAGGCTGTTTATAGTTTTCCCAATTTTCTTTAGATGCCATTTATTTAAGTTACGGCATAGGATGTTTTACAACTGAGATCATGTTATTTTTGCATTATTTGCATGATTAATAAATGTTTTTGATATTGTTATAATTGCAATTCCCATTTGAAGCAGCAAATTTGCAAAACTTTGGGATGTTTGCATGGATAATGAGACATTGTGAAAGAAATTCATTAAAGCGAATCATTGGAGTCAGTAATTTGATCTCGTCCAATGTTTTTAATGCACAAAATAGTGTGAATAACCTTAACCTTCATTTTGGAAAGAAGGGCATTTAACAGGGTATTTTCTTAATTGTGTGATTGTACAAATTATTTTATATGCTATTGTGCGTGTAATTGAACATTGAAAGGTATGTACAAAATGCCAGTTTGTTGTATTTATTGTAGTGCAATGAGAGCTATGTGGACACAACAGACGTAAAAGGTGACAAAGAATAGACCTGGGCCCATTGCATAAAACTTGCCATTGATGGTAACTTTGCCATCAATGGCAACTACCATGGTAACAGGGCTCAACAGCCAATCAAAATCAAGGTTCCCATGGTAGTTACCATTGATGGCAAAGTTACCATCAATGGTAAGTTTTGTGCAATGGGGCCCAGGCCAGTTAGTGGTTAGCTTTGGTACAAAGGACCCCCAAATATCCACAGATCTTTTACACATGGAGATGTCCCATTTTGTGCATTTTAGAATGATCACTCCCAAAGTCATGGATGTGCTTTATGAATACCTTTTGTTTGCTCTCTTGAGACGAATACTTCCACCTGTGTATCAGAGAATGGGCTGTAGGTATATAAATGAAATATTAATACATACATGTAGCTTTCATAAGCATGAATCCAGTATTTGTCTCGATGGGTTTTCCAATTTTGGTACAAATGATCTTTATTTGCCCATGCACAGAATGTATCTACGAACTGGCTTATTTGTCATGCTGTCAGAGAAGTGATTACTGTTTCAATTATTAGCTTGACTGTTACTTATTATTTGATATAGCAGTCCACAGTTTTTTCTTAAAACTCCCTTGTAATTTTCTATTGAAGAATTCACAATAGTAGAAGTTTGAATGGTAGAATGGTTTAATTATTTGTAGGGAGGATCTGTGAGAATTTCACACATACTCAACGTATATATATATATATATATATTATATAATCATGATCTTTAATTTGTAAAATTAAAAAATATGTCACAGCAACCTTAAATTGTGGGTTTCAGGAAAGGTAACATGTACTTTTTCATGTATAATAAGGGTGTTTTATGGTATATTGTCTAGCACTTGGGGTAATATTTAATTAATTAGCAGAGGAAACTACTGAAATGATATATGTACAAATATGTTTTATTGTTGAATGTATTAACCATGTAGTTCATGCTTTTATTATATATTTTATAATTTTAATCTATGAAAAGGAATGTCATATTTGTAGTGCAATCTAACTTGAAGCAAAGGATTCGTGATTTATTAAGAATTGGAATTGGAATGAATGAATCCCATGTATTTTGGTAGAAAAAAAGAAAAATCCTGCTCATGAATTCTTGGTTGAACCATGGATACATGATTTTATGTTGCTGAGTTAAAAGTATTCAGCAGTTATATGTATGAATGTGTGTATGACGTAGATAAAATATGTTGTAGAATTGTGTAATAATAATAATAATTCGCACAATATTTTATAAAGCGAGATGTGTCGTATGTGTTATCGGTTAAAGAGATATATTTAGTGGTCTGGTAAAAATTATAACTACTGTCCTTGTGATTACACCTGCATACTTGTGTAAATTGTGCTCACTAATTATTTTACGATGTGTAAATAAGATCTTATTTTGTGCATTATATGCATTATAATGATTAAATGAATAAAATTGCATTGTTTTTATTGCTCAATATAGCTCAGTTTGTGTGTTTTCATGAACAAGGTGTGTTTTAAGGATGTATAATTATGTACATTATCTGTATTTGTAAACTTATTAATTTGTATGTGTTTTAAAATCTCTTATTTTTCAAAACTGAGAAAGGGAGAGGGGGCAGGGAGAGGGGCAGGGGTAAGGAGGAAGAGAGAGAGAGGAAATATGAGGAGAAAGGGTAAGAGAGAGAGAGAGAGAGAGAGGGAGTAAGAGAGAGAGAGAGAAAGAGAGAGAGAGAGAGAACCCATTAATAAAATTATTGTAGAGAGAATGAGCTGAAAGAGAAATAGAGGGGAGAGGAGGCAGAAATTGGGGAGATCCGCACCGGGACAGAAATAAACAGAATAGTGGAGGAATTATGAGAGAGAGAGATGACGGATACAAAGAGAAATGCATGAAAGAAGGAGATGATATATATATATATATATATATATATATATATATCCGAGATAGTGTAGATTTCTTGAATCATCTATACCTGAAAAAATTGACGATAATAGTTTTTAAGTTATGTTTGATGTTAACAGTCTTTATACTAATATTAATCATAAAGTTGGATTAGATGCTATTCTATATTGATTGGAAACATATCCTCAAGAGTTGAAAGCTAGAATAACCACAGAGTTTGTTCTAGAAGCCATTGAATTGATACTGCGTAATAATGTACTCCAATTTAATGGTACATTATATGAACAACTCAAAGGAACAGCAATGGGAACAAAAATGGCCCCATAATATATGCAAATATGTTCCTCGGTTATCTAGAAAAACAACTTTACGAAAAAGTAGAAGAACTCATTTCAAAGAAGCCAGATTATATGTGGAGAAACATTGGCTGTGATACCTCGTTGATTTATAATATTGAAAAAAAGAGTTTGGAGACATTAAAGTATTTTGCAATATCCTGCAAAATCTAAAGAAATAAACCATAATCTGGCAACAAGATTTTGTACAATTGTATCGAATAAAGAAGTGAGAGAAAGAAGATTAATAGAATTAGAATCCATGCTAACGCTTCGGAAATATCCGGGGAAAAAACTTAACAGTGTAGGTACCGTATACAAAAGGCACGTACTACAATATAGAACAAAATGTTTTGAAACAAACAAAAAATGAAACAAATCAAGAAGAAAATATAGTTTATGTATCTATAAATACAAACAAACGTTTCCCCTTTTAATTAACCAAAGATTCTCATCTTTAAAACAGTATTTGGGAAAGCAACATAACGTTTCAAATTATATATGTTTCAAGTAGCAGGCATGCAGTCACCGAATTTAGAGAAACTGTTGACCTCAGCCTCATTGGAACGAAGACAAGAGCCCGAACTCAAAATGTTTCGATAAGCGGTGTAAAACGTACCCATATATATGTCCAACACTGATACAATTATTTTTAACAGTGATGGAAATTAAAAATGTTCAAATTAAAAGAAACATTTTCATGCACATCTAGAAATTGTTTTTATTGTCTAAATTGTAATGGTTGTGGAAAACCATATATCGGAGAAAGGAGATATTTCAAGGAATAGAATGACAACCCATCGTCAACACATTAAGAGATAATTTTTCTAATCCTAAATGTGAGTTAACATATATCAAGATGTGCAAAGGAATAAATCCAGAATTTAATGTCATACCTTTTTAATAAAATGAGGACAGAAAATGAAACTGAACGTAATATAGGATTAAAGAAAAATATGTCATATGCATTTCAGCCAGAGTTGAACAAGCCTTAGTTCGACATGGAGAATAATGCGGTTGTTATATGAATCTGCATGCATACTGCATTAATATTGATATAAATGATTTTGTGAGATTTTTCTTGGGAATTGTGCAATATTTGGGACGGTTGATATGACTAGTGGATTCATGCCCGGATTAGCCCTTTGCACGCGTTAAAGTCCAAGGCCATTCCAAAAATAATTTGCTATAGTAATAGATGCAGAAAAACAAGAGAAACCGAGCAAAGGCAAAATCATTGAGTAAAATCGGATAAAAAATAAGGAAGTTATGATTTTTTAATGTATATAAACTATGGAACTTATTAGAACATCACTACACAAATTGCCAATTTGGTTATTAGTTTGTGATGTCATTGCCTCACTATTTATCAATTGCTTTATATGTTTTTATCCCATTAATTTCCCTTTTTATACCCCCAAAACTTGATTT
>CP137681.1:20041265-20063823 GCA_037976565.1 Mesocentrotus franciscanus
TGACTTTGCCAGTTTCCATTTGATTATTTAAAATTCTATATTCCAAACTATTAATTTCATTAAATTCGTACTGCGCATAATCTGTTCACTCTTGCAAAAATAAAATGTCACATTAAGAGAAATTCAACGTTAATGTTTTAATTCAGTAGGCCTATGATATATCCACAACTCACTCTACGTTCGCGTCTCACCTCATTGTACGTTCGCCACATAATTCTCTCTATAGGCTATACATAAATAAATCCAACATGACTTTGTTTGCATTTAATTGTTTTGAATTCTATAGTCTAGATTAATAGGCCTATAGGAATATAATTATTGTGCCAAATCTCATGTTAGAACTTAAATACAAAAGTCATCAAGAGAAATGAAACATAAATGTTTTAATTCACTATATATCTACACCTCACTCTACGTTCGCCACATATATTATTCTCTCTTTAGTATAAATCCAACTTGACTTTAATTGTTTGCATTGAATTATTTAACAAAATTATATTCTAAACTATCATTTTCATTAAATTCGTATTGTGCGTAATCTGTTCACTCTTGCAAAAATAAAATGTCACATTAAGAGAAATTCAACGTAAATGTTTTAATTCAGTATGTGATATATTATGATCAACACCTCACTTTACGTTCGCCTCACCTCACTGTACGTTCGCCACATAATTCTCTCTACATAAATCCAACATGACTTTGTTTGCATTGCATTGTTTTGAATTCTATATATAGTCCATAATAGGAATATAATTATTATGCCAAATCTTATGTTAGAACTTAAATACAAAAGTCATTAAGAGAAATGAAACAAACATGTTTGAATTCACTTTACAGTGTGAGTCAAAACAAAAGTTTACACCTAGAAAATTGCTAATTATTTTAACAATCATTTATGAACAGTAAATTATTATACATCTTATGAAAGAGTGTTTTATCCCAAATCATTTGGTATCATTTTTGTGTGGCATGTGTTCACGCTTGGATGAACAGGAGACACTGTTTAAGAGAATGCCTTGTGATCTGATTGTTGTTCCTTGGTATCTTTAATGTCTTGTTAAATGACATGTGTGTATTGGCTGCGACCAGGGGCGGCGCCAGGTTATTTCGTTAGGGGGAATGGGCGCGCTAGCGCCATCGTCGCGCTTGCCCGACGCAGGGCACAGGCGCAACGGAAGCAGTTTGGGATTGGGGGGCAAACATTCCAGGGGCTTACCTTTTCAGGGGCAGTGGCGTAATGGGCAAAAACGTTTAAGGGGCAGAAGAAAAATCTGCATCACCACCACTCTTACATGTTACATGCAGACCCCACGGAACGTTTTTCAAAGTGGAGTATTAACGATCAGGTAGAGCGTAGCGAGCGTAAATGGTGTGGGGTCCAGGGCGGAGCCCCGAAGCTCAGGGTTATAGGCATTTAATTACGATCAGATAAGCATATTTAGATACCTTATTAGTGACACTGGCAGGTTACTCATTCTTTCTTTCTCTCTTTTGTTATTCTCTTTAACATACTTTTTCAAAAAAGTGAGGAAGGCTCGAGCCCCTGAGCCCCGCTGCTCTGCAGGCCTTGACATGAAGGCTTCTAAATAAGCATATTTTTGGCATGACTGTAAATTTGGGGATTTGTAATTTTCCAACAAACGCATAAAAAGTATAATTTACAAAAAAATTGAGAAAAAATCCCGCAAAATCATTTCATTTCAGCAACATTTGTAAATCACTGGTATCGAATTAGAAATGAACCCCGTTTGAAGCCCCATCAGTACGCCAGTGTTCAGGGGCTCATGTCGCCCCCGTTCCACACCTTGTTGGCGGGGAAAATCTCAACTGATCCCCCACCTTTCTTCTTCCTCTTTGTCCTTTCCCTTTCTCTCCTCTTTCCCTTTCCCTTCCCTTCCTTCTCTCTCTTTTAAACTTGCTGGGGCGGGGCAAGGGGCTTTCGGTCCCCGATCCACACGTTGTTGGCCGAATTGATCGCAACTGATCTCCCCTTCTTCTCATGTCGCCATTATAAAATCCTCCATTGATAAATATAGGGGCATGCGGAATGTTTAGGAAATTTAATTCCAGTTTACTCTCCTTTCTTTGAATGGAATATAAATTTTATGTGATTCAATTCAGGTTTTATTATTTCTTATTTTCTTTTTGGTTAAAAAATAAAAACAATTTTACTCCTTTACTGCTGATTTTTTCGGGGCCTGTTTTTGTTTGGTGGGGGGTGAGGCGAAAATGCGTTTTGCCCCACTTTTTCGTTTGGGGCGATTCCCCCCACACACACACACTTCCGGCGCCCCTTGCAGGGGATGTGCCACCTCAAAAGTTGAAGAATTTTTAGGAATTGAGGCTCGATTTGGTGCATACTTTTGCCAAATTAAAAGAAAAACAAAGTTATTAAGTTCAACTAACAAGAACAAGCACAATTTTCTCTATTTTATTTTTTTCTTTTCCCTCTCCCTACCCTCCCTTACGTCATACATATTTACATTTTATAGTTCTCTTCCTCCTGGCCTTCCTCCTTTTCTTCCCCTTCCTTCCCCTTCCTTTTCTTTTCTTCTCCTTTTTCCTTTTCTTTTCCTTCTCCTTTTCCTCTTTTTCCTTCTCTTCCGCTTCCTTTTTTTGAAAATGATAGGGGCGGCCGCCCCTGACCCCCTGTGGCGCCGCCCTGGCTGCGACCTAATATACAGATGGACTTTCATTTGTTTTATTAATTTATTGTGATTGTCTACGTCAATGCCGTGTCAATAACATTCCATACATGTTTCTCCACTTTGAACTTATGATCGGTCCACCGCCAATTAGCCGTGAGAAAGACAGTGATTTGACCACTTAAATCACTTGATCATGGAATATCGATGTTCAGTGAACCGTGTGTTATATTTTGGAAAACTTGTTGATAGTACATAATTATTTGTATGTGCCTTGAGCATCTCTAGGGATGGATATGTTGCGCTTCATAAATATGGTTATGATTATTATTATTATTAATAGAGGTTATATTTTGATTGATTGTTTAAGATTTAGAATCCTGTTTTACCCATTTTCATCATCTTATTCTTTAGTTACACTGGACGGGCTTATAAAGATAATGGCATTCTAGTTGTTACATGGGCGTGCGAAAACGTGCACATTTTGTTCATATCTCACAAATCATATAGTTCTCAACATTTCTGCTCATCATCGGCAGTGTTTTGATTCAAGAAAATACTCTTACAAAGCACACCAGCCAAAAAAGCCAGGAGATGGAAACTTCTCCTTTGCTAATGACAGAACCTGCTTTAAAGATACTATGTCCCTTTTGCAGCCAACATCAAATTCTGTAGAACTTTGCAGGAATTATGAATATGTCATGTATGTCCTATCTGTGAAATTTAAACGTTAGCAGTGTCCTAATATTCAAATTATGCAAGGAAACCCGTTTACTTGCTAGACTTCACTGTCAGACACTATTGAGTGACTGACTGGCTTTTTTCATCTTTGGTAATAACATACATAAAATGAGCTGTAAAGGGTACATGAGCATTTGTCTACATCAATAACCCACTTCTTGTAATGGCCAAAATTAAACTGATTGAATCTTTGCGCAGCATAAAACGTACGACCATTCGGTACAATGGTCTGAAAATCAGACTATTACTTACTGGCTCTATAGCTCCTAAGTCGATTCGACAACTAATAGTCGTTATTTTCCCACTTAAAGACATTTTCAAGCCCCCTTTTTTAGGGAAGTTCTAAATTAGTATTGTCTTTCAAATGCCGTTGGAATTTAACCTTTTCATTTTTTGGCCTGCAAATGGGACATAGTACCTTTAATATGCAACTGTTAATGTGACATTTTATTTTTGCAAGAGTGAACAGATTATGCACAATACGAATTTAATGAAATTAATAGTTTGGAATATAGAATTTTAAATAATCAAATGGAAACTGGCAAAGTCAAGTTGGATTTACTAAAGAGAGAATAATATGTGGCGAACGTACAGTGAGGTGAGGCGAACGTAGAGTGAGGTGTAGGCCTATATAGTGAATTAAAACATTTATGTTTCATTTCTCTTAATGACTTTTGGATTTAGGTTCTTACATGAGATTTGGCACAATAATTATATTCCTTATATAGGCCTATTAATCTAGACTATAGAATTCAAAACAATTAAATGCAAACAAAGTCATGTTGGATTTATGTATGTATATAGAGATAATTATGTGGCGAACGTAGAGTGAGGTGTATTATAGATTATAGGTGTAGGCCTAGCAACATTATATAACGTACAATAATTTAATTCAATTGATACTTGGGGATATAGAATTCAAACACAATTAAATGCAAATAACAATTAGATCAAGTTGTACCGTGAGGTAGGGCGAACGCAAAGTGAGGTGTATAGATACTGAATTAAAACATTAATTTTAGATCTACGTTAAATTTATCTAAATGGAATATTTTATTTTGCAAGAGTGAACAGATTTTTCTTTGGAATATAGAAATCAAAACAATTCAATGTTGCAAACAAAGACAAAGTCATGTTGGATTTACTAAAGAGAACCCAGAGAGAAAATGAGGCGAACGTACAGTGAGGTGAGGCGAACGTAGAGTGAGGTGTAGGCTATGAGTGTATGCGTGAAGATTTTTCACGATTTCTTTGTCTATGATTGGTCAGGTCGCGATTAATATTCATTTCGTAAAGTTCTAGATTTGCCTCATGAATATTTATCAGGCTTCGTGACCTTTACTGTGAATTCACTTCCGATCACGTCAAAGTCGCCTCAAAAGTGCCTACCGCCAAAGCAGCTGTGATAAAGTTTGTTGACCTGTGCAAAAGTCTCGCGAAATCTCGCAATTCGCGGGACACGAAATTTGAGGATTTATCCCATTTCCGGGTGCTGTGTAAATTCGGTCAGTGTGCCTAATTATCGCGGGCGTTGCGGTCTGACTGAGTAGGCAATGTTTTGTTATGAAACTAGAAAGCACATGAGAAGCCTATGTTGCTTGATCAAATGAAATACTTCAAATAGTCATTATTCCGTGTTATTAAGTTTTCTTCGCTGTTTATGTGATTTTAAAATTTACAACCAAGTAGTCGGAGGTGCCCCGTTTCAATAGTAAAGAAGAGCATCAATGTCTGAAGAACTGACTTGGCTTGCCCGGCCCTTGACTCGAGATTCTGTATCCTGATCCTGATCCCGCTCGCGCTCATCGACAGACCGAGCTCACGCATCCTGAGCCCCAGGTTTCGGCGGATCGCCGCGCTGTCATAACTCCCGCTGGGCATCAGCGCCAGCGGCGCTAGTGTTGGAATCTGAACAAGAGATGGTCTTCGAGGTGGTGCTTAATCATGTCTACAAATTTCCGCTGGATCTTGTGATCAACACCCATCTGACCAAGGTAAGACTAAGAGTCTAAATTCTGTTCTTTGACTTTTCACAAATCATGATTTGTTTATATCCATAATAATCAGATTTGGGGGCATATTGTCATTGATCATCATGATACTAGTTGATACACTCAGTCAATTAAACCTGACCATATTTTTTGTTTCCCTTGAAAATGGTTTCTCATTGAAACATGTACTAAAGGAACCTGTCTACAAAGACCACCTGTCTACAAATACAATGACCACTTTTTGTGTTTCCCTTGTTCGGTCACTATAGTATAGATCTTGACAGGTTTGACTGTACTGAGACTATAATATATATTTATTAATATTTCTAGACTAGCTAGTTATACTATTACTAGATCTAGTACTAGTAGTAGTAGTAGGACTAGGAAACTAGCCTAGCTCGCCTACGAGTAGGAACCTGGGACCCGTTTCTCGAAACCAACGACAAGACAGTCGTAACTTTATCTGCCAACTACGGAGATGTCTCTGATCTTCCTAAACCGTTTCACGAAGAGCGTACTAGCTAAACGCCTAGCTAGACATCTCATGAAATCGATACTATCGGTGCAATGAGGATGCAATTCCACCAGATTTTTAAAAAAAGGGAATTGTAGGATAACTGCAATTATTTAAATGAATTAGGAATTCAAAAAAAAGAAAATGGTACCAGGAAATAAGAGATGCATTATACTTCAAAATTTGAGTAGATTATACCATAGAATTACTTGTAAAATATAATTGTGAGTATTTTATTTCATGACAGGTGAATCAGTTTTGTTTATGAGATGGGTACCCCCGGATATATTTCATTTGATAGTTTATAAAAATGCACCCTCATACGATTATACGATGTTATGAAAGTTTTTTCCAATGTTTTAGGCATCGGTACAATATTGAAATGACAAAACTTCATCATTCCAAACGTTAAAACACATGTTTTGACCTATTCAGTTTACACATTTCAAGATAGAATTTACACAATGTATCTCGAAATTAATATGGGTCTGAAAACTAGAGAATACACTTCTGACTATGGCTTGCCTGCCGTGGCAGATTACCCATCCCTTCAAGGATTTTACAATGTGGAAATAAATGTGTATAATCAGTTTAGTTATGTGGTAAAGCCTTAGATATATAAACATGGCATATTTTCATAAGACTTTCAAATATAACAAATGATAACTTCCTGTTTAAGTGAATTTTTTGCCAGCCATATAGTCTACCCAATAAATGACATGTGATGGCGCTGCCCATCGACTAAAAGTTATGACAGAGATATGACAGGGTTTTTTGCGTCATAACTACTTCGTCAGGATGTTGTCCTTGATCTTGGCAGAGAGGGCTTCGTGAAACACGTAGCGGACAAGTAGCTTACTAACGCTGATTTAGTCAAGAAGTTAGACTTACGACGCTTTCGAGAAACGGGCCCCTGTTTCTTCTAAACCAACAACAAGACAGTCGTATCTTTATCCGCCAACTACGAAGATGTCTCTGGTCCTCCTATTAAAACCCATTTTATGAAAAGCTTACTAATCAGATATCTTGTGATAACAATACTACCGTTGAGAAGATGAGCCGACAAATAGCCTTAGTTTAGTCGCAATTCTAGCTCATTTAAAAAAAAGTAACTTAAAAGTTAAGGAAAACTGCAATTATTTATTTTAATTAATAAATTTTAAAAAGTAGCAGCTAGGGGACGAGAGATGCAAAATACTTCAGAACTCATGGAGATTATACCGTAGAAACACTTGTAAAATACAATTATGAGTAATTTCATTTCATGAATATGAATTTTCCTCTTTATTTATAATAGTATTACTAATTAGGGTGAGGAAATGGACCCTACTTAAATCAGATTCTACAGAGAGAAAAATTGTTCCTTTGATTAAAGCTATTTTTTTATAATAATGGCGAGAGAACCGTATTTCACTTCCAGCTGAGTGAAGTAGTTATATTTGGCCATCATTTTACTCAAGAAATAAGTGGACAGAAAAAGACATCTGGAATTCTGGGGAGAGGAATATTTTTGGGGGTCTAGAATTAACTTGCACTGAACCCATTATTTAACTTGGTTATCAGTGGATTGTATGGTACAGTGTATTAGTGTAACATTGTACAAGTCATGTGCCAAGACCTGAGACAAATGATACTTATTGAATCATTGCTACAATGTTAATTAACTTAATTTATAGTCTTTGTTTTTAGATTTTGATTGATGGATTTAATATTTTCTCTACCATAGTATCCAAACAAAAAGCTGGATGTCCTAGAAGTAAGACTAGAGGAATATCGTCATGGTAAGGAAAATAGGATTTAATGTATTCAATGTTTGTTATGTTTGTTTGATAATTTGAAATAGGTCTGGAGCTGTTCATTTTATGTCAAAGTGGATGTGTTAGCAATTGTATGTCGCCATGGTACCAACCCCATTTACTGTAGACCAACACGCCTCTCAAAGATAATCAAGCATGGCCACTAAAGTGTTACCAATGACCTTAGATTACAAGACATTTCAGTGAAACATGCTTTAATAGAAAGAATGTAAGAATGTAAACTGTATGTACCCCTATGCAAAAAGCTTGATTATATCATACTATTGAATGAAAGATAAGATTTTCTCTGTATTTATATTTTGTCCTTGTGTCATATTTGATTTCAGATCCTAAGGATGATGTGGAATATTGGAAAAGAGTCATGGTTTGCAGAAACATCATGCCATCAATCCTCAAAATGGTTAGACAAGGGCCCTGTTCCATAAAACTTGTTATCAATATCAAGTTCCAACAACTGTTAAAAGCTACTGAAATTGTGGCATTTGATTGGCTGAAAGCAATTTTGTCAAAGAAATTTAGCTTTTGTTATTGATAACAAGTTTCATGAAACAGGGACTAGATTCCAGATTGTGTAAAGTGAAACTCCCTATAGATCTATAAAGTGAAGGTCTCCAGCTGTCGATCATTCTGTTTCATGGAATATCATTTTTGACAAGCATGAAGATGATGCATTATATTTGGAGATTATACATATACAAGGAGGAGATGATGAAAGTCGCAGGCGCATATCGATATTCCTTAAAAGAATTTGTAAAGTTATCACTAATTTGAATATTTTGAGATTCACCACCACATATCTGTTTCCAGGATACAAGACTTTAACAATGAAGCCTTTCTTTTGACAGTGCTTGAATTTTTGTCATCAGATGGAATAAGGGTATGTAGCCCAAACCAAATTCCATTTCATTCAAGCTGTTAGTCATGAGTTCATCTTTGAGAACCAGAGGGGCATTAATTAAAAGGAAGTCCACTTCGATATAAGTTTGAGCTACATATATATCCAATTAAAGTAGGAAAGTTATGACTTGTTGAAGTTGTCATCAGTGAAACACGAATTGGCAACACTGTGACATATCTTGCTACAAAATGTAGCTCCTCTCCAATTTGCTTTGTACAGAAAATTTCAAAAACCCACATTTCTCGTAGGATACGTCACAGTGTTGACAATTTGTTTTTTGATTGATTGCACCTTCAAAAATTGATAGCGTTCTTATAACCAATTTTTTGCTCAAACTTTCACTGACCTATATATATCTCTCATTTATCTGCTGTTAAAACTAACTTAATATCAGGGTTGACTTCCCCTTTAATATGTGTTGAAGAATGTGAGTTAACACTTCTCTGGCTCTAAGCAGAACATTTCATTGTGGTTTTTATATTTCTGTGCCCCAGATACCGGTCTTCAATAAAGCTGCAGTCCTTTTGGAAGAAGAATGCTGGTATGACCACAAGCAGGAGACGTTGAAGATCAAGAGCAGGAATGTAACGTGGTATGAATACGCTCAGGCTTGGGAGGAATCTCAACTACAAAGGAGCAAGGACTCACGCCATTGGTAAGATGTGTTCAAGCAAGCACTGGCAGAATATGGGGATGGGGGTAGAATGAATGAGTCAACTGCAGTTTAAATTGTATAGTTGCATGAAATGGATCAATGGTTCCGACAATGATTCAAGTTGAAAGCTCTAAATCTATTTGTTGCTCTTCTGTAAGCTTTTTTTGTGGTTGGTTAAAGGTAATGCAAAGTTTTGGGAAATTTTGAAAATTGGATGGATAGTAATTCTTTAACATTTTGATATATTTGGATACCCCTGTGGATGTATTATAAGCACTAGAAAATTTAGCCCCTAAAACACTTCTGCTTTCGAGAAATTGAATAATCAAAATTTACCGGTGCTCCTGGTAAATTTCAAATATTTCAAATAGCACCTAAGGCCATTCCATGGTAGCTGCGACCATGAAAATCTCAGAATATGCAGTTCTGATATATAATTTCCAAACAGGAATAGCAAATCGGTCAATTGTAGTCAAGAAACATTGTTTTAAAGCTAAAGTAATATCAGTCGGGAGAGGGAGCTATACAACATAAAGAGTTTATTATTTACTATTTCATCACTTTAGACTCGATTTCAACAGCGACAACGATCATTGAATATTGTAAAATCGCATATGCTTCCAATATGTTCATTTGAACTAAATTGACTCCATGCCAAAACTTTGTATTACCTTTAATGTTGTCTGTTTGAAGCCTGAAGGGCATTGACTTGTATACAATAACACAGAGTCAACGCCTTTCTCGCTCAATATGTAAATTTCAACATCAACTTTTATAACAAATCCAATATCATCTGTTAGGAGCCAGAAGTGCATTAACTCAAGCAATGTATTAAACACATTTAACACCCTTCGGACTCCAAACAGATGATATGTAAACTTCAACATTAACTTCTATATCCAATCCAACATCAATTTCATGTCATTTGAAGCACTTTGTCATTTGCTGTTTCTTTCCGTTACCTAACAGGACAGTAATGTCTCAAAGAGGAGGAATGGATGTGAAGGTGTTTGGAGCCTTAGGTAATGTTGCTGAACTCTTTCTACATGGTGCGGCCAAGAGGAACGGAATGAGGGTAAAGATCAACTTCTTAAATTAATGGATTGATGGATGGATTGATAGATGGATTCATTGATTAGTGGATTCATTGATTAGTAGATTCATTGATTGATGGATGGATGGATGGATGGAAGGGTGGATGGATGGGTGGATAAATAGATGGATCTAGATATCCTTCTCTTCTGTGTGATGTTCATTTATCATCTGTTTATCCATACCTTCATCCATTTATCAGTCCATCAACTTCTTTATCCATCCATCTACCTATATTTCTACATGTACCTACCTATCCATCCATTCATCCATTCATTCATCAATACATTTATCTATCAATGCAATCTTCTACGAATATCTACTAATATATACCTACCTATCCATCCATCCATCTATCAGTCTGTTCATCATTCAAGCAATCCATCCATCTATCTATCTATCCATTCACCAACTCATTTATCCATCCATTTTGAATGTCCAATATTGTAGAGGATGATTTTAACAAGAAAAAAGTCACTTTGGATGCTGATTTATCCCCTGAAGGCTCATTCCACATTTTATACATGCCCTTTTACTGCAGAATATTTTTTGGGGTAGACTGAATGAATGGCAAAATGGGATGAAAAAAAAGTAGCTGCACCTAACAAAGGACCTACTCTTACTCACTTTAATATCTGTGTGTAATTTATATGAAGCACAGTCTGCTTCAAAGGCATTGTTTAACAATGTTAAATCTGAGATGCACGGCTCTACATGTTATCATTGTCTGTGATATGGTGTAATATTGAAGCCCTAAAAAAATTGCGCTTCAAAATGATCATGAAGTGCCTCAAAAAAGTAAAAATCTTTGAGTGACAGGTTTTAGCATACTCATTTTACCCAATAGACTGTAGTGTTATAAAAACCGTTCGAAAACGAAAAATGACATTTCGATTTCCAATCATAAATATCTTGATAATCAGACAGGCGATCGACTAGTAAAAAATCATGGGATTCCTGACTGACCTAAAGGTTGATAATTATAATTGCAGCATGAGCTAAATCCAGGATTTTGTTTCAGAATCTGAGGCAATGTTACCGAGTCACTTTAAAAGGAAACAGCATGTTACAGTCAAACCTGCTTTATCGACCACCTGTCTATAAAGAGTACATTTTTTGTTTCCCTTGAATCTGGTTTCTCATTGAAACCTGTACTAGAGGAACTTGTACATAAAGACCTCCTGGCTATAAAGATAACTTTCATGTTTACCTTGAGTGGTCTTTATGTACAGGTTTCACTGTTTGTTGGTCCTTTTCGCTGTTTTGTATAACAGGCTATCAAGAACATGGAAGATTTAATGATTGCAAGAAGTGGAGCTAAGGACACAGGGAACCTCCCAGCAACATCCCGACTCAAAAATAAAGAAAGACAGGTGCAATAGAGGAGAAAAGTAACTTCCATCACATCTCAGGAATTTAAGGGTATAATTTTTAGAGTGATCCCTTGTTTGCTTCAGTGACAATAGACCATCTTTGTATTGTATTGTAACCAAATCTAATGCAAACGTCGTTTTGAAGTGCCTCGATACAAATTATTTTATTCATCTGTTGCTTCTAATCAGTATGGGATCATGGACATAAGTTTTACAATTTACACAAACTTCTTTTGATCCCGCCACATTTACATTGTATGTTTTTCAAGTCGTGTAAATTTGTCCTTTTATCCTCTTAATTTGTACATGTATGTACATGTATGTACATGTATAAATGTGTTTCTGTTTTTTCAATGCAAATGTGGAAATAAATTCTGTTCAATTTGATTGTATTTCGATAGTCAGAATGCAAACTGAACACATGATATGTTGCCAGGTAGGACAAACATTATGGCTTGTCCTACCTTTCAACATGTAATATATATATGCATATTGAATTCTGACTATTGAAATACAACTATTCATTACAGTTCAGTGAAATATTATCGGTATTGTGGCACTTCACAAAGACGTATGCATTAAATTTGGTTACAATACAAACATGGTCTATTCCTTGAGGCTTTAATTCATCAAAAATGAAGGATTAGGATTATGTTTAAAGTTAGGGTCATTGCTGTCGGGTCCAGCTAGGGTTGAAGGAATTGGTCGCAGTAGGAAATTACTGCAGAGCTATTGTAGCATGAGTTCTATTTTTTTTTTTTTTGTAAATAATTTTGGTTATGATGATGATCATGAACTCCCATCCATTTTCATAATGTCGGAGGGAAGTACAGAAGAAGATTATAATTTTTTTTTTTTTTTGGGGGTTAAATTAGTGATCAGTTTATATAATGGCAATCACAACGCAAAGAATTCCTTTACTGTTTTAAAGAGCCCCCCACCCCTCAAAATATAAAAATAAAACAATTTAAATGCAGGAGATGGTGGCAAATGGAGAAAGTATTAAAGAGCGAGTAACAAAAAGAACTTCAAATGTCATTATCTGATATTTTGTTCAATTAATTTTTGACATTATCAGTGGAAATAAATATTTTGAATGGTTGGCCAAAAATATGTAATGAGAAATACTGAAATGAAACCATGAGGGCTTAAAAGTATTGTATTTATTAATAGATTTGTCCTGACTGGAGTTTTTCATTTTATTTGTCAGTATTTCAATGTTATTGCCCGTATTTCAGTGTTATTTCTGTAGCATCAGAGGGTAGTACAGACAGTATTGGTGCAGTGCATGAAAGTATTTTATCACCAGTTGGGCTGTATGGCGCCCTCTCTTGGTATAAATCTTACATGCGTTTCTTCTTTCAAACTGCATAAACAATATTGTCACAGCCTACATAGAAACCTGCAGGGTCTAAGTTATTGCAGCAAAATTGTCGTCATTCTTATTAATCACGGAGCTGCCAGGCTTTTCTTTCATACGGCATATAATTCTGTTCTCTGTATTCTAGCCAAGTACATGTATAATGGCAAAAAGGGTATTCCCAACCACAAATTATCACCAAAGAAGTACAGTATTCATGTATACCAATACCACGTACAGAAAGCAAGAACCTGTGAATAACTTGATAGATATCTCAAAATATTCAACTATGTATTTGATTTTCATCATCCCTGTATATATATATATATATATATATTTTGCTATTTTACTATCCAAGTGATATGAATGAGTAATTATTTTTGTGTAAAAATCTCACAGAATGAGTCAATTTTCCATTCCAGGGTAAAATGTACCAATTATTTTATTACTTTTATGCCAATTTAGAAGTCACTTTTGTTAGATTTTAGTTATGCACCTATCAATAAGAATCTTACAAATCTTTTTTTTGTTCATTCACTGTCAACTCAATGTTATTTTCTCTGATTTTGTCATTTTGAATTCCACTTTTGAGTAAATTAAGATTTACTTACCCCTAATTGAAGAAGAAAAATCTCTATGATCTTTGTCTCGCCTGCGTAGCAAAAAGCGAGACATAGGCCCCACTTTTCCGGCGACGGCGTCAACATCAAAAACTTAACCTAAGGTTAAGTTTTTGAATTGTAATATAATTTTGAAAGTATAAGTTCTTATTCAATGAAACTTGGACTAAAGGGTTATCAAGTATCCCCCATCATGTGAGTAGAATTTCAGCTCACTAGGTCAAGGTCAAAGGTCATTTCAGGTCAACAATCTTAGACTATGTTGTGGCATCAGGCTAAGATTTTGCATTGTTATCATAATTTTGAAAGTATACATTCCTATTCCATGAAACTTGTACCCAATTCCAGGTCACAAAGTCAAGGTCAAAGGTCATTTTAGGTCATTAGACTTGGATTATGTTTTCACAACTAAACATGAGAATTGATAAATCAATTTTTGTTATTTGTTCATATTTCATGAAAATTGTCAATATTCACTTGAAAATGATGATTATATTCAAAGAATTTCATTTTGGGGGGCCTGCTAATGGGCCACCCTGCCTATAAATAATGTCCCAATCTCAGTTTTTCATCATAATGAATTGCGTAATGCAGGCGAGACCGCCGAGAGCGTTTCCCTTGTTAATTATTTTACTCCTGCCTGAATTTATCATGATAGTATTCACTATTAAGACAAAACCAATCATGCCCTCTATGACTCGATCCGGATTGATCCTCGGATGTGAGGAAACAGCCATTGTCATTATCATCATCAGTATTCCAAAACACAACAATGTGCAATGATGTCATTAAAATGTAATGATTCTCATTGGTAGATATGGTTTGTATTGAATGCGATGATTGTATTCAGAAGTCACTATAATAAATGTCATAAAGATGTGAGTTGTATTGTATGCCATGACTATATTTAGAAGCTTTACATGACATTGTATACTTGCCTTGTAATGATGATTACCAAAGAGAATAATATTTATTGTATCATTTTTTTTAAATACATGTAATATATGCAATAGTGATAGAATCATGTATGCTTAGAATCAGAAGAGTGTGGAGTCATCTCGGCTTCAGCCTCTTTGGTGTGGTAAAATTATGTTGTAGATTTGTGGCAATAATCAAGTGACGTTAGCATCAAAGCAGGGTAAAAATTAATATAATCATTCCTACAATCATGTGTGTGACGTATTCCATGATTTAAGTGACGAGCTGTCAATAGTATTGTAAGAATAACTTTTTTATTCCCATTTTTATTGTAAGTTGTAGATTTATGGCAGTACCGATAATCAGATGATATTTGCATCAAAGCGAGGTGAAATAAATATGCTCATTCTCGCAATATGTGTGTGTGACATTTACCAACAAATAAAAATGATTGCAATTGTGATGAATCATGTATGCCTAGAATTAGAAGAGTGTTGAGTCAGCTCAGCTTCAGCCCCTTTGGTGTGGTAAAATTATATTGTAGATTTATGGCAATAGATGATTTTTGCATAAAAAAGGTAAAATTAATATGCAAATTCCTACAATGATGTGTGTGAGGTATTCCATGATATTAGTGACAATCTGTCAATAGTATTGTAAGAATACATTTTGTGTTCACATCTTCTTGTAAGTTGTAGATTTATGGCAGTAATCAGATATTTGCATCAAAGCGAGGTGAAATAAATATGCTCATTCTTGCAATATGTGTGTGTGACATTTACTAACAAATAAAAATGATTTATCAGTAAAATTGATTTTTGTCATGATTTGAATAGTGTCTCTTCCAATTTTGTTAATCTTGTGTATTACTCTATATACATTTTGTAGAGTTTGATTAATATACCGGTAAGTCTCGTACTAGTCTGCAGGCACATACTCTAATTCGACTCTTTTACTACAATTCCAAAAGCCTTGAGCAGAGACTAGCTCTATCAGTCTCTACCAGGCCGTCTGGGTCAGCTAAAGTACAGAGCCTATGCCATATGCTATGCAAACTAGTCTCATACCCCAGCCACACAGAGACAAACAACATATGCAACAAAAATTAACATTATCCTAAATAGCCAGCAGTGGAAGGCAAGTGTGTTCAAAAGGCATGGAGGAAAGTTGACCTGCTGTTAAAATATTTTTTTTTGAAAAATAATGCTATGGCTCAATTACTTTCAAAATCCTGGAATGATTAGTCATATTAAATACCTTTCAAATGGCAAACATTTGAATATCCACAGGTTGACTTCCCCATACCTTTTGTATACACTGCATTATTCACCGTTTTCAAATTATTTACTGGCTCTCATTTTTCTGAAGTTACTTAAAGTTTTGTAAAACTATTGTCCATCTTTCCTATCCATCGCCACCTCTGACCCTTTTTCATTTTTTTTTGTGCAAAAAACATACAATACCAATGGTTATTCATGGAGTTATAATATTCATTTTACATTCAAAATCAAATGAACCACATTAAGCATCCATATACGAGTTAGTACATAACAATTTATTCAAAGCCATTGTTTGCATACTACATATTGGAATAACCTTGAATACTAAATCTTCCTTAACTTGTCAATTCTCATTCTTGCAATTTTCCAAACTACCATAATAATATGCAAAACACATTTATACTATTATTCTGTGCCATTAACAAGACCTAACCGGAATGATTAAAAACAAAATACAAAAATTATTAATTCATGTATACATTGTATTTGCGTACCATCTGTATAAAATCAATCAGAATTAGATAGAAATAAGCCTCTGGTATGGGAAATTTTTTGACAAAAACTGACATTTGTCAACCCTAGAGGTGGTCAGTGGACCCAGACGTAGTCTCAGTGGAACTACTATAGATTTTGATAGAAACTGAAGCTTTCGGTCAAAATAGGACTAGGAAAATGGAAAGGTTTTTTTTGTAGCGCTGATTTTAATCCATTATCTGTACATTAGAGAATACAAATGAAGCCAATCTGGTGTGCATGATTATTAAATACATTTGAACTTAATCTTAAAACTGCTCTTGCATGTTTATTCCAATGAAAGAACAATTGTCAACAAAGTACAATGACTTAAAGCAATATGAAACTAGCTTTTAAAAAAAGATTTTCATGTTTTTCACAAGATTACCTCTTTCAAAATTTAATGATGGATATTATGATTACGATCACAAATCACAATAATGGCAATGGAAATATATCTTAGTTTCGTGGTACCTCCCATGAGCATCACCTCTTATGATATGCATTTTCCTGTGCAGAGCTTTGAATTAGAATGACTAATGGGATTTAGATATCTTAAGTCTGTTTGACAGATAGCATAACGTGAATGAATTAGATTCTACATCAAATATAAAATATACACCTCTAATACCAAATATATATTCCACAATCTATGCTTAGCCAGCTTTTTCTTTACTCACCAGTATCAACCAAATAGTTTCAATGATGACGTACAACAGCATCCACTTTACAAAAGGCCTAACATGGATTTGAGTTGATAAAGATGGTTAGGAGGACTTAATTTGGCAGCTGAAATTATGTTGTTTTTTTCCTTCCTCAGTGCCAGACTGGAATAAAGTTCACCATCATTCTTTGTCCCTTTGAGTATGGATTTAGTTACTGTTAGTCATTTAACATCAGTGCATTTCATGCAGACAATCTTATCAATATCCCAATATATGTCACCACTGGATTTTGGAATTAGAAGTATAACACTAATAAAATAAAAAATTATATAATAGGATAAGTGCATAACTCCAGAACAAGCAGACAAAGTTCAAATAAAATTATAGTATGAACATAGGTATCTCCATAAATAAAACTCTTTGATGTTAATATGTTTCATAAGAGTATAAAGCATACTGGAAAATGTAAAACTTTAACTTGGATGAAATATTCACAAAAATGTTGACAATGGTTCAGATTCAAAACTTTCTTGCCATGAAAACAGAGAGTTTATACCCATCTACTATTTGATGCCCTACACAATCGGTTATTTCTACATGTTGAAACGTGATACAAAAAGCACCAACCCATCATCTTGACAAAATCATCCAAGTTTCTATGCCTGACAAATATTCATTATTTTTGGTGTGTGTCCATGCACTCTATACTGCACATTACTCAACTCATCATCATGTTTTTCAATGCGATAACCACTGAAAATTTGGTACATAGATAATAGGTAAAAAAGGTGTGTGTAACCCCCCTCTCCCACCCCCTTACCTCCCCATCAAATACTCATACTCATCTTGCAAAATGCAAAAAACCCATGTTCGATCTGAAGATGAAGCTATCCCGTTGCTATGGTAACAAGGTTTAGGCCGAGAGTTTCTCTCTGAGGATGTTTTCCAGCTTGACAGCATCGGCAGCAAACTTCCTGATGCCATCGGAGAGCTTCTCGACGGCCATCTGATTGTCGTTGTGCATCCAGCGGAATGACGCCTCGTTCAACTCGATCTTCTCCATGTCGAGCTTTAGAGCTGCAAAAGAGAAAGAGAAAAAAAAACTAGATGGAACTTCAACTGCGCGCAGTCGAAAATGATGCCTCCGCCATAGAGCAATTTTACAAACCAAAATGGAAGCAATTTTTAAAATTCAAGTTTGATTGTAATCCATCTGATGGTTCTAATGATAACGCGATCACGAGCTATTTTGAGATACATAATGAGCCCTGTGACCTTTGACCTCGTGACCCCAAATCTAATCAGTTCATTGACTCTGCAAGATACATACATGACCCAAGTTTGGCGGTAATCCATCAATCGGTTCTTGAGATAACGTGATCACGAGCTATTTTTGCATACATAATGAGCCCTGTGACCTTTGACCTTTGATCTCGTGACCCCAAAATCCAATCAGTTCATTAGCTCTGCAAGATACATACAGGACCCAAGTTTGGCGGTAATCCATCAATCGGTTCTTGAGATAACGTGATCACGAGCTATTTTTGCATACATAATGAGCCCTGTGACCTTTGACCTTGGACCTCGTGACCCCAAAATCTAATCACTTCATTAGCTCTGCAAGATACATACATGACCCGAGTTTGGCGGTAATCCATCAATTAGTTCTTGAGATAACGCGATCACGAGAACGGGACGTACGTACGGACGGACGGACGGACAACCAGAAAACATAATGCCTCCGGCTACGTTGTAGCGGAGGCATAAAAATCAATACCGGGAGAGGGTTTGTTTCGCTGAAGACTTTTTAACATGAGTAATTCATGACTCACAATCCTATCAAATGAGAAGAAAATCTTTGTCATAAATAGGCCAGGGCAGCATTTCACGAAACAGTCATAAGTACAAGTTCGGCGACAACTCATTAAAATGTGTGTATTAAATTTAAAACGTGTTTCAATAGGATGTCAGTGAACTTGTACTCATGACAGTTTCATGAAACAATGCCCAAATTTGCAATGAATATTTGAAGGATTGAAATGTCCATAATCCCCTGAAACCACTTAGTTATTCACAAGGCAATTGCAGGATTGTGGCTCTCCCACCTGTGACCAAATTCAGTCACAAGACAAATAACAGTTTCAAGTTATTTGTTACAAGAGAATTTTGCAGGTACACTTTAACATATGACCTCAATTGACCTTTGACCTTAGCATGTGACTCTTGACAGCACCGTAGTGTGAAGGTCCCCTAAGATCATCTGTGACTCGAGTTTGGTCACAATAGCATTGGTGGTCGCAAAGTTACTTGTCACAAGAGAATCTTGCAGGAAAACTTAAACATTTGTGAGGGCTGACGAACGGCTGCCATTTGGATCCTCAAGTAACGCCTCAACTTTCGGTGGGGGAGACAAAAATTTCAAATGTCCCAAAAGAAAATATTGCTGTAATGCATCTTCTTCCCAAATCTCTAATGCATTTTCATGCTATTATTATACATGAGCTTTATTCATGATTGGAATAACCAGAACTTACCAACTTTGGCATCCAATTTCCCTTGCACTTCATCAGTAGAATTCGCTAGCTCTTCCAACAGCTTAGGGCTAAGATACAAAGAAGAAGGAAACATAATTTTCATACGTAATTCATTAAAGGAAACCTCACTCCAAGAAATAACTTTTGTTATTCTGAGGGATTTATTGTATTCTTGCCTATTCATTTACAAGATTCTGCACAAAATTGTAAGAGAGAGGTATAAAGCAAGATATTCTTAGCGTAATGTAAAGTTTCTCAGCATTAAAAGGACATCTCCATTATCTTGATGAAATGACGTACTAAGCAAAGTCGTTTAACAAGTAATAAACACTTGAATTTAAGGATGCTTAATTTCCACATTTGTCAAGGTGGGATTTCCCCTTTTACAACTGCAAAGATCATCTGAATTGTGAGTCACTTATTTCGCCACAAGCAAAATTTTTATATATCTTGAGGACTGGTAAATTTTGCAACGTTCATGCGCACAAAGGTCTCTCTTTTTTTTTTTGGACAGTACCAATAAAAAAGGGCGCCCTCTTACCTGATGGTGAGAAGGTCGATACCTCCAAGCTCCTTAATCTCTCCAACATTCCTGAAGGACGCCCCCATGACCACCGTCTTGTAGCCAAACTTCTTGTAATAGTTATAGATCTTTGTCACACTTTGGACACCTGAAAGAAACGATATTCAAAACAGAAGAGAGGGTGAATTGTAGATCACTTTTGCTGATGCAGACTCAAAATAAAAGAAGATACAATACTGTTTGTATTTTTAATGACTGTTTTACCCATTTATATGCTTGTAGTAAACAGCCAGGGGACCAACGGCGTCTAGTCCTCTCCGAGGGACTTGGTAATGTGGATAAATGCCTTACCAAAGGGCACGAGCACATCGATTAGGTTTCGAACCCGGGACCTCCCACTTACGAGACCACTGCTCTACCACCGAGCCATCACGCTTCCTTCGTCTAAACATGTTTTAGTAACCACTTGTATAAAGAGATAATTATCTTATTTCCTTTTAAAGGTAAAGACCAGTTTTGGAAACGCCCCTCTCTCAAAAAAATTGAAATGGAAGCTCTCATTACCAATCATGTGAAAGAATATGTCTTGACTAATACGTGATGATACAAATTTTGCCGGGAAAGTCGGGAAATTGCCTAATAATTGATATATTTGGTAAATCATTATATCTATTGGGACCAAATAGATATCGCACACATGGTCGCGTAGTCCCATATACATCTTTCTGTGTACAGTGCTTGTAACTTTACCAAGCCTGGGCCAAATTTCTTATCATTTTGATGATTCCAGAACCTTGCAGTACACACCAATACTTATATGCTAGATGATCAACCTTTTCTGATCGATTCCACAACGTTTCTTTCACAATGCAATCGCATGATCAGAACTGGTCTTTATCTTTAACATAACTTGGGTCGAAATGACAACTCTTTATATTAGTTTGACAGATACTGTTTTTACAATGTGATGTCATCTGTTTGGAACCAGAAGGGCATTCCCTTATATCATTTTAATAATAGCTAACACCCTTTTGGCTCAAAACAGACATCATGTAGACACCTACATAAACAATGTTATGTATCTCAAATGAAGAAAAGTGAATGTTACATTCATGCATTGTAGATTTAAAAGTTGCCAATTTGCAGAAGAAATTTTTTTTTAATAATTCTTAAAATGAAAATACAATTAAAAAATAAATAAAAAATAGCTGTCTTGCAACAGTGAAAAATATTGAGGAAAGTGAACAATGAATAATTCAACCCTTTGGAAAGAAAATTGTAATTGGCTATAAACCTGTGTCCAGTAATGACAAACATACATGTATTGAACTCCAAAAGTTGCCAATTTGCACAAGAAGGACTTGTGATTTGTTAGCAGAGGTGTGTGCATTTGTTACCTGGATCATCTTGTGGTTCGTAGCTCGCTTTGCCAGAAGCTGCCTTGTGCCAGTCCAGAATACGACCTACAAACGGTGAGATGAGGGTCACCTTGGCCTCAGCGCATGCCACAGCCTGTAGTAGATAGAATAGTCATTAATGATAAAATAGATTATTCTTTGTGTATTAAAGGGGAGTTGAGCAGAGAGAAAATTTGGTGTATCTTATATTTGGAGCAAAAGATCCCAGATGACCATGCAATTTCATCCCAACATCTGGAGATTAGGGTGCATAATTAACAATTAAAACGTGCATGTTACAGCCTGTAGTTGATAGATTATTAGTCAATGATAATATACATTCAGGTATTCTTTGTATAAAGAAGGTGGAGCTGCCAATATCTTATATTTTCAGCAAAAAAAAATCAAGATGACAATGCAATTCCATCCCAATATCTCATGATTTGGGTGCATGATTTACACCTATAAAAACATGAATATATATTTTCTTATTTTGTTTATATGTGTAATTACGGGTGATTGAGCTTTTTGGGTGTTTAAATATACCTATTGAAGAATACTGAGACAATGATGCACACGCACAGATGTGTTTCAATTGTTTTGCAGCATAAAACATTTTGTCTAATCTAATCTAATCTAATTTAATCTAATATTTTCGTACTCTCACATGCTTAAGGTTTTACAGTAGCTCACCTGGGCCATGGAGAAAAGCAGAGTCAGGTTACAATGAATGCCATTATCTCTCTCCAACACCCTGAAAACAAAGAAATAAAAACAAAGCATGTTTAACCCCTCGGTTGCTTTATTCACCAATCTGCATGGTCGCTTGTTTGCCACACATGCCATTTTGCACAAAACAAAGAGGCACTAATTGATGGAAGGACTGCTTTGTGCAACACAATGGCTTTGCAAAATTACACATTTTATATCTTGATTATAATAGCTCCATGACAGCCGTTTTAACACCGGTATAGATTATTCTTGCACTGGAAACAGCTAAATAATCTTGAAGCCTTTGGTAT
>CP137681.1:20064323-20265911 GCA_037976565.1 Mesocentrotus franciscanus
ATGTCTATCCCATGATTACTACAAAGTGGCACAGCATATAAAAAGTTAAAGAAAATTTGAACGATGATTCATCAGCATTTTCACTTTTTGATACAATAATATTGTATAACTCTGGTCAATATGATTCTTTATAATAATGGCTATTCAACATCTTTTTAAATGCATATTGCAACATTCTTTTTTCCCTTTTTTTTGGGGGTATTATTGAACTATCACTTTTATTATAAGCTTCTTTCATGTTTTCCTTTTTTTTTTACTGTTAATATGACAATGTTAGTCTTCAGACTTTTGCCATATATCCTTTTTTTTCTTTTCTTTTTTTTACAGAAAAACAAAAATTGAATTGAATAAAACCTCTCATTGAAAGAAAAAAAATTAAACTGAAATGAAAAGAAACAAACAAAACTGAATTTACTCGGCTGCCTTGATGCCTTCCCAAGTGGAACTGAGCTTGATAAGGATCCGTTCTTTATCGATTCCATTCGCTTCATAGAGCTTGATGAGGCTTCGGGCTTTGGCGATCTGAGCATCCTTGTCAAAGGAAAGCCTGAAAAGCAACAGGGAATGGAGAGATGATTATAAATGTTAGCCTTGTTCAAATATGCAGTGGTGGCAAACTTGAACGTTTTTGTTTTTTCGATATATGATGACGTGAGTATAAATTGCTTTACACATTTCTGTATCTTAATTCTTTTAAACAAAAGTTCCATGAGTACCCATAGGATTTTTTTTATTTTTTTTATTTAATCTTGAAATGTCTTATTTGTCAGAGCATCAACATAATAAGTACAAATATGTATTGCACTTGTTTTGTAGAAGATAAACAATAATGCTGTTTATATTTTATTACTTTGAAGAGACAATGTAATTAATTTTATTAAATCATTTTATGACAGAGCACATAATACATCACGAGACACAACATGAAAATGAAAACCCAGATTTCTTTAAAATCTCTCAACCAAAAAGTTATTTTACACAATATCGAGAAGCATATATGTCAAAGAGGCAAAATATCAATAGGTTTATCTGTGTTTTGTAATGTGTAAAGTAGGATCTTTGTTGCACGTAGTTGTCATTCATTTACAGGTTACAAAACCGATGCAAATTACTGCTACATATTTGAATGAGCCTTTACCAAAAAGTCATATTGAAAAGAAATTTGTTATTGTTGGTTTAACATTTCACCTAAAACTTTAAATTGAAACCTAATCCTGAGCTGAGGGAAAGGGACTGCATCTTTATTGATTCACTTGCATCTATTTACCAGGTACTCATTTATTTATTTATTTACTTGAGTCTGTTTATTCATTTATTTATTTATCTACAATAGTACATGTACGGTACACGTATTCTATTTCATTCAATCATTTCCAGAATCACATCATCGAATGATCCAATCAAGCAAACAGTGATACACAAATAATAATGTTAAAGGGGAAGTCAACCAAGATATTTTCTTGGTTTTAATAAAAGCAGAAAAATTTGAGAAACAAATTAGTGAAAGTTTGAGCAATATCCGATTAAAATCAGTGAAAGTATACACAAATAATAAAGTTAAAGAATCAAAAACAGAAGACAATGCCTGGGGACTGAAAACAAATGTTATTTCATAAAAGGCTCTCCTCATTGGTGGTTGTGTTTAAAAAGCAAATTACCCCCTCCCAATTTCAAAAGAAATTCGCTTGAATGGATTCTGCATCGTTTACTATGGGTTGTTTGAATTATAAGCATGATATAAATATTCTGGAAATCACTTTCCACCAGCAGCACAAACCATAGAGAGACTGCATGTTAAAGGTACTACTGTATGTCCCATTTGCAGGCCAAAAAAATGAAAAAGTTAAATTCCAATGGCATTTGAAAGATAATACTAATTTAGAACTTCTGTCAAAACGAAAGGGCTTGAAAATGTCTTTTTGTGGGAAAATAACGATGATTAGTTGTCAAATCGACATAAGTGATTGCAATCACTTAAGTAAATAGTCTGATCTTCAGACCCTTGTACTGAATGGTGGTATGTTTTGTGCTGCACAAAGACTCAATCAGTTTAATTTTGGCCATTACAAGTAGTGGGTTATTGATGTAGACAAATGCTCATGTACCTGTTACAGCTCATTTTATGTATGTTATTACCAAAGAAAAAAAAAGATGTCAGTCAGTCACTCAATAGTGTCTGACAGGAAAGTCTAGAAAGTAAACAGGTGTCCTTGCATAATTTGAATACTAGGACACTGCTAACGTTTAAATTTCACAGATAGGAAATACATGACATATTCATAACTAGGGACACTGATTTTCCGCGATCACGGAAAACGGACGGAATTCACGGAAATGACCATTTGAAACGGAAAATGCAATTCCGAACGGAAAATCGCGGAAAACCCTTTTTTCAAGGAGAAAATTGTAAAACTTACACTATTTTTGTGATTCGTCATTCGTTATGCAGTGAAAAAATATCGGGCCTAATATCACTAGTAACTCCGAATATTTAGCGATATTCGTCAGATTCTTTGGAGACAGGGCGCTGCCATTTCGTTTGACACAAAACTCGATCCTATTATGCCAGCTAGGCGCGCATGCGGCGCTGGTGTAAGGCGAGATTGCCGTACACATGCACAGTTCAGCACAATATTAGTAAGGTTGGCGTAGCGCCTAGTATTACGTAGACGTAATACTAGGCACATACACGCCAGCAGCGAGCGGTAGGTGCGGCAAGATTGTACACACGCTGATGTACAGTTCGAAAAAGGGGCTGGTATGTGCGCCTAAAATCGATCGATCGCTGACGTGACAACCAAGACTGAAATGTTCGTCTAGATCTCTAGCATGTTTGTATGCAAATCTTATGTAAACGGAATTTCAGCTTTTTCATGTGTACAAAGTCTATGGCAAAACGGAATTTCCGTTTTTCAGCCCATCTGAAACGGAATTCCTGATTTTCTGAAACGGAAAATGCCTTTTTTTTAAACGGAAAATCAGTGTCCCTACATAACTCCTGAAAAGTTCTACAGAATTTGACGTTGGCTGCAAAAGGGACATAGTATCTTTAATATACATGAGTCAGGACAGCTACATGCACAGTAGCTTAGTTTCTTTATCTGTCTTTTCTAATGACTCAGCAACTATAAATCTTCTTCTTAAGTCATTTGACAAATATCATTTGTTTAAATATTTGAATGTTCACAGTATGTTTTGTTTGACTGCTTCTGTGGGACTTTATTTACCATCATTTTCTTCATATATATTTGCTAATGACTCAACTTGCACATTTTTTCCAGAAGTGTTTGATGCATATCACTTGGCTGGCACATGTACATGTACACTTCCCCACCTTCATTTATTCATTTTTCAGTAATTGGACATTTTCTACCAATCTACAATGTACATTTGGCGCGTACATGAACCAATCGTTTATTCTGTGGGAACTCATTCCATCATTGTTTTCTTTATCTATAGATATTTGCTTATCATTCAAGGCCCGGGGGGTGTTTCACAAAGACTAAGATTGACTTTAAGTTGGACTTAAGTATAACAGGCCGTTCATGCCATTGGTTGCTATCCCAATTGGTCTCTAAATTATAATCTTTAGATAATATTTTTTCCTTCAATAATGAATTATCAAAAAATATAAGTTTTGTAGATGTTTTACCATGATTTGTACATCCCTTGAGAGACCAATGCCAAAATAATGATAGCAAACAATGGCATGAACGGCCTGTTATACTTAAGTCCAACTTAAAGTCGATCTTAGTCTTTGTGAAACACCCCCCTGGTCTTATAAAGAGTTGATATTAATCGCAACTTATTTGCAATTGATATCAATCGCAACTATGTACACAAGAGATAGGGGACTGCAAACTTGTAAGTGAATGGTTGCTATAGATTTGAATCAATCGCAACTCTATAGACAGGTGTAAGACATATTAAATATTTTCTACCAAAATTGTAAATGAAATTCAAACTGAAAGTAGAATTGAATGTGAGGTTAGAACTGAAATTGCTACGACATTGAATCAAAATTGACATTAAAATTGAAATTGAAGAAAAAGAAAAAGATGACAAAAAAGAAAAGGAAATTGAAATTGAAAGTGGGGTTGAAATTGAATTTGAAAAATACATTGAAATTGCAATTGAAATTGGAATTGACACTGAAATTACCTGGAAATCAAAATCATAGTGAAAGACAAAAAACCTACCTGGCATCTACCTCTGTGGAGACCCGTCCTGGAATGATCTTAAGAATCTTGGAGCCAAAGATGGTCACCAGTTTGTCCATGGCTACGTTCACTTGGTCATCCAATACCCTGCATTCAAACATAAACATATAATATATTATTGTTGTACAACCGCTAAGCAATACAATTTCTAACAGTGGTCAAATTTGCTAACCGTAAATCTGGTTAACATCCTCCTGTCTCTCAACAGTTTTCTTCTTTATTTTGTATCTATTATTATTATCAATTTCATTACAAACTGCTCAAGTTATAGACATGCCTACCTTACCTACTTCTGATGTTAAACACAATCATTATGCAATATTGTACTCATGAGCTTACATTTATATATATTTGATAATATGCAATAATTTGATTGAAGCAACCACATTGCTAGTCATACATTAATGTATCAGACAGTTTCTTTGTGTAAATTATTTCTACTATTGTTATGGATAGATCTGTTTGTATTTTTTTTTTTTTGTATTTGAAATCCAACCTTCTGGTTGCAATAAAGGAATAATAGATGAATTCAGAAGCCACCCTGCTCCTGTAGGCAACGGGGCAGTATTTCATGAAACTGTCAAATAAGTATTTATAGTTCACGGACATCCAATGAAACAGGCGTGTTACACTAATAAAATACAAGTGCTTCAATGGGATGTTGTGCAACTTGTACTTATGCAGGTTTGTGAAACGATTCCCGGGTTAACAAAAATTTGTCATACATGGATGGTTGTCATGGTTACTTACGATGCATTCTCTTTTGCATGTTTCACTGCTTCGTCAATGAGGGCAGCATACTGTGGTAGCTTGGCCGCAGCCAGGATCAGTGAGGGGTTTGTTGTGGCATCTGTCGGCTTGTATTTCTCCATAGCTATATATATAAAACAAACACAAAAGTGACTTAACTATAGATTTGCAAACATAATTTGTGATAAATATGTAAGTGGAGGGTACGGTATTTCATTTACATGTACATGTAGGCTTACAGTGCAACTACAGAAGATCTCACCACGCACCAGTAGGCTTATAATGTGTTAGGGTTACGTTAAGCTTAGAGTTTTGGTTAGGGTGTAGGATTAGAGTTAGGGTTAGGGTTAAAGATAGTCCACTGTCTGAACTGTTTCGCGCACCCAATCAGCAGAGAAAATAACACACCCAAAACGCTAAAACCAAGACAGTCCTTTTGACTGGTGTATTTTGGGGGATCGTGCAATTAGTGGAGACTTTGTGCTCGGTGTTGGATGTAAGAGAGGGGGGAATGATGATTACGGGGAGAATGTAAAAACGGACAAAATCTGGACGAGGTTGGAGCCTGGAAGATGAAACAGAAACATATATAGAAAACAATGAAGTTCTTCCAAAGTTCTTACAAAATTGGCTGGGAGTGAGAGCAAAAGAACAAGAACAAGAAAAAGGCAAAAAGAATGAAGTTCTCAAAGATTTGGAGGGATCTCAATGAAAATAAAATTTATTATAAACAAAAAGAAAATGTGCGAGAAGACTTGCATACAACCAACGGCAGCAGCAAAGCCTGTAAGAATAAAACTCTATTCAGAACTTCTTGTTGAATTCCCTCATCTCTCCCTCTACAAACATAAATGGATAACCGCCATATGATTGCATTAATTATGTACCATCCGTTTGACATTTGTGTTTCCTCACATGCAATATATGTTATTCATTGTCAGTAATAAGAGTTGTGTACATTTTCAGTACATTTTCAGTACATATTTCAGTACATTTTTTAGTACTTTTTCAGAAGCGGTACAAGCATTTTCAAATCAATACATGTGAATGTATCTATTATGATCTAGCAAGTTCACACAGAAAATCAGTGTAAAGACTTCACAGCTACACTGTACACTGTTACAGTCCTAAAAATATGAGTTAAAGGTACTACATGTACATGTATATCCCATTTGCAGGCCAAAAAAATGAAAAGGTTAAATTCCAACGGCATTTGAAAGACAATACTAATTAAGAACTTCCCTAAAAAAAGGGGGGCTTGAAAATGTCTTTAAGTGGGAAAATAACGACTATTAGTTGTCGAATCGACTTAGGAGCTATAGAGCCAGTAAGTAATAGTCTGATTTTTCAGACCATTGTACCGAATGGTCGTACGTTTTATGCTGCGCAAAGATTCAATCAGTTTAATTTTGGCCATTACAAGAAGTGGGTTATTGATGTAGACAAATGCTCATGTACCCTTTACAGCTCATTTTATGTATGTTATTACCAAAGATGAAAAAGCCAGTCAGTCACTCAATAGTGTCTGACAGTGAAGTCTAGCAAGTAAACGGGTTTCCTTGCATATTTTGAATATTAGGACACTGCTAACTTTTAAATTTCACAGATAGGACATACATGACATATTCATAATTCCTGCAAAGTTCTACAGAATTTGATGTTGGCTGCAAAAGGGACATAGTATCTTTAAAGTAACCTAACAAAAGTGGGGAAAAGGGACCCCTTTCTCTAATTGTTCATCATTTATCAAAGGGACACAATACTACACGTAGGGTGGAATAGACGGGACTTCCCATGTGTATTGTTGTGTATGTAGAAATGTTGTGCTCCAGTGGATGTCTCCGGACTGTAACAGCATTAACGTCCTTTGTCAAGACATTAATCCACATTTGCCGCATTCCACCCTGTTGAGGTAAATTGGTACCTGGCAGGAATTAATTCTTTATAATGCTCGAGCATTAAAATGGTCGCCGTGCTAAGGCCAGAGCGCCAGGAGTGGCAATGTGCCAGACCAGAGGGCTATACAAGACTCCACTATTATTATTATTATCATCATTATTATTATGATGCAAAATCATGCAATTTAATTGTAAATGTACATGCATTCGCATATGTTTGTGCCTGAATTTGCAATTTGTACATTACATGTATGTACGACATGCACACAATATGCAGGTAGGGAGACTAAAATCACAACTTGGTGTACTACGAGTATGACATACACGTAGCCTGACTTTCTCCGTCTATTTGCTGCGACAGAGTGGTGTTAGCATGCAGAGAGCAGACCGGGGTCATTAATTAACGGCTATTCGAGATGGCTACGGGCGGGCTCTTTATTTAGATTGAAAGAAGAATGCAGGCTTTAATCAAGAGGCATTTGATCCACCCCCTCAATCACACAAGGCCCAGTTTACATTCATATTTCTATTCTCAATGGGCATTTTATTTTGGAGGAACTGTATAAAGTTCTAGATCATTTACATGTACACAAAGACAGAGAGACAAAAAATACAGGGGAACCTCGTTATAACAAGGTCCTTGGGACCATGAAAATTACAGCACCTTGTTATATCAGGAATCTTGTTATATCGGGTAAACATAACAAAGAATATAAAGAACTGGGACCAGCAAAATCACCTTGTTATAACAGATATTTAATTATATCAGAGCTCTTTATAATGAGGTTCCACTGTTTTGAGACAGAGAAGAGGGGGGGGGGGAGGGAAGAGAACAAAAAAAGACACACATGAAGAAGAAAAAAAGGAGATGGGGAAAAAAGTGAAAAGAGAGACTGACCAAGAATGTTTTGAGAGAGCGGGGGAAAATGGCTTCCTACATGTACATGTACAAAAGTGAAAGATCAAGTGAGTGAAAAGGAAACTTAAATTTTGGAAATATGTACCATTAGAAATTTAGAATGAGAAAGAAATAAACATAGTGAGAAAGCGAAACACAAAGAAGAAGGCAGACAAAAACACAGTACAAGAAGGGGAAGTGTCTAAAAAAAAAAAAGCAAATAAAGCAAGAGATCTACATGTACATGTAGATAGAGGATTAGTGGAAGAGATTTTGTGTACCGGTACTTGTATAGTACACTGTATGTCACTGTATACATGTACATAACTATAAGGGGAGAAAGAGGAAGAAGGAAAAGGGGACAAGACAAAAAAAGGAAAATTGGGGCAAGACGGAAGTTGAGAACAGGAAAAGAAATGGCATTTTGAAAATGAGGTACAAGACATATGTATTGATCGAAGAGATATCTACACACATAGAAAAGAATAACAAATATAAAATAGTGTTTTTAAATTGTTTTTTTATTTTTTTATAATTTCATGATTATTTTCCCCTGGCCATACTTCCATGTAGTTTATTAAATACGAAGCATTCCTCAACAAATGAAAGCAAAGTGCACCGATCTCCTCAATCTGCCAGGTTGTATAGATTGCAAGCAAGATATGGGGAGGATTTCACTGAATTCTCGTAAGTGATATTCTTGTGCAAAGACAGGTGCAATTTGCACAATACACGACTTATCAATTGATCCTTCATCATGGATTTACCATTTTCCTTTTCGACTCAATTCCTCGCATATATTTAGAGCTCAATGTCATCAATATATAAGGATTACCAGTACATGAACAATACAAGCAATTCTGATTTCCACCTCAAATTGGGAAATTAAATGAATATATACCGGTATTTGGTGTCAGTCCAAATTTCAAGCACAGAAGGTTTTAGGGCGTTTTAATTTGCTGTCAGGGTTTCAATAGATCTACATTTAGCAGAAAAGAATAACAGATGTGCATTTTTTATAGTAGGTTTGCACTTGTAGAGGTTTATCATATTCCTAGTGTAGGCTATACTGTACATGTATGTTACGAGTCTAATGCCAAGTAACCATAAGTAGCGCAAAATTATAGTATAATTATTTCATCATGAGAATGAAGAAAATAATTACTCTTTGCAATATATATCTATCCAAGCAACACGTGACACCTGTTAGTGAAAAATGTATAGTTTTATCAATCCACAATTATTATTAATACATACATGTAACCCTAGTGCAGTTTTTTTTTAAATAAAGTTATTCAAAAATGATTAAAAAGACAAATCATCATTTTTTTTAAAGCTTCGAAAGTAACATGTGGCAGCCAAGTGGTACACTGTATGCATTAAACATTTCTGGAAGAGAATGTGTAAGAGTTGAGTTATGAGCAAATATATGTAGATATCGAAAATGATTATTGATGGTAAATAAAGTCCCACAGAAACGGTCTAACAAAACATACAATGATTGAAACTCTTGCTTTCCATGCGATTTTAAAGGAAAACAGTAGTGACTCAGCAAATTAAACAGGGAAACCATTATGTGCCAGTACTTCCTTAAAGTTCCTCTGGATTTTAAGGCCATTTGTTCAAAGGGGGATTCAAAGTTCAAAGTTTATTCACTCGATAACAAAGAAGGAACAAGTACAGTACTCATGTAAATCATTCAAGTATACAGAGAAATCAAACTATTAAACAAAACAATACAATACAAAACAAAGCATTTACAATGTATAAATACAGAGTAGGAAAAAGAAACAAGAAAAAAGAGAACTGGGGGAAGTTTCACAAAGACTAATAAGTTCAATTTAAGTCGATCTTTAGTCTTTGTGAAACATCCCCAGGTCGAGTGAGGACCTGTATTAAAGATTATATAGTTATATCGACTGCTACGAGAGGACATGCCGTTTTTATACACTCAAGGGATTCAACTTTCCCGCGAGCCAGTATAGAAACAGCCAGTCCTCAAGTATTAAAGCAGTCGATATGACTTTTATATGCCGATTGTATGAATGAAAACAAAAATCTACCAAGAATTCTTACCTTAGCCTATTATTGAGTAAAGATTGGTTAAAACATCACAGAAAATCTGAGACACTGTCTGTTAATCTTACATGTACATTAGGTAGCAAAATGACTGAAAGTTTCAATCATTTGGGAATCGCAGAAAAAAACCACTGTATGGTGTCTGCGCTCGCACAAAGACAATTTTAACACGTAAACCAATGGGGATCGCAGGAGGATGAGGGCACAAATTAATGGATATTCCCTGTGAGCGGGTACGAGGGCACAAATTAATGGATATTCCCTGTGGGCGGGGGCATGGCTTAAAATCACGACTCCAATTTCGACCAATCAGATGGCTAGATTTCTAAAGTGAGGTACATATAAAAAATCTTAGTTGTGCCGGTGCTTGCAAGAAGAGGAAGAATAGCTCTAGGGAAAATATAATTTCAGATAATGGTTGTACTTTTCTAGAAAATAATTAGGAAAAAGTAAAAGGACTAGCGCATGTGAAAAGGGCCACAGAAAAAAAAATGACTAGTGAAATTCGAAAGGAATGCTCAGGTGAAAAGCAAACACTGCATGAATGACCCCATTAGAATACTAGTTTAATTATTCGAAAGAGGGCAAGCTTCCTTATCAATTCTCAATAGTGACACTGACTACTGATACAGATTCTAGTTTTCAGGAAATGACCAGGAAACGGTGCTACGGTATTCAAAAGAAATAACTACTCTTTTGAGGAAAAGCACCCAGGCATTCACATTTACAAAAGCCTGTTTAGAATACAGGCTACTGCATAGAAAGGATGGGCAAGCAGTGTCAGTGCTTATAATGTCAGTGCTTGTAAACTGCAGCAATACAGGAAATTGTTTTAATGCTACTTGTATGCATCATGTACAGTACCAGAAATGAGGTGAATACTGCAAATATATGTACCGGTAGTATAATTCTCCCTCCCCATTCTCTCTCCATCTCCCCCCTTCACTCTCCCTCCTCCCCACTCTCCCTCCTCCCATCTCTCTTCTTCAAATATCTCTCTCTCTCTCTCTCTCTCTTTCTCTCTCTCTCTCTCCACAGTTACTGTAGCTGCTACTAGTACTACATGTACATATATTTGCCATCAAGGATGTAGCCACCACAAGGCAATTCTCTAAAAATACAGACTTCTAAATTTTATTACAGTTTACTGATACACCACTTTCTATATCCTGAAGACACTCACTCAACAAGCTCTACCATGCCTTGCTTTAATACATTGCATACTGTACATGTTACGATGAGCACATTAATACCATGAAAGGCATACATGTACATATACATGTATGTAACAATTCAAACTTGGGAAAATGTGTTATCCACATACATGTACACAACTGTACAGTACAATGTACATACTGTATTGTAATTGACAACTTTCTCAACATACACTAACATCAAAAAGTGGGCGTGGCACATTGGTAGCTTAATGGTCTGCTATATAGCCCAGGGGGGTGTTTCACAAAGACTAAGATCGACTTTAAGTTGGACTTAAGTATAACAGGCCGTTCATGCCATTGTTTTCTCTCATCATTTACTGGCATTGGTCTCTCACGGGATGTACAAATTATGGTAAAAAATCTACAAAACTTATATTTGTTGATAATTCATTATTGAAGGAAAAAAAATTATCTAAAGATCATAATGGTGAGAGCAAACAATGGCACGAACGGCCTGTTATACTTAAGTCCAACTTAAAGTCGATCTTAGTCTTTGTGAAACACCCCCAGGTCTGCTATAGCCCAGGTCACTTGTTTATTAAATGTACAAATAATAAAATGAAAAAGTGCAGTGAAAGGAGTCAAAGGACATTTACACTAAAGTAACCCTTATATTATGTAGGGGAAAGGGGGAAATACATGTAGGCCTACAGATATCACAGTTTCTGGTAAATAGTTTCTAGTGATAGTCTGATACACTTTATTGCATTTAGTGTCAAATATGCACACAAGGAAGAATACATGTACATGTAGTATGTACACCGTCTGTCAATGCAACACTAATGCCCACTGCATTAGGAATGTTCACTGTAGCGTAAAAACGGCCAGTTATTTTGTTTTTGTTGAAGGGTGTGGACTGTGGGGCATATACATGTACATGTACATGTCTATACACTACATGTATGTACTATACAGTACCTGTAGTCTTGTACACTACTGCCTAAAGGTTTTGGCATCGGGATGGCCAGGTGCCTGATCCGTTCCGTTGGCGCTTTGGGCCGCATCCGAATGTTCGGGTTGGGGTTGCACCCTATAGCCGCCCGCTGTTGTTATCATAATTGTAATTTTCATAATGTTAATGATAACTAGTATCATCATCATCATCATTTAATAGTGTTGTTATCATAAATCATTATACACATCTGTAGAAAGTACCGGTTCTTTGCTTGTCAAATTGTCGAAAACTAAGAGAGTGAAAAAGCACTCAAAATGTGATGCTTACATACATGTACATGTATGTATTTATAATTTGATTTTTTTAAATCTATTTAGCTTTTCATTTATATTTTGTTACATTGTTATTATAATCATGATCCAGGGCTTAAATTAATCCAAGGCCACCAAGGCCTTGGCCTTGGATGCCCTTTTGATTGGCCTCAATGCCCCTCCCATTGGCCTTGGAGATTTTTTGTGCCCTTTCCAATTCTTCCTATTTGTGCTGTAATAATATAGGAATCCCGGTGGGGTCACTCAATCGTGACTTAGGGACTGCATGACCGTTATAAGTATTCTTTGCTTGGAAAATTGTCAAAGAACTGAGAATTTGCACGCCCCCCCCCCCCAAATATGCAGCAGAAAGGAGTTGATATACATGTACGAGTGAACGTTGCGAATGAGCTTATTAAGGTCTACGGACATCCACGACTTCAGCGACGTTCAGCGCCTCAAAGTTAAACTATTTTTAATACTATGGATAACCGACTTTCTAAAAAATCAAATCCACGTCTGCGTGAAAAATGCCGTAAGTGAGCCCAAATTATAAAAAAAAAATCAACTGTTACTGCGCATGAAGGAAGATGACGTCATTCATTGACTGTAACAATAAAATACGGCTGCAAGAATTTCAACACGGAGCTCATTTTCGGCGATGAAAATCCGGAAAAAAGACCCTTAAACGCATCATACAGTCAATCTGGTAAGTGGAACCGATGTAGTTTAGCCTACCGGTAGGCCTAATTTACAATAATAAATGCATCAGATAAAATGTAGTATTTTGGGCATAAGTTTACTGCTCGGACGATGCTCAGACGCGAGCAGTAGTTTGCAATGCAGTCGCTATGGTCGGCTTCAGTCTCTAAAGAGAGGAGCCGACCCTACCCAAATCAGAGGCTAACGAACGAAAGAGACAGAAATCTTCGGTCTTCTAGAGTATAGAGGCACTGTACTGACTGCCGATAATGGAAGACTTCCGAATTCCGAGTTTGCACGGACTGAGCGGAGTCTGAATTGGAATTCAAGATATCTTTTAAGACCAGCTCAATTGCTAGACGGAAATAACCGTCTGGTATGGGTCATTCTTTAATAAAACTGACATTTGTTGACATTCCCCATACACAGACGGTAATTAGTACGCCTCGCACTATAGGGAGAGATAACGCCAATGGTGCAGCACTTTGCTGCACCAAGTTTCTCCCCCGATTTTCTTTATTTAGATCTAATTTTCTGATTTATTAATAAGATAGAAATAAACTATATATATTATACTCCTATGTACAGTTAACAAAGAATTATTACCTATGGCTATTCCCAAAGGCGGAATTTACGGACTTACTTATACGAGTTATCCATTTTTTTAAATTTTTTATATTATAATATAGAGGAGGGATTTTCGGCCAGATGGCAATTTTCGGCAGGTCCGTTGTACGATGGTGAAATCACTTTAAAATACATACCGTATTTGCCGGCGTAAAGGCCGCAGTATTTTCCCTTCCGAAAATATCAAAAAGTCTGGGTGCGGCCAATCCGCAACAACAGTAAAAAATTGGCTGTTAAAACAGCACATAATTTCGTACATATGGGACTCCCAACGGACTAGATCTATACCAGTAATGGTACAGGACATTTCTAGATTAACTCCACACATCTTACTGACAATTTCATTTTGCATTATTGACATGAAGTCTAAATTAAACTTCATAACTTATTTTCTAACATAATCTACCGGTAGATCTAGATCTAAGTTCGTGCCATTGCATCACTAAAAAGTAAAACTTACTAAAAGAAGGGACCGTTACGGAGCTAGTTGCCGCAACGCAACTGCGCATCTAGCCAAAGTCGCAATTTCGTATTACACCGCACATCGTGGTAGGGGTATTATACATGTATGTAGGATACCAAATCTGCCTGCGATACAGTACTAGCTTAAAATCGATGAAGATTTGCTAAATTATACGATCATTTTTTAGGTAAACTTCCTGTAAATTTATAAGAATATTGATGAATTTGGTATCAGTTTGTAAAAAAAAATAGTGTTCTACAAGAAAATTAAGATTATTTTGTTTGGTCCATTTGGGTTTTTCCCTTTGGTTTTTTTTTTTTTTTTTTTTTCCTCTACAAAATGTCAAAGTTGGGGGTGCGGCCTATGCGGCGCTGCGGCCTTATCGCCGGCAAATACGGTAGATAATAGCATATCACATAATTATCACACACATACAATACATTTCAGAGTCACAGGAGATCCACATTTGCAATGGAAAATGTATCCTTAAATATCACATTTTAGCAATGTAATCGGCGGTCCTGCTACCTAAATCTGAAAAATCAAATATCTTACGCGTGTCTGTAAGGAAGATGGGTACCAAAACCTGAGCTGTATTTCAAGTATTTTCAGATTTAGATCGCGATTTTTCATGTATAGCATACTCAAAGTGTCTCACAGCACGTATTCAATCACTGCAGTCGGATAGCGCACGCACAGTACACACGATCACTGCATGCAGGGTAATTTTCGGGCGGCCAGCTCTGGCGTGGGATACACTCTCTGGCGCAAGCGCTATAGATCAGCGGGTGAATGAATGACGCGTCGCTCCCCATTGACTTTGTACATGCGGCCGAAAACTGCCTCGCTATAGCCCATAACTACCTCCGAAACAGTGAGAATGAAATTGAATATTGCCATGGCAATTCATGACTTTTTTCTGGGATTCTTTTTGTGTTTAAATAATAATAATATTGGCCTCATGATTTGAACAAAAAATGAAAATACAGTCAAACCTGCTTTAGTGACCACCTGTCTACAAAGACCACCTGCCTACAAAGACCACATTATTTGTTTCCCTTGAAAATGGTTTCTCATTGAAAGATGTACTAAAGGAACCTGTCTACAAAGACCACCTGCCTATAAAGACCACTTTTTGTGTTTCCCTTGGGCGGTCGCTATAGACAGGTTTGACTGTAAATAGGAAGTAAAGAGTCCAAATGAAGAGGGAAAAAAAATGAAATGGAAAAAAAAAAAAAAATCTGCCCGCCCGCCCATACTTCAGAAAAGCAATCGAGGACAACCAAATGATTTTTTTTTTTTGCCTTATGGTTGGATAATTGAAAAAATTATTCACTCAGAATAATACATTTCAAATTTCAAGACTCACCGATGTTTCTATCAAAAGTTACAGCCCCTTCAATTCCCTACAATATTCATCCATTTTTTGTAAGAATCGACGAAAAAGACGTACACGCAGAGTTATGTTGTTTTGCTAAATTTAGCACAACAGCTGAATTGCGCAATATGCAAGCGTACACGTACGCGTGCAAGCGTACGCATGTTGCTGAACTGCATGCGCAACTCAAAGCGATCGGCAATCCATTGTCTTCAATGGGCATCCACTTCCGGGTTCGTAAACATGCGGTGCGATGTTTATTCATGTGCAGATTTTACGCGCTATCACCATGGGTTCGGCCGGCGCGGAGCTCACGCCTCCCTACTTAGCTGATCCGAAAAATGTGGGGAAGGGTATTTTCAAACTGTAATTGTTTGTGATCCCTGAGGGCTAGCGAAAAAATAAGCGTAGGGATTAGTGCTGTGACCAAACGTTTAACCGTCCGGTATCCGACCGTCCATGGCACTATCCGTTTTCAATTTGACGGTTTCGTTTTCCCGATTTTTTTTTTTTTTTTTTTTTTTTTTTTTAATCAAAAGCATTGGAACATTGACTAGGTTTCACTTTGTTTATGAAGCTACAAATAAATCAAGTTTTGCCGACATTCTAGTCATCATAAGTCAGCCCCGGACTTGTGATGTTGAATTGCAGAGCTACTCAATCAATTGAGAAGTTGACTTGTAAAACTAAGTGCCCAGCCTCAAAATAAAACAGTTCGATCAAAAGCCTCTAAATTCTAAAAATAACTCTGGCTTCACGTGACCGCGCAACGCACCGAAACCAGCTCATGCCCCAGTTTTTTCTTGCGCAATTTGGCGAGGTCTGGGTGAAATACGTAGTCTGTACTTTCAGTCACTGATAATGCGTAACCGTCCAAACTTCAAAGACTCCAAATTACATTTTAATTTTTAAAGTTACTTACAAATTAGGTACAACTTTACAAGATTACTATTAAAAAGCATGATTATGGTATATAATATTGAAGAATCATAAGTACAAGAATGAATCAATAAACCCAGGCAAAACGTTGAGTTTCAATAAAGTTTTGAAGTTTATGTTTGTGTCCGTCTATGATTACTTAACTTGAGTTACGTTCATATTTTGTAAACAGCTACGTTACTGGTGTGTTAATCTGTCATGTGGAAATATCTAGTGTCTAGAAATAACCCAGATCAGTAATTTTATTGAAATTGGGATATAGGGAAAGCCTTTCTTATTTTCATCATTGATCAATTTCTAAGTCCTATATTAGGGGTGCATGGACGGATAATACACCGCCGAACTGTTGTTAATTCATTAACTTGTCGACAGACAAGTCGCAGACGACAGTATATAATTTCTTATCTCTTCTCTTCGGAGTTTATTTGATCGGCGTTGACGGACGGCCTTTTTTTAGAAGTTCGTCAGAAAATAAACTTAGAGAAGAATACGTTTCCGATTGTCAAAAAAGAATCTAAAATTCAGCCGAGAAATCAGCCGAGTGTCGATTTTTGTTTAAAAGACTGCCGATGATTGTTTTGGCGGGTTTTTTTCGGACGTCATTACGTTCAAGCGTATATATTAATTTATTAAACATAATGATTAATGATGTAACTGTTAACTGAGATTAGGAGTTTGAGATAACCCAGGAAATTTCGCCAGCTGATTTTGGAAGGGGGTAATCCTTTTTTGTTTAATAATATTGTAAGTCAAGTTTACTCCTGAAACAACCTATAATTCTTTTTGTTTATTCCGATTGTCGATAAAGAATCTAAAATTCAACCGAGTGTCGATTTTCGTTTAAAGGACTGCCGATGATTGTTTTGGCGGTTGTTTTTTTTCGGACGTCATTTCGTTCAAGCGTATATATTAATTTACTAAACATAATGATTAATGATGTAACTGTTAACTGAGATTAGGAGTTTGAGATAACCCAGGAAATTTCGCCAGCTGATTTTGGAAGGGGGTAATCCTTTTTTGTTTAATAATATTGTAAGTCAAGTTTACTCCTGAAACAACCTATAATTTTTTCGTTTTATTCCGATTGTCCATAAAGAATCTAAAATTCAACCGAGTGTCCATTTTTGTTTAAAAGACTGCCGATGATTGTTTTGGCGGCGGTTTTTTCCGGACGTCATTTCGTCCAAGCGTATATTAATTTATTAAACATAATGATTAATGATGTAACTTTTAACTGAAATTAGGAGTTTGAGATAACCCAGGAATTTTCGCCAGCTGATTTTGGAAGGGGGTAATCCTTTTTTGTTTAATAATGTTGTATATAAGTCGAGTTTACTCCTGAAACTACCTATCATCCTTTCGTTTGCGTTCGTCCACGACGGTTATAATTATATCTTTCTCGCCTTCGACTTCGAATCTCACGTCAAGATGCCAAGCAAAGTTTGGCGCGTGTTTACAAAAGTTTCGTCGACTACCGTGAAATGCACTATTTGCGATCGTGTGCTGGGCTATAAGGGAGGGTCGACCGGAGCTATGTTAAATCACATGAAGACTCATCCCAACTCCATTGAAGATGACAGACAGCCGAAACTCTCATCATTCAGCCGACAATGTAACCCAGATAGAGCACAGCGAATTTCTAATCTCATCGCCGATATGATCGCAAAGGATGGACTGCCCATCAACTTTGTTGAGGGCGAGGGATTCCGAGCACTCATGCACGACATCGAACCAGACTTCACAATCCCTAGCCGACAAACTGTGATGAGAATGCTTGATCTAAAGTTTCGGGAACAGAAGGCTAAAATTAAGCACTGGATGAGCGAATGTGAACACATCGCCATAACAACTGACTGCTGGACAAGCTTGGGCCAGGAAGGCTTTATGACAGTGACCGCACACGGCATCGATAAAGAATGGAACAAGAGAAGTTTCGTCCTCGACACCAGCCCTGTGGCGAGCCTCAACGACGATGACGGCAACGATCCCCCACTCCCACAGCGGCATACTGCCCAAGCGCTAAAGTCGCAACTCAGAGAAGTTGCTCAAACCTGGGAGATAAACAATAAAGTGTGTGGGGTTGTGCACGACAACGCAGCCAACGTCAGGGTGATTGGCGAGGCCGTGGGAGCATCGGACGTTCCTTGTACAGCTCATACCCTCCAACTCTGTGTGAATGCTGGCTTGAACTCGAACGGCCAGTTACAAAGAGTCATTGGAGCCGTGAGTCGCTTGGTGGGGCACTTCAAACACTCTGTAGTGGCATCACAGGCTCTTACTGCCAAGCAAGACCAGCATAACTTGCCAAAACATCGCCTAATCCAATCTGTAAAAACGAGATGGAATTCGGTGTACGATATGTTTGCTCGAGTTACGGAACAGCGCTGGGCCATCACAAGCGTTCTGAGCGATGAACGTTTGACGCTTCATCGTGATGCGGCAACCCTGCAACTCAAGGACGAGCACTGGTCTATCGTCGACAACATGGGGAAAGCACTGGAACCATTTTTGGTAAGTACAATTGAAATTATTTTCATTAAATATATTTTGATTATTTTACAATTTTCTATTCAATTTCACAAATAAGAAATAATTGGTATGCATCAATCATAATTATGCAATGAAATTTGAATTAACCATTCTACTGTTAATAATAATTTCCATTAACGATTTCATATTATTCTTTAAAATGTTAATTAATATACTGGCACAAATACATTTGCTCGTAAGTATGAAGTTATGAACAATTTGCAGATGGAGGGAGAATGGGAGATGCAAACTTGTAAAGAAAAAATGATATTATTGCATTGGATTTTAAGTTGTAAACTAGTAACATAACTATAGGTCTAGTTGTAACCACTGCATTGTCTTTTCTCATTTAATAGGTAGCAACAAAGGTACTTTCCAGCGAGGAACACCCAACGGCATCAACAGTCCTTCCAATGATCACGGGACTACTTGACAACTTCCTCGTCGTGGAGGAAACCGATAGCGGAATAGTCCGACAGTTCAAGGAAACCACCGCAGAGCAATTAAAGAGAAGGTACCGATTATATTAAACAAAACACAAATGCTTCATTTAATTAAAGAAAGAGAAAAGAGAGACACTATCCAATGATTCCAATTAAAAAATTAACAACTTATTCGATTTTTTAAAATATCAATTGTCAAAAAAATAATACCTTGTATAAAATGCTGCTATCGCAAATAAAATGACAGCACTAGACTTTAAAAAACAGCAACAACAAAAACCATGCTCAAATATTACATTTCTATTTTCTAATTCATTAATTTTTCGTTTCATCCTTAGGTTCCATATCAAATCCGCTCGAGAGCGAGACGAGGATGACGAGATAGAAGATGTATCGGCTTTGCATCTTGCTTCAGCATTGGATCCCCGCTACTCAAACCTCACTTATCTACCACGTGCCATGATAAACGTCGTAAAGAACAAGCTGAATGAGCTTATCCCAGAAAGAGATGACGAAGAACAGAACGCAGATGTCGAGCAACCATCAACGTCGCTTGATTTCCTTATTACGGGAAGGAGATTTACAGCTCCACAACAACAGCGTGACAGTGTGGAAGAAATTCATACATTCTTTGATCTGCCCGTGGTCCCCTCCAATGCTGACGCAGTTGCGTGGTGGAAAGCGAACGAAGCATCATTTCCTCTCCTCGGCAATGTCGCAAAGAGGTTTCTAACGATACCGGCAACATCTGTCCCATCCGAGAGGGTGTTCTCCACTGCGGGCAATATAGTCACCAAGAAACGGAGCTGCCTGTTGGCCGAGAATGTGAACATGCTGATATTTCTCAAACATAACGCAAAGTCTAACCCTCTGATCTGAGAAAGGACTGAAAGTCGGACGATGTTATTTCATGAACTACATGCTCTTTTTTACTCTTGTAGTATACTACTTAACGATAAGATGACATAATTTTGTTATTGTTAATTTGTTACAGACTTATTCCTCACTTACCCTTTTTTCCCCGTTCGTTCGATATGATCTAGTTTCTGTTATAAATATGTTATTTTATGACTTGTCTTTCAAAGTCTCAAAACTCTCAATGCACGCTATTCATCTAAAATGTGTGTAATTTGTTGAGTTTTTTTCATGGTGATGTCATTTTTAGGCAATGAGATATCACCAAATGTACAAGTTAAATTTTGAAGTAAAAACTAAAATCAATTAATCAACTATTAAAATCAAGATCACAAGTTTTCACAACGCTAGTTTATTAAGCCGACACAAACTCAACTGCTGAGCGCAGATCTCTAAATGTTCTTTCGTAATAATAATCTATGCTCGGTATTTGTTATATTTCATTTTCTTGCCACATTTGCAAAAGGGGTAGGCAACTAGGCATATTGTAATTTATAATCCTTGCCTAACACGCAGTATTGGGGTAATTGCATGTATCAAAACATAATGCGCCTGTAAATAGCCTGTACTGTTGTGTGTTGAACTGTCGATTTGTTTTATTTCTTTGTCAAAGATAAATAGCCAGAACTCCGAAGTTTGGCATTTTAATCTTTGAAATGTGCGTGCTTGACTAGTCTTGTCTCCCTGTCAGTATATTTTATTACCGTAATTCAATGAATAGGAGACGATTGCCATATTTAAAAATTTTAACTTTAGAGAGTTAGACACAAGGCTTATGAAAATGATGATCCATCTACTGAACCCCGAAGTCCGAATTTCAAAGTAAAAAAGGGTTATAGCATCAGCGAGGGGTCGGGGTACGGTAAGATGTGTTTTCTTCGAATCACATGTCAACATTTCGCTGTTTTATCTTTGGAAGGAAAACATAGGAACTTAGGAAGCACGTGAATGCCCAACTCATTTACATATGCCTTGTGTCGGCTGCTGAATTTAAATTTACAAGCAGTGATATGATTATGATTGGCTAGTCGATGCAGGGAGGTGGGAGTTGTAACTCCCACCTCCCTGGTCGATGTATGGATAATGGCCGCGCAAACAGTAAACAATGCATGGAGTTTTGCGAGGGAGATCGAGAGAGTGAAGTGACGATTAGAGCATGATGGTAATGAATAATGATGAGTTGTTGCTAAGTTGGTGCTGAATGTGAGCGATGATTGGTCGCTTGTGTGAGACACGATGCAGACAGTGCGGGCATGGTGCGAGAGAGAGAGGGAGAGAGAGAGGTATTTGCGTATGAGGGTCGGTGACGGGTGATAAAAATAAACATAAGTCAGTAATTCTTTGAAACCGCGCGCGGTGTCTGGATTTTTACAAACTGAACAAGAAATAACAACCAAGTGATAAGCAGTAGTATTCAGCTTAGATTTCAGCTGGATATTTACGAACTGAACAAGAAATGACAACCAAGTGATAAGCAGTAGTATTTAGCTTAGATTTCAGCTGGATATTTACAAACTGAACAAGAAATGACAACCAAGTGATAAGTAATAGTATTCAGCTGTCAGGGGCGGTTTAATATTTACAAACAGAGCGGCGATAATATCGCGCCGAATGACCGTACCGATGAGTGATTGAGTGCAATGAATGACCTAGAAACTTGATACATGTATCTGGCACGTGCAGGGTGCAGTGCGTGGTATACTACTATTCTTTTTCAATTAGCGGCGACCCTGGTAAAAGTGAGTAATTTTCGTTTAACCGAAAACCGTCCGGTTTTGATTAGCGGTTAAACGGAATTGCAAATATCCGTGATGTTACAACACTAGTAGGGATATCTTCCTTACGACTGGGACTACTTATCGCCAGGGGCGTCATATCTCATAAGTGGCAAATTTCGGAGTTAGCCAGGAAACAATGTTTAAATAGCTGTTTTGACCAAGATATTTTTAGAATTTCGAGATGATGCCGCGCCCCTATGGAAATATTGGAATTAATCTGCTCTTTCATACGACACCTCATTTATTGAGTATCACCTTCAGGATCACAAAGAATAAAGGTTTGAATTTCAAAAAAAAAAAAAAAACTTTGACCAATTTTGCATGATCGCGCAATGCACGTAGACCGCATAGGGATGCGTGCAATCTCTATGCCTATGGGAAGAATTTTAGCACACAACATTGGGTGCGCGATCAGACACCCTAGTAATATTGCAGCCAAAGTGAATGTGTGAAGACGTAAAGAGTGAAAAATCTTGATGCATATCGCATTCATCTCGGTCCGGCTAAACCGAACCATTCGTTCCGCACACTACCGCATAGCCTAGACCGAAAGCTTCAGTCTCTGATATCGACGGTTGTTCCGCTGAGATTGCATCTGGCTCCTCTGACCGCCTCTATACATAGACTGAAGTACGTCAATGGAGTAGTGTGGGGAACGAATGGTTCGGTTCGGCCGGACCGCGATGAATGAGTTATGCAACGAGTTTTTCACTCTTTACGTCTTCATATATCCACTTTGGCTGCAATATTACACTGAATCTAAATAGCCATAATAAATAACCCGGAAATATATACTTTGACTTACGATAGCTTGCTCATTTAGATCCTATATTAAAGGGAAAGTCCACCCCAGGATTTTCTTTAGCTGACTCTATAGACCTAATAATACCATGAAGAATGATACAAGTCTCATTAAAATCCATGATCGCATAACGAAGATATATCGACTTTTTGTATCGAAAATCAGCCGTCCGCCATATGCAATAGCGTTACATGGGCATGAAACGATCGCCAAAAAATAACCGATAGTATCGAAATTGTGACGTATGTTGCGAGCTGCCTTCTTATTTCGCAGACATTCACTTTCGCTCGCGGTACACTGTTATCGCACTGACACGACGAATCATGGTCTTTTGCCAAGCAATAGGTTGCTATAATGACTCCTCTAGGACAAAGGGTAAAAGTTTTTACTCAATACCGGACCCGTGAAAGAACGGGAAAGGTGTGCAAAATGGATTGCTGCGCTGAAATCGGCGAAATTCAACTTGAACAATTACCAATATAATAGAAATCATGTCGTTTGTAGCGACCACTTTGAACCACGGTGCTTGAGCATGATCTGAAAGCGGAGCTATGCGGTACAAGACCTCGAAAAATCCTCAAAGATGATGCTATTCCTACCATTTTCATACATCGAGGACCGGTTAAGATGCGCACATCAAGTGAAAGAAGGATTTCTGGAAGACGTACTAAACAGGTTAGTTATATTAATTATCTTTCCGTTTTATAATTTCATTTTACCGGGCTTCAAGAATCAACCACCCGCTGTATATTTATACTGTGCAGCACGCGCGGTTGTCGTCTGCTAGTGCTAGCTGGTACCTTCCAATACTAGCACTATAAGCTAGCTTCGCGAAGCGATGGGATGGTACCTAGATATATGTGTCAAACAGCGTTTCAATTTGATTCAAAATAATACTTGTGATCGTAGATTAATGTACCTTCATGAATTTAATAATGTGAAATTCTCAAACTCACACGTAGCTAGCTAATGATACACAAACTTTGATTATTGGACATTAATTGTTACTGCTCTGCTTACGGTACCCGGTATTGCAATTATTGGCAAGTTAATTTTTTCCTTGAGCAAGAAAAATGACCATGTGCAAGTTGTCGACAAATTATAAAATGACTGACCAACAAAGTCATTTGATTCTTGGATGATGAGATGAACTGATTGATATACATGGTGAGATAGTATTTTCATATTTTCCGTAGATACAGAAAGCCGAAAGTTGTTTACAAATGTACGATGCACGCACGTACGCGTGCGCATTTGACGACGAAACCAATTTAAAAATTACACGAGTTTTGTTTTGTAGACTCTTTTTAAAATTTATTGCAACAGTTTTGTGAACGTTAATAAATACAAGTTTATTTAATAATTATTTTTAAATTACATATAAGTTTAACAGTGAAAAACAAAATGCTATTAAGCATCTTACAGATCAATATTCCTGTACAAATTCACCGACCAATCAGAATACAATAACGGCCAGCTCGCAAGATACGTCACACCACGGCGGGTCAATTCACAAAATGGCGATCCCCAGTGATGGCGATCACAGGGAGAATGCGTATGTTTCAACTGTGATTCTACAGCTAAATCCTGTCTTTTCTAAAAAATAAATGAAATCATCTTACATGAAATTTTATGGAGATTTCGACAGTATAAAGAAATTTCTGGGGTGGACTATCCCTTTAATGATTAATCCGAGAAAGTCTTGTAGTCAACAAGATTTGTTGTCAGCCATCTTGGTTTAAGTTGATGAATATTCATTTTTTTCTTTTCGAACGTCCAATAGCTACGTATATGAGTCAGCCCGGCTTGAGCCGGTGATGTTTGAATATTCATAAGCCCAATATCAAACACGTGCTCTGATTGGCCATTGGGCTTGTTTTGGTCGGTTGACCCGGAAATATATCGGGCGGGTCATGTCATAGATTACCAGTTCGAATGCATGAACGTACCGTATCCTTGGTTCTGAGATAAAATGGATAACTCATATACGTAAGTCCGTAAATTTCGCATTTTGAAATAGGTAATAAAACTTTGAGAACTGTACATAGGAGAACAAAAATACATACTATTTTTGTATCTGATTTATAAATCAGAAAATTAGATCTAAATAAACAAAATCGTGGGAGAAAGTTTCGGGTAAAAAGTGCTGCAGAATTGGCTCAATCTCTCCCCCCGGTGCGAGCCGTATGGGTTACCGTCTGTGTATGGGGAATGTCAACAAATGTCAGTTTTATTAAAGAATGACCCATACCAGACGGTTATTTCTGTCTACGCATAGCCGTACTTCAGTCTATGTATAGTTAGACTAGAGGCGGTCAGAGGAGCCAGATGCAATCTCACAGAACAACCGTCGATATCAGAGACTGAAGCTTTCGGTCTACTCAATTGCATGCCACAGGATATTATAATATTAATTATCATCTTACTCTAAGCTAGGTGTATAACGTGTACTATATACTGAAAGTAAAGACCAAAAACATATTAGCGCGGCCGCGGCTGAATTTCTGCCATGTCATGATTGTATAGAGCGCAGCGTCACTCCGACTCCGTGCGGGACATGCAAGCATCGACCCCGAAGATGCGGCGGAGTGCACCGTCACCTCTCCGATGTTTCTTCGTCTGCTTCTTCAAGCACCTACAAGATGGCGTTCGAGAAATACACGTGCTGAACTATGTCAGTAATCACCGAATCCAATAATCTTGCTGAAAATTCAACTTACCCTCAAAATCACCGGTATCACAGACCACAGTGGTCAAAGCTTTCAGCTGTTCAAGTGAAGACGCCATTTTCATTCGCTTTTCCTCTGACATAATGATTGCGGTTGAGCGGATTCCTGAGCAACTTCCCTGTTCGTTTGTAAAGCACGGGTTTCAACAAGCTCGTCCTAACAAATACAAATATCTTTCTCGCCGCGCCCACCAGCAAGGTCGATCAACTAAACACCAAAGTAGTCGTAAGTTATATTTTGACAATGATAAATAGATCATAATACTCATAAATATATTTTTCAAAATCATTGAATTAATAAGATATCATTTTGAAATAGAGACTGTTTAGTCTAGAAAGAGTGAACGGTTAAAATATTTCGGGCTTAATAATTCGAGCCATCTTTGTACGGAGATTTGTGTAGGGGCCGAGCTGTCACAATACTATATATCGACTAACTTCGTTTAAAGGCTGTAACATTTTTAATCAAGACTCGATAACGAGAAAAAGAATCTCAAATTGTCCATATAATTCTACAATTAACGAGAAAAAACAGCTTTGATTGACAGTTCGTGGTAGTAGGCTAAAATTGCATTTCAACAGGATTCGACAGTGCAGCTAGCTCAGCAGCTGAGTTTACAATCATGTGGGCATTGGCGGATCCAGGGGCACAGGGGCACGTGCCCCCGGCCAAAAACAAAAAAAAATTGTGCTCACTATCCCCCTCCCCTTTGGCATTTTGAAAGTTTTAAGAAAGTTCCTTCAAATTCCAAGAAATTGGGTGTTCTTTTCGGGAAACTCTATTTAAACGAGTGGAAGCATTGGCGGCTCTGTTTTTTTAAACGGTAACAATTCTCCTTGGATCAGATATAGACCAAAAACAAGCCTCATTATCTTCAGTATACAAGTGTCAATTCGGACCTTACAGCTTTCATAGAAACCACTTCTGGACCCTCAAAGAAAAAGTTTGAGAACCCCTGGCCTACGCATTATACACATCAGGACCAACTTGACAAGGAGAAAGAGTGGCCCTTTTCATGCAGGTTCGAGGTTTATTATGACATGTGCCCCTTTTCTTTTCTAATAAGTGTCCTTTTTTCTTTCTGAAAAATATCCCTTTTCCTTTGTTCATAACATACGCCCCTATAGAGCGACTTAGAGCAACTTTTTCATTTATTTCCCCCAAAGCTCGCTCGCATTTATATTTGGTATAATCGTGTTACTTATGAAATGTATTTTCAGCCTTTCATGATTAAATTGTGCTTATTAGAACCCATCAGGATTTGTTGTTGTTTTTCTCATTATGAAACTTTTTGCCCTCGAGGTCAGAAATCTTAAAATGTTCTTAATATTCAGACCATCACACCCAACTGCAAAGTATGATTCTTAAACAGTATATTGGACCATGTAAAGAGAGAAACAAATATTGAAATCATCCCTGATAATGTAATCACCATCATAAAACTGTAGGGATATATAGGCCTACCAATGTCTAAATATGGTAGATTTACATTTTGATGTTTCCCTTTGTAGGTGCCCCTTATATTCCAGAAAGTGCCCTATTTTGATGGTGACCCCCCATTTTGGAAAATGCTCCACCGCGCCTGTTTGTGCTTAAACTTTTTTTTTGATCAACTCATACTCCTGACCGTCTATCGTCGAGTCAAAAGACTGAGAGGTCCTTTATATTTAACGATATTTAACGATTTTGGTTTACGGTTTATTAAAATACTGAGCCTGGCAGCCCGTCGGCTGAATTACATTCAATTTACATGATAAAAACAATTGAACTTGCACATTAAGGTTGTAACAATTATCATACAATGTGAGAACATTAAAACATTAAAACAATACGGCAATCAAAATCATTAAGACAGTATTCTTAAAACAGGATCAAGCTATGTTCACATATTACACCGAGAGATATAGCAAAAAAGGAGAGTAGAAGGAAAGTGGGAGAAAAGGAGAGTTAGAGAAGAGGGAATCGAGAGGTGGATAGTAGAAAGAACGAAGTAAAAGGTAAGAAACAGGTAACCGTGGGAGACTGAGATTAAAGGAATTTTAATGACTGTGTATGGAAAATTACAGTTAATAGTGCCACGTTTAATGTCATTCATACAGATTAAAACAGTTAAAATACAATAAATGAAGTTATACTTTCAAGGAAATGATAATGCGCATGCGGAAATTGTGAGTAATGCGTAAACTATCAAAATATCACACTAAAGATTTAAACATACTATATTTCAAAACCAGACGTTGAACATGTTTTGTGTGAACTTCAATAATGATATCTTACTGAAGAAGGTGAAAGATAAATTCAATCAGACATGGGAGGAGTCGAAATGAAAAAAGGAAAGAAAAAGGCAAGGGAGAGAGGAGAAAGAGAGAGAGAGAGAGAGAGAGAGAGAGGGTGGGGGAGATAAGGAGAACAGAGAAGAGTAGGTAGATAGGCGTATGAGAGATAAAGAGAGAGAGTGATGAAAGAGTTATGAGGGAGAGAAAGAGAAAGAGCGAGAGAGAGAGAGAGAGAGAGAGAGGGGGGAAGAGAGAAAGAGAAGGAGAGAGAGATGAAAGAGTTATGACGGAGAGAAATAGAAAGAGCGAGAGAGATAGAGAGAGAGAGGGAGAGAGAGAGAGAGAGAGAGAAGGATGAGAGAAGTCCTGTGGAAAAGGCGGGTTGAAACAAGTTATTCAAAATTGATACCACGTCAACCATTTGAACACAACACAAGATTCCGAGCAGTTAAAGATATTAAACAAAAATATTGGAATTTATTTTGCAATTTGCTGTTGAATATGAGAGCAGAAATCAGCACAGCGAGCGTGAACATACACACACATGTACACACAGGGGCGGCGATTGATTGATTGATTGATTGATCGAATTTATTTCATTTCATATCACACAATAAAGAACATAGTTGACAAAGTACAAAATTATGAAATGAAACAGGAACCTACTGGAAAGCATAGCTTGTTTTTGTAGGTTCCCAAAATAAATATAATATGAACATTATTTTCATAAATCATTTTAAAGTGTCTAAATAATCACAGTAAAATAAATATAATACAATAACATATTTTCATAAACCCTTTTTTAGTTTCCACGCAATCGAAATATACAAAAGAAAAGAATTACAAAACGGTACACAAAAGACAGGAAACTGACATAATACGATGAGACAGGACATGACGAAACAATTAACAGGACAAAATAAACAAGACATGACAAAACAAAACAAGACAAAACAAGACAAAACAAAGCTGCACACTACATAAAATTAGAAGACGAGAGAGAGAGAGAGAGTGTGTGTGTGTGTGTGTGAAATAGGGAGATGTGAGAGGTATACCCATATCCTAGTTTAATCCGTAAGAGACATGTATTTTTGTATTAAATTCTTTTGAACCCTCTACTAAAACTATAATATGTGGGTTTTTCTCTAACTGTATCTGAAAGAGAGTTCCAAAGTTTTGAGCCTGAAAATACAAAGGATTTATTTGAGAGCAAAGTTCTTGTTTTTGGTAGATGAAAAAGCCCGGCAGACCGAGTAGGATAATGATGAATATTGACATTCTTGGTAAACATTGAGTAAAAAACATTTGGCAGTTCATTTCTATTTAAATTATACATAAATATTCCCAGATTATAACTGTATAGATCTGTTATCTTTAAAATACTATGTGTGTGAAAGAGTGCATCTGTGTGCGCTCGAAAATCAGAACGACATATAACACGCAGCGCTTTTTCTGTAGTAATAAAATTCTATTTAAATGATAGTCAGCACAATTGCCCCACGCTATAATTCCGTAGTTTAAGTGTGGGAGGATCAACGTTGAATACAGGTTTAATAATATACGAGTTGGAAAGTAAAACTTGACCTTGTTTATAATGCCAATATTTCTTGAAATAACTTTACAAATATTATCTACGTGTTCCTTCCAAGAAAGCTTTTCATCTATAGTTATTCCCAGAAATTTAGTATTCAAAACTCTTTGAGTAATAGTACAATCAAAAACAACATTGCCTGGAAGTTCATTTATTATGTTACTGAAGAGCATGTAGTTCGTCTTTTGCAGATTGAGGATAATTTGTTGGCTTTGATCCATTCTGAAACACGTTTTAATTCCTGGTTGATGGTGGCAAGCAAAAAATTTGGGTCCTTATGGGAAAAGAAGAGATTTGAGTCGTCTGCAAAAGAATAAAAGATAAAACCTCGGAAGACTTACAGAAATCGTTGATATAAATAAGAAAAAGAAGCGGGCCCAAAATAGAACCTTGTGGGACACCACAATTTACATCTTTCGTATGAGACAGGGCATTGGCAATAGAAACACACTGCTGCCTATTATGAAGGTAGTTCCTGAACCACTCCAAGGCTATTCCTCTGATTCCATAATAACTGAGTTTGTACAAAAGTATATCATGATTAATTGTATCGAAAGCCTTGGAGAAGTCCAGGAACACCCCAACAGTATGTTCATAATTATCAATCCCACTAGCAATCTTATTAATCATGGTCAACAACGCCTGAGTAGTGCTGTGTTTTGCACGAAACCCAAACTGCAACTGGTATAATAATTCATGTGTTTCCAGGAACTTATATGTACGTTTAAAAATTATTTTTCCAACACTTTAGATAAACAAGTTAAAAGCGATATAGGTCGGTAATTTCCTAAAACCATATTGTCTCCTTTTTTAAAAATGGGAATAACTCGAGCTAATTTCATTGCTGAGGAACAACTCCAGTAGAGATAGATAAATTGCAAATATAAGTCAGAGGTTTTACAATTTCATTCAAATTCTTTTTTAGCAATATGTTATTAAAATTATCATGCCCTGAACTTTGTTTATTCTTCAATTCACGTATTATGCCTGCAACTTCCGTTTCGTCTGTAGGTGTCATATAAATTGAATTTGGGTTAGGATCATTGAGAAAATCTGTAAAATGTTTAGAAGCGACAGGAATGATACTGGCAAGATTTGGGCCTATACCGACAAAATATTCATTAAACGCATTTGCTAGATTTTGTGGATTTTCAATTATTTCTCCATCTACGTTTATTTTTGAAACTGTACACTTTTTGCGTTACCTTGTAAAACATTCTTAATAACTTTCCAGGTATTCTTTACATCTTTTTATATAAGTCAAACTGCTTACAAAAATACACTTGTTTAGATCTTCTTAGTATACCTGTAAGTAGGTTTTTGTAATCGGTATACTTTTTGTTATTCTTTTCACATGGTTTTCAATTGTTTTTATATAAAGATTATTCTTTCTGTTTATGGAGCGCAAAATACCCGGAGTGATCCAAGGGCACCTTGGAATTGTTTTGTAGTTGGACCGTTTCGTTTGTTTTACAGGGAAACAACTATTCATTTTAGATGACACAAGATTCATAAAAACATCAAATGCATCATTGACATTATTTGTACTGTACATTCCGGACCAGTCCACATTTCCTAACTCTTCTTTGAAAAGATTCACATTATCTTCAGAAAAATCACGTTGGGTATTGGTAGTGACTGTGTTCAATATGGGGTTGTTATTCAATTTAAAGTGTGAGAATATGGGAAAATGGTCTGACAAATCAGAAAGAATTATACCAGAAGAAAGAGTACATCGAGCATTCGTAAATACGTTATCAATAAGAGTAGCCGAATTAGCAGATATTCTAGTTGGCTTGGTTATTAATGGAAGAAAACCCGCAGTAAGAAGTACATCCATAAACGTTTGTACAAATGAATCATCATCATATTTAAAGAGATTAGCATTGAAATCACCGAGTAAAAAACATGTTTTATTTACCAAGTAGGGGTGTGCTAATAACTCATGAAAAGTCTTTAAAAAAACATCATGAATAGAATTTGGTGGCCTGTAGGTGATTCCAACTAAAATGTTTTTATCATTAGGAATAATTATTTCAACAAAGAGGGTTTCTATGAAATCGTTCATGTAATTCAGTTCAGGCCTCAACTTGTACTCATATCGTTGCGATATATACAGGCCGACACCTCCACCTGCTTTTCCTGTTCTGTTATTTGTAATCAAGTTATATCCAGGTAAAGAATAAAAGGGTAAATGGGTACTATTAGTAAACCAGGTTTCTGATAATCCTATAACAGAACAATTGAGTTTTGAATTCATTAAAAGGGAGCGCAAAGAATCGAAATTTTTGTTGGCGCTGCGAATGTTGCAATGCAACATTAGAAAATCATTTATGCTGTTATGTAGATATTTTAATGCAATCTGCTTTTCTGTATAATACAAGGAAGGCGCATGCTGATATGTATTATCATTTGGATCAGAAACAGTTTCAAGATTTTTACTTTGCGAGTTCATGGATTGTACAACGGAGTCATGAAAAGAGTTATTCAAGCTTTCATTAAAATTCTTATCAAGAATAGACTGAACAGTGTCATATAATTCATCATTATCCAAGTTATGAAAAGGGACGTCTTCATTTGTACCCATTGTTAAAGAATTATAGAGATCCCCAGTAAAGTAAAGGTAGAAGATGAAACATGTAGCATAGAGTAGAGCACTGAGAGGAAGGGAGATGTAAAGGAGTGTGCAGACCAACTAAAAGACATCACAACAAATAACAAGAGAGACGAAAACACATAAACGATCACACACAAAAGCAAACGAGGAGTAGATATATAGAAAAACAGTAATCGCTGGAAGAGCATACTGACTGTACGGCAATTGACAGCAACCCGTAAATTAAATTAAATCAGGCACTTGACAGCAACCCGTAAATTAAATTAAATCAGGCACTTGACAGCAACCCGCTAAAGAACTTAAGCAAAATTTTTGGGTATATTATGTGGAACCTTTAAAGAGAAGAAAATACAAGTTCATGCGTCATTGATTGCGTTACCCATCCCCCTTAAACCCCTTGTCAAACACTTGTAAACATAACAAGACTAAGTGCCGTATTCTTACTTACAAAGTATGACAAAAACAAATTAGACTGGCTTGGCAACATAATGTAGGCCGAAGAAAAGGAATTTGAAATTTGAATTTGTAAAAATAATTTCAGTTTCTTTAATTATCTCATTCACCCAACTTCTGTCAAAGCCATGTAGAAGTACATATATCGAGATAAAGGCAAATGAACTATGTTCGAGTTTGGAATACATGAGCAGGTGATGAATGAATACTTGGTTCATCAAAACGTCATATGAAGGATTAGCGATATTTATAAAAATTAAAAAGCCTTTTCCCTTCCTTTTCCTTCTCTTAAGAGAAACAAAAACAAAACACTTGTTATTCTATGCCCCAAAAAGGGATAAAAATTGGAGGAATTGTAGCACTCAATTGGTGTTTTTCCTTTTTAAGGCTTAGAATATCACACAATTACGGCACTGAAATTAAAAGATAGATAAGATGCACCTAGATCGGGGCATTCCCTTGATCCCAAAAATATATGGATTAGTTATGGGGAAAAAAGAATGCATCGCATTCGTAAGCCTCTTCTCAAATGAATAGGTTGCTTATGATTTTTGTGAATGCTTTTAGCAAGAAAGAGAAAGAGGAAGAGAGAGAAACAATGAGTTAAAGTAATTCAGGGTAAATAAGTAGTTGTCATCATATCAATAACTCATTCGTATACCATGCAACGAACTTATAATACACAGACAAGACTTATTCAAGAACTAGGGACTGAAAATTCTTCACAATCGCTATAGAACAAAAGACCAAGTAGACTGGCTTGTGAACATCGTGATTCCCTTTGACCAGAGGTTGCCCCTGACAGCGTAAATTCTTCCACAAGCATCCTTCAAATAAATTCTACAAACATGTGTACGACCAGTATTTAAATGTTAATTTTTCCTTCCCTCGGTTGCATCCCCTAAGAGGGTCATAACAGGGCGTCATCAGCATAATTGACAAACCAGTCTGATCAGTCTATTATAGACAAAGCATGGACAAAATTTGGAGTAAAAGACATTATGCTTGTTTTTTTTTTTTTTTTTTACACATCCAAGGATTAAAACAAATCCTGAATAAACCAAGGCATACGTTTTCTTCCCTTTCCCAAAGGGAGATGGGTAAATAAAGGTGGGGAGGGGGGCAGTAGGCCCACAACAATGTGATCATGAATGGGGTTCACAAGTTCGGAATAACAAAGACATCATGTTTGTTACTTGCCGGACAACTTTCAGTTTATATCCTAAATTAACCAAGAAATTGTTTTGTCCCTCCCTTTCCTATATCGAGATAAGAAAAGGGGGAAGAAAAGTGTACATCAATACGATCACAATTGTGTGTATGACTTCACCAGTACAAAAATATCTAAATGCCATATTCTGTTGCATAGACAACGACAGGACAAGTATTACAAATAATGGAATTAATGAGTACGTTTTTATTTGCATTTGTTGGTAGGTACATGATAAATAACAATTTCATGTCCAAACTCAGTAAATTGTTGAGGTGAAAGAAAGAATATTTCATATACTCCTGCCCTAAATTCTTTCATATTTTATCCTAGGACAATTACTCTTTGAAGGATAACACATCCGTTCCTAAAATAATCCAGTATTAATGTACATACCAACAATATCTTATGTGGAACATACAGAACAATCGTGTGCATGAAGTAAACATTACCATGGTTATTTTATAAGTAGAATCATAGATAAACCAGAATGGTACTCCTTTATTTTTTCCATTCAGCCAATTTAGTCTGACCAGTCTATATTACACAAAGCCTGGAAAAATTGGAGTAAAAGACATTATGCTTGATTTTTTTTTTGTTCGGACACATCCAAGGATAAAAACATGATTCAGTTTATATCCTGAGTAAAACCAAGGCATATGTATTCTCCCATTTCCCAAAGGGAGATGGGTAAATCAAGGTGGGGGCGGGGGGGGGGGCACAGCAATATGATCATGAATGGGTTCACAAGTTAAAAAATAACAGAGAAATTATGTTAGTTTCTTGCCGGACAAATTTCAGTTTACATCCTAAATAAACCAAGACATTGTTTTGTCCCTCCTTTTCTTAAATCCAGATAAGAAAAAGGGGAAGAAAACAGAACATCAATATGATTACGATAATTGTGTGTATGACTTCACCAGTACAAAATATTATGTTGCATAGACATCGACAGGACAAGTATTACAAATAATTAATTAATGAGTACGTTTTTACTGGCATTTGTTGATAGGTACATGGTATATACCAATTTCATGTCCAAACTCAGTAAATTTGTGAGGTGAAAGAAAGAATGTTTCATATTCTCTTGTCCTAAGTTATTTCATATTTTATTTTCATATAATTACTCTTTGAAAGAAAACATATCCGTTCCTAAACATAATCCAGTATTAATGTACATACCACCATATCTAATGTGGGACATACAGAAAAATCGTGCGCATGAAGTGGCCATTACCATGGTCATTTGTATAATATTTGGATAAACGAGAATGGTACATAAATCGTATACATGCAGTGACTATTTCCATGGTTAGTTCATGAGTAGAATCATAGGTAAACGAGAATGGTACTCCTTACTTCTATCCATTCAGCCTATTTAGTCTGATCAGTCTATATTACACAAAGCCTGGAAAAATTGGAGTAAAAGACATTATGCTTGATTTTTTTTCGGACACATCCAAGGATAAAAACATGATTCAGTTTATATCCTGAGTAAAACCAAGGCATATGTATTCTCCCATTTCCCAAAGGGAGATGGGTAAATAAAGGTGGGGGACGGGGGGGGGGGGCAATAAGCCCACAACAATGTGATAAATGAATGGGTTCACAAGTTCGAAATAACAAAGACAATTTTCATGTTAGTTTCTTGCCGGACAAATTTCAGTTTACAAGCCTAAATAAACCAAGACATTGTTTTGTTCCTCCCTTTCCTAAATCCAGATAGGAAAAGGGGGAAGAAAACAGTACATCGATACGATTGGAGAGGTGAAAGAAATAATATTTCATATAGGCCCTACTCTTGTCCTAAAATCTTTCATATTTTATCCTAGGACAATTACTCTTTGAAACATATAACACATCCGTTCCTAAAAAAAAAAAAAAATAATAATAATAATAATAATAATAATAATAATAATAAATCCAGTATTTATGTACATACCAACATATCTTATGTGGAACATACAGAAAAAAACGTGTGCATGAAGTGACCATTATATTACCATGGTAATTTTATAAATGGAATCAAAGATAAACGAGAAAAGTACACAAATCGTGTACATGCATGCAGTGACCATTTCCATGGCTATTTTTATGAGTAGAATCATAGATAAACGAGAATGGTACTCCTTTATTCTTTCCATTCAGCCCATTTAGCCGGGGGTTCGCCGATGTTGTGTCGCTTTCTCGTAAGCAGGACCACTTTAGTCCCAACGACTCTAATGCTTGTGGCAAGGTGTTGCTTCTTGCGGAGTATGTAAGCCGTGGCTGCAAGGCGGCCTCTCTCTCGTTTCATACTGGGCGGAAGATCGGTGCGAATAGCGACGCGTTGTGGTGGTGCTTCGTCATCCTGTCTCTCCCGCGCATGTCGTGTTTGTTCGAACGCTTGAAGTAGCCTATCACGATCGCTCATCTTAGCAAAGCGCACAATAATACATGCAGGTGCAGGTCGGTTGCTATGCGGCGGCGTTCCGTTGTTGCGGAGGTCGGGAGCCGGTGAGCATTCACCAAAGGAATTTTCAGAGCCTCGTCACGTGATATATTCAGAAAATTCATAAATACAGGTACTAGAGCTGAAAACACATTTTCGTTGGGTGTAGCACTTACACCATACACCAGAAGGTTTTGCCTTCTATCATGAATTTCTAGCTTTAGAAGCTTCTCATCTAATTCTTTCTCTACATTTTTTATTTTTTCACACAGATCAGGAATCTTCACAGATTCCAGATGAATTACGCGGTCTGATGTATCGGTTAGACTAGCGCCTATTTCTGTAATAGACGATTTCACTGTAGCCATTCCACGTTTAAATCCGGCAATTTCAAGAAGAACATGGTCAAATCTATCGTTAATCTGGTGATTTAAGGTCGAGAACATACCTCTTATCTCTGTCTTGAAGCTGTCGAGTAGTAAGGCAATAGGTGGGTCCGTATGCTGGGTTGTCTTGGACGGGCTAGGGTCGGCGTTGGTGGACGGTGGCGAGTCGTAGGTCGGAGTCACCGTCGAGCTTAGTTGATAGTCACCTTTGCTTCTCTTCCCTTGGGAGCTCATAGCTGAAGCTAGTTAAAAATTACTAACGGAGAAGCTGAAAAATGCGTATTTTTAGTTAGGATTTTCTAACGAGGCTGTCAATGCGTGACTTCTATATCAATGGCGCCATGGCGCCATGGCGCCATGGCGCCATGGCGATCCGGGGACGGGGGACACGTCCACCCCTCAATTTTTTTTAGGGGGGATCGTCCCCCTGAAAATTTGAAAAAGTGCAACAAAAATGTATAGCAAATACTGACTAAAGGCTTTAACACACTTTTAGGCTCTGGAGGGCCCAATAGTGCAGCGTTTAGACAAATAAAAATGCAAAATTCTTCTCACTTGGAAGCTACGCTCCCTCGCATAATATCCTCAAAATGTACAAGTAAATACCGAGAAAAGTGAAGTGTGAAAAAAGTATATTGCTTGTTTTTATACTATAGTTTTGCTAGGGAATGTAATTTTTTAATACAACAAAACTTCAAAAACCTGTGAGGGGTAGTCACTTCCGTCATCTTCACCCCTCTCGTTCACTATGCTCCTCGCACTTGCGTACTGATGGGAGGGGCTTAGGCATTTCCCAAATAAAATTCAAACGTTGTTTATTTCTAATTCGATACCAGTGATTTACAAATGTTGCTGAAATGGAATGATTTCCCTGAGCTTCCGGGGCTCCGCCCCTGGACCCCACCAGGGCCCTAAGGCGGCACCTGGATGCTCATCTGATCGTATTTAATGCCTAAAACCCCTGAGCTTCTGGGGGCTCCGCACCCTGGACCCCACTCAAATTAGTGACCTGCATGCCAGTGTCACAAATAAGGTATCAAAATATGCTCATCTGACCGTAATAAAATGCCTAAAAACCCCTGAGCTTCATGAGGCTCAGCCCCTTGACCCCCGCCGGGGCTTTGCCCCTGGACCCCACGTCAATTTGCGCCGGATCTGGTAGAAATTTTCGGGGCGGTGTAAATGGGAGGGGCAGGGGGCTCCGATAGGCTTCTGTTCAGTGCATGCAAGACCAGAGTTGTTCTACTTTTGAGGGGAGGGGAGGGCAAGATCCGAGTAACGTAACATTGAAGGGAACATGTAGCGACCATAGACGAACTTAAATAGCGAGTAAACGGGGAAGATCAAACTTCCCATTCTCCCGACGCCTTTAGAAGAAACAAAATTTTGAGAGGGGGCGCAGTGACAGAGCAAGAAAATCTATTGATCTGTATAGTTCTGTAGTTTGTATGATCACAAAGTACAGGCAAATTTAAGTCCCATATCTGTGTTCTTTCTATGAGGTTTAATATAGGCAGCTAAATCGTTAATACAGATTATTTGGTGATGTCTAGATCCCAGCACCCCCACCCCCCCCCCACTCAGTGTTATTTAGGGTACGTGTATGCATGTTCCCTTCCTTTGAAAGCACCCCCTAAGTCCGGTTTGTAAAGTCAATACGGGCCGAGTGGGGGTCTAGATAGAGCAGTTCGCAGATACATGTATCATGTACAAAATAATACCCCCAAATATCCACTAAGTTTCCGTCATGACGTTCCACTGCATTCATTGGAACATTGCTCTATGCAGTCCTACATTTTGTAGAGTGGTGGGCCCTGCAAGATGTATTTCACACAGTCGAACCTGCATGTGCCTGTGTATTGATTGTACATAAGGAATCACAAAACTAGTAATGCGGTGACGGTTGCAATTGATGTGCGAGTGAGCGGAGCGACCGAGCGAGAAATTTTCGAAATTTTATATATACTGAAGCCATGCATCCTAAATCTAAATTATCGTATATGCGTTATATACTGAAAAAGGTAGGGGCCCACAGCGCCCACCCCCCCCCCCCGGTTCCGCGGCCCATTCACCCGGCCACTGCTACAACGCCCTTCTGGTGGATCGTTGAGATAGACGACCGCCAAACATACTTTCGATAAACCAAGGAGACCTCCTTGTATAAACAACAACCCAGAGGGAGTTTGGCAGAACTTCTTGCTAGTGATCTCCCTCGATCCCCAACCCATACATGGGAGGCGGGCAAACAGGGGGCGTTTATTTATAATATTGCCAGTCTGGGATGAGGCTAGGCTTGTAAACATTATCGCTAGAAACCACGCCCATTATCCGGGGCATCCAGGGGCCTGCCTATATGGATTGAAAAACAAATTAAGATCAAACACAAATTTACTGCAGATAACACAGGGGAGGAAAACAGAACATTTTAATTACAACCATGTGACTCTGGATGACACACACAATAGATTACGGTTGTAGTTTGAAGTCTTAGGTTCCGCAGATTAACAGCAAGCACTCCAAACAGAACTCTGATATATTTTCAATCTGCGTGCATATTTTGGTGACTTAATTATTGTCCTTCATTTTGTATTTAAAGCATGGCCTCGTCGATCATTTCCACAGAAGGTATGTTTTTAAAAACTTGTATTTTGGGGATCGTTTTCATACAAGATAATTGAATGTCGGGTGAGAGATCATTAGTTGTGAATTTGCTGCTTACATTACTGCATAGTTGTGTAGCGAGGAAGCGAGTGGCCAAAGTGTAATAATATTCGGTTTTACTGTGCGTCTAACTTGTTATTTTATCTATCTATTTATTTCTTCGTTCGTTTTCATACAAGCTGAATTAATGTCGGAGAGAGATCGTTAACTGTGCTGCTAATAGCGAAGAAGCTAATGGGCAAAGTGTAATGTGCACATGAATGGTTGTTTGACTGAAATCCGGTTATAATTATGCCAACACCTATTTCCGGTCGATCAGCTCGAATACCATAATTGTTAGGGTTTTATTCTTTTATTCTTAACTTAGAAGGTCATGATTGAAAATTAAGAGCGACTGGCATCTCATCGCTATACTCAGCTGCGGCCGTCGCATGATGATGACGACACTGTATACTGCAAAGGTGTCACAAAAGAGAGTGGGACATAAGGCCAAGCAGAAATGATTCATAAATTCCCGTCCCGAATTTTGTTTGGAAATGAGTTGGAGGGTCTCCATGTTATCATATTTGATGGTTTTATGCAGGCGCGTACGCAGGGGGGTTAACCCCTTTAAAATGTGTGTAAGTGTTTAACAAAAAATTTTAAAAAATCATTTTTATTTATATTTTGTGCTAAAGGAGGCACACAAAAAAGTGTTCCCCCCCCCCTAGCCACTGAAGGAAATATCTGACGACGTAAAAAATAAAAAGTGCTCTAACCCCTCCCTCTGCGTACGCTACTGGTTTTATGTACATAGAAACGTCTTTCGATCAATTCTAGCGCTCCTGAGAAGGAAAGGACGAGTAGGCCTAAACACAAATTAATATAATTTTACCTAATCAGTTCCGTAAGAGAAACCATAGCGCATTCTCACGACTTGTTCAATATTATTAGGGTGAGGCAAAGTGGGCAATTTGAATTGACTTTCTCATATAGTTTAAATCAAATCAAGATAATCCCCCCCCCTCCTAATATTGAGTATTGTTAACCCTAGCTCCTGTAAGAAAATATTGATATTCGAGTTTAGATCTGTCCCTGTAATAAACAAAATGTTCAGTTCTTGTATATATAGCACATAATTATCATATTATAATTATAACGTCCCGATGCACTTACATTTTTAGAGCTTTGGAAATTATCCACATATCCACCACCGCCACGATCTCCCCCACCGCGATAATGACACTCCCGGATTTCTACGCATGGCGAAAGGCTGGGTGTACGAGTTCGTTGATAACGCCATCTTCGGCGGCTTGCAGCAAGTGTAGGGAATATTATAGAAATATAAGATATAAACCCCGTCCAGGGGTGTGTTTTTATCAACTAAAATTGATTTCGATTATAAAAATCAATTCTAAAGGCTTGATGAAACACCCCGGACTCTGGACTACTACACACGACGCTTCTCAGATACTTTTTCATTGATATAGGATAAGGCACTTGCCATCGCGGGTGTGGACGGGGGTGTCCTTTATTTGGATGAAATACCAATTAGTAAATTAATTAACCGAGTAGAGAAAGGTGTTCAATTTTTCCTTCCATTTGTTTTTCTTTTCATCCCCATTTCTCTCTCTCTCTCTCTCTCTCTCTCTCTCTGTCTCTCCTTGTATTTCTCACTCCCTCCCTCTCTCAGTCTCCCATTTTTCTTTCTCTTTTTATTTTTCTCTATTTTTTCTTTATTTCTTAATTCTCTCTCTCTCTCTTTCTTCATTCGATTTTTTTGTTTTGGTTGTATATTTGTTTGTTTGTTGTTTTTGTGTTCGTTTCCGTTTTTTTTTGCTTTTGTTTATTTAATTTGGGGACACAAACCCACCCTGGTAAACTTCCATTTGGCCCAATGCTACTTAGTCCAATTTTGCCACGTAATGAAGATAGAGAGCTGATTAATAGACTAAAGTACCTAACCTGGCTGTCGATGTAACTGGAGTATTTATTCCTCCATACCCTTCCTTTGTACAGTTTGGTCGAACCCGATGATGTCGTACCGCATGGTCCACCAGTATCGAGGACAAGTCAAACTCGTCATCTTCGACTGGGCCGGCACGGTGGTCGATTGCGGTGTCTTCGCGCCCGTCCAGGCCTTCACCAACGTGTTCGCTAGGGAGGGCATCGATGTGCTCGTTGACGAAGTCAGAGCTCCGATGGGGGCTCACAAAAGAGTGAGCTTGATTCAGTTCGTTGCGCGCTTTTTTTTTAATATTGCAAAGGACTTGATGTGTCGTGTGTAGTTGATGGAAGATTATAATGATGATGATTATGATGATGATTATGATGATGACAACGATGATAATGAGGATGATGATGATAATGATGATGATATTGATGATGATGATAATTATGATGATCATGATAATGATGATGATGATAATGATGGTGATGATTATGATGGTGATGATAATGATGGTGATGATAATGATGATGATGATAATGATGGTGATGATTATAACGATTATTATGATGATGATGATGATGATGATGATAATAAGAATAATAATAGTAAGGATAACAATATTGTCAATAATAATAATAATAACAATAATAATAATAATAATAATAGTGTTATGTGTAGTGTAAGCACTCAGTAAAAAAAAAAATTAAAATGGGGGTCAAAAAGGGTGGTCTCCCTTCTTTACTGACAAACTGACGCCCATGCTTAGAAGTACTAATATAGTTTTGCCTAAACCGAAAACACAGAATAATATTGTAAGCGTACATTTCTTTATCGCGGAAGTAAAATGTGGGCCCTGCGTTATTGCCAGGAACACATTTAATACACCTGCATGGGCAGATGGGTCCAGAGGAACATATTGGTCAAAACAGCCTCCCCCTCACTGAGCGAAAAATTGACCGGCGCGATTTTCAAATTTGCGCACGAAGTGAGCCCCTTTTCTACCCCCTCTCTTGCCGCCGGCTGGATCCGCCCCTGCATGCAAGGGCGTAAACACGAAGAAAGAAACGAAATCGGAACCTGTCGTATATGAGAGTCAAGAGCCTTCACCAAAATACAACTTTAATTGACGCGTCGCTGTAATTTGGATCGAGTGGTTGCGATTCGAGTCCCAGGCGTGGCATTATATAGGCCTAGGCCTAATTTAATTCGGCAAAACATTCATCTACATTTGCCACTCTCCACCCAGGTGTAAATGGGTACCTGGGAGGCTAAAGCCAGGGCAATAGTAATAGTATTACTTTGTAAGCACCTTCAGCATCGTCTGGGATTATGTTGGGTAAAATATTATACATGTAATAATCATGCTATTTTGTAAACTGTAAAGATATTACTGGAATTGGATTTTATGAAGTTTATTATGACGTCACAACCATTGCAGGTGCACATATCTCAGATGGTTCAGATGGATCGTATAGCTGCCGCGTGGAAGGCGAATAATGGGAAAGCCCCCACTAAAGATGACGTAGATAGGATGTATAGTAACTTCCTACCCGAACAGATCAAAGCTCTGGAATCCCATGCCGATATAATAACAGGTAACCAAATCTCATGAATATGGCTCATCGATTTTGACACAAAAATATAATAATAATAGGGCAAAGGGTAATAAAAGAAAAATTCCCTTATTTCTCAGGAAAGCCCGCCGAAACTCCAAAGGATCAAGAGAGGGGCCACTAGCTATTCTTATCCCTTGAAATAGTCTGTTTTTCTATAGGCATTTTTTTTCCTCGAGTTTCTGCCTCAGGATTATATCTTAAGTAACATTTATCAACGTATTTTGTTTACTTTTTCTTTCACAATGCTGTATCCCCTATGTCTATAGCCTCTATTGAAGATATTGCTTACTTATCTATCAATATCCCTCCCCCTCTTCTCCTCTCCTATCTTTATTTCTGTCTCCTCTATTTCCCTCCTTCTCTCTCTCTCTCTCTCTCTCTCTCTTTCACACTCATGTACGCAAATGGGAAGCATCACACGGTTACTTTATGTTTTCCCTCCGTATCAAACCCGAAGGCATCCCCGACACCATCCGAAAACTCCGAGAGGAGTACGGAATCCGGATCGGGACGTCGACAGGCTTTACGAGCGAGATCATGGACCACCTCGCCCCAAAGGCTGCCCGACTGGGATTCGAAACCGAGTTCGTCGCCACGTCCGACCTGGTCAAGGAAGCGAGACCGACTCCAAGCCTAATCTTCCTTAACATGATGAGTTTAAACGTCAATCCCGTCCAAGCTGTCGTGAAGGTATACAGGCCCTAACTAAAAATAAAATGTAATCGCCTAATGTGTGCCCCCCTTCCCCACCCGCCATCCTCGTTGTTTTTGTTTCCATTGCGGTGAATTAAACTAACCCCAACCTTACCCTTACCCTATCCCTATGCTAGAATGCTTAATAAATCTTAATAAACTTAAAATGTATCTATTATAGAAATAAAATGAATCCCCCACCGGAACCCGACGACTGGGCCTTGTGATATTAATACAAAATGACAAAGAAGTTAGAGTCAGTCGTAAAAATCGATTGAATCTTCAAACTTGCTGCAGTTGATTTTATTTTACGATGCTCTCTATAACATTACCCGTAAGTTGGTATTTATTGTAACGTTATGAAGGAGTATATTACATGTCCGAGACATTTAGGGAGATATGATGAATTGTTGGGAGATGCAATTTATCGTAACTTTTTATGTGACAGGGTCTAGAACATTTTTTCTTCATGACAGGTTGACGATACAATAACTGGAATCACAGCGGGGCTTGCGGCTGGCTGCTGGACGGTTGGCGTAGCCAGAACGGTACGTTTATAGGTCCGCCCTTTATAACTTAAGATTCACTTATTCATTTTCACTGTCATATCTATTATTTTCTCTTTCTTATAATTTTGTTTAATCCTCCAATCCAAGAACTCCATTGGAGGCTTGATACGCCAATCTAACCTATGAAGCACACTGTCTTGGTGCTAGTAATTCAACGCAATGCATAGTTGCACTCAGGGGCGGATCCAGCCGGCAGCAAGAGAGGGGGCCCAAAAAGGGGCCCACTTCGTGCGAAAATCGTGCCGGTCGATTTTTCGCTCAGTGGGGGAGGGGGGGGTGGGTAGTGACCACTCATTTTTTTTTTTTGCTCAACGGGGAGGGAGTGCTATTTTTAACCTCCACCCCTTGAGCGCCAGGGGAGGGGCCCATCTTCTGTTTTTTTACAAAAAAGGGTGTTTTTACCTTTTTGTTCCAGGAGGGCCGGGCCCCCCCCCCCTCTTGGATCCGCCACTGGTTGCACTCTTCAATCTGCACTCGCGTTTTGCACGATGGCATTCTTACATGGTTCGTCTGAAAAGCTCTAAGCACTGACGAGATTCGACGCAGTCCTTTGTGTTCAACGGGCATAAAGCAACTGTATTCAAGGCTTGAAACCGTTCTACCGGCAATCCTGATGCCCGGTATTATAGCCGTTTCATTGGCGGATCCAGGGGCACGTGCCCCTGGCCATAAAAAAATAGTGCTCACTACCCCTATTATTGACTTGCAGGGTAACTACATGAGTGCGACTGAAGAGGAACTATCCAAAATGGAGAAGGGCATCCATGATGTCCGATTGAAGAAAGCCTACAAAGTCCTCATCGACAGCGGGGCTCATTATGTCATCGATTCCGTCAATGACATCGTGCCTGTGATCAATGACATCAACCGGCGTTTGGCGCTTGGAGAAAAACCATGATCGAGCCCGACGTCCATGAATAGAGTACCGAAGTGTGACGACATACTGGCCAAGTTGTCGAGGTTGCTGGTTCCAAACAATTTTGTGCTAAACAATGGTATGATGATCCCACCAGCCCCAAACACTGAATTTGCCCTGCTGCAGCCCGTTGCTTAAATGATTTCGCGGCGAACCTCATGCGCAGGCTATGTTGTTTAGAAACAGTGACCTGGACGACGAGCGAATATGACGTTAGCACTTCGGTACTTTATTGAAGAAGAATAAATGATTTCTAGGTGCAGTAATGATTGGAATCTGGACATCACAACCCGGCTCTGATCAAGGGAGCGGATGGTTGGATTAGCATATTGTTCAAATGACCTCGAATATCCAAAGATCTTGTGCCTGTAAACTAAGATAACCATCAGCTATACGTGGAACCATGACTTTAACATGAACTTACCGTGTATAATAAAGGCCTAAATGCCTAATAGGCCATTCTCGTAATGTAATCGAATTTAAATCTTTGTTAAGTGCCTCGTTACGAATTATTTCATTCACCTGTTACGAATAATGTATTTCGAGAATGCGAAATGTATACATTACATGTTGCTAGGTAGGGTAATCCATACTGTCTGTCCTATACCTAGCAACAATATCACTCGAGCGATGAAAAGGTGCCACTTTGATTGAAATATCGCGCCCATCCTGAGAGGAAACTATCATGTTCTGGGGGGTGTTTCACAAAGACCTTAAGTTGAACTTATCTCTAAGTTGGACTTGATAAAAATATTTTGTAAAAGTTATTTTAAAAGGCATAACATGTTGATTCAAATCATTCATATTTTATATTATCAAGGAGATTTCATGTTCTTGATGTGGAATTTATGAAAAGTCTCAAATGCTTGAATTTTTGCTTTTGAATATATTTCATTTTAAGGCTACAAATGGCTCTCCATAATGTTTAAGTCCAACTTAGAGTTAAGTTTGACTTAGGATCTTTGTGAAACACCCCTTTATTTTCTGCTATAATTGTATATATGCCCATTCGATCATACCTTATACCCCATTATCAAAATATAAGTTTTCCCTTCATTTGATTCTTGTGGAACTGTCTTTAATTAATTTGTTTTCTTTTAAAATGATGCAGTTCTGAAAAATGCAAAGGTCACTGTTCATAACATGCATCATTTGCAGATCAATTCAAGAACAAAATATGCAGCTGCCCTCACCGTCGCCAATATCTCCACTATCCTTCATTTTATGATGATGGCTTTCATATTTCCCTTCATTATTAAAGAAAGCGAATTAAAATCATCTTTCGGTTTTAAAGTTTGTGTTTCCTTCAAATCATGTTCGGTCAATTTCGCGTGTGCCTGATACTAACATTTTCCCTTTTTCATCAAAATCTGGCAGAAAATGGATTTTGACATGCCATTTTCAAAAGAGTGGTGCTCAGTTCACAAAATCCGTTTGATTTGGGGTTTCGTTTTTTTCTAGGACGCACTGTATACTTATACCTGCCGAATGATAAATTTATGTGAGAAAAAGAAAACCTTTACTGAATCGTTCGGAACTTCTTATCTACATGCAGTGGAGTATTCAGACCTTGGCTTGGCGGGATGAGGGAGACAACCGAGCCAAAACAATCCATGTATTTCAGCTCGAAAGTTGTGTTGGTGGGGGCGTCAGATCTATCAAAAGACCGTCACCTGTCGTAACATTGCGTCCGATTTCTCAAAAGAGATTTTAGAGAGAGTCGCATGATTAGTCGGGACTCTGTTAGCTCCTCCTATAATGCCTCAGAAAAAGAAAAAGATTGTCTTGAGAAAAGTGAGAAACGCTCGGCATACTTCCTTAATAAAGTCATCAGATAACATTGGAAATTGTTTTTAAGTCGATATTAATAATTTAACTTTCCATGACCGTGTAGTAATTAGTAACGGCACCCTTATGCCTCAGTCACACCTTTGCGTATTTGGCTTGCGTATTGCTGCGTATTATATGGCAAGCCGTTTTAACATTTATTCCTATTTCTTGATATCAAGAAATTATTTTCTGTTGTAAAGCAATGGTAATTCTTGATATCAAGAATTCGATCGACAATTTCCAATGTTATCTGATGACTTTATTAAGGAAGTATGCCGAGCGTTTCTCACTCTTCTCAAGACAATCTTTTTCTTTCCTTCTCTCCATTATAGCGCATATAGGGACGTACTTGTTTGTTTGTGTTGTATTTCTTCATTATACATAATTATATAGTTGCCAGTACAATAAATAAGATGCATACAAACACAAATATATATTTTTCAATGAAAAGAGATAGAGTACAAAAAACGCAGGAGACCGCCATCATGCATTGAGCGGTAAACTTGAAGTCGATGGCAGCCTTGGGAGAATTTGCAATATGCTCGTAAGTATGGTACAGTATATTATTTTTTTATAACGTGAAATAAAATTGCTCCTGGCCCAAGCTTTGTAAGCGAAAATGATAATTTTAAAGAAAAGAATTAATACAGAGGACTAGGGAGAGAGAGAGAGAGAGAGAGAGAGAAGAGAGAGAGAGAGAAAAGAGGAGGAGGAGGAGGTGGAGGAGAGAGGTAGAAAGGGAAAGTTGACTCGGCAGGACGATGAATGCCGAGATCCTGTGCAGTCAGATGATCCCATCCGGGGATTCCATCTGCCAAGCGAGTTCAGGCCTTTCTCCAGAGGAAAAAGGTGCACCGTTCTCAAGTGGACCCCACAAAAGCCCAGACATCAACCCGTACTAGAGCATCTCTTGGATGAGCTGGAGGGGCTGGAGCGGAGGCGTCCCCCAGAGAACCACCCAGCAACATGACGATCCTGAAGGACTTGCTCTGGTCAGCGCACCTTGGGAAGACAAATTTAATGCATGTATTTATGATTGTTGGTAATATTATCTGCATAAATAATAGTTTTCGTTAAATACTAAGGCAAAAGTGACGGGTTTATTGTCCGGATACACAACCCCTCCACCCCCATCATTATGACAAGAGTGGAGAGAGTGAGAGGGGAGGGATTAATGAAAGCAAAGAAATGGAAAAGGGGTATGTCTATGTAATGGCTGCATGATTGATAAGTTGAGAGAGTGTTCATTTTTTCGAGTAATTGAAACGTAGTCGTGAATGTCGAAGACATAGTGATAAACGAGCGAGTAGTACGTACCCATTTATGGTTAACATGAGGGGGAGTCCTCCCCTGATTGGGGGGGGGCGGATAAATGTACCTCTGTATCCCCCGCGTGTTAAGGACCCAGACTCGTAAAATTATGAATTTGATTATTTTGATTCCATGGCACAATGATTCGAAGCAAGCCTGATAGCAATGAAAATAAAGGAGAGTGCACATATGCAAATTACAAGATTGCATGTGTAGCACATTCGAAGTTGTGGATGAAAGAGGGGGAGAATAAAAATGTTTAACTGTATATATGTTATAAAACAATGTAAACCTACGTGATTGACATTTTTCATAATTGTTTGATTGATAAATTAAGAGTCGAAAGATCAATATTGATGACGTAGAGATATATAAGCTCAATTTTTATTGATCAGTTTTGTTGTCAGGTCCTTGTGATGCGATTCGAAAGAAAGGGAATGTAGAGCTATAGTTTCGGTGCTGGGTTTTTCAAGAGGGTGCAGATTTCACTTAAGGAAATCACGTCATGTGGTGCTAACTTACTACAAAAATATGAAAAGCAAAACTATTATTTTTATAGAGTTGCTAATATTTTCGAGTGCATTTTGTGTGTTACGCATTCAAAAGGAGCAAAGAAATTAAATAAGGGGCTCTGTTCTTTCTTTCTCTCCCCCCCCCCTTGTACGAAAGGTATGAACGACCTTTCAAAAAAGGCATGAGGTAGGTGGTTGCATCTAAATGAGTCGATCCTTGCAATTATAATTAAAATCAAAATATGCCGACAGTGCAGTCATTTGGGTGTTTTGGGGTGTCTATTTCTATATGCTTATATGTTTTGATTCTACGTACCTCTCCCTCGCCACACATTTTGTTTAAAATCAATGTATAAATTGACCACCAAAACCGCTGAATGCCGTTTGCACCCCCCCCCCCACACCTCCAAACCCCCGCAATCTTGGTTGCAGGTCCTGGGAAAGGCAAATGCAAACAAACAAAAAAAACCGCCCTCTAATATGCGCATGCGCTCTGAAGCAAAGCAATTAGAGTTTTGTAGTATGCATGGACGCCGTATTGTTTATAAACAAATTATTGTCAGATCAGAGGCTAGCTGAGCAACCGGCAAAGTTGAAGACATACACGGGTAACACGATTACACCCGGGCACAATTTGAAGTTTAATGTTCCTGTTAAATTTCCTCGAATCTCATCTTTTACATTAGGTAAGTATAAATATGTTGTGACTTGCGTAGCCGTAGGCCGCCGGCCGTAGCAATGAATGAACATGTCTGGTGGTTCGGTGTGCATGTGTCTGTGTGTTGGTAGTGCATCTCAAAATGAACGTTGCATTGTTTATGTTGTTGAACGTGAATGGTGGGATATGAAGCCGGGCTTTACGGCCGGGCTTTACGGGCTGGCTCTAGCTCTAGTCTATGACTATGTAGGAAACCGTTGGACCTCATGGCTGTCATGCATTGTAGGAGTCGACATCAACAACTCTGCCTCGTGCCATATCGTGCATGTTATGTCTTATGACATGGGGGAGATTTACAGTCTAACTGCCTTTTGTCTGTCTGCTACCATGAGAGACTTGAGAGTTTGAAGCTTCCCTCGCTCTGCCACCGCCGCCGCCGCCGAGGAGACATGATTCAGGTGTTCAAGTTGATGCAGACCATTGACAGGTTGGACTCTACCTAATTCTTCACACCCGCAATCAATTCAACAACGAGAGGGCACACATTCAAACTACCCAAACGTAAACCCAGGTGCAACACCAAACTCAGGCAAGACTCGTTTAGCCACAGGGTCCTCAACGACTGGAACTCCCTCCCTCAGAGGGTAGTATGCAACCTCGGTGAACAGCTTCAAAGCCAGACTTGACAAACACTGGAAGAAGGAGCAATATAATTCACCCTTCTCCCAGTAGACACTCTAACTGTGACAATCCCGATATGACCCAGCAAGCAAGATACAGAGGAAAATGACCATGGTGCAAGACCTGGAAGGTTGGACATCCCCCCTTTGAATTTATCTTCTGAATCTTCTGAATAGAATCCGTCAATCTGGACATCGCTAAAAATCAGCACTATTGTCCAGAGAATCGCAAGCTCGACAGCTGGAGACGGCTTTCTTCCAGAAGCTTTGGTATTCAAGGTACATGTATTCAAGGTATAGACCTAGACTATGTGCTAGTGCTATGCTAGAAAGTCTACCCAATTCAAATTGAAAAAATATGAAGAAAAACAGCCTTCTCGTTTTAAGGCACTGGTCGGTCGGTCGGGCTAGCTAGGCCTATGTAGGTGTAGACTGAAGATTTCTGTCTCTTTCGTTCGTTAGCCTCTGCTTAGGGTAGGGTCGGCTCCTCTCTTTAGAGACAGAAGCCGACCATAGCGACTGCATTGCAAACTACTGCTCGCGTCTGAGCATCGTCCGAGCAGTAAACTTATGCCCAAAATACTACATTTTACCCGATGCATATCCGATGCATTTATTATTGTAAATTAGGCCTAGACTAAACTACATCGGTTCCACTGTTACTGTCAATGGATGACATCATCTTCCTTCACGCTCAGTAACAGTTTAAAATACGGCTGCAAGAATTTCAACACGGAGCTCATTTCTCATTTTTGGCGATGAAAATCTGGAAAAAAGACCCTTAAACGCATCATGCAGTCAATCTGGTAAGTGGAACCGATGTACATGTAGTTTAGCCTAGGCCTAATTTACAATAATAAATGCATCGGATACATGTATGCATCGGGTAAAATGTAGTATTTTGGGCATAAGTTTACTGCTCGGACGATGCTCGGACGCGAGCAGTAGTTTGCAATGCAGTCGCTATGGTCGGCTTCTATCTCTAAAGAGAGGAGCCAACCCCACCCAAATCAAAGGCTAACGAACGAAAGAGACAGAAATCTTCGGTCTAGGCCTAGGTGGTGCCCCACCAAAACAAAGTAATAACAAATATGTCTACGTGTATTGGTTTTGGTCCTCCAAGGGGCTAACGAACCTTTTAATTGTCCCTGTCTGTTAGTATTTTTTACGAGTTTTTGCTCTTGCTAAGAACGCAAGCATAGAAATTTTTCATTATTCATATGATATCTATGCTGCTAAAGAGTCTACCTCTCACATCCAAATATATATATTTGATTTTTATTATGTTTAACAACAATAATATTTGTAATGATTCACTCTCGAAATCGCTTGAAAATTGTTATAAATCACTGTGATTACTGTCGGAAAAGAAAGTTATGTTGGGTTGGGAAATGACAATTTCCTCGTATTGGCAATTAAAATTAAAGAGCAAATAAGGAGTACAACTACAAATGAAGAGGAAGAAAAATGATGAGGGAAGGGCCTGGACTCGATGTACACTGTAGGTGTGGTGTTGTTTAAGTTTAACGTGTATTTCATGATCGATATATTAGCGAAATATCCTCATTTTGTTAATTTCTATACTGTACTATCTCTGGGTCATGTTTCAATTTAATACTATGTGGAAATATTTACACTTCATTACATTACACTTATGCAGAAGATTATCAACACAAGTGACAAGATTAATTTCATTTTTGCGATATAGTCTACCGGGTATGTAAATGTAATTACCTGTATATTCACTGATTATATTGCAATGGATCTGGGTGTTATTATCATTATTGTTATCATTATTTACATAATGTTTACCAGTATTTCATTTTTGGAAACAATTGTAATCTGTGTTAGACAAGTACAAGCAAATACTCGAGTGCTTTATTGTGGAATAAACAACCTTTACATCATACTGATATAGGTCCATTTATATTGCGCAGCTACTATTACTCCACTGCGTCTAATGCAAAGTATCATATTATTACCCCGGTTGTAGCTGAGCTGCTATAATAAGGAGGGTTAGGAGGCGCTAAAGCATTCAAAGTACATATAAATTATCTCCCTTTTCCAAATTGCTCCCAGACAGTTTCTCAATGCAATTAAATGACCAGATCTTAACTGTTATCTGTAATAACAAATTAAGGGATGGAGACACGTACGATAGTCATTACTGTTGCTGGGGAAAACCAATAAGAGCTGGGGAATAACCTTGGCAAGGTGCCAAAAGTAGACCCTGCATCTTCCTTCTCCAGAGTCGGATGCAGCTCTTGCTTTAGTTTTATTTAATACATGAACATGTACTCATACTGTACACACATGACGCATTGTATGTATTTTTCTGTGTTATGTTTTTACTTCTAACTTAAGTGCCATCTGCACTTTTTTGTTTTCAATTATAATCTTAAAGCTCATCACTTTGTGATGTTTCCTCAAGGAAATGTTTGACACAGTACATTTCCCACGTTTAGCAGACATCGCCAACAGTCACCATTACCTTGTTTTATTGTTGTTGTCAGGGACTATACATGTAGGCCTACTGTACATGTATGACCTGCTGAGAACCAGGGCCCTGTTTCACAAAACTTGCTATCAATAACAAATGCTACATTTCTATGACAAATTTGCTCTCAACCAATCAAATGCTATGATTTCAGTAGCTTATAACAGTTATTGTAACTTGATATTGAGAACACATTTTATGAAACAGGGCCCAGGAAGGTACTAAAGCATGTACAGTGTACATTGTACTATACATGTATGAGTGAATGACCTTATGACGAAGTATTTAATTTTCTAGTGATATTCAACACATTATTGTGTTTCTTCAGTAAGAGGTGCATTTAACCAACTACTGTACCTGTACATGAACTCATAAAGACCATTCTTTTTGTTTCTCTAGAAGGCGTGAACGTTTTTACTCATTGAAGAATGTACATAAAGACAACATTTCTTGTTTTCCTTTAAAATGCCTTTATCTACAGGTTTCACTACATGTATACTGGTATTTATATTTTTCATTACAGTTTCCAAGATGTAATCCTTGGCGTCAGTAACGACTTCTTCCAACCCTGCAACTCTCAAAGATAACAACATCAAGAACAACATCCAAAGTTTCTCAAGAACAGCCCCACCCATGTCAGCATCACTATGGTAACAGACACTTACTCCTTCCTGGTCGGACCCACAGAGCCTCTGTCATCGGTGACAGAGGATGCCTTGGTCGTTGTGACAACGCCAAAGCATAACCACACCCAGCCCGTGGATGTTGTGCTCCTGGGGTGTCTCTGTCACTTTGATCCTCTAGCTTGTGTCAGGTGAGAAGCGGTAGAGTTTGTTTGATCAGCTTGAGGCTCTTATAAATGGTGTCATAGTTGAGTGGTTTAAGCACTTGACTTGAAATGCAAAGGTTGTCGGTTTGATCCCCGACATGGCACTACTGTTCTTTGGCAAGGCATTAATCTACATTTGCCACTCCATACCCAGGAGAGAAATGGAGAGGGGTAGCCTTTGTGTTAGTAATTGCCATACATGTACATGTATGCCCTCACGGTGATCATATGGTAGTAATACTCTCCAGGGAGTGGAGATAATGCACATTGTGCATAAATGAATCCGATGACCAGGGTAATAATATCTGTAAGGTACTTAAAGAGAGGGTATTTCATTTTAAGCGCTATATAAATCCAGATTATTATTATACATGTACATGTATTATTATTATTGTTAACACTTTGCTAGCTTTGGTCGACTGATGAACTAACGTGGAACTGCCACAGTTGACATTTGCCACACATACATACATGTACATGTAGAGTGTACTGTACTCCAAGCAATGTGGGCGTCCAGTGTTTCAATCCATGCCAAATAAAACTTCAAAGAGAAGGTTGGGCTCTGGTAAAGGATGAAAAATGATTTGTCAGTTTCCTCTTCCTTTTTTTTCCTCTTCCTTTTTTTTCCTCTGGAAGAACATTACAATAACATTGTAATACATGAATAGGAACTACAAAAATGCTTTTGAAATGCCATCATATTCCAAATGTTGATGCCATGTGTACATGTGTAATGCCAAATCTGTATGCAGAGCTTTTTATTCTTTATGATTCAGAACTTTGTAAGTTCACCTAGTACACAATTGTTCTTGCTTACTGCACTACAATGTACATGTGTATCAATCATTCAAAATGTAGTCTTTTTCTTACACGCTGATATCATATTACCAGCACTGTATTAAAAGTACTACATGTAGAGAGGTACAGAATTTTCCAAACTAGCAATAAGGACATGTACAGGTACATGACACCCATCTAAAATGTTAAAATGTGGGGGATTGGAGTTTAACATTTCTAGGGGGCTGTGTGTTTTCCGGGCACCTGTTAGTGTGTAGCCCTGACGAACATGTCACATACGGAAATTAATGTGTAAACCTTTAGTATTTTTATAAAAGTACAAGTGTATACAGTAGTGCAAAGTGTTTGTGTATACATTGCAGGCCATTTTCATAATGTACGTGTACATGTATGACTAATTGTATTTCAATAGAATGCAAATTTCATCTATATTACATGTACATGTTTTTAGGTACATGTAGGGCAACAGCTAATGTACTGTATGCAATGTACATTCTGAAAATTGAAATACAAATATTTGTAGCAGGTGAATGAAATAATTTGTAATGCTGCACTTTACTAACATTAAATTTGTTTACATTACGAAAATGGCCTAATGAGCTGGACGTGTGCATCTATGTGTACATGTATACACTGTACTGTATGTGCATTTATAACAGAAATGTACTTCCGCAGTGAGAAATGAAACATTCTTGACATTTTGGGGCAGTTTTGAAAGAAAAATCCCCTTAATCCTCTGGATCTTGGCAGTGACCTAAAAGTATTTCTTCCCCTACGGTACATGTACATGTACTTTCAATTCAGGACGTGCTTGTTTATCAAGCAAATATACCCATTTACTCAGGGTCTTGTACAGCATTGGTTACAATGTGAACAAAATTATTATTATTGTAATTGTGGCCTCAAAAGCCCTCAATTATAATTGCAAATTGAAAAGATCGATATAAACTTAAAGGTCATCGAACGAGTCAGTGCAGTACTCGTTTGCAACTGTACAGTGTACACACACTTGCGAAAGAAAATGACAAAACACTCTTCAGTCTTCAAAGTACTACAAAAAGACAACAAGAGAGAGAAAGAAAGGAAAAAAGCTCTTTGTGGATATTCTATAGTCCAAATAATAAATTGTGTTTCCTTTGTTTTGTTTTAAATACTAATACTCTGGGGAGTGTAAACATCATGTACAAGTACATGTCTAAAATGTGCAAACTTGCAGGGAAGTGTTCAAAGAAAAACATCAATAAAAATGATATTAAAATAATAAAACAGGGTATAAAATAGGCATGGGCAAATATGACTTTTATGAATATGTCTGCCTGTTTCTACACATTTATAACACAGTTAACCAAGTTTTTTTTATTGGTAATAAAATGTCTCCTCCGCAGCCGTCAAAGCAAACTTTATCATGTACTTTTAATACATGAACCATGTATAGAAAATACAAATAAGAATTCTGTATCTATATTCAGATTGTTACACATGCTGTACATGTATTGTAGGCTACATGTACATGTATACATGCAACATGGAATGAAAGAAATTTGATGAATAAATTATGGTCAAGGTATCGAATATCAGACAGCTGCTTGATCTATAAATTGTAATTGCATTTATAGTCCAATGTACACACACATTACTGCCATTAAAAAAATAAATAGAACAGCTGTTTATTCATATTTAACCTGAAACTTGTCAATTCGACTACATTTCGACTCCTTGAGTCAACTTTAATATATAAATAATTCTTTTTTTTCTTCTTATTAATACCATAGCCAAAACTGTTTATTAATATTTAACCTGAAACTTGTCAATTTGACTAGATTTTGACCCTTTGAGTCAACTTTAATATACAAATAATTCTTCTATCCGTAATATCAAACTGTTCATTAATATTTAACCTGAAACTTGTTAATTTGACTAGATTTCAACTCTTTGAGTCAACTTTAATATACAAATAATTCTTTTTTTTCCATCTTATTATTGGCCAAAACTGTTTATTATTTTTATTTAACCAGAAACTTGTCAATTCGACTAGATTTTGACTCTTCGAGACAACTGTACTGTAATATACAAATAATTTTTTCTTCTTCTTAATAGCCAAAACTGTTTGTTAATATTTAACCTGAAACTTGTCAAATTTACTACATTTCGACTCTTTGAGCCAACTTTAATACAAATAATGCTTTCTTTCTTAATAGCAACACTGTTCATTAATATTTAACCTGAAACTTGTCAATTTGACTAGATTTCGACTCAAGTCAACTTTAATATACAAATAATTCTTTTTTTCTTAATATCAAAACTGTTCATTGATATATTTTTTTTTAATCCAGAGGTAAAAAAAAAAAAAACTTTATTAGTTTCATATCAATTTACAATGTCAGTACATCAGTTTTACACAGAAAAGATATTCAAGTTATACAACATAATTATAAAGAAGCACAGGTGAAGCCTACTGCATAAAATTGTCCAAATACCCGTACAATCCCCATTTCTTATCAAATTTATCACACTGATGGTTTGTTATAAAGATGAGCTTCTCTTGATCAAAGTACCTCTCAACCTCTCGTTTGAGAAGATCAAAACTTGGATGTTTATTATTCATTTTCATTTTGTAGATACGGTATATGAAAACGAGAAATTAAAATGATAGTGTTCAAAGCGCTAAATTTGAGAGATCTGACTCCCAAAAAACACAACTCCTCGTCAATTCTGTTCATTGATATTTAACCTTCATACATGTACATGTACATGTATATAGGAACTACCAGTATATTTTGTCTAATGTGATTGATCAGCAATTTTGTTTTTGTAACATTTAATGGTACTTGTGTTATTGTTGTGTATTATTATAGCCTTTCAATTATTTTTTTGTTTTCTTCTTTCTTTTCCCTTACACTCAGAAATGGAATCCTCTCCCTATTTGTGGTTGTATTGGGTCTGCTATGTCTAGTGCGGGTAAGTAGATGACTGCACCATGTGTGCTTGTTTTCATTTTACTTTGAGAAAGTGTTCAAATGTTTGCGAAGGGAAATCCTTTCATCTGCTGTTTGTATGAAGACAGCAGTTTGAAACAGTTCAGAAATGAAAAGGACAATACCATTTGACTGTTACTATGGTGAAACCTGTATATAAAGACCGCTCATGAAAAGTGGTCTTTATAGGCAGGTGTTCTTCATGTACAGGTTTCAATGAGAAACCATATTCAAGGGAAACAAAAAATGTGGTCTTTATAGACAGGTGGTCACTAAAGCAAGTTTGACTATATATCAGACATTTACATTTTATTCTATTATTTCCTAGCCTAATTACAATACACGTACCATGCCATTGATAAAGAAAAAAGGGTGTGTACATGTATGTACATGTACCAGAAAGAAACATTAGACCCAAGGCAGTGATCAACATTCAATGTCACAATGTATCACCAAGAAGGAACCTACAGTATACAAGACAAACTTCTCATTTGACACACTAAATGATTAGGCCCATATTTTACCTGGAAATGGCCAATATATTCCTTTTATTAAAGCAGATTAGGATTTAGTCACTTTTATCATTTGCTAAAAAGGGTCAAAACTACATTAGAGCTATTTTAAGCCAGGTTAATTTCATAAAATATTTGGGAGAAAAAGCAATTAGCTAATGAGCAAAGATGTCTTGCAAAAGGGCATTAGTATCAGTTAGGATTCAAATCCTAAATCTCTCAATTGAAACCTTGAAAGTACATGTACATGTAAAGTGAATGAACCACCATACCACTAAATGTTACATAATATATAACCATATTTGGGCTACTCAAATAAAGTCTATCAAAATCAGCAAAGTTCATTGGACTGAAGTGTAAACACAATTGATTAAAACAAAATTCAACATCCAAACTGCTAAATTATTCAAGCAGAATACCCATTGGATGATTACCCTTATTGGTACAAGGCTCAGTAAATAAACCAATTTAATTTGCTGATAAATGTAACTCATACATGTAGGTTAGACACCCGGTCTGTCAATAATTTAAATGTAGGTTAAAGGTAATGGTTGATTGTTATGCTTTGTTATGTAGAGTGCAATAAAGACTACTACACTGCAGAGCTATGTAAGTCAGCATATTCAACAGCCACATGCAGCGATTTATCTTTTACTGACAAACTACATTTTTCACTATTCAATTTTGTTTTCATACATTGTACAATATATGTACTTCAGTTTTCATACTTCCGCATGTGCACATCAAGATATTTTGTTTCATTGTTTGTCAACTTTTTTTTAGACCTCTGCCCCCAGGAAAAACTATTTGGTGCCCCCCCCCCTGATACTCTGTACATATGTGTATGTAGTTAATATTTTTCAAAAGTACATTAATTATTAAACGGATGATTTTGTGCATTGTGGCAAATGCATACAATGTACATGTACATGTACATGTACATGTATACACTATACATTATATCCTCAATAGGTCATTTTTCGTAATGTAACGAACATGTATATGTCTTTGTGAAGCACCTCATTCCAAATTATTTCATTCACCTTTTACGAATGTATGTATCTCAATAGTTGGAATTCATAAGTTGCTGCTAGGTAGGACAAACATTATGGCTAGCCCTACCTAACAACACATAATATACATGTATGCAATTTGCATTCTGGCTATTGAAGAATGAAAGAATGAAAGAATCCTTAACGAGGCACTTCAGTATAAATTGGTTACATTACAAAAATGGCCTATTGATACTTAAGAAAATAAAACTATTGTGAATGCAACTATTAAAGGATCGTCCAATACATTACGATCTTTGTGTCCCTGACTGCACACAATGAAAAGCCTTTCGAATCGTGAGTCAGAGTGAAAGTACAGTAACAATGATTGTCCATTCTAAAACCACCAAAGGCACTGAAGTTGAAAGCCTGGCATTGATTTGAGGAGGTCCATGACCACTTTCAAGTGCATTCAAACAAACTTTGTTCGGAAATGAAAGAGAATCCATTATTGTTTTTGTCAAATTTCTTGTATTTGTGTTAATTTGGAAATACCGTAGAAAGTGAAAATACCCTGCAGAGTAGGAAGTCACGGGAAAGAGGATGTCCCATGTGCACTTGATGTACTTGAATCTTGAGCAAATTATTTTCCTTTTTTTTTCTTTTCAGTTCTTTATGTGTTGATACTGTCTACATGTATCTCTTTTTATATACCAGTAGTTGAGTTCTCATGTTTATGGACAACCAAAAGTCAAAGTGAATATGAAAACATATTTTTTGGCCTGGAGTACATGTATTCATTGAAAAATTGAAATTACCAAGTCACAACAAAAGTGATAGAAAATCAATAACAAATGAGACAAAGTCATGAATATCATAAATAGAGAAACAGTCACAGGGCCATACATGTAGTTATTGGAATTTCCCATAGTTAAATGACATAGGCACATTGCCAAGGAAAAAGGTCTTTCAAATAAATCATTAGGTCATTGAAAAGTCACGGAATTTACTTTGCTACAATGTACATGTACAGTACATGTAGGACTTGCAAAAGTCATGAGTTTTTTACACTATTTTGGCCACAGATTTATTTGCTAAATACTTTTTATTTTATCAATCCTAACAATGAATAAATTAAGTTATCATCCTTTACAAGGTTCAGTTTGTATTTGAAGACTTATCTTTCATAGTAATTGTAGTCTAGACTTGTGTGAATTAATGTCAATTTATTACTTCCTCTTCTCCATCAATCCTTTGCCTCTTTGGTTTGTTTATTTCTGTAGGTTTAAAGTGATGGCTATTCCCTTCCTTTTGGGTATTACATTGTAGTAATGATCGGGTCAACCTTTATACATGTATTCATATTTCTTTTCTTTTTTAAATAGGATTTTCTTTTTTAAAGAAAAGAATATAAGATGGGGATGGCTCCCTCGGCTAAGGGCGGCATGCCCCCCCCCCCCACCTCCCACTGAAAAAGAAATCCACCACATATTGCAAATATTAAATTAGCTTCTGTTACATACATGTACAACTGTACAATATATTTTCTCACAATGCATGTACTCCCAGACAATTGCCCCAAGTGTAGCAACATCAATATTCTTTTTATTTCTATTCTGTTTATGTAACTCTGTTTATATATATATTTTTCTTCTTCTTCTTTCTTTCTTTTTCTTACTTTTTTTCTTCTTTTTTTCTTCCCTTCTTTTATTTGCAGGTTGCTAGGTTGGTGGATATTGGGAGGAGATACCACCAAGTTGCTGTGTTCACCCTCGCTTCGGTAGAATGTCTCCTAATGTAAGCAACAACCTATTTTTTCAATCTGGGGCCTATACTCCTATTCATTAAAGTTCTTAGCAGTGACAATTAAGTTGCATTCATTGATGGTAGCTACTTAAGCGTTGCATTCGATTGGCTGTTTTCTGTACAAGTTTCTTATAGATTTATGGAAGTTTTTTAAATTTATTTTGTTTGTTGTTGAAACGTTTCCACCCCTGACACTTTTATTTATTTTTGGGGTACTTCTACATACATGTACATGAACAGCTATACTACACATGCTCTGGTGACAGTAATACCCTATGATCTATTTCCAATGGACACCAACCAGGAAGATCCATCTACTGTAACATCTCCCTGCACCCACCTAATTCCTAACCTCACCTCTGGAGCCAATACCATACATAACCCTAACCCTTACCATACCTTAAAGCCCCTCTGCACTAGTTTGGCCAGGAGGGATTACTGTATCATTAGAGGGATTAGAGTGGTCACTGACAGGTGGTTATCTCATCAACTCAGCTCTCAGTTAACATAAGGAAAAGAGGATCATGGGGGACCAACGGGCACTGCTTAGGAATTGTTTTCTATATAGAGGGAGCCTGGGAGGAAGTAGCTACAAGTAGTAGTGTGCCTTTAATGTCTAAACCTAACCTAAAGGCCCAAAGCATCCTTAACCCTACCCTAGATCTTTGACATAAAATAAAACCCGGAGCAATTATCGCAGGAGCAAATGTACGTCGGGCCACCATCAGTAACAAGTTGCATGTACCCTGCCGTACAGTAAGCTACTGAAATCACTACATTTAATCAAATGTAGGGAAACTTGTTATGAATCTATGGCCCATGTTTCTTGTAATGAGTTTTATGAAAAGGATTGAACCCTCACCCTTTAAGCAATTCCCCCCTTTTTTTTGGGGGGGGGGCTACCTACACATGTACAAAGGGAGCAAAGAGGTATTCTTAATTGTACATTTAATAGCCAAAAGAGCTTATAAGCATGAAGCATGAGGCAGATCATTCTGTTGAAATGTCTCTCCATCCTTTCCGTATTATTGTCACTCCTTTCTCTATCTCTTTTTCCTTTTCCTGTACCGGTATTTCTTTTTCCTTTATTTCTTTTTCCTGTATTACTTTTCTGGCACACAATAGTTTTGTAACTTCCTTAATACCTCCTTTGTATTATCTTTTGTTTTGTGATCACATAATATGTCATTGTACACTTCTCTGTAATGTATAATTCTGCCGTAACATGAGCTATGTTATTGTTCAACCGATGGAAAAAGAATGTCTGTTTTATGACAGATGAATCAATAAACTCATTCCCTGAAATTCAATTCCCTCTCCATCTTGTTCTCCCAAAATATGTCTGCCATATCTCTTGAATCCTTGGAGAGGTAATAAAAGTTCAGGATATATTTACACACACATGTATATTCATGTCCGTGTGTAGAAATTCCCAGTCCCAAAATATCATCTTACCAGGAAATGTTGGCATTGTCAATGTTTGTCTTATGATTTTGATATTTGAAGAGGTACTTCTCATGAAATTGACATCCAGATAAAGGCGTATAATATGTTTACTTGACTCTCTAAAGTTGTGCTATTTTTTTAGTGCTCATATTTTTCCCACAGAGACATTAAAAATGTGTTTAAAAGAATGCTGAATTGCTTAAAGAGGTTTATTTCTGGTAACAATGAAAAATGATTAGTGAGTTTTTTTTAATTCTTTTTTTAATTTCAATTTTGAAGAATATCATCATGGGAGACTTGTCTCCTGACAATAATAGACCACTTTTGTAATGTAATCAAATTTAATGCATAAATCTTTGTTAGGTGCCATGCTACAATTATTTGTTCACCTCTTAAAAATAATTATATTTTGATAATCAGAATGCAAATTGTATACATTACGTGTTGTTAATGTTAGGTATGACAAGCCATAATGGTTGTCCTACCGAGCAACACATGGCCTATTTCTTTCACGATTGATTGCATGACCGGGGTTTCATCAACATTTGTCCGCCCACAACTGTCAGCGCTGACTAAATTTGAGCAATCAGAGGCCTGGAATTGGCTGGAAAAGAGTCGGTGACAATAAAATTGTTGGTGAAAATGATATTAGTCAGTGAAAACCACCGACTAATTGTTTTATGAAATGCCCCCCCCCCCTGAACTAAACCTTATCTTTAAGAACTGCATGCAGTATGAATTAGATGTCTGTAATAAATTGACCTCAAATGTGCACACTGTATGATTGTATAATAACCATGTACAGGTAGACCACAGTTGGATACTGTATATGTACATGTACAGATGTACATTTAGATATTACCGGTATACAAGATGTGGGTCAAAGTTCCTGACTTGTTGAGAAATGACGTCAGCCAGGCTTACTGTGCTTCAATATTCATATTGTACCATTTTTTTGTAGACCCTCCACCCCCCCCCCTCCATCCTTTTGAATATATTCATTCCAGCCACCCACATGCAACAAAGGGCACCTCTATGCTCTATGACCTGAGTACCTGCCCATTGTGAAGTAAATATGATGTCTCGATCTGCATGATTTCATGCAGACTTTTTGTGTCCAATGAAATTCCAATGAACTACAATGTACATGTGTAACCCTCTCTCTCTCTCTCTCTCATGAAAGGAATGGTGTTACTCATACAAAGGCAAAGAAGTGAATATTTAAAAACCAACCTTTAGAAAAGCTTGAAAGGTTTCAATTTGAATTTTCAAAATAAAGACTACATTGTATCTTTGTCTTCAGGAAGTGCAGACTGCAGAGAAATAAAATTATTCAAAAAAGTATTCATTAACACAACAGTCTAATTACGTATAATGAGAGTAAATAGCTGAAAATATTTTGAATAAATTTGTAACTTTTTGCTCTTTTTCACATGCCTATGCTAAATTTTTTAAGGCAGAATGCAAACATGTGCCATTGAATGCATTTTCGTTTTGATGGACTTTGATGGACTTTGTCCTGAGGAGCTAGATTAACAACCCACGCACCGGATCAGAGCAGTTGATTCCATCTATATACCGGTATATATTATCGTCTGAGTCCATTGATCACACGAAGGCGGCAACAAAAACATAGATGGACGGGGTTGAGTTTGTTAGAGATCAAAAATTGACTTTAAAAGATATGACCTGTTTGCGATACATGTCTGTGTTTATCTTAAATTTGTCAAGTTCTGATGGATTTTCTTTATATTATTAACACAATTTTTACTTAAATTATGAACATGTACAGACATGCATGTGATACCTTGAAAGGGGAGAATACACCTGACCAAGAACAAAACTTCAAACAGGATAGTTTAAGTTAAAACAACAATAATAATAGCTTTATTCTAAGACTCTTGAACCTAAACTATAGCTGCTGCTAGCCTTTCCCAAAAGTCCCTGCATCTTCAATCTTACTTCTGTACAACGATTAAAAAGTCATGTAGTCCTATCGCTTTGTGTGCCAACAATAAAATGTGCTAACTACATGTACATTGTAAACCCTTATAACCTACACGTACATGTGTAACATGAATGTACATACGTAATTAAGTTACGTACATTTACATGTATATACATAGCTGCTGTAAAAGAACAGTATACATACTCGTTATCTTTTACATGGATATTAGTTTGTGTTTTTCTTTCAAATACCTTCCTTCTGTAGGTCCCTCCTCATTCATAGCGTACGTCACTCCCCCTTTGTTACTGACATTGCTAGCTGGCATTGACAGTTACACCTGACTGCTTTGTATGTATACAAACTTTCAAGTGCAAAGTCATGGAGTAAAGTGCAACAATTTCACAGTCTAGGGTATATGCAAAGAACCGGTGCTGAACCGGCACAATCACAATTATTTTTCAAAACTGTGATAGGAATTCAATTCATCGTGATTCTCACGTAGTAATTTTGGCTGTTTGATAGTGCCATAAAGTATGCCAGATAAGGGTGTGCTGTTTGTTATTCCTAAATATTGACTGCAGGCTGCTGCTTAAAGACACTTACTAGAATTAGAATAGCTATGTTCATATGCTTAAAGACACTTAAAGGGCAAGTCCACTCCAAAAATAACTTACTTTCAATAAAAGCAGAAAAATCAGACAAACCAATCAAAAAAAGTTTGAGCAAAATCGGATAACTAATAAGAAAGTTATGAATTTTTGAAAAAGTATGTAAAACTATGGAACAATGAGAATCACAACACCAATTGCCAAGATGGTTATCAGTTTGTGACGTCATGTCCTCACAACTTTAATATCAATTGCTTTATATAGTTTAATCCCATTAATTTCCCTTTTTATCCCCCGAAACTTGATTTTCCCATGCCTTTGCCCAGGTTATATGATTTGTATCATATTGCGCGCATGACATTTTTCAAAAACTTTTATCAATTTTGAAGAATTAATACTATTTTCTGAATATTGTATTTCATAATTATTGATTTTTATATAAATAGTTTATCTAAATTCAATTTTTCATGATTTAACTGGACAAAAATTACTCTATATTTGTGCATCCACACAAAGACATATTACTAACAATCTAACTTGGATGCTGGTGTGAAGAAATAAGATTCTGAGGGTGAAAATAGGAAATTTATATTATCAATATAAAGAAAATAATTAGTGGATAGTGAGGACATGACATCACAGACTCATGAGTGAGTTGCCAATTTGTCTAGTGATTTTCAAAGTTTTTCATGTCATTAAAAATTCATAACTTTCTTATTAGTTATCCGATTTTGCTCAAACTTTTTTTGATTGGTTTGTCTGATTTTTCTGCTTCTATTGAAATTAAGTTATTTTTGGAGTGGACTTGGGCTTTAATAGAAAAGCCATGTTTATATGCTTTATTAAAAGACACCTACTAGAACTGGAATAGCTACATGTTCATATTGAAGTGCCATACAGTGTAGTTTTACAAATGTAAACTTACATGTACTTAACCATTAAAGTTTAATAGTAAAACCTTAAAGTTTTTAATAACAATGACGCTCTGTTAACAATGTGGGTTCACACTGCACCAAAACAATGCCTGCTCAAAGTTTTAAACTACAAGCCAGATTGCAGGGCCCTCAGGGAGAACAGTATTAATACTGATGAGGCTACCCTGGGTAAACAAGACATAATACATGTATATAATATATTATATTATTATATCAGTCATTGTATACAAGATAGTGCAATCTCAAAGTTAATTCCATCCACGCGGCACATAACTTTGAGTGACGACCCCTGCAGCTCGTAGAAATCGTTAAACCATATGATCACTCTTTAAAAATTCTGAGTAAACTTCAGATCTTTGAAACCACTCTGCTATAAACCTGGACGTTTAAAACCAAGAGCTGAGTTTAGCTTGCTATTATGAGAATTGATTTCAAAGTACACATAGATTAGGGAGAATTGTTTATCAAAATAGTATGTCACAGAGGTTATGGGACAATGACAGAAGTGTTTATGTTAACAGATAACGTGACTACATGTACCTCAGTCAGTCAGGAGCATGCTTCTACCAGAATTAACTACATTTTACAATTACATCAATTGATTTCAAAGCACACATATAAGGGAGAATTGTTTATCAAAATACTACCGGTATGTGACAGTACTATTTATGTTAACCCTTTAGCAACTAAACTGCCTGAAACCGCCCCTCCTTTTACTCACTGAACCGCCCGAAACCGCCCGCCTGTTTTCAACGCGCTGTAGTATCCCTCTATGGGGTCTACCGTGATAATGTTATACGTGCGTAGTCCTTACGAGTTACGACGTCTACAGTAGGATTCCGCCTATAGAAAAATAGCGCATGTTTCATATTGTTCAGAACAATGTCAAAATGAGAGCAATATTGCAACATCTTCCAGTGAGTAATAGGCCATTTTTACAAAATCAATCTAGTTGTTAATGGGTTTAAATAACAAATAACCTGACTCCATGTAGAACCTTAGTCAGTCAGTCAGAAACATGCTTTTACCTCAGTAACTACAGTACAAAAAGGCAGTATTTGAAACTACCTGTAGAAATTAACAATCATCTACAACTACATGTAGTCATACACATACATGTAGTAAGATCAATTTTCGAAAATGAGTCACTTTTCTCCTTTGATTTAATGATTGAATTAATGATGAATTGGAGCCTTTTGATTTGGGGCATATACAAATATGTTCAATGTTTTTGGTCTCGTTTGATATCCCATGCATTACATGTATATGTACATGCTTCCTGTTACTGTGGAATAAGAGCAGTGTAAAGTGACATCAAACGGATATTTCTACTTCACATTTGATCTGACGCAAGCTCTATATTAACTTTAAAGATAAACTTGAGTTCTGGTAAATATAGAAAATAGATTTTCACAGAATCCAATGAAACTTACACTGAATGTTCAAGATTACAAATAAATGACATGTGCCAGGAAATTTTGGTAGAAAATGTATAGTGGCTGAGTAATGAGCATAGAAAGATAAGAAAATCCAAGTACATGTAAGTACCGGTACATGTAGGCCCGACACCATATATGCTATTAAAACACAGGTCACTACAACTGTATGTACAAATGAGAGTTGTGGTCTTTATCGAAGATGATGCCCAGTATTAAAGTTGTTGTGCTTTTGTTTTATTTCACTGGTTCAAACAACCAATCTACTGCAGGATAAACAATCCAGAATAAATCATAGCAATTTTCTCTCAAAATACGATTCCCATACCAGAGCTCATGATTCATCAGACATACTACAATCTTTGATGTGGTCACTGGTCAGTAAATGAAAGAAATACCTTGGACTTGCCCATTTATTTATTTATTTATTTATTTATTTATTTATTTATTCATTGATTAGGTGGTATGTACTATACTTTTGTAAATATGACCTCCAATATTCATCCGATTTCTCTCCTTTTTTTTTCTTTCTTTCTTTCTGTACATTCCTTGTGGAACAGATATCTCAAGAATAGCCATTGCACTTTCCTTGAAAGTTGGCACAATGATATACCCTATTAAGTGACATCAAACAGATTATATAAGACCACCTATACTTGTACAAGTTAGAAGTATAATGTCTAGTTTATTTATTTTGTTATTATTATGATTATTTATTTATTCATTTATTTATTTTTTGCTCTTGAAGTCACTGATATATCAATATTGATTACATACATATAGTATGTACCTGTACATTGTAAGTAACAATGTCTGTATGCTCACTAAACAGCACTTTCAAGGTCTGTCTGATGACAGGATATTTTGCAGACATTTAGGATAATAACAAAGAAATGTCCAAGAATAAAGGAAAACAGATATTTCCTTCCTTTCATTCAAGTCTTGTTTTGGAGCGTGTCATTGAATTATGTTAGGAAATGTGGATTTTTGGATACGTTCCATTAAAGAATGTCATGTGCATGTACTTTTACAAATGTATGTACTGTGTATTATTTTCACTAAGATGAAGGAATGCCCATAATGTGACCAACAAAGTAAATTAACACTGAGGAAAGGTGTGCAAAAAAAAAAATGAATATTTACCAAATGAATTTGTGATCATTTGCTTTCAGAGCAGGGTAAATGCCTGTACTATTCAATATTTCTATTCCCGGTACAAAACTTGTTGTTTATCTTGTGCAGGATGAGGTAAACATATGTAAAAAAAAAAAAAAATTGCCCTGTATAGATTACATTTATTTATAGACAGTGTGTTCATGTACATGTAGGGGCAAGAGTCCATGTAAAATTTGGAAGTATTTTTTTTTTAATTCTTAAATTATAGATGGGTTTATAGCTGCTTCTTCTTCTTCTTCTTCTTCTTCTTCTTCTTCTTCTCTCTCTCTCTCTCTCTCTCTCGTTTTCCACTGCCTCTTTCTATTTCTACATATTTGTTACTCCATCATAAACGTGCAACTATCAAAGAGACATTAATCTGTTGTGTATCTCCTTCAATCATGTACTTGAACTTTGAAAAGTCATTTGATTATATCTCCTATTTCAGTTTCAATGTGAAATGGATATCTGTACTTCAAATCATATTGATAAAGTTGTCTACATGTAATTATATATCATAATTACAATTTTAATGTGGATAGGATACATGTACATGTAGATACAATGTACCATACATGTACATGTATTCTCAATATCTATATCTCCCTTATACTCTCTCTCTCTCTCAATATCTATATCTCCCTTATACTCTCTCTCTCTCTCTCAATATCTATATCTCCCTTATACTCTCTCTCTCTCTCTCAATATCTATATCTCCCTTATACTCTCTCTCTCCCTTATACTCTCTCTCTCCCTTATCCTCTCTCTCTCTCTCTCTCAATATCTATATCTCCCTTATACTCTCTCTCTCTCTCTCTCTCTCTCAATATCTATATCTCCCTTATACTCTCTCTCTCTCTCTCTCTCTCAATATCTATATCTCCCTTATACTCTCTCTCTCTCTCAATATCTATATCTCCCTTATACTCTCTCTCTCTCAATATCTATATCTCCCTTATACTCTCTCTCTCTCTCTCAATATCTATATCTCCCTTATACTCTCTCTCTCTCTCTCTCTCTATATCTATATCTCCTTATACTCTCTCTCTCTCTAAATATCTATATCTCCCTTATACTCTCTCTCTCTCTCAATATCTATATCTCCCTTATACTCTCTCTCTCTCTCTCTCTCTCTCTCAATATCATTATCTCCCCTATACTCTCTCGCTTACTCTTTAAATTGTTCTCTCCCTGATACTTTCTCTCCCTGTCAGTATTGTTTTATGTTTCTATGATAAATCCTCATATAATTGTGTGTGACAGATGAATTTCATTATCGAGTAGCATTGTGAAAAGGCATATAATCTGCAGTATATTATTGTTCGAAATCAAACAAATCTTCAGTATTTACTTGTCATAAACTCAATCAATCAGCCTCAACTTCTATTTGTAACTTCAAATCTCTTGCAAGTATGAAATATTGTATGTAATAAGTTGGAATCTATTTTACTGTGTATTATTTGTACTTGTCTATATCTAAGTTTTGTTGAAATGTTTTTTAAATCTGAGCTTGTAAAATTTGCAATGTAATTGAGCTCTCGGGCTACCATCTATAAACCATTCTACTACTACTACTACTACTACTACTACTACTACTACTACTACTACTACTACTCCTACTACTACTACTACTACTACTACTACTACTACTACTACTAACACTGTACTACTACTACACACTACTACTACTAACACTACATAACTACTACCACCACCACCACTGCTACCAACTACCACTACTACTACACTACACTACCACAACACACACTACTACACACTACAACCACCACCACTACCACCACCACTACCACCACTACCACAACACTACTACTACTACACACTACTACTACTACTACTACCACACACTACACTACAAAACTACTACTACTACTACTACTACTACTACTACTACTACTACCACTACCACTACCACTACCACTACCACTACCACTACCACTACTACTACTACTACTACTACTACTACTACTACTACTGCTACTACTACTACCACTTGAACTCTTGTAATGTCATGGATGGCTACTTCTGCCCAAGAAATTTAGTCTTCAATATTTGATTCTACTACATGTATACTACATGTACATACATGTAAATGAATCACTACAATTTTCTTTGTGAAACCAAAACAGAAACCAAGTTCACTGGAAAGTTTATTGCCATGCAATTCATTTAATCTACTATGTAAAATGAAATAACTCATTGACATTCATAGTCGACTCTCAAAAGTTCCTTTCAAAAACAAAAATATAGTAAGATAATTGCTCTTAAGGGAGATGCAGGCTACTCACACATGGTTTCGGATTAGGTTTTAGTTTTATAGGAGGATTAGGGTTAAGTCTTTTGTGAGGTCTAAGGTTGAAGTAAAGATTTTAGTTAAAGTGCGAAATTGACTGTGGAGCAATTGTTGCCGAAGCAAATGTTCTAGAACCACACCTTGAATATGTCATTTCCTTACAGCTTATGAATTTTTTCTTCTCTATTTCTTGTTTATTACAGAACGATTCACTGGCTTTTCATGCACTACCCAGCAATGGAGCTTTGTGTGCAACTCTTGAAGATGGCTCAACTTGTTATAGTGTGTCACTTCTACTTAGCGAGATCTGTGAGGCTACTCAAGAGAGAGTATCTCAATCGATTGTGAGTATGGTCTTTGAGACAGGATCTTTAGATATTCTATCGGTTCTAGTATGTTTTGGGCAAATGTGAGTACCGGTATGGTCTTTGAGACAGGATCTTTAAGTATTCTATCGGTTCTAGTATGTTTTGGGCAATTGTGTGTATGGTCTTTTAGCCATGATCTTTAAAGTATTCTATCGGTTCTAGTATGTTTTTGGCGATTGTGAGTACCGGTATGGCCTTTGAGCCAGGATCTTTAACTTTAAATATTCTATCGGTTCTAGGATGTTTTGGGCGATTGTGAGTATGGTCTTTGAGCCAGGATCTTTAACTTTAAGTATTCTATTGGTTCTAGGATGTTTTGGGCGATTGTGTGTATGGTCTTTTAGCCAGGATCTTTAAGTATTCTATCGGTTCTAGTATGTTTTGGGCGATTGTGAGTATGGTCTTTGAGCCAGGATCATTAACTTTAAGTATTCTATCGAGTCTAGGATGTTTTTGGCGATTGTGTGTATGGTCTTTTAGCCAGGATCTTTAAGTATTCTATTGGTTCTAGGATGTTTTGGGCAATTGTGAGTATGGTCTTTGAGCCAGGATCTTTAACTTTAAGTATTCTATTGGTTCTAGGATGTTTTGGGCGATTGTGTGTATGGTCTTTTAGCCAGGATCTTTAAGTATTCTATCGGTTCTAGTATGTTTTGGGCGATTGTGAGTATGTTCTTTGAGCCAGGATCTTTAACTTTAAGTATTCTATCGAGTCTAGGATGTTTTGGGCGATTGTGTGTATGGTCTTTTAGCCAGGATCTTTAAGTATTCTATAAGTACAAGTATGTGTTGGGCAATTGTGTGTATGGTCTTTTAGCCAGGATCTTTAAGTATTCTATCGGTTCTAGTATGTTTTGGGCAATTGTGAGTATGTTTTTTGAGCCAGGATCTTTAACTTTAAGTATTCTATCGAGTCTAGGATGTTTTGGGCGATTGTGTGTATGGTCTTTTAGCCAGGATCTTTAAGTATTCTATTGGTTCTAGGATGTTTTGGGCAATTGTGTGTATGGTCTTTTAGCCAGGATCTTTAAGTATTCTATCGGTTCTAGTATGTTTGGGGCAATTGTGAGTATGTTCTTTGAGCCAGGATCTTTAACTTTAAGTATTCTATCGAGTCTAGTATGCTTTAGGCAATTGTGTGTATGGTCTTTGAGCCGGGAACTAAGTATTCTATCGCTTCTAGTATGTTTCGGGCGATTGTGAGTATGGTCTTTGAGCCAGGATCTTTTAGTATTCTGTTGGTTCTAGTGTGTGTTGGGCAATTGTGTGTGTGGTCTTTGAGCCAGGTTCTTTAAGTATTCTATCGGTGTAGTCCCGTTCAAGGCCATATCCATGCCATGTGTCCCGTACGACACATGACATTTATCCATATCATCCTTGAATGAAAAAAAATAGATATGAACTCGACTAGTGATACAAGCACTATTATTCAATGGGCATATCTAGAGATTCTTCATTTTTGGATGAAATATGCGTGAAAAGGACTTGTGTCGTAGAGCCTACATTGTATGGAATCGCCCTTTTATGCCGTGAAAAAGGTCTTTTGTGGTAGATTAGCCTTGTGCTACACAAGTTATCAAATAAAGTGTACTACATGTACTACTACTGTGTCTAACTACTGTAAGTTGTCGTGTTATTCGCAGACTTCTTCTACCAGTACTCATCTAATATGGTGCATAATGACTGATTTTGTCTTTTTCAGCCTTGTTCTACCAGTACTAATCCTGTTTGGTGCCTACTTTTTGGTCGTCACCATCCTGGGTGTTATTATTTCAAAAGATCAGTCCATTTCATGTCAAGGTTAGTCCAAAATATAGTTAAACCTGTCTAGAAAGGCCACATAAAAAAACAAAAATGGCCCTCGTACATGTAGGCAGGTGGCCTTTCTAGACAGGTCTTATAAAAGTAATATTACTAGTCCTGTTTGCTGCCTATTTCCTATAACTGTCACCACCCTTGTATTATAGTTACAAAAGATCAGTCAATTACCTGCCAAGGTTGGCCCAAAATAAAGTTAAAACCTGTATAGAAAGGCCATGCAAGAAGCAAAAGTGGCCTCTGTTGATATGTGACCCTTCTAGACAGGTTCTATGAAAGTATTGGTAAAGGTCCTGTTTGCTGCCCTTTTCTAATAGACGTCACCATCCTGGCTGTTATTATTTCAAGAGATAAGTCTATTACATGTCAAAGTTGGTCTTAAAATACAGTTATAACCTGTCTTTAAAGGCCACTCAAGAAATTGTGCTCTGACAAAGCTAGCTATGACAAAGTATTTACACTTTAGGGATTTCACTCTAATCATTTCCGACTGTCTATGAAATTATTTATTTGATAATGATCTTATTTACCCAGACAAGCCTCAGTTCTTCCTCACAAGAACCTTGCAATTATTATTATCCCAACATTGGCAGGTACCCTTTTAAAGGGAGATGGTCGTCAGTTTCCCTGTGTAGCAGGTCATAATTTGCTGACACCAGACTTGGTGGAAATAACATTAATGGGTGTCTCGCACACAGTAAACCTGTAGTCCCATCAAGACATACCACCTAGTCTCTCGGAGAGTCTTCGGGTGAAGAAAAAGTAAGATAATGACTTTTCCATATGGGGGATGGGTGGAAAATGCAAAGCATTACTTAAGGCCCATTGGCCATAAAACTGAAGGCTGGTTAATCCTGGTGATTGACAACACCTGTTATTGGGTAAACACCGAATGGTATTGAATTCTCCATGAGGCCCTCTACGTCTTTTACCCCTTTCAAACTGGCCTGATTTTCATCGGATGCATCCGGACGCATCCGATGAAACGGCCACTATGAATGGTACAGAGGAGAAAAAGCCGAAAGAATAGGCGATTAAATTCTCCTGCTCAAGAGCAGGAGAAATTCTCTTTCTCTCGGTGTGACACCGATGAAACATCCAATGTGAATGCGTTCAGGAGAAAACACCGATTAAAAAAACGATGAAAATGGTCAAAGGTCGCAGTCACACGCGCTTTATCGTAACCAGCTGTGTTTGTTGACTTTTTGTTGAACATGCTGTATGCTAGCTAGATGGGGCGCGGGCTTAATAATTTCGCAATAATTCTTCACTTCCGGCAAGGGCTCGCCACAGCGAGTGACTTTCACCCGCAGTATGAAAAGGACAGCAGGGAAAGTGGCGGTTTCACCTTTGTTTACATAAGGAAAATTCAATCGGTATTTTCATCGGTGTGACTGCGATAGAAGCACTATGAAAGGGGTATTAGATAGACCTGGGTCAAGAGGAACAAACATGGGTAAACTGCCTTCCCCAAGGATGTAAGCACAGCGCAATGTTCGAACCCAGTACCTTAAAAGGGATCCGGTAACTTTGTCTCAGATTCTGAAACAAAATCCTGGATTTAACTCATGCTGCAATGATAATTATAAACCTATTAAGTCAGTCAGGAACCCCATGACTTTTACAAGCCGATCGCCTGTCTGATTATCAAGATATTTATGATTGGAAATCGAAACCAAATTTTGCGTTTTCCTAACGGTTTTCATAACACTACAGTCTATTGGGGAAACGAGTATGGTAAAACCGGTCACTCAAAGATTTTTATTTTTTTAGGCACTTCTTGATCATTTCGAAGCGCGATTTTTTTTTTAGGGCTTCAATATTACACCATATCAACGACACTGATAACATGTAGGTCCGTACTTCTCAGATCTAACATTGTTAAACGATGCCTTTAATATGAGAATCGAGAGCCTTCACCATTACACCACCATGCTCCATCTAACTGCTGTTTTTCTTCTTCCATGTCTAGAACCATTTTGGGTGATGTTCTCTGCAGTGGAATGTGTTCTGGTCCAGATGTTCATGATATGTGGCATCTACATCACAAAGAAACTCAACAATGTCACCATGCTGAGAAGCCAAAAAAGAATGCAAAAGAGAAATATATGGAGGTAAATTTCTTCTACTTGCAAATAGAACATTTTCGTAAAGTAATCAAATTGAATGCACAAATCTTTGTAAGTGCCTCGTTACAAATTATTGAATTCACCTGTTAGGAAAAATTGTATTTCAATAATCAGAATGCAAATTGCATATCCATAATTGTTGCTAGGTAGGACAAACATTATGGCTTGTCCTACTTAACAAAACGTAATGTATACGATTCGCATTCTGACTATTGAAATACAATTATTCGTAACAGGTGAATGAACTATTAAACTTGTAACTGGGCACTAAACACAGATTTTTGCATTAATTTTGATTACATTACGAAAATGGTGTATTACTCAACCCACGCTACACTATTGATTATATATGGAGGTAAATTTCTTTCACTTTGCAAATTGTATTGTTATGGGAATGTATATGTGTAGCTAAATATTTGTTTTGCTATCATTTAGACCCTTGAGGCTTGTCCATTATACCTCTCCAGTCATGTTGTTTGACTTGGGTTCACATATATCAGATGAACTAGGACGGTTTTATATCCCAGAGCATCGTTTCACAAAACCGTAGAAGTTCACCAACATAGATTGAAACAGGTTTTTATGTCAATACACTTGTTTTAAAGGGATCCGGTAACTTTGTCTCAGATTCTGAAACAAAATTCTGGATTTAGCTCATGATGCAATGATAATCATAAACCTTTAGGTCAGTCAGGAACCCCATGACTTTTACAAGCTGATCGCCTGTCTGATTATCAAGATATTTATGATTGGAATTACAAATTTTGAAAACCGTTCGCCTGATGGTTTTCATAACACTATAGTCTATTAGGGAAAACGAGTATGGTAAAACCGGTCAATCAAAGATTTTTACTTTTTGAGGCACTTCTTGATCATTTTGAAGCGCAATTTTTTTAGGGCTTCATTATTACACCATATCACAGACACTAATAACATGTAGGGCCGTGTATCTCAGATTTAACACTGTTAAACGATCCCTTTAATGGGTTATCGGTGAACTTGGACTTATGACGGTTATGTGATTTGATGCTCAGGTTTTGTGCGGATGTGGAATATATGGAAAAAAGTAATTGAAATTTTGATAACCTAATTCCAGACCTGGCTATGTTATGAAAAAAAGGGAAATTCACAAAAAGTCATTTTAGTGTCTATATGCATGCACCCCCTCCCCCCCCCCCTCCTGTTGAAATGTTGACATTTTAAGGGACACCAGTTAGAATTTGGGTCCCAATTGGAAGTAGACACCTAAGTGTCAAACCCTGCTTTTAACAGTTTTTTAATGCAACAGTACCTCAGTCAATATTATATTTTTTTAACAGTCATGGATTAATGATATTCATCAGTCTTCATTACTTGCTTTTCTTTTTCTCCCGACAGTATTATTCTTGCCTTTGAACTGTCATCTATTGCTACGCTCATCTATGATAGCTTCATGTTAGGAAGTAAGTACATTCCATTCATATGTGCTATGCTATGCTATGATGGTGCTTGCCCCATATGTGTAGTATTTAATGTGTACCTGCATGTTTATTGGTGTTCTTCAGTTCTTTGCATCTTTTTCTTTTTTCTTTCCAGAAAGTAAAACTGTTTGTTATTTGGTATGTTTAAACAAATTCAAATGATTAATGAGGATTTTTATTGATTACATGATCTACGCACTTCAATTCAATTTGGTTTATCAATGTGAAATATGAATTGTGGTAGCCCAAGGAGTGAAAGTGTGATGATTATGATGTTGTTCATAATTTTATAAGTTCATTTTTTTTCCACTACAATAATAATCTGAAAGTGTACATGCGAGTAAAACGTCTATAAGGCAAATAACTGCAAGAGTTATGTGCAAAGTGGACATGTATGTAAATATGGAACCTGGACATGAAAAATAGAAACATTAATAGAAAGATTTAGTCAATTATAAAAAAAAACATATTCAAACAAGCCTTCTGCACATTTTAGTTGAATTTTTCATTTTAAATCAAAAAGCAAATGGAATAACCCAAGGTTCTTTCAAAATCCATTATTACTGAGAATGACTTTGAGACTGTTTCTCTTAAATGCAGTTTTACTCTAAGTACCAGAGACGTGGTCAACGGTGACGATTTTGTTAATGTTTCTATGTTTTTTTCTTACAGGTATGGATGGTCATGCAAGATGCAGTGATGTATATGTAAGCAATTTTTGAACAACTTTATGAATAATTGATTGTTGATTATTGTTTTACCTGACTGCTTTTAAAGTAAGAAAGCATGTATAATACCAGTATATGCTTGTAAGTAAGCAACCAGGGGATTGATGGCTTTACCTAAGTCCTCTCTGAGGGACTTGGTAATTAGGATTAATGCCTTACCAAAGGGCACAAGCTCATTGACTTGGTTTCAAACCTGGGACCTCTCGGTTACGAGACCACTGCTCTACCACTATGCCATCTACTGATAATTATTATAATCAATATGAATAAATTTTGATTATACACATCGTACATGCATGTAGGTCCCTTCTTAGTAATATTATGCATAAATAAATCTCTTCTTCTATTTTTCTCAGCTAGATGTACATGTACATGTAGAATCAATTAGAATGTGACACATTTCCCCCTTGAAAGCAATTTTTAAAATCTTGATTAGAAAAAAATGATATCACATGTGCAAGATATATTCAGTCAAAATGAAGTCAATATCAGGTGATAAAAGCAGCATGTCTGAAAGTTCTAGCTGGAACTTGCGGAGTATCTTATATTCCTACTTACAGTGGAAAATAACTATAAACATTTCATATTTTGACCCCTTCTCTACCACTGAATTTACCAACAATTACTGTATATGAACTTACAAAAGTCACACAGTTTGAATTTGCTCTCCTAGTTGCTGGATTGGGCATTAAAAAAAAGAAAAGTCATGCAAGAACACTTTTCTCAATATATCTAACCTATCATTTATTCTGAAAGAAAGGAAACACCATTCATATTTTAAACAGTTCAGCATTGCAATTTCTTGGTGGGATTGTGCTTCCCACAGAATTGAGAAAGGTTAAAGGTATAGACCAATTCTGGTCATGCGATTGCATTGTGAAAGAAACGTTGTGGAATCGATCAGAAAAGGTTGATCATCTAGCATATAAGTACTGGTGTGCACTGCAAGGTTCTGGAATCATCAAAATGATAAGAAATTTGGCCCAGTCTTGGTAAAGTTACAAGCACTGTACACAGAAAGATGTATATAGGACTATAGACGCGATCGCGATATCTATCCATGCTGGATCAAATGATAATTTACCAAATATATCAATTAGTAGGCGGTTTCCCGGCAAAATTTGTATCATCACGTATTAGTCAAAACATATTCTTTCACATGATTGGTAATAAGAGCTTCCATTTCATTTTTTGAGAGGGGGGCGTTTTCAAAACTGGTCTATACCTTTAAGTGTGGGGTCACCTTTGTCCTGCTTTGGTGATTATTTTGAAGAAAAAAAATCTACTGCAATTGTAGATTAAATGAGTGTTCACCATCTCTATATAAATGATTAAACAAGTTTCCACCATCTTTGTATATTAAAATGACTTAACTTTAAATTATTTGTTTTCCTGTTTCGATTCCTTTTCTCTGCACCTTCCATATACAGAACGACAATAACGTATCATATAGTGTGGTGTATCTACTCTTAATGGTGAGTTCATAGATGCGAACATATTGGCTTAATACACAGTAGCTTTTCTATACGCATGTACTTTCTCTTTAAGCTGTTTATTCCTACTTTCCATAAGTGAATACTGATTGTTTCTATGATATCCTAAGAAATATTTTGATGAAGCCTGAGTCATAACGGTCTTCCTTCAAACTGGGGCACAATGGATGAAAAATGGTCTCAAACATACAGGGTCATGTTCATATGATAGATAACAAAAAAAATATTGACTTTGGTACTAATTATCAAACTTTACTATTTTTTAAAGAATTAAACAACATTATTTTACGGGGCATGAAATATTATGTAAATTTTTATCAGATACATGTATATTAATTAAAACATGTGTTTTCTTGCATTGCAGTTCTTCAAAATCATAGTGCCAATTTTAACACTACTAGTTGTGTTTCATCCCGTTGACCGGGAGGAGCCGGAAGAAAGACTTATATCCAGTGGATCAGATAGTGACGTGAGTTATAAAAAATAACGTTCTTCATGGCTCTCAGATCATTAAAAAGATCTAAAATGTGGCACTACGTAAACTTATTGTTCTTTTTCTTGAACCATGTAACACTATGATTTTGTCTCCAGGACAGCTGTGGTATATTAATTTTGTGCATGATATTGATAATGGAATATGAAGTTTTGTTTTTTTGTTTTTTTTAATGTATGTTTTATTCCTCTCTATCTCTCACTTTGTTTCATTCTATGTTACACTGTACAACTCTATCTTTCTATACCTCCTCCTTTTCTCCTTTGTTTCCCGTTCTTTATTTTCTCTCTTAAATTAAAAGTGTTGTGGTGATGGGAGATTTGGATTTGTATTAATTTTAAGATAACATCGGTTGTAATTTTTATATTGAAATTTTTTTTTTTTTAAGTACTTTATGTTTAAATCTACTGGAAATAAAACATACAGGTGTAAGCCTTTTTGCCACAGATATTAGGTTAACTTTTTCTGTCTCTGGCATTCCAGTGGTAGTATTATCTTTAATCTATACTTGCTTAATTGTCTGTATTCAATTTCTTATGTATTTTCTTTATTGCCAAATAAAATTAAAATAATAATAATGATTAAGCCGCTTTAGTGTCAAGGCAGCAATATGGTCAAGCATTGAACACAAACTCCTCTGCCTTATCTTCTATTCCATGTATCTTTATATATTTCATTTGTCAAATGTGATATATTTTTAAAATCTGAATTTCTTCTCCCTCCCTTCCTCTCCTGTCTACAGGGTTATTCCCACCATCACAGACGGTTGTACTCCCCGGGGACGTCGGGACACGGTTTCACCCCTCCTCCACCGCCGGCTCGGAGCCCCACCCGGCGTACCCAGTCTTTCCCACGGTTACCCATCATCACGGAAGAGGCTGAGCCACACATTATTAATGCCGCACTCCCCACCTCAGCATAGAGGTTTGGACAAAGACTTGTGAAAGATATTCCTGGGAACCAACAATTATTAACGCCGCACTCCCCACCTCAGCATAGAGGTTTGGACAAAGACTTGTGAAAGATATTCCCTTGGAACCAACAATTATTAACGCCACACTCCCCACCTCAGCATAGGTGTAAAGACTTGCGAAAGATATTCCTGGGAACCAACAATCATTAACGCCGCACTCCCCACCTCAGCGTAGAGGTTTGGACAAAGACTTGTGAAAGATATTCCTGGGAACCAACAATCATTAACGCCGCACTCCCCACCTCAGCATAGAGGTTTGGACAAAGACTTGTGAAAGACATTCCTGGGAACCAACAATCATTAATGCTTCACTCCCCTGCACCTCAGCCTAGGTGTAAAGACTTGTGAAAGATGTGTGCAGTGTGGTGTGGGAAGTGAAACCGATGTGCTACTACAGTTTCTCATGGTATTTCAAAGACAGTATAGTGACAACGTTAGTACCACTACTCCTCCACCAACAGCCCTGAGCTCTGTCTGGATTCCCCAGTCTTTCCCCAGGTTACCTATTATCATATAAGATGCGTAACCGACGATTAACTCTCCGCTCCGCACCTCTGCGTAGAGTCCTAGGCCCCTTCTTATAAACAATTGCGATTAATTGCAACTTTGCAACTTATTTGTGATTGATAGCAGTCGCAACTATGTACATAAGAGCTTGATAGGAGACTGTGATTGGGGGACTTGTGTTTGATTCGGATCAATCGCATCTGTAAAATCGCATCGTGTAAAATAGTTCTACCAACAAACCATTGTGACCTGCATGATTACAGGCATGTTAATTGTCTGGATTAAAGAGGATTTATATTATGCTTCAGATACTGCTTTATATTGAAGCTCTGCCAGCATACAGTACATATCTTGTACATATCACGTAGGATAGTTTAGGATTGTAGAGGTGTCGTGGTCTAGTGGGTACGTCACCGAACTGTGTACCACATGGTTCGCGATTCGTGTCCCCACGCGGCACAAGTCCTGATGCAGCACAAATGTCCTTTGGCAAGACGTTAATCTACATTTGCCACACTAGACCCCGGTGAGGTTAATGGGTACCTGGCAGGAATTGATTCTTTCAAATGCTTGAGCGCCTAATGAAAGCCATACTAAAGCTGTGGTAATAATTGTGGGGCGCCAGGAGTGTTAAGTTTGACAGACATGAGTACTATAGAAGAACTCACTATTATATTATTATTTTATGTTAAGCTGCAGAGAAGGAAGGGTTTACCCAAGAAATGTAGTATCTGCTGATTTTGAAAACGATGTATTTCTCATATACATATCATATTTTCTGTAGCAGATTCATAACAATAGTCACAATACTGTATGCTGCACTTTAGGTTTTGCCTATGCAATCGCATGATTAAGACCACCTATCAGACAATCAGATCCTCTTCTAATCCAAGATAGGAATTACTTAAGGGCTAAATTGATCACTGATTCTTTGTCAAATTGGCAACAAAGCTTAATTTCCTGTCATTGCTACATTGTTCTAATAGAAGTTCCGTATCAGAAAATAATATGCACGGGCAGTGATGATACCACAGGTTTTAAAAATTGCCAGTTTGTGATAAAAACTTCTAAAATATTGCCAATTTAAGGATTTTGAAAGTTATTTTATGGCCCAAAAAACGCAATTTTCACCAATGAACAGAAAATTAGGAAATGTTGCATTATCTGTATTAAAATGAAATCTTGTAGAAAAAGTAAAGATATCAATTGCTCAAGATCTGTGTAAAAGACGAAATTATGAAAGTGGATTATAAATATAGTAGCTATACAGAACAAATACTAAAGCATGAAGGGGTGTCGATGGCGCACGTCATACAATGCATATAGGCCATAGTGTATTATGAAGGCAATGCAATTCAAACATATTTTAAAACAACTGTTAGATTATAAACTATCAATTGGTGTGATAGTTGATTGTACTTGTAAATACAAAGAGAAATTATTTATATTGTAGAGTATATACATGTATGTAATACTAGCTTTTTATATGTTGTCTTGTGGTTGTATATATCTAGATGTATTTGTTTTATATGAGAATGTTCTAAAGCATTGATTACTGGTATATTTGTGTCTCTCGTATATCTATTGTCTGATGTGTATAGCACCCTTAAAATGTACATGTAAATATCATAGGTGTGTATAGATCACTAAGACAAATCTTTCCTGATATTGAAATATTTCTTGTTTTCATTTCATTTTGTTTCATTCCACAACAAAGTGTGGGAATAACTACACCTACATGGTGTTCCAAACTTGTACAACACAAATTCAATGAAAGTGGAAGTCCACCCTGATATTAAAGTTGATCTGAAGCGGAACAATGTGAGAAACAGGTTTGAGGAAAATCGGAAGTAGACTTCACTTGTGAATTTGTTTCGTGCTGTGTTGTTCTTGTCATATCTCAGGTTGTAGCACTTAGTACTGATTGTCTTCTTCTTCTTCTTCTTCCAGTTGGGTACCTGCATGCCTCTTAAATAGAGCATCTTTGTACTTTTGCGGTGCTTAATTGTGCCGTGTGCAGGGTGTGGCTGCGGAACTGTCCTTCTAATATTCAATAAGTAAAAAAAAGTGTGGTGGTGCAAGTAATAAGTTCCCCTGTGTACGTACTGTCTACTCTGGCTTTAGTGTCATTCCTTCTAGCCCCCTTAAGGGTGGGGCCAGGCTGCTCTAGTAGATGCTGGAAGTATATGCCACAGACTGATGACATAGGTAAGGAGGATTTGGTGAAATACATTTATCCTGCAGTGGTATTGTTGAAACTGGGTATTTCTTCTCGAGGTACGCGTGTGTGAGCTTGGGTAAATGTATGGTGGTTTTGGTGGGATTGCAATGAAACTATTGCATGAAATGAGATTTTATTTTTTTGAGCAAAGCATAATAGAGATTTTGTACCTTGACATCAGTTGAGGATTATCAAAGAGAATGCTGGGTTATGGTAAAGGTGAAAAATAATTTGTGAGCGTTTTCATTCTTTTTGTAAGTTAGTAAGAATATCATAGAAGAAAATGTCCACTGAAAAGGACGCCTCAGTCTTTAAATGCCCTCATATTTGCTATATGACAAAAAATAGCTGAAGAGTTTGGATCAACTTGTCATGCCGCATGGGTGTGTATTGTCCTATATACACATTTCTGTGTATAGTGCATGTGACCACTCAGCAAGAATGTTTCAATTTTTCAACATTTTAAAGATTAAAAAACCTTGCCGCAACGTACACAAATTCTGTATGCCTTGATATACATAACCAACCTTTAACCAATAGGCCATTATCGTAATGTAACCAAATTTATAATTAGTGATAATTGTATTTCAATAGTCAGAATGCTAGTTTGCATATATTGGGTGTTTATAGGTAGGGCAGGCCATAATGTATGCAATTGAATTCTGACTGTTGAGATACATTTATTTGTAACAGGTGAATGCAATGATTTGTATCAGGCGCTTCACAAAGGCATTTGCATACATTTGGTTACATTATGAAAATGGCCTATTGAGTCTACACAGCTTCTTTTACAATGTACATGTACATGTAATTACATGAGCTGGGGGGTGTTTCACAAAGATCCTAAGTCAAACTTAACTCTAAGTTGGACTTAAAAATTATGGAGAGCCAGTTGTAGCCTTTAAAAATATATATTCATGCAAGTATTTTAGACTTTTTATTAATTCCACATCAAGAACATGAAATCTCCCTGATAAATAGAAAATATGAATGATTTGAATCAACATTTTATGCCTTTTAAAATAACTTGTACAAAATATTTTCATAGATGCTAACGGCTTTCCATAATTGTTAAGTCCAACTTAGGATCTTTGTGAAACACCCCTCAGAACTCAATTTAATTTTTAAGCCCCGATCTTCAACTTGTGACAAAATGTGTTTTTCACATATGGAAGGTGTTTCGGTGAAAATGTCACTTTTTTCATTTGTAATTTGTCTAGCAAGAATTTTAGACGTTTTCTCATGTTTAATTAATTTTAAGAAGTTTTCTTATTTTCCTCTAAAGGATTACATGTGTTTCTTTAAGGACACCTTAGAATATCCAATACCTCTACAGAATAAATATTTCAAGTAATATGTGTAACCACTTTAATGTTTTTCTACTTGGAAATCTCATTTGGAAAATGAGATGTTTTTTTTCTTCTTTACAATAATTGTTGATTCTGACTGAAATTTGTTACAAGAAATGCTCTGCAAATTGATGTTAAAATCCCATACAAATTATTTTTCATGTTAGAGGGTTGATACATTCATTACCAACATCCTTGTGTATTATTGGTCTTCCAGTACATTTTAATGCCAAAGCTACGTGTATGTTCATTGATAAGAGTTTCGTGTACACTGCTTATTAATCATTAGTTCTGCCCCTCCCTCATGTTGTAATCTGCACAATTAAGACTTTAGGACTCTGAGATGAATGAAAAACTGCTTTCATGACTTTCTTTCATTCAGATTACAAATGGGTACCAGAAAGTGCATATAAGGTAGATGTATTTGGACAAACGCGATCAAATTTAAATTTTGATGAAATGATCCATGAAAATACACCTTGCTGGCTTTTCTACTGTTATCAATCTAGTTCGCATTGTAATATCTAGACAAGGCGATTGTTTGTGTGCCATTTCATTGCAACTCTTGTTTAATGTTAACACTTATACACATGTACATTGAGATGCAGTGCCTAATTACTATTATTCATTATTTTATTTATCATTAATTTTAAATTCTATATATTAAATGTTTACCACGTTTTCAGCTAGAATATCCTTTGCAGCCTAATTTTTGCTATGCAAATTTTTTAAAGACATTTGTTTCATTAAACATAAACTTTGACTTTATAAGAATAGGTACTCCCTCCTATAAATCCTATATATGAAGGCCAAGAATAGATAAATATTCATTTATATCGTACAATATTGAAAATATATCTACTGTGTGCATTTTGTAAAAACAAACTTGACATGGGCAATGCAGCTTACATGTATTAGGCAGCTGTATTCAGTCAGCTTTTACACATGTAGGGTACTACTACATATAAAATTATAGTCTATATCTGTTAATTATATACTGTGCATGTATGTCAGATATACATGTATATGTGTGTATAGTCTGCTGAGAGCCAGAGGGGTGTTACTCCTATGTTAAAGATAAGCTTCAGTTCTGGTAATGATAGACAATAAATTCTCACAGAATACAACAAAACTTACACTGAATGTTCAAGATTACAAATAAATGACACGTGCCAAACGATTTTGGTAGAAAATGTACAGGAGCATAGAAAGATAAGGAAATCAAGTTAAGTAGGCCAGACACCATGTGCTCAACACAGGTCACTATGTGCAAATGAGAGTTGTGGTTTTTATTGAAGATGATTTCCAGCAAGTTTTTGTGAGGTTGTTTTTATTTTACTGGTTCAAGCAATCGATTTACTGCAGGATAAACAATCCAGAATGAAATAATAGCCATGCGTTCTCTCGACACATTGCCCATACCAGAGCTCAAGATTAACTTTAACTCATATATTATACCCTTCAGGCTCTCATCAAACAGTGTATTTGTTTGTGTATGTTAAAATGTATACTGTATCTTGTTTTCGAGACATATTAAATATATTGAGCTTTACATCTCAATACACTGTAAATATGTATAGACTTCTTCATACATTACCGTGTATAGTATACATTAATTTACATGCATCTTTATATATATATTTGATATATAGTTTACAGAGCATACATGTATACATCCCTTTTGCTGGACAGAAATTTAGAATTGTATGAATACAATGATATACATGTATAGAACAACATGCAACTGAAGAACTCCCTTCTAAATACATTGTACAGGAACCCGAAACTGACTTTACGTGGAATAATAATATTGACTGCTTCGAATTCGTTTCAGGCAGGTCACCAAAATCATTTGGTTATGGACGATTGTACAATTTGTTATCTATTCCTCAACAAAACACTGGTTCTGTAACAATCTTACCCATTGATTTCAGCATGAACCTAGGACTAAGTTTGTCCACAAAACCTTTATATTTTAACAAAAGGATTGATCTCTATTTAGAAGTACGAGTGTTTACACTTGTTGCAACATATTCGGCATGAACGTTGTTTTCTCTCATAAAGTAGTGCAGAAGCGTTGAATGTAGGATATTATGCACTTTTGTGTTTGTGTTAAACAGTGTAATGCTGATCCATGCCTATTTTCTGTTTGAAAAAGGGCAACACAACCTCTGAAGTCTTTTTTACAAATGTTTGCTAACACAGATATAATATACTTTTTAGGTCTGTTCAGCATGAATTGAGGGTTTTTCGCGATGTGAACTCCATGTTTAGAAAAGTATTTCTGTATGTATGTAGATTTAAAACGGATATTTTATGTAATACATGTAGAGTGCCGGGAATTATTTGTTTGAAAATTTTGCAAAATGGCAACACAACCTAAGAAGTCTATTTTTAAAAAAGTGTTTGCTAACACAGAAATGATATAATAGGGTGGTATTCTCAAAAGCGGACTAACTTTAGTCCACGGTGTAATCCTTCGACTAAGTATGGAATGCCAAGTGTCCATATGAATATCTTTTTGAATGATTTAATCTGTCACTAAATTAAAATAAAATGTTTCATTAAAGAATTATTTTGTAATAAAATAGTTAATTATAACAATATAACTATGAAATAATTATGTTATAATGGTAATTTAAGGACATTTCAAATTATTCAAAAATATATTCATATGAACACACTTGGCATTCCATACTTAGTCGGAGGATTAAACCATGGACTAATGTTAGTCCGCTTTCGAGAATACCACCCATAGTTTAAGGGATGTTCAGCATGACCTTCTCTTTTTTACGAGATGTGAACTCTCATGCATGCTTCAAAATGTATTTCTTACAATGTTTGTAAATGGATATTATTTGAATGTTGGCATGCATCTCCATATCCTGTGGTTATCTATGTCTGTCTGATACACTGATGAATCAGAAATACAGTTAAATGTACTTGAATTTTTTTAAGTAAAGGAGAGAGACAAGAATTGAAGTGAGCCCTTTGTTGTTGTTGTTTTCTCTTGTTTGTGTAGTTAAAATGAATTTAGAGAGTGGCCCCACGTCCCACCTTCCCGCACACCGGCCAATATCTTTCTTTCTCTCTCTCTATCTAATTCTCTTTCTCTCTCTTTCTTTCTCTCTCTCTCTCTCTCTCTCTCTCTCTTGCTTTATCTATCTCTCCATTCCCTGTCTATTCTTCCCCGGCCCCCTACCCTTTGTCCCCTCTCTTCTTCCCTATTCTCTTTTTCTCAATTCTCTTTTAATTTATTCTCTTCATTCTCTCATTTTTAACTCTCACCCCTCTCTCTATCTCACTCTCTTTCTTTTTCTTTCTCTCTCTTTCCTCGCTTTATTTATCTCTCCTTTCCCTCTTTCTTCTCCGTCTACTCTTCCCCTCCCCCTTACTCTCTGTCCCCTCTCTTCTTCCCCATTCTCTCATTTTTACTCTCACCCCTCTCTCTCTCTCTCTCTCTATCCCACTCTATCTCTTTCTTTCTTTACTTTCTCTCTCTTTCCTCGCTTTATTTATCTCTCCTTTCCCTCTTTCTTCTCCGTCTACTCTTCCCCTCCCCCTTACTCTCTGTCCCCTCCCCCTTACTCTCTGTCCCCTCTCTTCTTCCCCATCCTCTCATTTTTACTCTCACCCCTCTCTCTCTCTATCCCACTCTATCTCTTTCTTTCTTTACTTTCTCTCTCTCTTTCCTTGCTTTATTTATCTCTCCTTCCCCTCTTTCTTCCCTGTCTTCTCTTCCCCTCCCCCTTACTCTCTGTCCCCTCTCTTCTTCCCCATTCTCTCATTTTTACTCTCGCCCCTCTCACTCTCTGTCTATCCCACTCTATCTCTCTCTCTCTTTTCTTTCTCTCTTTCCTGGCTTTATTTATCTCTCCTTTCCCCCTCTCTCTCTCTTTCCGTTTTCATTCATTTCTCCTGGTATCTCTATTTTGTTCTCTCTCTCTCTCTCTCTCTAGCTCATCCCTCCATATTCTGTTTATTTTTGTCCCGGTATATCTCCCTTATTTCTACTCCTCTCACTTAATTCCTCTACTTCCCTTTCCTCTCAGTCTATCTACAATTATTAATGTTTCTTACCTCTTTTTATCACCCCATTACCGTTTCTCCTGCTCGTTCTCTCTCACCCCCAATCTTCCTTCATCACCCTTCTTCGTATCTCTCTTCATCAACATTGCTCTCTCTCTCTCTCTCTCACCCGCTCCATCTCCTTTGTGCTCCCCCTCTTTCCCTCCCGTTTCTCTCCTCTCTCTCTCTCTTCCTCTCACTATTTCTCTACCTTTTCATTCAATCTCTCTCCAAAGTAATCCTTATCACCATTTCCTATGCTCTGTCCCTGGCTATTTTCTTTTACCCCCTTAAAAAAATCTCTTCTGTCACTCATCTTTATAAATTGTCATTTTTTCTTCCTAGCATCTCTCTTTTCAGCTCCTCTCTATTTGTTGTTCTCTTGCTCACTCCCTTTTAAAAGTTTAAATGTGTATCTGTTTCTCTCATCTCTCCCTCTCCTCCCTCCCTAGCCCCCCCCCCCACCCTCTCTCTCTCTCTCATTGTCTTCCCATGTCTCTCCTAGATTTCACATCAGACAAAGAGATCAGAGATACAGAAGGTATATTCAAATCTTCCTTTTTTTATTCAACTTATAATCATGACTTCTTATGACATTAGTATAAGTATAAGTTTATAACTTATTGTCCATATCAGGAAATTTGATTTCCACTGGTTGTTTACAAGTAATACAATATAAACATACACATGAGACAAAATACATACATAACATAAGTACTGAGTTATATCATCATTCTTATAATCAATTCCATCAAAAAGGTCATCAACAAAATGAGCTGATAATTATTATTATCATTATTATGTATATTATTTATAGTAGTTACTTACCTACTTACTGCATGTTATTACTCGTGCAACTGATGCAATATCATTTATCAAAATATTACATTCAGTGCCCTCGATATAGTGTGGCTAGATCATTATAATTATTGTGTTTAGACTTTAGACAATCCGGTACATTTGTGGCTTAATTGATCATTGATAGTTTAGATACATGTATGAAATCTATGTATTGGCAATGTAAGTGCACAAGTAGGAATTTTAGCAAAGATACAGGGGAGAGAAGAGAAAGAGAGATAGAGAAGAGAAAGAGAGAGATAGGGGATAGAGAACAAGAGAAAGATGAGAAAGGTAGATATATAGAGAGAGAGAGGAGAAGGGGGAAAGAGATGACAAATCAGTACACTGTACTGTTGTACATTTACAATGCAACTCCATGATGGTGAAACTCGTCTTGCTTTGGCCGGAGTTAAACAGATGGATAGAGTACAGTCATGGACAAAGGATCGTCAGAAACATGCACGTTGAGTTTGTGGTGCACACAGATGTATTCCTGGGGGGTGTTTCATAAAGATCCTAAGTTGAACTTATCTCTAAGTTAGACTTAACAATTATGGAAAGCTGTTCGCATCTATGAAAATATTTTGTAAAAGTTATTTTAAAAGGCATAAAATGTTGATTCAAATCATTCATATTTTCTATTATCAAGGGGATTTCATGTTCTTGATGTGGAATTTATAAAAAGTCTAAAATACTTTATTTTTTGCTTTTGAATATATTTTATTTTAAGGCTACAAATGGCTCTCCATAATTTTTAAGTCCAACTTAGAGTTAAGTTCGACTTAGGATCTTTGTGAAACACCCCCCTGATCTGTTAAAGTTAAAGTTCTCACTCAGTGGATGCGAGGGATCCTGCATTATCTGTTTCACTTTAGAAAGGACATTATTCTGATACAGATCTTTGATTGATGGTAAATCGACTGCTATGATGCGTTTTGCTACCTTTCTTGGATGTTTTAACAGATTCCTGGTAGCATTAGTAGTGCTTGCATAGTAGCAGTTTAGGTTGAAGGGTAATACACTTTGTATCAGGGACTTTAATAAAGAGCAATGCTATCAAAATAATACACATCGATTATGATGTATAAATATTGGTGCAGCAGATATATATATTACTAACCCACATCTATCAAAGATAGTTACATGTTTTAGAGTTACTATCGTAAAGTATAATATTATCAGCATCAATTACAGAGAAATGAAAGCAAATTAGGACAAAGTACAGTAATGCAGTTTAAATTATAATGAAATTCAATAATGCAGTTTAAATGACATCAGAAAGTGTTTTTTTTAACGACAAGTAAGATGATGCAAGCAGTTCAGACAATGCAAACAATGGGTACGCGTAAAGAAATAGAAGAGATGTGCACAGTCTAATTCACTTTGGCACCCGTTATAACATGCAAAATAGGGTTGTTATATTGTAAGGGCGTGCAAATATAACAAAATGTTAAGTGTCACGTGACACCATTTCAGCTAATATGATACATAAATACATCATCACCAAACTACAACTAGCACAGTCTTTTGTCTCCTTTGTACATCAAAATGTTGAAATATCCAAGGCATTGCAAACTTCATTTCAGTAATTCATGATTATCCAATATACAGAATATACAATAATTTAGAATAAACTCACAGATCTGAGCGATTCGCATTGTCTACCGGTATTATGAAAATCAGAGTGGATTATAAAAATGACATCACTTAATCAAAAGAGGGTGGTGATCAAAAGGCAAGGTAACGGAATGCTCATAAGAGTGCTATCTATGTTTGTATCAATCGGGAATACAAACTTACTAATATATAAAACGTATTTACCAGGCAAGTATGGCAAACATACAAGTTCAAAATATACATGATCATACCATTGCATAATCATAATCATAATGATGCAAAGAAAAGCTTGGAATATGTATCATCAAAATTAGTAAAATCCAGTACTGAATACAATTAGAATAAACATGTATTGTACAATTATAGTAGCATATTTACATGTACACTGGAATGATGTTAAAAAAAAACTAACATATTTCCTTAAATGGATTTATTATATAGTACTGGTGAATGTAGTTAAACATGTACAACAATAATCCATTTCAAATTAAATATTACACTGATAACTCAGACATGTTAGATTGACAAAACAAACATGTATCTTAAATTTATAGCAGCATATTTACATATACACTGGAATGATGTAAAGAAAATTCAGGAAAATATTTCCTCAACTGGATTTTAAAATGTAGAACTGGATGTAGCTGTAAATTCACAAACAATAATCCATGATAACTCAGGCCTATACACCCTAACCAGACAAAGCTTGTTCTCAACTATCTTACCAAGTTTTATCGAGTTCGTTGACAAGATAACTAGAGCAATATGGCTCTTAACATCTGGGTTATTTCTGGTAACAAATTCACACATTAATTCAGATTCTACTTAATTATAATTTTATTGAACATGTGCGATGACATTGACACATATATAGTGACATTTTGAAATACACATGTATTACATACTTAAACTCAAAACTCAAGTTGAGTGGTATTTCATACATTGCATGCAAATCACCTGAAACAAAATGGTAAAGTCTACAATATACTTGGTACATGCGCTACATAAATTGTCTAATGCACTAACATCCTTGACAAGGCATTAATCCACATTTGCCACTCTCCACCCGGTACAAGTGGGCACCCGATATGCCGAACGCTACATATTTGGCTGCCGCCTAGGACCAGGGTAATAATATTAATGTTTGAGCGCCACAGCTGTCATGGCATGACGGCATGTGCACTATATCAGAAGTCACAGTTATTATCATTATAAATATCATTAAAATTTCTGTGTCAACTCTTCAGTCTTTATCATAATGTCATCTCTTCTTTCATTATCATCATTATCCTCATCTTCATCATCATCTTCATCATCATCCTCATCTGCATTGTCAATATCACCATCAATAAATATTGTATTTTCAATTACCTATCTGTTCTGCTTAATAAATGTGTTAATCTATTTCATGATTTTTGTCTGGGGCTGTGGTATTATCAAGCAATCTGCTATAAAATGACAGTCCTTCTTCCGCAAATAATTTTATAATGTTTGAGGAAATTTAGTATTTTTGACAGTTTATCATTTCGTTTTTGAAAATAACGATTGTTATATATATTTGCTTATTTATGATTCATTGTCAGAAAAATACTTATTGTACTTTATATTATTATTGTTATCTCATGCATACAGACTGTAAAAAGTTTAATCTGAACCTCTTTTCCCTCTGTATCATACATACACAAAGTCAAGATTAAGTGTTACCACTGGAACACTGTCTTACTCTACCGATACCATATAGCAACTAGACTTCTTACTTTGCTTGCTTCTCTGGAATTTCAGGATCATCCTGTAGAACTCTTGACTGAGTAGAAGGAGCTTGCCTCTTGTAAGGCCTGCTCTGACTACTGCTACCTTCTCTGTGTGTCTTAGAGAATATTTGACATTGAGGGTGGTCTGATGATGGTAAAGTCCTTGGAGAGTATACATCACTCATGGGTTGCTGTTGGGGTGGTCTGATGGTGGTAATGTCCTTCTTGGATAGTGTACATCACCTATTGGTTGCTGTTGAGGGTGGTCTGATGGTTGTAATGTCCTTCTTGGATAGTGTACATCACCTATGGGTTGCTGTTGAGGGTGGTCTGATGGTGGTAATGTCCATCTTGGATAGTGTACATCACCCATGGGTTGTTGCTGAGGGTGATCTGATGGTGGTAATGTCGATCTTGGATAGTGTACATCACCCATAGGTTGCTGTTGAGGGTGATCTGATGAAGGTAATGTCCTTCTTGGATAGTGTACATCACCCATGGGTTGTTGTTGAGGGTGATCTGATGGTGATAATGTCCTTCTTGGATAGTGTACATCACCCATGAATTGCTGTTGAGGGTGGTCTGCTGGTGGTAATGTCCTTCTTGGATAGTGTACATCACCCACGGGTTGCTGTTGAGGGTGGTCTGATGGTGGTAATGTCCTTCTTAGATAGTGTACACCACCCATGGGTTGATGTTGAGGGTGATCTGATGAAGGTAATGTCCTTCTTGGATAGTGTACATCACCCATGAATTGCTGTGGAGGGTGGTCTGATGGTGGTAATGTCCTTCTTAGATAGTGTACATCACCCACGGGTTGCTGTTGAGGGTAGTCTGATGGTGGTAATGTCCTTCTTAGATAGTGTACACCACCCATTGGTTGTTGTTGAGGGTGATCTGATGAAGGAAATGTCCTTCTTGGATAGTGTACATCACCCATGAATTGCTGTTGAGGGTGGTCTGCTGGTGGTAATGTCCTTCTTGGATAGTGTACATCACCCACGGGTTGCTGTTGAGGGTGGTCTGATGGTGGTAATGTCCTTCTTAGATAGTGTACACCACCCATGGGTTGATGTTGAGGGTGATCTGATGAAGGTAATGTCCTTCTTGGATAGTGTACATCACCCATGAATTGCTGTTGAGGGTGGTCTGATGGTGGTAATGTCCTTCTTAGATAGTGTACATCACCCACGGGTTGCTGTTGAGGGTAGTCTGATGGTGGTAATGTCCTTCTTAGATAGTGTACACCACCCATTGGTTGTTGTTGAGGGTGATCTGATGAAGGTAATGTCCATCTTGGATAGTGTACATCACCCATGAATTGCTGTTGAGGGTGGTCTGATAGTGGTAATGTCCTTCTTAGATAGTGTACATCACTCATTGATTGCTGTTGAGGGTGGTGTGATGGTGGTAATGTCCTTCTTAGATAGTGTACATCACCCATGGATTGTAGTTGAGGGTGGTCTGATGGTGGCAATGCCCTTCTTGGATAGTGTACATCACCCATGTGATGCTGTTGAGGGTGGTCTGATGGTGGTAATGTCCTTCTTGGATAGTGTACATCACCCATGGGTTGCTGTTGAGGGTGGTCTGATGGTGGTAATGTCCTTCTTGGATAGTGTACATCGCCCATGGGTTGCTGCTGAGGATGGTCTGATGGTGGTAATGTCCTACTCGGATAGTGTACATCCCCCATGGGTTGCTGTTGAGGGTGGTCTGATGGTGATAATGTCCTACTCGGATAGTGTACATCACCCATGGGTTGCTGCTGAGGGTGGTCTGATGGTGGTAACGTCCTACTCGGATAGTGTACATCACCCATGGGTTGCTGCTGAGGGTGGTCTGATGGTGGTAATGTCCTACTCGGATAGTGTACATCACCCATGGGTTGCTGTTGAGGGTGGTCTGATGGTGCTAATGTCCTACTCGGATAGTGTACATCACCCATGGGTTGCTGCTGAGGGTGGTCTGATGGTGGTAATGTCCTACTCGGATAGTGTACATCACCCATGGGTTGCTGCTGAGGGTGGTCTGATGGTGGTAATGTCCTACTCGGATAGTGTACATCCCCCATGGGTTGCTGTTGAGGGTGGTCTGATGGTGGTAATGTCCTTCTTGGATAGTGTACATCACCCATGGGTTGCTGCTGAGGGTGGTCTGATGGTGGTAATGTCCTACTCGGATAGTGTACATCGCCCATGGGTTGCTGTTGAGGGTGGTCTGATGGTGCTAATGTAATGTGTGAGTTGCCCAAGTCGGCTGATCTATAAAGGAAACAGATTTTTTTCTTATTATCTGTTTGCAAGATGAGAATAAAAAATCCAACTACTATTGGTCTTATAGAAAGTACTAGTCTCAAGAAACATTTTGAGCAGTGAATGAAGAAGAAAAAAGAAATAGAAGAGACTAAAGTTCCCCCCCCCCCAAAAAAAAATATATATACATAAATAACACAAAATTTCAACACATTTTAGGTTGAATGATTCCATATTTAGTTCTGTCAGACACAGGCCTATAGCCAGGGGGGCACGGGGGCAGGGGCATGTGCCCCCCCAAATTTCCAAGATCATACACCCCTCCTCAAGACATCGATCAATTACATGTATGTAAATAACACAAAATTTCAACACATTTTAGGTTGAATGATTCCATTTTACAGTAAGGAATTTGTTCAGTAAAGCGGTACTGAATATTTAGTTCTGTCAGACACAGGTCTATAGCCACGGGGGGGATAGGATCATACACCCCTCCTCAAGACATCGATCAATTACATGTGCCCCCAAACATCAAAACATCAAATATACTGTACTGACCTTTGCGAACATGGGAGGGCGTGAAAAAATGCGTTGAATTCATCTTGAGCAATTCCATTGAACCTGAAGTTTCCCTTCCTGATCTGAGGAAAACAACCCTGTAACATATAACAGCAACATTGCTTGTAAACCTTGTATCAGTTTCAAGTAAGTGGATCTATCTTATTCTAGCATATTTTCTTGGGAATATACACTCAAGAGCAACAGTTACATCCCTTAAACAAAATGAAAAATAAGAAGAAGAAAAAAAGTACCGGTATGGAGAAATTAAAAAAGTTAGAGTAAGAAAAAATTTGAGCAAGAGATTTACAAAAATTCCAAAAAGAAATTGATCTAATCTAATCAATTTCATGAAAAATGTAAAATTAATAATAGAGGTAGTTTTACTGTTGTAGTACTGGTAGTGGTATCTACTATAGCAGTAGTATCGACATCAAGTTACAAAAATAAAAAATAAATAAAACTACCTGTTAGACAAATCTTTATCATTTTTCTCATACTATCAGGGGATCAGAGAACAAAAGAGAACAGAACAGCATTACTTTTATGATTCAACCCTCAAATGGCTTGGGAGGATGGGAGCTGCCTCCTTTCCTGTAAGTAATGTGTTTGAGAATAATGTATTTCCAAGATCTGTCCTGACTTAATAGCCTAGAACCTTGTGCATCTTTGATACTAAATTTACAGTATTTAACAATTAGTTACTGTGCAGCATCAAGAATGATTGCACTGTGCACAGCCAAAATAGATATTTACCCATATGTAATGTACACAATGCAGAATAAACAAGATAAACGTGACTGCATCTCTGATATGACCCCCCCCCCCCTTCATGTATGTTCAATGATCAATGATCCTGTGACCTTTAACATCTGACCTCACGAACCTAAACTCTTTTCATGCTCACACATACCTGAGCCTTGTTTGGTTGAAACTAGTTGATTTGTTGTTAATTTTTAGACTAATAAGGTATTTTCTGGGATTTGTAACAGTTCATGACCCTGTTATCATTCACCTTTGATCTCTTACACTCAAAATCTAATCAGTTCATTCTTACAGGTATATACGTACTTGAGCCAATATTGGTTTAAAGTGTTTATATATTACACTAACAATAGATTTATGTGATTTTCACAATTTCATGGCCCTGTAACCTTTGACTTTTCACGTCTCGCCCCAAAATCTGATCACTACATCCTTGGGTGATTCTTTTCTGTCCATGTGCTTGCATACCACATAGATGGAATATTTTGTCTTCTTAGATGAAAAATTTGGAATTTTTCATTTCCATCTTGCTTACAATGGTTTCCATGAGGGAACAGAGAGCGGGAGGGGGTTCCCCTCCCATGGAAGGGACTATTTTAATTAAATAAACTTAAATTATGGTTTAGTGCAATAAGAATGTTCATCATCATCAACTTCAGGTGGCGCTGTAAAGCGCTGCTGTGGTCTTCACGAGAGCACGCCATGCAACTCTTTCACCTGCCATTTGTGTTGCACCTTTCATTCCTTGTCCAGACACTTTCTTGATATCATCAGTCCACGATATTGGTGGACGACCTCTACCCCGTTTTCCTTCGACTGCTCCTTGCAGTATTTGCTTCTCAACACCTTCAGATCTCCAAACAATATTCCCAAAATAGTTTAGTTTTCTTTCCATGATTCCCCTTCTGATGGTCAAGTCTGTTCCAACCTTTTCCAGGACCCACACATTTGTCTTTTTATCTTTCCATGACACCTGCAACAGCCTCCTGTAGCACCACATTTCAAAGGCATCAACTCTCTTTCTGTCGTTCTTTGTCATGGCCCAGGACTCACTTCCGTAAGTCGCAATAGAGAAAGAAGTTGCTTGAAGCAGACGAACCTTCAGACTGAGAGATAGGCCTCGGCTCTTCCAGATGTATTCTGTACTGTTGATCTCGCCATTGCCATCCTTCTTCTTATCTCTGTAGTGCTCTCTCCTTTGTTAGTGATAATTGAACCCAAGTACTCAAACTGATTTACTACTTCAATCTTATTTCCAGCTACGGTGAAGTCAGTGTTAATATCTCTATCGACAACCATTATTTTTGTCTTTATGGTGTTTAGAAAAAGGTCTTTCTCTTCACTTGCCTGTTTGATGCGATGCAACAAATCAATCAGCTCTTCTCTGCAACTGAAAACGAGGGTGGTGTCGTCAGCATACCTTAGGTTTGTGATCTTTTTACCTCCAAACTTAACTCCCCCATTGAATCCTTCCAGAGCATTTCTCATAATGTCCTCAGAATAAATATCAAAAAGGTTAGGAGACAGTATGCAGCCTTGCCATACTCCCCTGCCAATTCCAAACCACTCAGTATTGCCGTTACTGGTTCTCACTGTTGCTTCTTGGTCATGATAGATGTTTTTGATCAGTTCGATGATGTGACTTGGAAACCCCATCTTTGCCATTGTATTCCACAATTGAGAGTGGCTCACACAGTCAAATGCTTTGCTATAATCTATAAAGCACAAATAGAGGGGATGTCTGTGTTCTCTGCATTTCTCTATTATGTTTCGAATGTTGACAATCTGTTCTCTTGTCCCTCTACCTTCACGGAACCCTGCTTGCTCATCTGAGATCTCGGCTTGCAGTTTGATTTTAATTCTTCTGCTAATCACCTTCAGAAGTATTTTGCTTGCATGACAAATCAAGCTGATCGTTCGGTGATTTGCACATTCTTTCAGATCTCCCTTCTTTGGCAATGGTATAAAAACAGCTCTACACCAGTCCTTAGGCCACTCCCTACTATTCCAGATATTGCAACAGAGACGCCACATCAGGTCAGTACCTTCTTCACCTGTAGCCTTCCACATTTCAGAAGTCAAGTTGTCAACGCCAGGGGACTTGCCATTCTTCAGTTGTTTCATTGCAAGCTCCACTTCTGATCTTAATGGAGGGGGCTCCATTTCATCACTTTCCTCCCACTGAGTGTCAACTTGTTCCTGTGCAGCAAACAGCTTGGTACTATACTGCACCCATCTTTCCTTGATGTCTTCATTCCCCATCAGTGTTTTGCCATTTTCATCATTAATTACATCCAGTCTTGGGGTTCTTTTCTTTGTGATTTCTTTCACAATTGCAAATGCTGCCTTGGAGTTGTTCTTGTGACGCTCTAGGACTTCACACTTCCCCTCGATGTAATTCCTTGTGTCCTCCTTCACACTACTTGTAACCGCCTTATTGAGTCTCGTCCATTCTCCCTTATTGTGTTTTGCTTTTGCCCTCTTCCTGTCATCAGCAATGTCGAAAGTCTGATTTGAGATCCATGGTTGCTTCCGCTTCCTTTTCTTTGGGATGTGATTCTTTGCTGCATTTTCAACTGTTTCTTTCATGTCTTCCCACAGCTCATTTGGTGTTTGCTCTGCTTCGTTTCTCAACAGCAGCTCAAACTTGTTCTTCACTTCCTCTGAGAATTGAGAAGGGATATTTTCAACATCATACCTTGTGGGAGCTGAATCACATTTCTTAGCTTTCAGTCTTATTCTCAGTTTAGCCACAAGCAGCTGATGATCGCTGCCACAATCAGCACCTGGTCTTGTCTTGACGTTCTGTAGTGAAGTCCGCCACCTCTTCTTGACCATGATGTAGTCTATCTGGTTTCTGGCTCTGTCTCCCGGACTCATCCACGTCCACAGTCTTCTGGGATGATGCTCAAACCACGTGTTACCAATGATGAAGCTGTTCGCTACACAACATTCTTCCAGTCGATCTCCTCTTTCATTTCTGATGCCAAGACCATAATTGCCAATGTACTCAGATTTTTCTCTCGTTTTACCAATCTTGGCATTCCAGTCACCCAATATTACGAGGAAATCTTTCCTAGGAATGTTGTCTATGACATCTTGTACCATCTCATAGAAATCAGTGATTTCTTCCTCCGGTGCATCTGCTGTTGGTGCATATACCTGGATTATGGAGATATTCATAGGATGCCCTTGTAATCTCACAGTCATAATTCTCTCGTTGATCGGGTTGTATCCCAAGACACATTTAGCTGTAGCCTTCTCTATGATGAATTCCACACCCCCTCGCTTCCTTCCACTTTCTTTCCCTGAAAAGATGATTGTATTTCCTTCGTCTGATGTAAATCTGCCTTGTCCAAGCCACCATGATTCAGATATTCCCAAAACTTTAATATCATTTATAGCCATCTCCTTCTCCACCATTTTCACTTTCCGACCAGGCATACCATGCACATTCCACGTGGCTACATTGATTGGTTTCCTTTAATAGAGGGGTGCTGTTCCTTTCCATCATGGGACCTTCAAGAACAGAACTTCCTACAAGAGGCTTTGATCCTGATCCGTCATCATCCGCAAGCGTACTACGAGCAGTACCTCTCTCTTCCACAGTAGCTCTTGGCGTATCTTCTGGCCTGCGTGTTCCACCTTCCGATACCCACTCGATTTGTTGAATTTGTACTCTCATGATGACAAACGCGAACAATTAATAATGGTGGGCGGCCAGATCCTTCCATTGCAGTACAGAAGCCAGAAGCATTAATGCCGACCTGCCCTGTGCTCCCCCGTAGCCACCGTTGTCCAAGGTTTGGATCCTCTGCCAACTACAGGTACTGCATCGCTGCTGCCCGGTGCAGGACGGGGTTTATTTGAAGGCGACCCAACCCGCCTCGTCATGTTCTCTTCATAGGGTTATGAGAGTTTTTCAAGAGCTAACAGCGTCACCCATTAGCTCCTCTCCTCTGGTAAGAACACCAGGATCAGACTAGCACCCCGCTGGAACCCAGCCAGTATTTCTACGGTCTTTAATGTTACCTTTTTAAATAATTAAATAAAATAGGGGTGGAGAAGCATCCTTCAAAATGAAGGGGGGCACTAACAAAAAAGGGCAACTTACAGAAGGTGAAAACAAGGTGGATAAGGTGGACTGGGTACCCGGGTCCTGCCTGAGAGCCTCGGGTCCAGGTCAAAAAATTAGGTTTCCCGAAATTGGATGGCGATGAAAAATAAGCCCCTTAAAAGTTACGTTTGTTTTAATAGCAATGAAATAAATCAACACATGAGTACCTCTGCACAGATAGGTATATTATCCCATTTGACATTATGTTCATTATATATGTGTTTGGTAATGTTTAGTACTAATATCATGCCTCTAAATGTCAAAATCTGGTGTAAAAGTAGAAATAGAATATGCGAGCCACCATTTTGATTCATTCAGGATGGAAGAAAAATGCTAAAAAACAATAATGTTGGAATAACAAAAAGGCTTTCTAAAAAATTCTTCTTCACAACATGCTGATCAAATAATTTTTCTTATTCTTAACACTGTATGCTTCTTTGAATAGCTGATATTTACTTTGTTATCGTAACAAGTTGCAATACTTATCGCTGTTGCAAGGCAAATTTGGACTAGTCACGGAAGGAACGCACAGTACACTGCAATAGCTGTAATATGTGCCAAAACAAACCAAAACAAATATATGTGATCATACCAAGATATCTTTCAAAACTATGAAAACACATCGGAAAAGACAACTTCTCAAAATTGCTGTAAGCAGATAGTCTTCCAAGAAATGCCACAGAAATAGTGATATTCGAGGAGTTAGTGGGTACATTTTTCTTGAAATGGTCCTGCTGCTCATCTATTGTTAGTGCTAATATAATCACTATGCTCAAATCCACAGCTATACTGCTTTTTACCGCAGAGGGCAGTAGAGTGGATTCTATTGTAGTGATCAAGATGAAAAGTACAGAACCTCGCATTCCGATAAAAATGTACCTAATAACTCCTGAAATATCACTATTTCTGTGGCATTTCTTGGACAACTATTGAATTCTTTGTCCAAGTTATTAAAGGAGTGTAGCTTGGCAAACACTGGTTAACACCATCTACATCTTCTTTTGGACAACAGCACATAAACGAATGGACTTGATTAACGGTAGTCAGCGACTTAATCTCTACATGGTCAGCGCGTGCTAGCGTTCGCGAAACAGACCGAAGTTCTCCTCACGCTTCGGTTTTGCTTTGGTTTTGCTAGTTCTAATTACTTAGTAAACATATCAGGTTTTAAAAGAAACACAAGGTATTTATTTAGACTATAAAAAGAAAAGCACTAAACAATGCCAAACATGGATGAAAATAAATTCATATGAGATATATTCTGATATTAGCGAAGGTATGCATGTATATTCAAAGGTATTTGGCTGCTACGATGAAATTTAAGCATATTACTTTATTTTACTTTAATCCAGCGATGCTATAGGACTATGCCTGTTCATCGATCGTAGATGTCTTCTTCAGTGGTTATACATTATCCTTGTCATTTAAAATTAAATAATTAAATAAGTGGGAAAGGACAAAATTGTGTGCAAACTTGCAATATCAGCTTATACAGCTTATACAGGCTCATAGACAAGATCATGGTTTTTATACCAGTATTTGTCTAGTCTATTCTTAAAACATTTTACAGAAGTTGCTGAGATAACATATTCAGGAAGACTGTTCCACAAATCCACAACTCTGTTGCTAAAAAAAATGCTTCCTCATATCAAGCCGAGAGTACTGTATGTCTAGTTTCATTTTGTGACCTCTTAACCTCCTCTGTGCCAAATAAAAGAAATTATGTTGTGTATCATATACTCCTGTTAAATACTTGCAAACATCAATCATATCACCTCTCCTTCACTTATGAGCAAGAGTTGGTAATTTGAGTTTAGTGAGGCGTTCCCGATAGGACATATTTCTAAATCCTGGAATCATTTTTGTTGCCCGCCTCTGCACTCTCCAACTTCCTCTGCTCATCTAGTTTATATGGTGACCATGCTGCCTCACCATATTCTAAAATGGGTCTAACAAGACCCTTAAACAAATACAGCATTGTATCTGCATCAAGATTCACAAATGTCCTTGTAACAATTCCTAATACTCTATTAGCTTTCAAGGCTCCTTGGGAGGCTTGATCTTTGAAATACAATTTTTAGTCTACTAGAACCCCTAAAGCCTTCTCAGCATGGCCATTATTAAGAGCTACTGTGCATGATTCTCTCTTCATGTGATATTCAGTTTGCATATTTGTATTTTGTTTCCCAAGCCTTAGAACAATGCACTTCTCAGGAAACCGAAGCTACCATTTTGCAGCCCATTCTTCTATTTTTGATAGATCACTTTGAAGTTGCACAACAGAATCTCTTGTATCAGAACGTACATACAATTTTGAATCATCTGCGAACATTATAATATTTGACTTAACTACATCTGGGAGATCGTAATAACAAAGATTAAAAAGAGGGTCCGACCCAACACACTGCCTTGCAGCACACCACTCAAAACTTCTTCACAAGAGGACTCCTTCCCACCAACCACTACCCTTTGCCGTCTACCTGTCAGATAAGACTTCAACCATGAAAGAAGGTGTCCACAAATACAGAAGGATTCCAACTTTACAAGGAGACGTTGGTGAGGGACCATATCAAAAATCAAATGCCTTCATGGGGTAACCTTGCTAGTCATAAGGACCACTTTTCATAACGTGTAACTTCCTATATGTAAAGGACCGCTATTCATAAAACGTAAAGGGGGTCACTATTCATAAAGGCACAAGGACCGCTATTCATAATTTGAGATAAAGGTCGCTTTTCATAATTCACATTGAGGGTCATTACTCATGAGGACTGCTATTCATAATACGAAATCGGGGTCACTTTTCATAATACGAGAAGAGCTATTTGGCGACCCTCATTCCGCGTTATGAATAGTGACCCTCTTCTCGTATTATGAATAGCGACCCCTATGAATAACTACCCCGATTTTGTATTATGAATAGTGACCCTCTTCTTCGATTATGAATAGCTGTCCTTATGAATAATGACCCTTTTCTCAAATTATGAATAATTATGAATAATACGAGAAGACATTCAGCATTTTGAATAGCGACCCTCTTCTTTGATTATGAATAATGACCCTTTTCTCAAATTATGAATAGCGAGTGGACCCCGCCTTCATAAGGTCCATATATATGGCATCAATTGTGCCACCCTCGTCCAACACTGAGGGTGTAAAGATGAAGGAAGACGTCGTTCTACATGTCGGGTCAAATGTCGGGTAATGGAAGTGCATCCACCGCCGATGACATCATAGCCTTAGCAGACGGGATTTCAGCGAAAGGGTGTGAAGTTTGCTTGTCTAGTGTTATATACCGCAGGTGGGAATCAGTTCATCAGAGGCGCAGTGTCGATGGGGTAAATGAGCGATTGAAAAGAGCTGCCCGTGAAAGGAGATGGGGTTTCATTGACAACGGTAACATAGGAGACAGGCACCTTGGCAGAGATGGGGTCCACATCAATAAGGCAGGACAAGCTGTTCTTGCCTCGAATCTACGTCACTTCATCAAGCGACCTCAAGGGCCACCTACACCTACCCAGCAAAGGTCCTACGCTGAAGTTGTTGGATCTTCAACGCAGGATTTTGAGATGATTGCACCGAGAGGGAGGCTAAAATCGACACCTGCCCTTCCATTGCTTCCACTGACAAAAGCTCAACAGGGGTGGCACGAGCATCTACGTCTCGTCATGGCAACATGCAGTTAAACTCGGTCTCCGACTTCGGAGAATCTTGTGATAGTTCAAAATCACCAACATTTTCTAGTAGTGCTTTGCAAGTTGGTATTGAGAGTTTCAATAACAATCTTCAGGAACAATCACATGAACTGAATAAGAGTAAAATTAAACAGTTAGAAGGTGGTTCAGTTCTTCCGTTTAGAAACAGGGGTTTAAAATTTGCTCATTTGAATATTCATAGCTTAGTTGCTAAGATTGATGAACTTAGATTACTTCTGAGAAATGCAGCATTCAATGTTATTGGTTTAAATGAAACATTTTGCGACTCCATGATTGATGATTCTGAATTGTATATAGTAGGGCTGTGCATAACTGTGTAATGAGGTACTCGAGTACACTCCCAGCCTTGCCCGCGAATACTCGAATACTCGGACGCCATGTTTTTTTTTTTGAATTTTTTTGAATATTTTTGAATTTTTCATTTTCTTTTTTTTTTTTTTGCCAACACCATACTACGAACAGTACGAAGGTTCGTCTCTGAAAACCCCGCGATTTTACTTCAAGTTGCTGTTGAAAGCGCCTATTTGTGCTTTTGAATTTTTGACAAATAATTGAAACTATGTTATTTTAAAACTAAAGATGACAGACAAATATTCCTCCGAGTCCAAACAGAAATCCGGAGATTTGGTCCCAGTTTCTGAGTGGTGAGTTGACAGTGACACCCTGTGTATGATTGAGCTGGGAAACATTTTTACCCGGGACCATGCCGGTGCTCTTCTGGCACGGGTGACCGTCGGCCTGGACAGTGCCAGGTGAGCGGGAAAAAAAAAATGGCGGCCGAGTATTCGAGTACGAGAAATCGTACTCGAGTAGCTGCCAACAGTGCGAGTATTCGAGTATTCGACTACTCGTCGCAGCTCTAGTATATAGATGATTATACTTTATTACGTAGAGACCGTACGAGACATGGTGGTGGTGTGGCTGTATATATATCCAAGAGGTTTAATTATAAAAGAAGGGATGATTTGATTTCATCTACTTTGGAATGCCTTTGGTTTGAATTGCATTATCCAAATAAGTCTCCCATCCTGGTTGGGGAGTTTTACAGGCCTCCAAATTCTCACGTTGATTTCTCTGAAGAATTAGACGGAAATTTGGACTCTGCTCTCTCGCAAGATATGAGCTGTATTATTTTAGGTGATTTCAATTGTGATTGTTTGCCAAACATGATGTGAATACTGAAAAATTAATGTTTTATACAAATATGTACGGGCTAAGTCAGCTAATTGATACTGCCACAAGAGTTACAAATACCTCTTCAACTTTAATTGATTTGATATTTGTATCAGACAAAGAACTTTACAATGAATGGGGAATATTTGAAACTAGCATAAGTGATCATTATTTGGTGTATACGATTCGTGATTTCAGTGCAAAGATCCATAACAAATCTGAATATGCAGAATTTCGCTCGTTCAAAAATCTTGACGAGGAGAAATTTTACAGTGAATTGAGAAGTACTCCGTGGCAGGTCATAAAATATATAGATAATGTTGATGATGCGTGGGATATGTGGTTGACTCTATTCAATAATATAATCAACAACCACATACCAGTACGTAAAAAGCGGATAAGAAAAAAGGCATGTCCATGGATATCTGACGAGATTGTTAAGCTTATGACGGAACGTGATAAAGTTCTCAAAGCTGCTAAAGCTAACAAAAGTGATGATCTTTGGGACACCTACAAATATCTAAAGAATACAGTTATTCATCTCATGAGAAAAAAAAAGAGAATATAATGCAGACCAGATTTCTCAAAATCATAACAACAGTAAGCAAATGTGGAGATGTTTGAGAGGCCTTGTGCCTAAGTCATTACCTATTTCTCCCAATACCATAAGCGTTGATGGAGCAAGTGTGTCGGACAATGCAAATATTGCTGAAGCATTTAATGACTTTTTCATTTCTAATGCTAGTAAGATTACTAAGGACCTGCGGAGGAATACGTCTCAAGTAAGAGTAGACGAGGACAATGCTATTGGTCCAACTCATTTGCAATTTAATTTAAATTTGATTACAAAGGATTTTGTATTGAAACAGATTGATAATCTCAGTATTGAGAAAGCAACTGGTGAAGATGACATCAGCTGTAAACTTTTAAAGATGACGAAGAATGTTATCGCAGAGTCTCTTTGTGATATCATTAACAAATCCCTGTCTACAGGAGTTGTTCCACGTGAATGGAAAAAGGCTCGGGTAGTACCTATATTTAAATCTGGAGATATTTCTTCTTTGAATAATTACCGCCCCATTTCAATATTACCCATCGTGAGTAAAATTATTGAAAGAGCTGTCCATCAACAACTCAGTGAGTTCTTGGACGAGAATCAATTATTACACCCTAATCAGTCTGGTTTCAGACCTAAACATTCAACAGCTACTGCCCTTGCAAAACTTGTAAATCAATGGTCATTGAATATTGATAACAAAGAAATTTCTGGAGTTGCCTTCATAGATCTTCGGAAGGCTTTTGATACTGTTGACCATGAGCTACTTTTACATAAACTAGCTTGTATAGGTTCTAGTAATAGGACTATTTATTGGTTCAAATCATATTTAGGTGATCGACAACAAGTGACCCAATTCAAAGGAGCCAAGTCGCATCCATCAACCATCAAATTAGGTGTGCCACAAGGTTCAATTCTTGGTCCCCTTTTATTTTCAATTTATGTTAACAGTCTACCTGAATGTACTCCTGAAGGTATCATAGATATGTATGCTGAGTTGCTGACGATACGAAACTTACTGTCAGTGCAAATGATGCAACTGTTGTGGAAGAAAAATTAACTGTTGCATTAAATAGAGTCATGGCATGGATTAAGGAAAATCGTCTCGTTCTTAACACTGAAAAAACATGTGTCATGATAATAGGCTCTCGTGCTAATCTCAGGAAAATGGAATCTTTCACCATTTCATTAAATGGCAATTCGATTAAAAGAGTTCAATTCACCAAATGCTTAGGCCTTTTGAGAGATGAAGAATTGAAATGGTCTAAACAAATCGAAAACGTAAGTTAACTTACCCAGAAAAACATTAGCATGATGAAGAGAGCAAAGAGTTTTTTGCCTGAACAATCCTTAAAGTTACTTTATAACAGTCTAGTGTTGCCACGATTAGATTACTGCTCTGTTGTATGGTCGAACAGATTTCATTCCCATACAACTAAGCTGCAGAAAATTCAAAAGAGGGCCGCAAGAATAATATTGAACAAGACATATGACACACCGTCGGCTGATTTGTTCACAAGTCTTAAATGGATGACACTAGACAAACGGTTTGAGTTAAGTCGTGTATTGATGATATATAAATGCGTTCATAACTTAGCACCTTCTTACCTTCAGGTAGGCTTAATCAATCCTAATGATGTACATGAGCATCATACAAGGCAAATAGACAGTGGATGTTTACGTGTGCCCAGATTTCACACTGACTGTTATAAGTGTAGCCCAATTGTTTCTTCTATATTTGAATGGAATAAGCTAGACAATTCGATGAGAACGGCTTCTTCTGTCAATTCATTCAAGAGATTGTTTAAACAAAGTTGTAATTTGTGAACAGCTCAGCCAAACATACACTACGTGCATGTTCTGTAATATTAACATGATTTATTCACATAATTGCGACTTAACCAATATTTTTCTATTGACATTACAGTTGAACTAGGTTAATGATATATAATTATTTTGCAAAAGAGTATTCGTTTGTGCCACGTCTATTATTGCTGTGTTATTTCTTTCTAAATGTACCATGGATTTTTTTTTTTTTTAACTGTTCTGTATAAACGTTATGCTTGTTTATTCAGGGCCCCATGGAAGACCACTACTTATTGGTGAATGGGCTACCCTGACAAAAGATTAGAAATAAATAAATAAATAAATAAACACTCGTGTCCAAATATCGAGTACCTCTAGCAAGTTTGTGAAACAAGATCGACCAGCAACAAAGCCATGCTGATGAATGGAAATTAAATTACTACTAGTACGGTGATCGCAAAATTTTTACGTATGAGATTTTCCATGAGTTTACAAACAATACTTGTTAAACTAACTGGCCTATAGTTTTTACTGTCAGTCTTACTACCTTTCTTAAAAATAGGTGACCCATTAGCAGACATCCAGTCTAATGGTAGCTGTCAACTTTCCATACTTTTTTGAAAAAGTAAGGATATTGGCAGTGCTAACTCTCCTCAAAGGATAAGGATATAGATTGTTTGGCCCTGGAGATTTATTGGGCTTAAAATTAGATAACAGTTTAAACACATCTTCTGAAGTTATCTCAACCTGACTCAAGGGAATGTCAAACAAGACCCGTGCCATGAAGGAGGTGGACTATCCACCAAATCTTCCTTTGTAAAAACGTTGGAAAAGGTTGGATAGTGATTATTGATCAAAACAATGTAAATCTTATACACAATCAAACTACAACTGAATCAGCACTTGCGTAGTTTGCTTTCATTCCATGTTTCATGACTAGTACTTAATATTTGGTGAATGGCCTTTAAAAAATAAAAAATGTGTTTGGAATAAAAAGAAAACTCATAAACATGTGCATCATATTATCACTAATACTCTTCTTTTTTTTCCCTCAATGACCCTTTAAACTACATATTCATTAGTACACACATACCTGTATGGATGATGCCTTTGCTTTCAAAACAGAGAAGAACTCCTCAGGGAATTCTATGTCTAGTGTTAGGTCAGTCAGGTTTGGCATAGAACACAGTGCTTCTGCAAGGTGATGTGATGAGGCTGGTGTGGAACACCGGATATCATGAAGCTCGAGAGTCTGGACCTGCATTGTTTGTGAATATAGTTAGGCAGCACTTCTATACATACATATGTTATTTACTAATTTCTGACTGTATTCTTACATTTCACACAAATTCCATTAATTACATTATTAGGTGGTCTGTCGGTATCGACAGATCACCTATTGTTTTTGTCAGAATTTTCTTTCTTTATTTATTTATTTATTAGGTGGTCTGTCGGTATCGACAGATCACCTATTGTTTTCGTCAGAATTTTCTTTCTTCTTTATTTATTAGGTGGTCTGTCGGTATCGACAGATCACCTATTGTTTTCGTCAGAATTTTCTTTCTTCTTTATTTATTTATTTATTTATTTTTATTTATTTCCGCCCCTTTTTTGTGTAGAGGATAACTCAAGATCGGTTCGGTCAATTTCTTTCAATTTTGATACAGTCATAGGTCATAGTCATGAGACGTGACAGTAACATTTTCAAGGTCATCAAGTCTTCATGACGTCATCCAGGCGCCATTTTGTGTTTTTTGGGGTACTTTCAACTCATGATCATATCTTCATAACGGAAAGTCATTTTCATTCATATTTATCATGATCAAGGTCAATATCCGTCCGGTCAATTTCAGGTCAAAAAGCGCGCATGCGTACGTCCGCGCGTCAGCGCGCGCAAAATTTCAAAATGCTCAAATCGTCTCAAATTCATTTTGGATACGTTTCAGGCCATTTTAAGCATTTTGCAAAAAAAGCGCACGCGCATGCGCGCGCGTTTTCGCGCGTTTTGGCATTTTGCAACATAGAATCGCCAAATTTTCTCTGTCATCATATTTGGCATATTTTTCCAAGCATTTTGATACCTTGTTCACCTTTTTCTGACCAGTAATAACGCAATGAGCGTCCGTCAAAGTATAACAGCACCCGCGGCGCGCTATCTCTATCCACAATACATGGGCAAAACATGCCTATACAAAATTCATTGTAACTCTTCAGAATGGATGGGAACTCCCAATTTTTTTCATATTTGGATAGATTATGAGTCGGAGATATGATTTCATGTCTCATTTGACCCTCAATTAACTCATGACGTCATCATAATGGCCTCCGAACTCAAAATTTCAATTTGCATATTATGACGTCAGCATATTTTTGGAAAATTGATTGTATCTCTGTAAATATTGATCGATTTTCTTCCAAATTTTGATATGTTCTAGCTGAGACAATTCTCTACGAATGCAGTCACCACGATTTTCCATTTTGACAAAGGCATCATGGCGTATTTTTGCGATTAAAGGAGGCATGTCAATTTTTCACATTTTGCGTGTATTCTCTATGGGACATGACTTTTTCTCAAAACTGGATTCTACATTCCGTCTTTCGCGAGCAATATCTCCGTCGTTTTAGTTTTGTTTTTGCTGAGCTTTGAGTATGTTGTAGCTGAGACAATAAGCTATCACAAGTGTGCCCTTTATTTTTCGATCAGATGCCGGGATCATGCTCATATTTCACTTGCAAAGTGGGATTTGAGAATTCCATTTTCCGTTCACGTGTAATGTCTATGTGGATTATTTTGGTATAGTGGTCATAGCACTTGCCTCCCATTCCGGCGACCCAAGTTCGATTCCTGGTGGGTCATTTTTTTTTTTTTTTTGCCGTCGTTTTAAATTTGATTTTATGATCTTCTTCGACTATTATAACATATTATCATATACAATCACAAACAATGTAATAAAATGCCTAATTTTGCGTGTTATATCTATGGGAGAAGAATGTCAATCGTTTGAGTACAACCCTATGGGAAATCTGGTATTAAACCTAATATAGGGTTTATCTCCCAACTCTGCTACAATATCAAATCACCTTGCTAGTCTCCTTCCCAGACGTTTTTACTTTTTCCAGTTATTCAGCCCAAGGTATATGCATGTTTACGTCTCTCCCGTGGACATAGAATTGTTTACTTGTCTATACTTCTCTCTTTCTCTATATTAAATTCTATTTATGCTGGATATATTGAATGCATCGTTCTCCATTGCATCTCTCTCTTTCTCCTCTCTCTTGCTCTGTTTCCCTTCTCCTCTCTTATTTTGCCCCTCTCCTTCTCTTGCTCTGTCTCTGCATATATATCTCTCTCTACTCTTTTACCCTCTCCCTCTCTCTCTGCCTCCCTCTACCTCGACCTCTTGCCTTGCCTCCCTCTTATTCTCTTGCTCTGTCTCCCTCTGCCTCTGCCCTTCTCTTTTCTTCTCTCTCACCCTCTACCTCTCCCGCCTCTGGTTCTCGTTCTCCTTCTATTATGTCTTGTAATGTTCCTTAATTTTCTATAGCTCTGCCCTTTGCCCTTTGGCCTTGGAACTCAAAATACGAATTTGCATATTATGACGTCAGCATATTTATGGAAAATTGATTGTATCTCTGTAAATATGGATCGATTTTCTTCCAAATTTTGATATGTTGTAGCTAAGACAATTTTCTACAAGATCAGTTATTCAGATTACATAACAGACCACCTAATTCGTCCTCATGACGAATTACATTTCTAGTTTTTATTTATTTCCGCCCCTTTTTTGTGTAGAGGATAACTCAAGATCGGTTCTGTCAATTTCTTTCAATTTTGGCACAGTCATAGGTCATAGTCATGAGACGTGACAGTAACATTTTCAAGGTCATCAAGTCTTCATGACGTCATCCAGGCGCCATTTTGTGTTTTTTGGTACTTTCAACTCATGATCATATCTTCATAACGGAAAGTCATTTTTCATTCATATTTATCATGATCAAGGTCAATATCCGTCCGGTCAATTTCAGGTCAAAAACGCGCGCATGCGTACGTCCGCGCGTCAGCGCGCGCAAAATTTCAAAATGCTCCAAATCGTCTCAAATTCATTTTGGATACGTTTCAGGCCATTTTAAGCATTTTGCAAAAACGCGCGCAGCGCATGCGCGTTTTCGCGCGTTTGGCATTTTGCAACATAGAATCGCCAAATTTTCTCTGTCATCATATTTGGCATATTTTTCCAAGCATTTTGATACCTTGTTCACCTTTTTCTGACCAGTAATAACGCAATGAGCGTCCGTCAAAGTATAACAGCACCCGCGGACCGCTATCTCTATCCACAATACATGGGCAAAACATGCCTATACAAAATTCATTGTAACTCTTCAGAATGGATGGGAACTCCAAATTTTTTTCATATTTGGATAGATTATGAGTCGGAGATATGATTTCATGTCTCATTTGACCCTCAATTAACTCATGACGTCATCATAATGGCCTCCGAACTCAAAATTTCAATTTGCATATTATGACGTCAGCATATTTTTGGAAAATTGATTGTATCTCTGTAAATATTGATCGATTTTCTTCCAAATTTTGATATGTTCTAGCTGAGACAATTCTCTACAAATGCAGTCATCACGATTTTCATTTTGACAAAGGCATCATGGCGTATTTTTGCGATTAAAGGAGGCATGTCAATTTTTCACATTTTGCGTGTATTCTCTATGGGACATGACTTTTTCTCAAAACTGGATTCTACATTCCCGTCTTTCGCGAGCAATATCTCCGTCGTTTTAGTTTTGTTTTTGCTGAGCTTTGAGTATGTTGTAGCTGAGACAATAAGCTATCACAAGTGTGCCCTTTATTTTTCGATCAGATGCCGGGATCATGCTCATATTTCACTTGCAAAGTGGGATTTGAGAATTCCATTTTCCGTTCACGTGTAATGTCTATGTGGATTATTTTGGTATAGTGGTCATAGCACTTGCCTCCCATTCCGGCGACCCAAGTTCGATTCCTGGTGGGTCATTTTTTTTTTTTTTTTTGCCGTCGTTTTAAATTTGATTTTATGATCTTCTTCGACTATTATAACATATTATCATATACAATCACAAACAATGTAATAAAATGCCTAATTTTGCGTGTTATATCTATGGGAGAAGAATGTCAATCGTTTGAGTACAACCCTATGGGAAATCTGGTATTAAACCTTATATAGGGTTTATCTCCCAACTCTGCTACAATATCAAATCACCTTGCTAGTCTCCTTCCCAGACGTTTTTACTTTTTCCAGTTATTCAGCCCAAGGTATATGCATGTTTACGTCTCTCCCGTGGACATAGAATTGTTTACTTGTCTATACTTCTCTCTTTCTCTATATTAAATTCTATTTATGCTGGATATATTGAATGCATCGTTCTCCATTGCATCTCTCTCTTTCTCCTCTCTCTTGCTCTGTTTCCCTTCTCCTCTCTTATTTTGCCCCTCTCCTTCTCTTGCTCTGTCTCTGCATATATATCTCTCTCTACTCTTTTACCCTCTCCCTCTCTCTCCCTCTACCTCGACCTCTTGCCTTGCCTTCCTCTTATTCTCTTGCTCTGTCTCCCTCTGCCTCTGCCCTTCTCTTTTTCTTCTCTCTCACCCTCTACCTCTCCCGCCTCTGGTTCTCGTTCTCCTTCTATTATGTCTTGTAATGTTCCTTAATTTTCTACAGCTCTGCCCTTTGCCCTTTGGCCTTGGAACTCAAAATACGAATTTGCATATTATGACGTCAGCATATTTATGGAAAATTGATTGTATCTCTGTAAATATGGATCGATTTTCTTCCAAATTTTGATATGTTGTAGCTAAGACAATTTTCTACAAGATCAGTTATTCAGATTACATAACAGACCACCTAATTCGTCCTCATGACGAATTACATTTCTAGTTTATTTTTATTTATTTCTCCCCTTTTTTGTGTAGAGGATAACTCAAGATCGGTTTTGTCAATTTCTTTCAATGTTGACACAGTCATGGGTCATAGTCATGAGACGTGACAGGAACATTTTCAAGGTCATCAAGTCTTCATGACGTCATCCAGGCGCCATTTTGTGTTTTTTTTTGGTACTTTCAACTCATGATCATATCTTCATAACCGAATGTCATTTTTCATTCATATTTATAATGATCAAGGTCAATATCCGTCCGGTCAATTTCAGGTTAAAAAAACGCGCGCGCGCAAAATTTCAAAATGCTCCAAAAAATTGTCTCAAATTCATTTTGGATACGTGGCCATTTTAAGCATTTCGCAAAACGCGCCGCCGCGCGCGTTCGTTCGTGACGGCCGACGCAACATAATTCCCATTTTTTTTGGCATGATATTCCTCATTTTTTCTGAACAATTTGATACCATGTTTATCCTTTTATGACCAGTAATAACGGAATGAGCGTCCGTTCAAGAAACATGTCCGTGCGCGATCTCTTGTAATACATAGCATATATGGGCAAAAACATGCCTATACAAAATTCATTGTAACTCTTCAGAATGGATGGAACTCCCAATTTTTTTCATATTTGGATAGATTATGAGTCGGAGATATGATTTCATGTCTCATTTGACCCTCAATTAACTCATGACGTCATCATAATGGCCTCCGAACTCAAAATTTCAATTTGCATATTATGACGTCAGCATATTTTGGAAAATTGATTGTATCTCTGTAAATATTGATTGATTTTCTTCCAAATTTTGATATGTTCTAGCTGAGACAATTCTCTACAAATGCAGTCATCACGATTTTTCATTTTGACAAAGGCATCATGGCGTATTTTTGCGATTAAAGGAGGCATGTCAATTTTTCACATTTTGCGTGTATTCTCTATGGGACATGACTTTTTCTCAAAACTGGATTCTACATTCCGTCTTTCGCGAGCAATATCTCCGTCGTTTTAGTTTTGTTTTTGCTGAGCTTTGAGTATGTTGTAGCTGAGACAATAAGCTATCACAAGTGTGCCCTTTATTTTTCGATCAGATGCCGGGATCATGCTCATATTTCACTTGCAAAGTGGGATTTGAGAATTCCATTTTCCGTTCACGTGTAATGTCTATGTGGATTATTTTGGTATAGTGGTCATAGCACTTGCCTCCCATTCCGGCGACCCAAGTTCGATTCCTGGTGGGTCATTTTTTTTTTTTTTTTTGCCGTCGTTTTAAATTTGATTTTATGATCTTCTTCGACTATTATAACATATTATCATATACAATCACAAACAATGTAATAAAATGCCTAATTTTGCGTGTTATATCTATGGGAGAAGAATGTCAATCGTTTGAGTACAACCCTATGGGAAATCTGGTATTAAACCTAATATAGGGTGTATCTCCCAACTCTGCTACAATATCAAATCACCTTGCTAGTCTCCTTCCCAGACGTTTTTACTTTTTCCAGTTATTCAGCCCAAGGTATATGCATGTTTACGTCTCTCCCGTGGACATAGAATTGTTTACTTGTCTATACTTCTCTCTTTCTCTATATTAAATTCTATTTATGCTGGATATATTGAATGCATCGTTCTCCATTGCATCTCTCTCTTTCTCCTCTCTTGCTCTGTTTCCCTTCTCCTCTCTTATTTTGCCCCTCTCCTTCTCTTGCTCTGTCTCTGCATTTATATCTCTCTCTACTCTTTAACCCTCTCCCTCTCTCTCTCTGCCTCCCTCTACCTCGACCTCTTGCCTTGCCTCCCTCTTATTCTCTTGCTCTGTCTCCCTCTGCCTCTGCCCTTCTCTTTTTCTTCTCTCTCACCCTCTACCTCTCCCGCCTCTGGTTCTCGTTCTCCTTCTATTATGTCTTGTAATGTTCCTTAATTTTCTACAGCTCTGCCCTTTGCCCTTTGGCCTTGGAACTCAAAATACGAATTTGCATATTATGACGTCAGCATATTTATGGAAAATTGATTGTATCTCTGTAAATATGGATCGATTTTCTTCCAAATTTTGATATGTTGTAGCTAAGACAGATCAGTTATTCAGATTACATAACAGACCACCTAATTCGTCCTCATGACGAATTACATTTCTAGTTGTATTCATAATCACCCCTCAACAAAAATGAATGAATACATTTTATTTTCAAATCTAATTCTTGTCCATTGAGAAAAAGAACACATTAAAGTTTCTATGGAGAGGATGATTTAGTAGGAGTGATTTTTCTTAATTTTATATGTATTCTTTATAGGGCTTCCAACCTGTTTGCATTGATAAGTCCTACTCCTACTAACACTGAAATTAATAATACTCATAAACATACATTTGCTATTAATGTATTGAAGGTATTCATAAGTCTGAATTTCATGAGCACAAGACCCCTAAGTCAGGAGGTTTGTTGCTATGATTCAGTTTGGTAAATTCAAGCCTTTATTACAATTAGTTCTTAAAAAACGATATGACTTATTTTTACTATCTATCAAACTTGGGAAAGGTTGGATGTTGATTATTGATCAAAACAATGTAAATCTTATACACACTTGAATTTCAACTGCATCAGTACATGAATGGCCTTTAAAAAAGGGTGTTTGGATAAAACCCTACATATATATATGTGTGCACCATATAACTATTACTGCTGATTCTGTTGATCAATGAATCTCCATGACATTTACATTAGGACACACATACCTGTATGGATGATGCCTTTGCTTTCAATGTAGAGCAGAACTCCTCATTGAGATCCCCTCCAAGTGTTAGGTCAGTCAGGTTTGGCATAGAACACAGTGCTTCTGCTAGGTGATGTGATGAGGATGGTACCTTACACCGGATATTAAACTTGAGAGTCTGGACCTGCATTGTTTGTGAATATGGTTAAGCAGCACTTCTATACATACATATGTTATTTACTAATTTCTGACTGTATTCTTACATTTCACACAAATTCCATTAATTACATTATTGTATTCATAATCACCCCTCAACAAAAATGAATGAATACATTTTATTTTCAAATCTAATTCTTGTCCATTGAGAAAAAGAAAACATTAAAGTTTCTATGGAGAGGATGATTTAGTAGGAGTGATTTTTCTTAATTTTATATGTATTCTTTATAGGGCTTCCAACCTGTTTGCATTGATAAGTCCTACTCCTACTAACACTGAAATTAATAATACTCATAAACATACATTTGCTATTAATGTATTGAAGGTATTCATAAGTCTGAATTTCATGAGCACAAGACCCCTAAGTCAGGAGGTTTGTTGCTATGATTCAGTTTGGTAAATTCAAGCCTTTATTACAATTGGCTCTTAAAAAACGATATGACTTATTTTTACTATCTATCAAACTTGGGAAAGGTTGGATGTTGATTATTGATCAAAACAATGTAAATCTTATACACACTTGAATTTCAACTGCATCAGTACATGAATGGCCTTTAAAAAAGGGTGTTTGGATAAAACCCTACATATATATATGTGTGCACCATATAACTATTACTGCTGATTCTGTTGATCAATGAATCTCCATGACATTTACATTAGGACACACATACCTGTATGGATGATGCCTTTGCTTTCAATGTAGAGCAGAACTCCTTATTGAGATCCCCTCCAAGTGTTAGGTCAGTCAGGTTTGGCATAGAACACAGTGCTTCTACAACGTGATGTGATGAGGCTGGTGTGTCAAACTTGTAAGCAACAAGCTTGAGAGTCTTGACCTGCATTGTTTGTGAATATAGTTAAGCAGCATGTCTATTCATGCATATGTTTTATTTACTAATTTCTGACTGTATTCTTACATTTCACACACCAAAATTGTATTCACAATCACATTCTCAACAAAAATGAATGAATAGATTTCATTTTCATATCTAATTCTTGTCTATTGAGAAAAGAACATACTAAAGTGTCTATGGAGAAAATAATTTGTTTGTTTGTTGCTGATTCAGTTTGGTAAATTCAAGTCTTTATTAAAATTGGCTCTTAAAAAAACGAAATGACTTATTTTTTTTTACTATCAATCAAATTTGGGAAAAGGTTGGATATTGATTATTGATCAAAACAATGTAAATCTTATACACACTTGAATTTCAGTTGAATCAGCACATGCGTAGTTTGCTTCATTCCATGCTTCATGACGATTTCTTAATATTTGGTGAACGGCCTTTAAAAAATAAGTGTTTGGAATTTTTTAAAAGTCATAAACTTGTGCATCATATTATCACTAATCTTCTTTTTTTTTTCTTCAATGACCCTTTAAATTACCTATACATTTGTACACACATACCTGTATGGATGACGCCTTTGCTTTCAATACAGAGTAGAACTTCTCATTGAGTTCCATTCCAAGTGTTAGGTCTGTCAAGTTTGGCATAGAACACAGTGCTTCTACTAGGTGATGTGATGAGCCTTGTGAGATCCAACAGGCAGCATCAAGCTCTCGAGTCTGGACCTGCATTGTTTTGTGAACATAGTGTCTTTACATGCATATGTTTTATTCACTAATTTCTCACAGTATTCTTACATTTCACATAAATTTAATTAATTACATAATTGTATTAATAATCACCCCTAAACAAAAAAGAATGAATAGATTTTATTTTCAAATCTAATTCTTGTCTATTGAGAAAAAGAACACACTAAGGTTTCTATGGAGAGGATGATTTAGTAAGAGTGATTTTAAAAAAAATTATATATGTATTCCTATTAAATGTATTATTTATAGGGCTTCCAACCTGTTTGCATTGATTAGTCCTACTCCTACTAACAGTAACACTGAAATTAATAATACCCATAAACATACATTTGCTATTAATGTATTTAAGGTATTCATAATTTTGGATTTCATGAGCACAAGACCCCAAAGGAGGTTTGTTGCTATGATTCAGTTTGGTTAATTTAAACCTTTTTAAAAATTAGCTCTTAAAAAACGATATATGACACATTTTTTACTATCAATCAAACTTGGAAAAGGTTGGATATTGATTAATGATCAAAACGATGTAAATCTTATACACACTTGAATTTCAACTGAATCAGCACATGCGTAGTTTCCTTTTATTCCATGTTTCATGACTATTCCTTAATATTTGGTGAATGGCCTTAAAAAAATAAAAGTGTGTTTGGAATTTAAAAAAAAAACTCATAAACTTGTGCATCATATTGTCAATAATACCCTTATTTTTTTGTCAATGACCCTATAAACTACATATACATTTGTACACACATACCTGGTAAAATGAGAGCCTTGCATTCAATACATAGTCGAACGCCTCACGGTGTTGCATTACAAGTGTTAGGTTAGTCAAGTTTGGCATAGAACACAGTGCTTCTGCTAGGTGATGTGATGAGGCTGGTACCTTACACCGGATATTAAACTTGAGAGTCTGGACCTGCATTGTTTGTGAATATGGTTAAGCAGCACGTCTATACATGCATATGTTTTATTTACTTATTTCTGACTGTATTCTTACATTTCACACAAATTTCATTAATTACATAATTATATTCATAATCACATTCTCAAAAAAAATGAATGAATAGATTTTATTTTCAGATCTAATTCTTGTCTATTGAGAAAAAGAAAACACTTAAGTGTCTATGGAGAGGATGATTTAGTAAGAGTGATTCAAAAAATATATTTATATGTATTCTTTATAGGGCTTCCAACCTGTTTGCATTGATAAGTCCTACTCCTACTAGCACTGAAATCAATAATACTCATAAACGTACATTTGCTATTAATGTATTGAAGGTATTCATAAGTCTGAATTTCATGAGCACAAGACCCCTAAGTCAGGAGGTTTGTTGCTATGATTCAGTTTGGTAAATTCAAGCCTTTATTACAATTGGCTCTTAAAAAACGATAGGACTTATTTTTTAATATCTATCGAACTTGGGAAAGGTTGGATGTTGATTATTGATCAAAACAATGTAAATCTTATACACACTTGAATTGCAACTGCATCAGTACATGAATGGCCTTTTAAAAAAGGGTGTTTGGATAAAACCCTACATATATATGTGTGCACCATATAACTATTACTGCCGATTCTGTTGATCAATGAATCTCCATGACATTTACATTAGGACACACATACCTGTATGGATGATGCCTTTGCTTTCAATGTAGAGCAGAACTCCTCGTTGAGATCCCCTCCAAGTGTTAGGTCAGTCAGGTTCGGCATAGAACACAGTGCTTCTACTACGTGATGTGATGAGGCTGGTGTGTCAAACTGGTAAGCAACAAGCTTGAGAGTCTGGACATGCATTGTTTGTGAATATAGTTAAGCAGCATGTCTATTCATGCATAATGTTTTTATTTACTAATTTCTGACTGTATTCTTACATTTCACACACCATGATTGTATTCACAATCACATTCTCAACAAAAATGAATGAATAGATTTCATTTTCATATCTAATTCTTGTCTATTGAGAAAAGAACATACCAAAGTGTCTATGGAGAAAATAATTTGTTTGTTGCTATGATTCAGTTTGGTAAATTCAAGCCTTTATTAAAATTGGCTCTTAAAAAAACGAAATGACTTTTTTTTTTCCTATCAATCAAATTTGGGAAAGGTTGGATGTTGATTATTGATCAAAACAATGTAAATCTTATACACACTTAAATTTCAACTGAATCAGCACATGCGTAGTTTGCTTTCATTCCATGTTTCATGACTATTCCTTAATATTTGGTGAATAGCCTTTAAAAAAAAAAAGTGTGTTTGTAATTTAAAAAACTCATATACATGTGAATCAAATTATCACTAATACTTTTTTTTTCTTCAATGGCCTTTTAAATTAAATATACATTAGTACACACATACCTGTATGGATGACGCCTTTGCTTTCAATACAGAGAAGAACTCCTCAGTGAGACTCATATTGAGTGTTAGGTCAGTCAAGTTTGGCATAAAACACAGTGCTTCTGCTAGGTGATGTGATGAGGCTGGTACCTTACACCGGATATTAAAGGGCGGGTTCAAAGAAAATCACAAATATGGCAAATAACATATTACTAGAAACTGGTAAGCTAATAGATGGCCATCGTACAAGTTGTAGGTCAACTTCAAATCGGATGATTTATAAAAATACAAATAAAACCACCTCCATAGCATCTGGGATATGCGAGAGATTCGCCAGAAAAATAACGATGTTTTAATGCCGTCACAATATGAACCAATCCTGCCCAAGCAGACGACATCCCATAAAGAATGAACATAATTGCAATGCTATTATTTCTCAAATTATAATGAGTTTAGTGTATATAAATGTGATGGAATTTTACACCATTCAAAAGGGATATGACCCGATTCTGATAACTAAATTCTTTTGTTTGTAAATACACAGGATAGGGGTTAATGAACAATCAAAGAAACCACACTTTCAAATTTAAAACCCCTGGAATGAAAGCATGGACGCATTTGTTCCCTCTTGAAACGCCGAACATACCGCGGTGTATGCAGCTGAAAATACAATGGCGTCTTATTTTGTTTACAAGCGACGGATTCCTTTATTTTTTATCGCTGCATTTTTCATCAAAATAATACCATGCGCGGGGTTTAGAGTGAGGCAATAGATTAAACATTTAGTGTGACGGTAGTGAAGTAAGAGAAATAACTGAAGAGAAGATGACGAAACAGGCACTGAAAATGTGTGAGATGTCATGGGACATCGTCTGCTTGTGCAAATCATGTTCAACATGTGACGTCACACATCTCAGCAGCGATCGGAGAGCATTTCAGGTGCTATGTCGGGGCTGTATTTAAGAGTTTTGTAATTCATAATAATCATTACTTCGAATGTTTCCGAGCATGGAATTTTGATAACCTTGTCAAATCAAAGTGTTACCTTTGCAATAATGACAATAAAGTGAGTTTTTAAAATCAATGAACCTGATCTTTAAACTTGAGAGTCTGGACCTGCATTGTTTGTGAATATGGTTAAGCAGCACGTCTATTCATGCATATGTTTTATTTACTTATTTCTGACTGTATTCTTACATTTCACACAAATTTCATTAATTACATAATTGTATTCATAATCACATTCTCAACAAAAATGAATGAATATATTTTATTTTCAGATCTAATTTTTGTCTATTGAGAAAAAGAAAACACTTCAGTTTCCATGGAGAGGATGATTTAGTAAGAGTGATTTAAAACAAAAAAATATATGTATTCTTTATAGGGCTTCCAACCTGTTAGCATTGATAAGTCCTACTCCTACTAACACTGAAATTAATAATACTCATAAACATACATTTGCTATAAATGTAGTGCTGTAAGTCAGGCGCCATGTTCGGGTTCGGTTCGGTTCGGTTTGGCAGAGTTCGGCAAGTTCGGGGATCGGTAATATAATAGCAAGCAGCGTAATAGATACAGTGGTCGGCACTGGGTGGGCCGGGCGGGCTCGACCAGCACGGAGGACTTCTGCCCACCACTCCTGATGAAAAACACTGCTTCCGACCAGCACGTATTTCACATAAAAAACTGCTTTAAACGTAACTATTTGTGAAGAAAAGTAGTACTTACATTCATATTTCCGTCTTTAATCATGTTTTATTTGCAATTTTACAGGAATCATGTTTTCAATTTGATAATAAATTATATTTTTTAAAGATTTGCCAAGACGGTTGTTGTCTAATGTTACGAGTCATGAAAGCTGACATCTTGAATTTACCGATGTATACATTATATAATACACAGAGATAGCAGCCCAGGCTGTTCGATTGCTGTTATTATTAATGTTTATTTTTAATGGGGTAAATAATATAATTAATTAATTTTCCTGAATAAATAAATTAGAATACTATAATATATGTATTTATTTCGTTATTTATATGGTAAAATTTGTCCGATATTGTTACAATTAAATTTTTTTTATTTTAATTGATTGGGTTTGAGCCGAACTTGTTATGATCAGCTCCTAGTACGCATGTGTATTTTTGTTTATAGCTTGCGATCGCGACGTTGCAGAGGTCAGGATTTGGGATTTAAATGGCGTCAGTGAAGTCGTGCCCATGACTGGAGAGGCATGAATCACAAAGGAGGAAAATGGGAAAAAAGTAAATATAGAATGAGCAAGCATGACATGAAAATTAAGTATAAAATGACAAGTTAATTAGCCTGCGAAAACGTTTACATTTTTCTGCCTAACATCCGAACCAGGCCTTTGCATTCGGTTCGGTTCGGCTCGGTTCGAAAGTGCCATGTTCGGCGAATTTTCGTTCAGTTCGGCGGTTCGGCTACAGCACTATATGAATGTATTAATGGTATTCATAAGTCTGGATTTCATGAGCACAAGAGCACAAGACCCCTAAGTCAGGAGGTTTGTTGCTATGGTTCAGTTTGGTAAATTCAAGCCTTTATTACAATTGGCTCTTAAAAAAATGATACAACTTATTGTATGTATATGCAGTATGCACACACCCACAGTCACACACAAACATACAAGAGCAATACAAAATAGGGAAAAGATGAGAATGAGAAAGAGGAGAAAGGGAAGAGGTGGGAATGAGAAAGAGAAGAAAGGGGGAGAGGTGACAATTAGACAGAGAGGAAGGGTTTATTCAGTCAAGGATGACATCATTCAAAAAATGTAATGTTTGAATAAAATCTAATACAGGAAAGTGTAGTTTGCTTTCATTCCATGTTTTTTATGACTATTCCAATGTATCAAATGAATGGCATGTAACTTAAAAATTAATAACAAATAACAAAATAACAAATCATTACTGCTCTTTCTTTCTATCAATGACCCTCTCCATGAAATATACATTAGTACACACATACCTGTATGGATGACGCCTTTGCTTTCAATTCAGAGAAGAACTCCTCAGTGAGACTCATATTGAGTGTTAGGTCAGTCAAGTTTGGCATAGAACACAGTGCTTCTGCTAGGTGATGTGATGAGGCTGGTACCTTACACCGGATATTAAAGGGCGGGTTCAAAGAAAATCACAAATATGGCAAATAACATATTACTAGAAACTGGTAAGCTAATAGATGGCCATCGTACAAGTTGTAGGTCAACTTCAAATCGGATGATTTATAAAAATACAAATAAAACCACCTCCATAGCATCTGGGATATGCGAGAGATTCGCCAGAAAAATAACGATGTTTTAATGCCGTCACAATATGAACCAATCCTGCCCAAGCAGACGACATCCCATAAAGAATGAACATAATTGCAATGCTATTATTTCTCAAATTATAATGAGTTTAGTGTATATAAATGTGATGGAATTTTACACCATTCAAAAAGGGATATGACCCGATTCTGATAACTAAATACTTTTGTTTGTAAATACACAGGATAGGGGTTAATGAACAATCAAAGAAACCACACTTTCAAATTTAAAACCCCCTGGAATGAAAGCATGGACGCATTTGTTCCCTCTTGAAACGCCGAACATACCGCGGTGTATGCAGCTGAAAATACAATGGCGTCTTATTTTGTTTACAAGCGACGGATTCCTTTATTTTTTATCGCTGCATTTTTCATCAAAATAATACCATGCGCGGGGTTTAGAGTGAGGCAATAGATTAAACATTTAGTGTGACGGTAGTGAAGTAAGAGAAATAACTGAAGAGAAGACGACGAAACAGGCACTGAAAATGTGTGAGATGTCATGGGACATCGTCTGCTTGTGCAAATCATGTTCAACATGTGACGTCACACATCTCAGCAGCGATCGGAGAGCATTTCAGGTGCTATGTCGGGGCTGTATTTAAGAGTTTTGTAATTCATAATAATCATTACTTGAATGTTTCCGAGCATGGAAGTTTGATAACCTTGTCAAATCAAAGTGTTACCTTTGCAATAATGACAATAAAGTGAGTTTTTAAAATCAATGAACCTGATCTTTAAACTTGAGAGTCTGGACCTGCATTGTTTGTGAATATGGTTAAGCAGCACGTCTATTCATGCATATGTTTTATTTACTTATTTCTGACTGTATTCTTACATTTCACACAAATTTCATTAATTACATAATTGTATTCATAATCACATTCTCAACAAAAATGAATGAATATATTTTATTTTCAGATCTAATTTTTGTCTATTGAGAAAAAGAAAACACTTCAGTTTCCATGGAGAGGATGATTTAGTAAGAGTGATTTAAAACAAAAAAATATATGTATTCTTTATAGGGCTTCCAACCTGTTAGCATTGATAAGTCCTACTCCTACTAACACTGAAATTAATAATACTCATAAACATACATTTGCTATAAATGTAGTGCTGTAAGTCAGGCGCCATGTTCGGGTTCGGTTCGGTTCGGTTTGGCAGAGTTCGGCAAGTTCGGGGATCGGTAATATAATAGCAAGCAGCGTAATAGATACAGTGGTCGGCACTGGGTGGGCCGGGCGGGCTCGACCAGCACGGAGGACTTCTGCCCACCACTCCTGATGAAAAACACTGCTTCCGACCAGCACGTATTTCACATAAAAAACTGCTTTAAACGTAACTATTTGTGAAGAAAAGTAGTACTTACATTCATATTTCCATCTTTAATCATGTTTTATTTGCAATTTTACAGGAATCATGTTTTCAATTTGATAATAAATTATATTTTTTAAAGATTTGCCAAGACAGTTGTTGTCTAATGTTACGAGTCATGAAAGCTGACATCTTGAATTTACCGATGTATACATTATATAATACACAGAGATAGCAGCCCAGGCTGTTCGATTGCTGTTATTATTAATGTTTATTTTTAATGGGGTAAATAATATAATTAATTAATTTTCCTGAATAAATAAATTAGAATACTATAATATATGTATTTATTTCGTTATTTATATGGTAAAATTTGTCCGATATTGTTACAATTAAATTTTTTTTATTTTAATTGATTGGGTTTGAGCCGAACTTGTTATGATCAGCTCCTAGTACGCATGTGTATTTTTGTTTATAGCTTGCGATCGCGACGTTGCAGAGGTCAGGATTTGGGATTTAAATGGCGTCAGTGAAGTCGTGCCCATGACTGGAGAGGCATGAATCACAAAGGAGGAAAATGGGAAAAAAGTAAATATAGAATGAGCAAGCATGACATGAAAATTAAGTATAAAATGACAAGTTAATTAGCCTGCGAAAACGTTTACATTTTTCTGCCTAACATCCGAACCAGGCCTTTGCATTCGGTTCGGTTCGGCTCGGTTCGAAAGTGCCATGTTCGGCGAATTTTCGTTCGGTTCGGCGGTTCGGCTACAGCACTATATAAATGTATTAATGGTATTCATAAGTCTGGATTTCATGAGCACAAGAGCACAAGACCCCTAAGTCAGGAGGTTTGTTGCTATGGTTCAGTTTGGTAAATTCAAGCCTTTATTACAATTGGCTCTTAAAAAAACGATACAACTTATTGTATGTATATGCAGTATGCACACACCCACAGTCACACATAAACATACAAGAGCAATACAAAATAGGGAAAAGATGAGAATGAGAAAGAGGAGAAAGGGAAGAGGTGGGAATGAGAAAGAGAAGAAAGGGGGAGAGGTGACAATTAGACAGAGAGGAAGGGTTTATTCAGTCAAGGATGACATCATTAAAAAAATGTAATGTTTGAATAAAATCTAATACAGGAAAGTGTAGTTTGCTTTCATTCCATGTTTTTTATGACTATTCCAATGTATCAAATGAATGGCATGTAACTTAAAAATTAATAACAAATAACAAAATAACAAATCATTACTGCTCTTTCTTTCTATCAATGACCCTCTCCATGAAATTTACGTTAGGACACACATACCTGTATGGATGATGCCTTCGCTTTCAATGTAGAGAAGACTCCTCATTGACACTATTAACAGACTGGACAAAATTATGATCTTGCAAAAGTCTTAAATTCCGGCGAAATGCTTTCAAATAGTCTATTTTCAATCTTGGACAAACAGTATTATTTTCATCTTGTGGTTTTCTTTAAATAAGATCATTAAAATACTAGTTTCAGGCTGTTCGTATACTACATGGGCCTAGATGACGAAGGTCATGAGTCTCATTTTAGTCTGAAAGGTTTTATTACGGTAATAATTCAAAGCAAAATGACTAGAAATGATCTTAGTTTTTAAAAACGAATTTTGACAGGGGGGAGGGGGAGACCAGACCACTGACTGGAAAATGTATTCACCCGTTGCACCATCTTGTGATTTCCCTTTCTCTTTTTGTAACGAATAGTTAAACAAAAAACTTGAAATCATTAATATTAAATGCACTAAGTACTAATAATACATATCAATTAAAGCTTGCTTCCATAAACAAGGTTGTTTAGAAATAGTTTAGTGCATATCCCTATGTAATGTGTCTATTACAGGTCTGGGCAAACAACTATGCCTCAAAACCACTGAATTCCTCCTAATGGACAGAAAAGGTCACACGCTGGCTGAGAGGTAAATATTACCAAATTATTATTGTTTTTATGATTTCTGTAAAGAATTATACTAAACTTGCTTAACCCTTAATGTACTGGGCTATTTTGAGCATCTCCATGACTGGGGGCCTCCCTATGATATCGGCCGCCGAATGTCCGATGAACACCAAAATATGCATGTTTGTAGATATTCACGTAAGGAACAAGATGGTATAATTAGTTTTTTCCTAATATGCAAAATGCTAATTGTATGCACTTTACAGAAAACTACATATTTGTCTCTAGACTTGTGTGAAGAATCTTGAAAATGTATTGAATAAATGTTTCCTTCATTTCAAATTCATGCAGTATCATTAAAAAAAATTAAAAAAAAAAAAAAATTTGAAGTATGTACCCATCTGCATATCAATGCTCATATCCGGAAAAAAAGTTCGAAATTCTCATCATTTTATTTTTTAATGTATTTTATTGTTCTGGAATCTAGTTATTTTGAGAAACATATCAAAGCAATTTGATATCAATTCATATCTCTCACTTATGAAGAAATACATCTAAACCTGTATTCACATTTCTGCTTGTACATGAATATATGCAATTATAGCACTTTTTGATGATATGCGCATGCTAATTGTAATGTAACACCGTACAGGTATATCCAATTTCGACAAAAATGGTATCAAAATGTGCGTAAAACTTAAGGGGAAAATGTCATGAAACCACAATTTAAAATTCCAAGCGGTTGTGGCACAATATTCGAAAATGTGGAGGGGGGCCTCCCAGTCCCCCCCCCCTAGTATAGTGATGGTTAAGAAATAAATAAAATGGAAAATTTAAGGTAAAAACAAAGTTCGAACAAAAGGAATCAACCAACGCTAAGTCGGTTTTCTTCATGAGGAAGGTAGTCTCATGTCCAGATGTCGGTTACTATGACCTGAAAAAATTGAGTACAACCTTTCCAAACAATATCATTCACTTGCGTTGTACAGAATAAAACAAGCTAACAATCTTACAATCTTACAGTAATACAAATGCATTCAGTTTAAACTTTATAGTGTTTTTTGCAATAAAGTTGTAATAAGTTTGTTAAACTGACCAATGTTGAAATAAATTCTAAAGAAATCATCCTTTTGATTCAATACCCCAATTTTACTGAAGCCTAAATACACAGTTTGTAAAGATTAATTGTGGTTTCATTTTCACTGTGATATGTTCAGTAGAAATTGATCATTAAAGTTTTGAGAAGATATGCAGTTTGTCTGTCAAGAATAAATTACATTGTCACAGACTTTATGAGCAACACTCTATATAGCATGATTATTATATATATATATATATAAACAGAAATAATACAAGAGAAGCTCAAAGGAAAAGAAATTCAAATATATACATAAGGAAATTTAGAGAGAGAAGAAACTGGAAAATAAAGAAAAAAATAAGGAAAGAGATATAGATAAGCAAGAGTAAAACATTAAACCAGAACGTCAATGACGTAGCGCTCATCCGCATCTCGCAACAACAAATATCGTAAATTTTATGTGGTACACTTTTGAACTGGTCAAAAAATAAAAATTTGATGCCCTGGAAGGGACATAATTTCACAAATCGACCACCGTTTCTCTAAATTTTTATTCGCTAGTACATTTATCATTTCTTGATATTTCCTATCATTTATAAAATTGTTATATTTTTGCCAGATTGGGCCACCAGCATAAACAATAACTGTGAGCATTGTTCTACCATGGACCCTACTACCATAGTTCTACTTATCCCAAGTGTGTGCAAGGGGGTATGCAGTGTGATTGCCATGCCTAGGCCTATCCTGGCCTTGCGCTAGTAGCGCCGGGAGTAGTGCTTTGCTGAAAACAAAATGCGTTCTGAACATTTAATTTTCAACCTCTCTTTTCTCCTCTTTTTAATCCACAAATCAAGTGTTTTCTGTGAGGGATCAAATTTGCAAATAATCATCCTAATATTTTGCACAAAACTTTTTTGTTATTTTTGGAATAAATTTGAATAAATTACTATAATTAATCATGGAGCAAAATCTCAAAATACTGTGTAGAATTTTAGTAAACCAAATTTAGCTCTACCAGATAAAGCAAACCAAATCAAAATCGGTCACAATATGAAGGAGAAGAAGCATTTTTTGTGATTTTTTAAATTATTTTTGGAATAAATTTGCATAAAGTACCATAAATAATCAATGGAGAAAAAATTCAAAATTCTGCGTAGAGGTATAGTGTACCAAAGTTAGCTCTATGATATAAAGCAAACCAAATCAAAATCAGTCAAGAAATGAGGGAGAAGAAGCAATTTTTGTTATTTTTGGAATAAATTTGCATAAAGTACCATAAATAATTAATGGAGAACAATTTTAAAATTCTGTGTAGAAGTTTAGTGTACCAAAGTTAGCTCTACCAGATAAAGCAAACCAAATCAAGATCGGTCGAGAAATGAAGGAGAAGAAGCATTTTTTTACGATTTCGAATAAATTTGCATAAATTAGCATAGATAATGAATTTCACGATTCTGTGTAGAAGTTTTAAATCCCCCTCCTAGCCCTATCATATGAAACAATCAGAATCAAAATCGGTCAAGAAATGAGGGATAAGAGGCAATTTTTGTTATTTTTGGAATAAATTTGCATAAATTACCATAATTAATTAATGGAGAACAATTTTTAAATTCCGTGTAGAAGTTTAGTGTACCAAAGTTAGCTCTACCAGATAAAGCAAACCAAATCAAAATCGGTCGAGAAATGAAGGAGAAGCAGCATTTTTTGTGATTTCGAATAAATTTGCATAAATTAGCATAGATAATGAATTTCACGATTCTGTGTAGAAGTTTTAAATCCCCCTCCTAGCCCTATCATATGAAACAATCAGAATCAAAATCGGTTGGAAAATAACGAAGAAGAAGCATTTTGAAAACTGTGGACGGACGGACGCCGGACGCCACGCCATGGCATAAGCTAAAAATATACCGGTAGAAGGAAAGAAGGAAAGAAAGAGAGAGAACAAATCAAAGGCACAGGAATGATTAAATATTTTTCTTCTGAGAAAATAGAAATTTATTTATTTGTTGGTACAAAACAAAAAGGAGAGACTAATAGAAATATATGGAGGAAGAGAGAGAGAGAGAGCAGGATGAAAAGGGAATACTTAGATTGTATTTGTTATCTATTATAGCATATAATTGGTCTTATATCTATATATTAATACGCAAAATCGCCGCGGGGGGTACGTAACGGTCTGCGAATGTGAATTTTTTGACATCAAACCCGTCTTTCCTCGACCCTACCCGCCTTTGCCGTCGCGCGGGAACGGCGACACAATTCCAAGCGGACCCGCTCGCGCATGCCGCGTGCCACGTCGACTCCGTGGTCGCCGTCGATGTCGTTATAAAGGTGGACGAGAGCACGGCCGGCGTCATCCGTGCAAGGAGGCGAGAGTGAGGCGGCGAGGCGTGCACCTGCCCTCTGTCTAATTATTCAAAGAGATTACACTATCAAGAGACGATCCACTCCATAATGTGTTGTAGCAGATGCTCAGTGCAATGGATCGGGCCTACTCCGTGTTAGGCATCTTGCTGTATGATATGCTTTGTAGTAAGCGGAGGGCCAAAGTCAAATAACATGCTTAGTTTTTGAGTTGCCTGCCACTACCGCATAAACTAAGCACACCTTGTTTATTCGAAAGATTTTATCATAATACACAATATTTCAGAGGTGCTTTTTTAAAAATTTGTTGCAAACAACCCTAAATCGGAGGGGGCGTCCAAAAAAGCGGCCCTTTTGACGAAAAATAGTATTTTGTAAATTATATTTTAAGGGAACCTTGAACCACCATGAGTTTGGTGTCATATGAAAGAGAATTAAATTATCTAAATTTTGATACCAATTTCAATTAAATTAGGATTAATTAACATCGGAAATTTAAGGAAAAAACATGATTTTTTGTGATTTTTTTCCAAATATTGAATTTTATCAATAATCATTATTTTACATATATAAAAATCGGAGAAATTCATTTTTTTGTAACTTTCCAGGAATCTGCCCATATAGAAGGATAATATTCTGTGAAAAGGAAAAGTGTATATCTCTTTTCAATAAAAAGTTATAGCAACCCAAAGTTATTGATTCGATTTCCAGAAAAAAAATATTTTTGCCCACATGTGTATTAACTGTATGCATATACGTGTATTAGTGTATTGAGGACCTGTTTGGTGTGTTTACATCAAGTTTTAAAGATAACTGTTGAGTAAAACCTCTAATCACCATGGATTTGGTGTCAAAAGATGGATAATTAAAATACCTTCAAGTTGATATCAATTTCATTGAGTTATGTAGTGTTTGAAATGTACATTTTGAGCCAAAAATGTGCCTTTTTTAAAGATATTTTTCCCCCTCTAATTTTGGCCAGTATCTCGGTATATTAACTGGACATTAAGTAGTGCAGAAAGTTCAAGGGATTTGGAGTGCTGACTGCAATTCATAAGTTCTTCTTCTGTCCTCTGGGATGTTTCAGAAAATGTGGGCATTGGCAGTTGCCCCCACCCCACCCCCACCAAGATATTTTTTCCCTCAAATTTTGGCTAGTATCTCGGTATATTAATAGGAAAAAAGGTGATTGGACATATTTTAGTAGTGCAGAAAGTTCAAGGGATTTGGAGTGCTGACTGCAATTGATAAGTACTTCTTCTGTACTCTGGAATGTATCAGGAAATGTGGGCATTGGCAGTTGCCCCCATACCCCACCCCCACCAAGATATTTTTTCCCTCTAATTTTGGCCAGTATCTCGGTATATTAACAAGATAAAAGTGATTGGACGTATTTTAGTAATGCAGAAAGTTTAAAGGATTTGGAGCGCTGACTGCAATTTATTGATAAGTACTTCTTCTGTACTCTGGGATATTTCAGGAAATGTGGGCATTGGCAGCTATCCCCACCCCACCCCAACCCCACCTCGCCCCCCTCACCGAGGTATTTTTTCGCTCTAATTTTGGCCAGTATCTCGGTATATTAACAGGACAAAAGTGATTGGACATATTTTAGTAGTGCAGAAAGTTCAAAGGATTTGGAGCGCTGACTGCAATTGACAAGTACTTCTTCTCTGGGATGTTTCAGGAAATGTGGGCATTAATTGGCAGTTCCCCCTCCCACCCCGCCCCTTCCAGCTGCTTGTCATAATCTGGCCTATGACCCAGACAAGTTTAATTTTTATTCAGAAAATCCAATTGCTCATTTAAATCAGCCAATGACCTAAATAAAATTTTGAAGAAAATGGAAAGAAGACCCAGCTTACAGGCCTATCGTGATAATGGAAACGGTTTGGGGATTCTTTTTATCCAGACGAATAATGATGCATCTTATCCTTTTGAAAAAAAATGTTGGATATATCAAAAATACATGTAGGTTAGGGAAAGAGTCCTTTCCCACATCATAAATAGTCTGAGATTTTAATCACCAAGACATGATTATAATGCAAAGAAGTTCTTAATTTTGAAGAGAATGATGGATAAATGCAGCATTATGCATGTATTATGGGGTGAGTGTGGAAGAAATCTTGGAATTGTAAGTCCCTAGTTTTTGGTAAAGTGTACATCCTGGCACATCCTGGAGATGGGTTTAAGAACGTTTCACCAACCCCCGCCACCCCAATTTGAAATAGAAATGAGATTTAAAACTACCAAGATGTGTTTAGAATGCAAACTAGTTCTGAATTTTGAAATAAATTAAGGCATAAGACATGAAGACAATGTTTATAATGGAAATGGGTGTGGGATGAATGTTTGAGAATTGAATCACCATGATTGTATGGTAAAGAATAAAGAATGCATTTATGTAAATAAGAAAATGACATAGTTATTCATACAAACAAATGATAATCCCTAGAATTTGAATTTCCTGACCAGATTGAAGAATATTCAAGAAAAAAAAAAATCGCTCATTAGATTTTGAAGATTTTGTGTTAAATGCTAGGACAAAATGTTTATCAAACTCTTGAGTTGACGTGGTGTCAACCCCTCAACCCCCCCCTCTCTCTTTTCTCTCTCTCAATCGACGCCTGTGCTTTACTTTTTACAAGGGGCTTCCACTGACAACTGCCAGTGACAAATTTGTCATTTTGGGTAGATAAAAGATACACGTATCCTATAAGGAAAGATCCAGAAACAGATTGGCCGTGGGGAGTTTGGGGAATTTTCCCACGAGCAGCTCTTTATTTTTGGTTGGATCAAGGTCCAGTCGATTTGTGGTCTGAGGGCCACTTGATATATAGTATGCATCTTACATATTCTGTGGGCAGGTCGCATAACACTTAAAAAAAAAAAATTCAGTCCCAGTCTGCCCCTGGAAACATCAAATAAGTTTTGTGTCAAAGACATGATGTAGAAAAATAAAAAGGCCTGTCTAAATGTTGTAGTCCTGTTGTTATCTGGTTATTTGATCTTTCGACAAAGCTGTACAAGTTTTAGTTGCTTTAGGACATATAGTGGATATGAATTTAAAAACAAATAATTAATTTTACCACATTGAAACGGCATCCAAAGATATATTAAATTCATTTTGATAGTGAAGTTGTGCTAGTGTGATCGGAAGACGTCCAAATTTAGAAAGAAAGGCGAGTTAAGGCATTTTTATAATGTCGCTCCTTTCTGCTTAGGCGAATCCAAGGTGAATAATGAAATATATATTAAAATAATCTAGGGGTAAAACACTGATCTGCGAACCCTTCCTTTTCAGAACCACAAGAAAGCCTGAGTGACTCCCGTGCGGGAAATATTCAGAAATGAAAATAGGAATTTCATTCCCCACGCCCAACCCTTCTGTGCAATACCCTAAGCTTTAGGAGTTATGAGTCTTCATTAAATTTTTCATTAAATGTACAAGAGGTTTGGGTGTTCATAAACATTTACCGTCCGAAAAATGGACCTTTTTTAAATACGAGTACCCCAGGCCAGAAAATCTATATACATGTTGTTTTTCGTACATACATGTATATTTACAAAGCAAATAAATATCAATGCAATAAACTGTATTCTAATGCTTGTAAATTAAGTAATGTTTTCTATATTAACGCAAATAAAAGTGTTTATATGCGTTTTCTTCAATAATAAAAAAGAAAAAATGTTTGGCTCAGACTTGATATCCACATGTATTGAAAAGAATTTACAGCACATTAACGCTTCGGCATTATGCATGGTCTTCTGAAAAATTACTTGAGGATTCACAAGACCGCCATGTCAGTTTTATGGGCATTCTGACAATTTTTCTGAGAGTTCAAGAGACCTACATGTACATTGTTGGTCTCGTGGGCTGTTTATATAATCCCATCTAAATCCCAAGCAGTATTTTGTTTAATGATCTGTCTTTGATTATGTTGAAATATTTGTCTTCACCATGACAATATTGTACTAAGCGGTCAGATGACAGATAGAGGGGGTGTCAAATAATAGTTAATTGTGTGTGGGGAGGGGATGAGGCACCTGCCCATGCCCCATTTTCTAAAACATCACAGAGTATAGAAGTACTTATCAATTGCACTAAGCACTCTCCTGGCCTAATCCTTTGAACTGTCTGGACTGTCTGCATTACTTTATTCGTGTTCATGGACTAACTTGTCTTGGTCATGGGCAAGATTATGACAAGAGGCTGGAAGGGGCGGGGTGGGGGGGGCAACTGCCAATGCCCACATTTCCTGAAACATCCCAGAGTACAGAAGAAGTACTTATCAATTGCAGTCAGCACTCCACATCCTTTGAACTTTCTGCACTACTAAATGTCCAATCACTTTTGTCCAGTTAATATACCGAGATACTGGCCAAAATTAGAGGGGAAAAAAATATCTATAAAAAAGCACCTTTTTGGCTCAAAATTTACATTTCACACACTACATAACTCAATGAAATTGATATCAACTTGAAGGTATTTTAATTATCCATCTTTTGACACCAAATCCATGGTGATTAAAGGTTTTTCTCAAAAGTTATCTTTAAAACTCGATGTAAACACACCACGGGTCCTCAATACACTAATACACGTATATGCATACAGTTAATACACATGTGGGCAAAAATGTTGTTTTTCTGGAAATCGAATCAATAACTTTGGGTTGCTATAACTTTTTATTAAAAAAAGATAGAAATCTTTCCTTTTCACAGAATATTTTCGTGGTATATAGGCAGATTCCTGGAAAGTTACCAAAAAATTAATTTCTCTGATTTTCATATATGTAAAATAACGATTATTGTTAAAATTCAATATTTGGAAAAAAATCACAAAAAATCATGTTTTTTCCTTAAATTTCCGATGTTAATTAATCCCAATTTCGTTGAAATCGGTATCAAAATGTAGATAATTTAATTTTCTTTCATATGACACCAAACTCATGGTGGTTCAAGGTTCCCTTAAAATATAATTTACAAAATACTATTTTTCGTCAAAAGGGCCGCTTTTGGACGCCCTCCGATTTAGGATTGTTCGCAACAAATTTTTAAAAAAGCACCTCTGAAATATTGTGTATTATGATAAAATCTTTCGAATAAACAAGGTGTGCTTAGTTTATGCGGTAGTGGCAGGCAAAACTCTCTTTTCTGACTTTGGCCCTCCGCTTATAGGCACTTCACGGGCATTTTAGAGAAATACACAGCAGGTGACAATCCACTCAGGTCATGTAGCGTAGCAAATACATGATGCGATGGGATGGGCCTATCCCGTGTGAGGCATCTTGCTATATGGCCAGCAGCCAAACTGACGAGATCGAGAACGTATGTATAGTACTGTTGGTTCTAAGCTCACACACACACACACAGTCGAGTTAATTCGTGCGACTGCCACAATTTATTGGCACAAACCGTCCGATTTTTCGCGTAAAATCTTTAATTTGAAAATATTTATACAAATTCTATGAACCATGCCAACATAATCATAATCCAAGCTTCTGATTTATTGGTCTTTTCATGAAAACTACATTGAAATCACAACAATAATACCGCAAATAGATTGTAATTATCGAGATCATATAACTAACGAGAAGGTAAATTCAGCGAGCTTACGTAATTTCAAATGCCTCCGCACGGGCAACTCCCGCGGTGTCAGGGCAGTCACGGCGCTCACACAATGCAATTTAACCTGTGCGGTAACTGCAGCACTCCAGCTACTGCAGTACCTGTATATAGCGTGTATTTAGATCATTCAATGTTTCATGTTTGAGCCGAGCAATTGTTGTTTTCTTTTATTTCTTTTTTGAATGTGATGTGAATGTGAGTACGGTACGTACATGCTATTACAGAAGTGTGCAAGGAATGATAGGCCTACAGGTGGAAGCAGGCGCGGATCCAGGGCAGGGGACTTGTGCAAAAAAAAAAAAGAGAGAGAGAAGGAAAAGAAGGGAAAGAGGAGAGAAAGGGAAAGAAAGAAGAGGAAGAAGAGAAGAAGGGTAAAAAGGAGATGGGGGCGAAAGGGCCTTGCCTCCCGGGCTGTTGCCTCCCTCCCCATCAAAAAATAAGAGAGAAGGAAGGAAAGGGAAAGAAAAAAAGGAAAAGAGGAGATAAAGAGAAAGAAAAAAGAGGAAGAAAGGGAAAGAATGGGGATATCAGTTGCAATTTTCTCGCCAACAAGTTGTGAATCGAGGGCCAAAAAACCCTTGCCTCTCCCCCCACCCCGCCAACAAAAGAGAGCTAAAATGGAACAAAAAAAAAGAGTAAGAAGAAAAGAAAAGGGTAAAAAGAAGGGGAGATCAGTTGCGATTAATCCCGCCAAAAACGTGTGGATCTGCCCTTGCCTCCCTTACCCCAGCACACCTAAAAGAGAAAGAAGGGAAGGGAAAGAAAAAAAAAGAGAAAGAATAAAGGTAGGGGAGATCAGTTGCGATTTTTCCCGCCAACAAGGTGTAGATCAGGGGGCTTCCTGACGGGGGCTTGGGTGCTTGGGGGGGGGGCCTGCCCCCAAATAAAATTCAAACGTGGTTTATTTCTAATTCGATACCGGTGATTTACAAATGTTGCTGAAATGACATAATTTTTCGAGATTTTTATACTTTTGTATGCGTTTGTTGGAAAATGACAAATTCCCAAATTTACAGTCAGGCAAAACATATACTTATTTAGAAGCCTTCATGTCAGGGTCCGCGGAACGGCAGGGCTCGGGGGGCTCGAGCTCCACCCCCTCCCCACTTTTTGTGAAAAAGTATATTAAAGAGAAATAGAAAAAAAGAGAGAAAGAAAGAATAGTGACCTGCCAGTGTCACAAAATAATGAGGTATCAAAATATGCTCATCTGCCCGTGATTAAATGCCTAAAACCCCTGAGCTTCTGGGGGCTCCGCCCCCTGGACCCCACGCCAATGAGTGACCTGCCAGTGTCACAAATAAGGTATCAAATTACACTCATCTGACCATAATTAAATGCCTAAAAACCCTGAACTTCCGGTGGCTCTGCCCCCTGGACCCACTAAATGGCCCTAAGGCGGACCCCTGGATGCTTATCTGACGGTAATTTAATGCCTAAAACCCCTGAGCTTCTGGGGCTCCGCCCCTTGACACCCGAATCACTTTGAAAACGTTGAGCGGGGCTTGCATGTAGCTAGAGTGGGGTGATGCGGATTTTTGTCTGCCCGGCCTCCCCCAAAAAAAACGCTTTTGCTCATTACGCCACATTACGTACCAATATTTGGCTCGCATAACTTCAAATTTGGGCCCCTAAGGAATCCTGGATCCGCGCCTGGGTGGAAGGGATATAAAACAAATATACAATGACTCATTCTCGGAACAAGCTAAAACTATTCGCACTCAGGAACATCAATAGTACTGTTCTCCCTCGGGCCGCGATGGCCCTCGGGAGAATATAATACGATTTGATGTTCCTTCGATGCAAATAGTTTTAGGTAGATCCTCGAGTGTCATTGTATATTTAGGTGGTCTGTTGTCAACAGACCACCTATTAATTTCGTCAGAATTTTCTTTCTTCTTTATTATTTATTTTTATTTATTTCTCCACTGTTTTGTGCAAGCGATTACTCAAAATCAAACCGTCAGATTTCTTTCAATTTTGACACAGTCATAGGTCATTGTCATGAGACGTGACAGGAACATTTTCAAGTTCATCAAATCATCGTGACGTTCATCCAGGCGCCATTTTGTGAAAATCAACTCATGATCATATCTTCATAACGAAAAATTATTTCTCATTCATATTTATCATGATCAAGGTCAATATCCATCCGGTCATTTTCAGGTCAATAAATGCGCACGTACGCGTACGTCTGCGCGTCAGTACGCGCGCAAAATTTCAAAATGCTTAAAATCACTTTTTATTCAAATTAGAGTACGTTTCAGCCAATTCTAAGCATTTCGAGAAAAACGCACACACGCTGTGGCGTTCGGTCGTGACAGCCGAAGAACGCACAATAATTCCACAGTTTCTTTTGGCATGATATTCCTAATTTTTTTACAAACAATTTAGTACCATATTTATCTCTTTATGACCATTAATAACCAAATGAGCGTCCGTTATAGATAAACGTCCGTACGTGCGAGCACATGTAATACATAGCATATGTGGGCAAAAACATGCCTATACAAAATCCATTATAGCTCTTTGGGATGCCCGTTGACCCCATATTTTTTTTATGTATTTGGATAGAGTATGAGTCGGAGATATGATTTCATGTCTCATTTGGCCGTTAAATATATCGTGACATCATCACAATGGCCTTGGAACTTAAAATACGAATTTTCATAATATGACGTCAGCATATTTATTGGAAATCGATTGTATCTCTGTAAAAATTGATCAATTTTCTTCCAAATTTCGATATGTTGTAGTTGAGACAATTCTCTACAAAATCAGTCATTCAGATGAAAAGACAGACCACCTAATTCATCCTCAATGACGAATTAAATTTCTCGTTAGGTGGTCTGTTGTCAACAGACCACCTATTAATTTCGTCAGAATTTTCTTTCTTTATTATTTATTAGGTGGTCTGTTATCAACAGACCACCTATTAATTTCGTCAGAATTTTCTTTCTTTATTATTTATTTATTTTTATTTATTTCTCCACTTTTTTGTGCAAGTGATTACTCAAGATCTGTTCGGTCAATTTCTTTCAATGTTGGCATAGTCATAGGTCATTGTCATGAGACGTGACAGGAACATTTTCAAGTTCATCAAATCATCGTGACGTCATCCACGCGCCATTTTGTGAAAATCAACTAATGATCATATCTTCATAACGGAAATTCAATTCTCATTCATATTTATCAATATCAATTTCAATATCCGTCCGGTCATTTTAAGGTCAATAAACGCGCAGCACGTCCGGCGTCAGTGCGCGCAAAATTTTAAAATGCTCAAAATCACTTTTTTCAAATTAGAGTACGTTTCAGCCAATTTTAAGCATTTCACAAAAACGCGCACACGCAAATGCGCTTTCTCGTCATGGCCGAACGCAACATAAATCCTCTTTTTTCGTTAACATGATATTCCCATTTTTTCCGAACAATTTGGTACCATGTTTATCTCTTTATGACCATTAATAACCAATGAGCGTCCGTTATAAATAACGTCCGTGCGTGCGAGCACTTGTAATACATAGCATAATGGGCAAAAACATGCCTATACAAAATCCATTATAGCTCTTTGGGATGCCCGTTGACCCCACAATTTTTTTATATATTTGGATAGAGTATGAGTCGGAGATATGATTTCATGTCTCATTTGGCCGTTAAATATATCGTGACATCATCATAATGGCCTTGGAACTCAAATACGAATTTGCATTTTATGACGTCAGCATATTTATGGAAAATTGATTGTATCTCTGTTAATATTGATCGATTTTCTTCCAAATTTCGATGTGTTGTAGCTGGGACAGTTCTCTAAAAGACAAATTATTCAGATTACACGACAGACCACCTAATTCGTCCTCAATGACGAATTAAATTTCTCGTTATTATTATTATTATTTATTTTTATTTCTCCACTTTTTTGTGCACAAGATTACTCAATATCTGACCACACGATTTCTTTCAAATTCAACACACGCATTGGTCATTGTCAAAAGACGGTACAGCCGCATTTTCAAGTTCATCAAATAATCGTGACGTCATCTAGGCGCCATTTTGTGAAAATTAACTTATGATCATATCTTCATAACGGAAATTCATTTCTCATTCATATTTATCAATAACAAGTTCAATATTTGTCCGGTCATTTTCAGGTCAAAACGCGCGCAGCGTCCGCGTCAGTCGCGCGCAAAAAATTTCAAAATGCTCAAAATCACTTTTTATTCAAATTAGAGTACGTTTAGCCAATTTTAAGCATTTCGCGCACACGCGAATCGCGCGCGTTTTGTTCGTCATGGCCGTACGCACCATAGAATCGCCATTTTTGTCTATTATAGTATTGCCCATCTTTTTCCGAACAATTTGATACCATGTTTATCTCTTTATGACCATTAATAACGGAATGAGCGTCCGTTCCAGATAAATGTCCGTGCGTGCGAGCTCTTGTAATACATAACAGATATGGGCAAAAACATGCCTATACAAAATCCATTATAGCTCTTTAGGAAGTCCGTTGACCCTAATTGTTTTTCATAATTGGATAGAGTATGAATCGTTGATATGATTTCATGTCTCATTTGGCCATTAAATATATCGTGACATCATCATAACGGCCTTGGAACTCAAAAAACGAATTTGCATATTATGACGTCTTCAAATGTGTGGAAAATTGATTGTATCTCTGTAAATATTGATTGATTTTCTTCCAGATTTCGATATGTTGTAGCTTAGACGATTCTCTACAAGAGCAGTTATTCAGATTACACGACAGACCACCTAATTCGTCCTCAATGACGAATTAAATTTCTCGTATTCTAATTGAAATTGTTCAAACACTCGGATTTATTTGTGACCACTTTTCTGTGCACACGATTACTCAAAATCTAACCGTCAGATTTCTTTCAAATTCGACACGGTCATAGATCATCGTCATAAGACGTGACAGGAACATTTTCAATTTCACCAGATTATCGTGACGTCATCCAGGCGCCATTTTGTAAAGTACTCTAAAAATCAACTCATGATCATATCTTCATAACCAAAAATAATTTCTCATTCATATTCATCACGATTAAGGTCAATATACGTCCGGTCAACTTCAGGTCAATAAACGCGCGCGTAGGCGTACGTCCGCGGTGTGCGCAACAATAAAAAATGCTCAAAATCAATTTTTGACGAAATTAGAGTACGTTTTAGGCCATTTCAATCATTTCAAAAAATTTGCGTGCGTACACCTTTGCGCGAGCATAAATTTGCGCGCACGTTTTTGTTCGTAATGGTCGTACGCAACCTAGAATCGCCATTTTTTGTCTATAATAGTATTGCCCATGTTTTTCCGAACAATTTGAAACCATGTTTATCTCTTTATGACCATTAATAACGGAATGAGCGTCCGTTCAAGGTAAATGTCCGTGCGTGCGAGCTCTTGTAATATATAGCAAATATGGGTAAACACATGCCTATACAAAATCCATTATAGCTCTTTAAGATCCCTGTTGACCCCTAATTTTCTTTTCTTTTTCGGATAGAGTATGAATTGCTGATATGATATCATGTCTCAATTGGCCATTAAGTATATCAGGACATCATCATAATTGCCATGGAACTCAAAACACGAATTTTCATATTATGACGTCAGCATATTTACGGAAAATTGATTGTATCTCTGCTAATATTGATCGATTTTCTTCCAAATTTCGATATGTTGTAGCTGTGACAATCCTCAACAAGATCAGCCTCCACCAAATTTAAAGACAGACCACCTAATTCGTCCTCAATGACGAATTAAATTTCTCGTTGTATATTATTTTCAGTGCATTCATGACAACAATATTCTTATAGATAACGAGAGTGAGGATCCGGAAAGAGATAGTGAAACAAGTAGGAACGAATTTAAGTGACGACAATAATCGTAATTAACGAAAGTAAAAAGAAAGTATTAGTCTAAAATATATGCATCAATTTTAATTACAAATTATTGATTTCACTGTTTTCTTCCAATTTTCAAGTTTTATTTATACATGATACATATTTATAAAAAAAAACCAATTCAAAATGATACATGGGACAGCAAACAAAAGGTTGATACTCTAACAAGTACAATATTAATGAAAAGAAGAAGAAAAATTATAAAATGATGAAAAGAAATTATCTTTAAAAAATATTATTAAAAAAAAAAAATCAACAAAAAAATATAATAATATTGATAATAATAATCTATAGCACATATCTATTTTCACCCCCCCCCCACCCTCCCTAGAATCCCGTGGATTTTCCACGGGTCCTGCTAGCAAGTCATTAATTCTCACATGTATACTGATCTTTACTTAAGATTATTCATATTCATATGAATCATACCACAATCTTTCACTATGGACATACTGGTAACTCATTGCACCTGTGTAATATTGAGTTTAGTGTAACCTCCATGTGTACTATTGTAGGATAGGCAATACAGTTTTCAAATCATTTGTAGAACCATAACGTAGGGAGACTGTGGTGAGAGACGTATATTTTATCCCCCCCCCCCCTATTTCTGTATTACAAGTGCCTATAGTTTACAGTAAAATTGTCTATATGTTTGATTGTGCATTTGCACCTGTTTTGATTGGATTTTTGTATTTCCCCTATATATTACGATAATCACAAACTGCAGTGAATTTCCGTTTTTCAGTTTTCATTTATAGCTTAAGATGAATAAATTAGACATGTCTACATACAGAACTGTATAATGTGAAAATAAACAACAGAAAGAAAATACCGGTATTTATGGTACATGTACATAGGATCGTAGAAATAGTTTTACATAGGGCCCGATGTGGTCCATCATCCCGGAAATGTCCATCTGATTTCATAATTTCAGAATATTAACAATTTCATTTAGGTAGGAATTTTTGTGCACGATGAGCACGATAACACCATGACCACCTCCATTGCAAAGAGTATCTTGTGCAAATCATCATACACTTGTAAATAATTACAATAGAACTAACACTTCCTCAGTCATGAGTGATACAGAAATTAAGAAACAAACCCCAAATTTAATGGTGTTTTTATTTGAACCTGACATTATTTAGTTTGAAATTTTAAACATAGCATTTCTATGCACATGATCAATTTTTAAGAAACCTTGAATTTATTTCAATTTTTAATGAATAAACATCATAAATGGAAAATTGTTGCTGACGATTACATCTTGCATTGATATGTTATTAAAACAAAAAATTGTAAACGCATATGAAAGATCCATGTAATCTCCAAAGAACCCCTTACATACTTATAGGAGGCGTGATAGCTTACATGTAGTCGGTAGAGCAGTAGTCTCGTAATCGGCACGTCCCGGATTCGAAACCATGTTGATGCCTTAGTGACCTTTGATAAGGTATTTATTCTCATTAATCAAGGCCCTCTGATATGACTTAAAGTCGTAGGTCCCCCTTGTTGCTTACTTGTACGGTACTTGCTTTCTTAGCAGTCAGGTAAAAGCACCATCACCATACTTAATTATTTCGATGTCTTTTAGATTCATCAAACAGAGGATATATTTCTACATGTAATATTCTATTACCAATTGTTTTTATCTTGAACTCTACTAATAGAGTGGTGAAGTGTGACGTCATCAAAAATCTATTTTTGGAATTTCTCAATTTTTTCTTCATTTTCCGAAAGACCACCAAAAATAATGTCCAAATGTTGAAAACCAATTTAATATGTTAAGTATTGGCTGAGATATGACCATCTGAATAAAAAGATTGCCTATGGGAACTCAGTGTTATATTGCTCTGGCTCCTAATGTTATGAGCCAGAGCAATATAACACTGAGTTCCCATAGGCAATCTTTACTCAGATGGTCATATCTCGGCAAATACTTAACATATTCAATTGGTTTTCGACATTTGGGCATTATTTTTGGTGCTCTTTCGGAAAATGAAGAAAAAATTTAGAAATTCCAAAAATAGATTTTTATGACGTCACAGCTTCGGTACTCTATAGAGTTTTGACTTAAATGATAATAGTCGACCACCCTATCAACTGTAATACAATACGAATTGGTGAAAACCTAACCCTCATCTGTGCCACAAATCATAGCCATTAATGTTTTTAATCCATTGCAGTCCATGCACGTGAACTTTATTTTCAGTGATTGCAATGAAAAGGATCATCAAAGGATAATCTGATTATATTGCAGAACAGAATTGGCTAGACGGCCATTTGGCCATCACTCAAAATCTAATTTTATAGTTAGAGTAACACAACGCAACGTTAATACTTCAAAGTGATAAAGATACATAACAAGAGTGGTATTGAATACAGTAATCTGGTAAATTAGTTCTTTAAACAGACACATGTATAGTTAATTCCATACAGTCTCATAGTCTGATTGAACAAAGGCGTAGATGAAAACAAAGCACCCTTGACCATGATCCAATTCATGTACGCTTCGTGGCACGTTCTCTTTATGCTCAGTCTATTGTCTTCTCTACTTGTCTTTCCTCATGTTATTCTTTGTTTTTCCTTCTACCACCTTCCCTTATGTTATCCTTTGGTTTTTATCATTCTATCATTTTCTCTTTTTACCTTTCCATATGTTATCCTCACCTTCTCTTATATTATTCTTTTTTTTTTTATCATTCTATCATTTTCTATTTCTATTTTTCCTTATGTTATCCTTATGTTTTTTATCCTATCCTTTTTTTTCTGTCTGTCCTTATGTCATTCTTTGTTTTTCCTTGTAGTCAGTTTCTCGTCTATCTCTCCCTTTGCAATTCATTCACTAAAATGAGATTTGTATTTTTCTTAAGAAATGAGTATATTATTGATATCTACCCAATGTTTTTACTACATGTGCTTCCTTTTCTTTTTTAATTCCTAAAGCTCCACTTCTAGACATAATCATAAGATAAATCATTTTTTTTTTTTCTTCAAAAATTCCTTAATTGAAATAACTTTAACCACATACATACATACCGGTACATATCTATCATATTAAAGGAGAAGTCCACCCTGATATTAAGTTGGTTTAATAAAAGCAGGAAAAAAATAGAAACAGGTCACTGAAAGTTTGAGCAAAAACTGATTTAAAATAAGAAAGTTTTTTTTTAAAGGTGCGATCAATAAAAGACAAATTGGCAACTCTGTGACGTATCCTGCAAGGTCCCCTCCCTTTGACCCTTACAAAATTTTCAATCATATATTCACCCTAAATATAATTATTACAAATAAGTTTTTTTGCAAATTCCTGTATGAAACAAATCTATTCCGTCATCAATAACTAACAAAATGAAAGTTTATGAAATTTTCTGTACAGAACAAATTGGAGAGGAGCTCACAAGATACATCAAAATGTTGCAAATATGTGTTCCACTGATGACAACATCAAAAATTCATAACTTTTGTATCTTTAATCGGAAATTGCTCAAACTCTTTTTATCTTATTTTTCTGCTGTTATCAAAACCAACTTAATATCAGAGTGGACTTCCCCTTTAAATATGTTGTGATCTTCCTACATGTGGGTGTCTTTTAGAACATTCAAGTTGTAGAAGCAAACAACTATTTACATGGTGCTCCCCACCCACCCTCTAGGTTTCCACTGTTAGTATTCACGCTTAAAGGCTTTTGTTAACACTGCTTCCGCCTTAGTGAAAAGACCATTGATACATGTATATCCTTCTTTCAAAAGAACCAGCACATATGAGACATTTATAGGAATTAAAGAAAAGTAAAATGTAGATTAGAAAAGGGAAGAGATGGTAATGGAATGAAATTAAATTAGGCAACTCATACATACATTTGTACATCACAATTTTGGGTGAACTGCTCACCTTTGATTCTTTTCCTTTCCTTGCCAGTGTTGCAAAAACATAATGATGGAATGCACCTTTAAGGATAACTTTCTTCAAGGATGGCACGGAGCATATTATTATCTCTGCCACATCAAGTGACATAGTAGGTCCACAATCTCTCTGAATATCGAGTTCAACCTAGATAAAATGACAAAGTGATTACTGATGGGATGCAGTATATAGATGTTCACTTGGATGTTAGTCATACATGTGTAACCTACATGAATGGTTGCCCTAGATGTGCTGCTAGAACTACAGAGAGTGAGAGGGAAAAGGAAATAAATAAGGGTACAGGCTGCAGAACTATTGCCATGACATTTCATATCAAATTCCTATTTTTGCAACAGTAGGAATACCTCATCTTAGTTTACCATGTACTAAACAGGAATCCTTAAACAAAATAAAAAGGAGAGTATAAGTCTGAGAACACTGAAACAGGTTTCAAAGGAGATTATTTAAGTTCACACCATCTGGTGTCTCATGCCTTAATCATTAGGAACATGATCATTATAAAACTAAAAGGGTGGATACAGAGCAAAAATCTAGACTCGCAAAGGAGAAAAGAAGTAAAATGTTGATACCCCCTGCATGAGCACATACATGTAAATGTATTCAGTCTTACCACGGGAGAGAGAAGCAGAAGATAGGATGAATTGATCTACAGTAATCATGTACATTTGTACATGTATGTTAAGAGTTGCAATATCAATAACACCAATTTTACACAGGGGCAAGAATATCAAACAGTTTTAAACATTTACAAACCAAAAATTGGGATTTCACTTACCTGGTAGGCAAGAGATATATTTTTGGAAGGGATGAAAATGTGCAAACTATTGATAAAGTCCCCTTTCCCCAAATTTTATCACATCTAAAAGGTATAGATGCACTTTGTATATACAGTACATGTATATGCACGTGCCAGTACATAGCTTCAATGTACTTCAAGTTCATTTCAGGTTCAACTTCATTTATTTCTCCTCCAGAGATCAACAGATAACAAATACATATATATAAACAGACAAATGTATGACAATACAATAATACATACAATGAATTATAAAAAGTGAGGAAGGCAGTGGCCAAAAAGGTAATAAACCTTGTAAGAGGCCAACCCGTTAAGAAAACAAGATATAATATGTAACATGAAAACACATAAAACCATACTTTTCAGGAAAATTCCTAAATATCTTCAACATATATTATGCTCAATTTGCAAACTTTATACCTAGGTCTATGAAACTTGGCAGACATGTATATCAGCCTACTTGAGAAATGCCTGCCAAGTTTGGTAAAATTCATGACGTTGATCATCACAAGGTTATTGTAAAAAAATGCTGAATTTGCTATGGATCACATTACAATGCGTGACATGCTTGTAGTACATTAGCTTGGATGACAAAGGGGTCAAAATGACCGCAATGAAATGCCCTTAGAAATGAGTACCATACACAGTATATGTTCACTCAAGAAAAATTGAGTAAATCGAAATTGAAAGCAGGTAACAATTCGGATTATGCAGGACTTCAACCCAATTGTGAAACGTATTGGCTATGACGTCAATTTTGAGACTGATTTTCGCCCTTTCTCTGATCTTTTTGAAATTATGCAAGTATATTCTGGGTGGCCATACACAGGGCATCTTGAAGCAGGATTTTGAAAATCCGTCAAGTGGGATGATTTAGAGTAGACGCCATTTTATATCCTGCATTACAATATAGCATACTACACGTATGTTAGCATGCAAGGCCATGTAGGCCGAAGTACATGTATATAATGGAAAACCATATGTGCGTAACGATGTATATCTTGTTGCGTGTCGTGTATATAGGATCATCTAATTGCTTTATTTATATGCTCAAAGAAATAGAAATACAGGCATCAATGCATGCATATTGCTGTATGATTGCAGGTCTAGTTTCCAAATTATTACTGTTCAAACCTCATTGATTTGATTTATTTAAAAACAGCAATACAGTAATACAATTCATACGATGATAGTTTATACATATTTACAAGAAGAGAAATTATTGGTAGGTAATAGGGGCCAGATAATAGCACATGTGATAGTCAAGATGCACCCTTTCATAATTATACTGTTGTACTGTAAGGAAACTGCAAAAGATGTAAAAGTAAGAACTTGCACACAAATTGAAGAACTAATTTTGTTCATTAAACTATGATTTAACTTACCACATGTGGTTGAATGAATGCATAACCAGCTACAGTGTGTGCTGGCATCATAATGGATATGTTCAGTTTGAATGCCTTTGATGAAACCGTGTCCCTCACCAAATCTGCTACAGCTGGGTTCTGACCCTCAAAGGCTACATCAACAATGAAATCTATATGTTCCTCTGAATCCCCTCCATTCATGTCTATTCCCTGTAGCATAGACTTCATTACATGGGTTGCAATACTTTTGTTCTGTGACACAGTGAAGTACAGGAGATACCTAAACTCCTTCTTCCTTGGCAGCACTACTTGCTCAATCAGCCTGTTGAATTCATTACGATCTGATTCATACAGGGAAGCAAGATGGACTCCGGCCATGTACTCCTGAAACAGTTTGTGAGGGAAGAAGACTGGCAATTGCACATGAGAATTCCTCTCATATGCAATTGTAATTCTCTCCTCCTGAGACAAAATCCCGACCAGACAGGCAGTGTTCTTGGATTCTTGGCATGTTTGGAAATCATCTTCACTGAAAATCAAGGTGTTTACTTGCAGACCATTGAGAGCCTGTTTTGCAATTGGTCGAAGGAGCTCATCAATTTCTTTCAATTTGGCAAGAAGTGAGGGGCTGCCTATTTTATTCACCACTTTCTGAGCATAATGTTCTTTTAGAAAGGCAATCATTTCTTTGAATATTTGAGAAAAAGTTTTCAGTGATTTCATTTTCTTTAGTTTTTGCTCGTCAAGTTCTTTCCACATAAGACACAACATGGCTACATATATAGGATAGTGGGCCATGTTTTCAGATATGACATCATTATCACTGGTGAACTGGATAAGCTGATTTGCTTTATCATCATTCTTTGGAAAGTATTTGTGAATGTATTCTGACATATTCTCTCTGCTGAAACCATTAACATGAATGAATGTGTAGGGCTTAGTTAGATCACCATCTGATCTAATCTCTACTGCTTTCCATGGGCGAGTGGTCACCAAGACTGGGCAAGAGGCAAGCTGATCTGAACAAAGAATATCTACAAGTCCAATATCACTTGTCCCAGATGAGCTTCCACATGCCTCTGAGGAGGTGACACTTGGCTGTGATGGCTGTGATGGCTGTGATGGCTGTGATGGCTGAAGTTGCATTTGATCAGTAGGCTGTGATTGGTGAGATTTTGTATTCACAGTAGGCTGTGATTGGTGAGATTTTGTCTTCATGATTTTTCCAGGCACTTCGTCTAGCCCATCGAATGCGATGAATACCTTGTCAGGATTTGACCGGATATACTCAGTAATCTGAGAAACCGTTGCTCGATTGTTTTTGACCAGATAAGACTTTGCAATCTCGCCAATATTGTGTTGCTTAAATTCACGTAGAGGAACAATCAAGACCCACACAAAGTGTTTGAAATGGCTCCCTTCAATCCAATCCCAGGCTATCTTAGCACAAAATGTAGTTTTTCCAGCCCCTGCCTCTCCCTGAACCATGATCCTCTTGGGGAACTCTCCATTGACTTTGAGACCAATAAAATTGTCATAATCTATTGTTTGCTTGCTGATTCCATCCTCTTGTAACAGTACAAGACTTGTGTATAGTTTTTCAAAACCCACAAGAGAAGAAGGCTTGAGAGGATCAGCTCTGATCTTACATAGAGTTGACCTGTACTTAAACCTGAAATCCTTTGCACATTCTTCAACCAGTTCAGGAGAAAGTGGGTTGGTCCGAGATTCAGCTGAAGGAGGTTTGGTCTGTGATTCTGACAGTCTTGATGGCCCTCCTAAAAAAATACATAGATAGTCCATATTCACATGATTACACGTAAACATACTTTGATATATCTGAAAGGATTGTAAAGTCCTGAGGCTAATAGTGTGACATACAACTAGGTGCATGTACTCAAACCTCAAAGACACAAAGTCCTACATGTTTGTCTGAATTTACATGACTTCATTCAATTTTAACATTTTTAAGGGCATTTCAAATCTGAGTAATTTGTGTATACATGTACTTGTAGATAAATATCAGAGGAATGATTTTTCCTAGGTCATTTCAGCAATGCAGAGTTCCCTGACAATCACATATTTTATTTTGAAGAAACAAACAAGACAATTATGACTGCATCTCCAGTATGCCTCTCCCTAAATTCAGTTAAGATCAAGACTTGAATCAATCTTTAAATATCACAATGAGAACAAAAAGCCTATATATATATATATATATATATATACATGTATACATGTTGATTGATCTTTCCAACCTTTGACCTGACAATCCTACATCTGATCATTTGTGTCCCTATATGGTGACGCATACCATATGCATAGTTTTTTATTTTAAAAAATTCAGCTCAAATAGCTTTAAGTAGTTATTGATATGGTGACAATCGTTTCATTTTGCTGACCTTGACCTTCTTAACCCAAAATATAATCAGTTTGTCTCAATATGGGGATGCATACCAACACCAAATTTTAAATTTATGGCTCAAACCGTTCTTTCTATGGTGATACATACTATCAACAAGTTTGAAGTTCATACCTGAAGTGGTTCCTATTTTTTCCTAAGATATCGCAATAACAAAAAAGCAGGACGGATGGATATACAACCCCAAAACATATTTTCTCTAGCACCACCTTTGGTGGGTGAATGCATAATTAGTTATTATAATGGAATGATGCAAACAATATAATTTGTTTGTAGAACGTGTGCATGTAAAGAAAGCTGGCATACATTGAATTCTGCGGTCACTCAAAGTACTTGTACTATATATTGGTGTCCAAAAAATATCTAGGATTAACAAAGTTAGATTAGTAAATTATAAAAACGTGCATGGGGCCTGATAAAATTTGACACTTCTGTAAACTGTGGCAAATGTATAGAACACAGAGCCTTCACTATCTCAATGGTAAAAATTGACTTCACTTTTATGAATGGTTTTCTATGTCTTCTGGTGAAGCAAGAATTAGTATCTGTTTACCTGTGCTGTTTGGAATTGGAGCTCCATTGAGTAATCCATCTGATAGGCCTCCCAAGTCAATCTCTTGTAGTTTGTCTGCCAAAAGCTGTCGTTTGTTTGAGTGTGAAGGTTGCTGCTTGACATTCCATTTCATAAAGACCTCCATGAAGGCATTTTTGAAGTTATTCGAATTCTCAAGCAGGATTGCCTTTAGCTGAGCATGGGATAACCCTAGAGAGTTCCCTACATTGAAGTAGTAAGATGGATCGATATCCTGGGCCAGCTTCAGGAACTCCGTTTCACTGACAGTACTGTAAAATGAATAATAAATCAATTGGGTATGATAGGATATTAGTTAGAGAGCATCCTATTGGCTGAGAAGCTATCATGTGACACTCAACAATTTGTGTTTATGTGCTTGAGCGTGCAAAATAACAACCTGGTGATATCAGAATATATTGCCTGTGATATTAACATTTGAAACATATTGCCCCAAATTGCAGGTGAGGGCGGTATTGTTCTGGCCAGTAAATACAATAATGATGATGATGATAGTAATAATAATAACAATAAGAAAAAGATAACTACTACTTCTAATAATAATAATGATAATAAAGTTTACATTATTAATACTAGAATCGATGATGGTGATAATGACGATGATGATTTTTATTATCGTCATTTATTATCATCATTATTATTACTACTAATATACTACTACTACTATACTACTACTACTATACTACTACTACTACTACTACTACTACTACTACTACTACTACCGGTACTAATACTACTACAGTCAAACCTGTGTTAACGACCACCTGTCTGTAACGACCACCTGTCCATAACGACCACTAAAATTCCCCCCGTGGGATTTCATGTAGTAAGAACCTGTCCACAACGACCACATGTCTAACGCGACCAGCGGCCACTCATTTTGCTTCCGCTGGCCACCGAAAATTCCCACACAACGACCGCCAGGGCCACCCGTATAGCGACCAACAGCGGCGGTGTATAGCGACCAGCCACAGCAGCGCAATTTCGCTCACACAGTCAGGCGATCGTCGGCACAGCGGAAACTATAAACCTACATGTAGACCTAGATCTAATGGTCATTTACACATAATAAAACTATTCAACCTCAAGCTCTTCAATCAAAACATTTAATTACCGACAGGATATTGTTTCTTGCACATTTCATGAAAACATCACAATGCAGAGTCATTGAAATGAACTTCAATCGATGACTCGATTGTTCGTCGCGCCGCACAGGCTAGAGCTAGCTAAGGCCTGGCGAGTGACGTAGGCAGAACCAGTCTGTCAATCAATTTTTCAGTTTCGTTCATCTTGATTTCTTTTAAATAATTTTTGACATGCGTCAAAAAACAAATGCCCGACAATTTTAAAGATAGAAAATTATGTTTAAACATTTCGTATTTTTATTTTGACTAAAAACCGTACCACTTTTTGTTTATTAATTTTTTAAGCACCGATAAAAAAACCTTGCGTTGTTAGATTTATCTATTGGCTCTCTGCCTCGTTTTCGCCCAACTGAGCCCTTATAAGCCACGTAGAATCCTTATAAAGCCACAGTAAAATGAAACATAGGAATCACTGTGTGGAAATTCAACTTCTTTATCAAAATCCAAAATGATTCTCCGAAAATTGATTGTATCTCTGTAAATATTGATCGATTTTCTTCCAAATTTTGATATGTTTTAGCTCAGACAATTTTATACAAATGCAGTCAGCACGATTTTTCATTTTGACAAAGGCATCATGGCGTATTTTTGCGATTAAAGGAGGCATGTCAATTTTTCACATTTTGCGTGTATTCTCTATGGGACATGACTTTTTTCAAAACTGGATTCTACATTCCCGTCTTTCGCGAGCAATATCTCCGTCGTTTTAGTTTCGTTTTCGCTGAGCTTTGAGTATGTTGTAGCTGAGACAATAAGCTATCACAAATGTGCCCTTTATTTTTCGATCAGATGCCGGGATCATGCTCATATTTCACTTGCAAAGTGGGATTTGAGAATTCCATTTTCCGTTCACGTGTAATGTCTATGTGGATTATTTTGGTATAGTGGTCATAGCACTTGCCTTTTTTTTTTTTTTTGCCGTCGTTTTAAATTTGATTTTATGATCTTCTTCGACTATTATAACATATTATCATATACAATCACAAACAATGTAATAAAATGCCTAATTTTGCGTGTTATATCTATGGGAGAAGAATGTCAATCGTTTGAGTACAACCCTATGGGAAATCTGAGTCCTTGTCTTGTATTAATTTTTTATTCATAGTTGGATAGAGTATGAGTCGGAGATATGATTTCTTATAAAAAAACAAAATCTAGAAAATGCATACCGGTATTTCATTTTGATATTTAGATTTGAGGGTCAAAGGTCAAATATACTGTACATGGTTTCTGTAAAACCATGCATTGTATAGACTTGAAATTTGGCGCACTAATAGACCTGAATAAAAGGATTATTTCAAAAAATGAGGTCAAATCATGCCAATGTTATCTAACTACTTTAAATTATGTCACTAAACATGTGTGGCATGCACTTGGAACAGCCCACCTACAGTATACTTGTTATTAACAAGTATTACATGTCTAGTATTTCTTTTCAATTTTTCAAAAATGTATGACTTGGGAGGGTCTATTCTCTTTAGAGGACCCATAATAATATGCTATCCATAATATATGTTTAGAAGTGCCCCATGGGAAATGGCGCTTAGCAGAAAAACAGAAATTAATGATATTTTTGTACACAACAAACATGATAGTTATCCTCTAGTACATATACCGGTACGTCACAATCCACCCACCAAATGGCCAATTATAGATTTGCATAGACTTAGGGATCTCATATTTCAAACATTCATAACTTTCTTATTATTGGTCCGATTTATTTCAAACTTGCGCTATTCTGTTTATCTTATCAGGTGGGCTGTATATATAATACAGACCACCTTATGTTTTTGTTAGAATTGCCTTTATTATGTATTATTTATTTATTCTTTATCAGGTGGGCTGTATATAATACAGACCACCATATGTTTTTGTTAGAATATTTTTCTTATTTCCAAGCACTTTTTTGTTAGCATGATAACTTAAAAATGGCTCAATCAAATGCCTTGAAATTTGGCACACATATGTATAGGCATATGGACAAAGCAAAATAAGGTTTTCAACCTTGACCATGACTGATGACGTCATCTGGGCGCCATTTTGTGAAAATCAACTCATGATCATATCTTCATAACGGAAAGTCATTTCCCATTCATATTTATCATGATCAAGGTCAATATCCGTCAGGTCAATTTCAAGTCAAAGAACGCGCGCGTACGCCATTATTAGAATTAGCATTTTATAAAAAGTCGCGCACACACGCATGTGCGCGCATTTTCGTTCGTCACGGCCGAACGCAAAATAATTCCTCCTAGATTTTTTTGGACACGATATTCCTCATTTTTTCTGAACAATTTGATACCATGTTTATCTCTCTATGACCATTAATAAGGGAATGAGCGTCCATTAAAGTTAAATGTCTGTGCGCGCGAGCTCTTGTAATACATAGCATATATGGGCAAAAACATGCCTATACAAAATCCATTATAGCTCTTTTGGATGCACCCTCAATTTCTTCTCATATGTGGATAGAGTATGAGTTGGAGATATGATTTCATGTCTCATTTGGCCATTAAGAACATCGTGACATCATCATATTGACCTTGGAACTCAAAATACGAATTTGCATAATATGACGTCAGCATATTTATGGAAAATTGATTGTATCTCTGTAAATATTGATCGATTTTCTTCTTAATGTTGATATGTTGTAGCTAAGACAATCTTCTCCAAGATCAGTACACACTAGTTTTTCTATTTTGATGATGTCATCATAGTGGAAATCGCGATTAAAGGTAACATGACAGAAATTTCTTCATTTGCATGTTATGCCTATGGGAGAGGTGAATTTCGTTCAAATCATGAATCTACATGACATTAATATTTGAGCACTATCAAGCTTATTTGTGCTCTATGTTCTCCCAAATTTTGGTATGTTATAGCTGAGACTACGGGTAATAGAAACTGTGACTTTTGTTTTTTTGAACAGATATTGGGATCATGTCAAAATTTTTAATTGAATGTTGTAATTGCGACCGGCCGTTTTTGCATGTAAAGTCTATGAGAAATATTTTGGTGTATTGGTTAAAGATACTATGTCCCTTTTGCAGCCAACATCAAATTCTGTAGAACTTTGCAGGAATTATGAATATGTCATGTATGTCCTATCTGTGAAATTTAAACGTTAGCAGTGTCCTAATATTCAAATTATGCAAGGAAACCCGTTTACTTGCTAGACTTCACTGTCAGACACTATTGAGTGACTGACTGGCTTTTTTCTTCTTTGGTAATAACATACATAAAATGAGCTGTAAAGGGTACATGAGCATTTGTCTACATCAATAACCCACTTTTTGTAATGGCCAAAATTAAACTGATTGAATCTTTGCGCAGTACAAAACGTACGACCATTCGGTACAATGGTCTGAAAATCAGACTATTTCTTACTGACTTATAGCACTTAAGTCGATTCGACAACTAATAGTCGTTATTTTCCAACTTAAAGACATTTTCAAGCCCCCTTTTTTAAGGGAAGTTCTAAATTAGTATTATCTTTCAAATCCCGTTGGAATTTAACCTTTTCATTTTTTGGCCTGCAAATGGGACATAGTACCTTTAAAGCACTAGATAGATCAATAATGATCAAGACTACACAGATGAAAAGTGACATATGGATAGATCATAATGGAAGAACATTTGATATGATATGTAAAATCGTGAAAATGCATGATTCATTATGCGAAACATTAGCATATAAGTATCACCTAATTCGTCAAAGTGACTAATTAAAGGCTAGTTAGGTGATACGTACGTACATGTAGTTATACGCATCACCTATTGATTTCGTCAAGATTTTTTATTATTTATTTGATGACGTCATCATAGTGAAAATGTTGATTTAATTAATTAAAGTCAGAAATTTCTTAATTTGCGTGTTATGCCTATGGAAGGTGAATTTAGTTCACATCATGAATCTACATGACTTTGTTTTTTAAGCAGTATCTCGCTTATTTTTGCTCTAATTTCTCTCAGATTTTAGTTGGAACAGCCCACCTATACTTGTTCCAAACAAGTATTACATGTCTAGTTGTATTTATGTTTGTCATTTCTTGATTGATTTGCAGGGTTTTCACTTATTGCTGAAGTACGTACATGTACATGTAGATGATCAACAATAAACGGGCTCATCACCCACCCTTCATACAAGCTGCTTGGTCGAGTAATTTATGGCTTAAACTCTTACTTAGTCTAACATCCGTATTACCACATTAAAATGTGTATTTTGAAAAGGGGGAGGGGCTCATATAAAAAAGGAAAAGGGGCACTTAACCGAAGGAAATATGGTACTTATTAGAAAGGAAAAGGGGCACATGTCCAAATAAAAGGGGCTTTTTAGTGAAAAAGTGGGGGCACAGTGCCCCCTCCCCACCAGGAGTGCCGCCTCTAGCATAATGGGCAAAAATGAGAGAAAAAACCCGGAAAATCATGCAATTTCAGCAACATTTGTAAATCACTGGTATCGAATTAGAAATAAACCACGTATGAATTTTATTTGGGGGGTCAACTGCCCCCCAAACCCCCCATCAGTATGCCAGTGACTACTACTACTACTACTACTACTACTACTATTATTATTATCATTACCTTCATCATCATGATTATTATCTGTATCATGCAGTCTATATGCATATTTTGTAGTCTCATGATAACTTAAAATGTCACATATAAAGAGAAGGTTGACTTATGGGAAAGATGAAAATAATGCCACATGTTTGTGTAGTCCCAATAACATTTCTGTGTCCAGTGCATGTGACTTTAGGCAAGACTGGGCAAAATAATAATTTTGACGACACAAAAACCAAACAGTATACACCAATACTTTTGCACTACAAGCGTGCTCATTGCAACCTTTTGAATCACTTCCACAATGTTTCTTTTGCAATGCAATCGCGTGACAAGAACTAAACTTTATTGTTAACTAGGCCCCCAAAGGTTAGTGGTTTCTCGACTTCATCGGGACATCACATCGGGTCTGGTGGGTGCGTCACCCGGCCCTTGTGTGTGTGTATTGGGTTTTTACAGACGTGTATCAATCAGACATGATTATTTACGTCTGGGGACCGACCTTTAACGTCACCATCCGAAAGACGTGACTCAGTTTCGAACCTGCGTCCTCGGCTGAATCAGTTTGTAACTTCTACTGTTAGCTTTGTGAAAACATACCCCTTTATTCACAAAATGTCGGGGGGTAATGTTTGTGAAATAAACCCCTCTCATCTACAAATGGTCTGGTCCAATTTACCCGACACTTTGTGAAATCCCTACGGCAAATCTACAAAAGATCGCATCTTGAAGGTGCATTTTTACATCTTCTTTTGTATCACCAAAGGTGTAGTAAGGCAACCACCCAACCGGATACGATGACCCGATGATTCGAAGTAAGCCAGCATATGCATACCTTTCTGCAGTGTTAGGACCTGGAATGGTTTCAACGTCACCCGATGTCATCAAGAGGATCAGGAGCAGATAGAGAAGGCTGCATCCATCCATTGTGTAAGATGTCTTTCTCATTCAACAGAAGTGTAGTACTCGGAAAATGGTGACGACATAGGCAACACTACCTGAAAACAATATTCAGAAATATCTATATGACGTACATAAAACAAATGGAAATAAGATCCCTTGAGAGTTTCAATTCACGAACAGGCTTATAACAGCGTAAGATTTCGGACAGAAAACAACGATTTTTTTATTCTTGTGATAGTTTCGTTGTATACCGGTACAACCAGGTCTCTGTGACACATAAGATGTCAAATTCATGAGTTAAAACACATTCGCATATAATTCGAATTTGATTCTTAATTGATCTTGCATTCCATAAAGCAAAGTTAACTATGGGTGAAGACGTATCTGTGGATGCGGCAGGGAGATCAGGTATTTTTAGTAGTTGTTTCAGTCTACGACGACCACACTTTCTTCCCCAATGGCTACGACTACAGTACGTTTGAACTGTTTCTGAAGTATACCAAGAGATTTGATTTGATCCAAAACAGAAGGATGCAAAGCATATTGAGAAAAAACAGCCTGTGGGGCACAATTCAAATTCAAAAGCTCATCACGCTGATAAGAAATGGGAGTTAAGTAATCAAACCTGTGATTATGTTCCAATGAATCTGGGTGTTATTAGGTGTGATTTTGTGAAGATTTTTATATATTATTTATTATTTATTTAATCTTCCATGAATTTGTTCACAGGATATCTCAAGAATGGATAAAGCCATTGTCTTGAAACTTGCCATGATGATAGATCTTAGTCCAACTTAAAACTGTATGACTTTTCAATGACGCCAGGGCATCGTGATGTCATCATGACGTCATTATATGAAATGTCATGAATGGTCATATCTCAGCCATGCGCAGGGGCAGCGATCTGGAGGGGGGGGGACGGGGAGGGGGGAAAAATTTTTGAAAAAGTGCAAAAAAAAGGTACCGGTATAGCAAATACTGACTAAAGACTGCAACACACTTTTAGGCTCTGAAGGGCCCAAGAGTGCAGCGTTTAGACTAATAAAAATGCAAAAATCTTCACGCTCGGTCGCTACGCTCTCTCACATGATATCCTTCAAAATGTACAAGTAAATATTGTAGAAATATCTGTATTCCGTTAGTATCACTGTGATCACTGGCGTACTGATGGGGGGCAAACTTGGTTTCTTTCTAATTCGATACCAGTGATTTACAAATGTTGCTGAAATGACATGATTTTCCAGGATTTTTTTCTGTTTGTTGGAAAATTCCCAAATTAACAGTCAAGCAAAAAATATGCTTATTTGGAAGCCTACATGTCAGGGCCCATGGAACGGCGGGGCTCGGGGGGCTTAACCCCCACCCCCCTAACTTTTTTTGAAAAATATGTTAAAGAGAAATAGAAAGAAATAAATAAGGAGAGAAAGAAAGAAAGAATAGTGACCTGGCCAGTGTCACAAAATAATGATGTATCAAAATATGCTCATCTGACCGTAATTAAATGCCTGAAACCCCTGAGCTTCCGGAAGCTCCGCCCTAAGGCAGACCCCTGAATACTCATCTGACCGTTATTAAATGCCCAAAACCCTGAGCTTCATGGGGCTCAGCCCCCATGGAACCCACGCCAATTAGTGACCTGCCAGTGTCACAAATAAGGTATCAAAATATGCACATCTGACCGTAATTAAATGCCTAAAACCCCTGAACTTGCGAGGGCTACGCCCCCTCGACCCCGCCAGGAGCCCTAAGGCAGGCCCCTGGATGCTCATCTGACCGTTATTAAATGCGTTAAACCCCTGAGCTTCCGGGGGCTCTGCCTCCTGGACCCAACCAAGGGCCCTATAAGGCGGGCTCCTGACTGCTCATCTGACCGTAATTTAATCCCTAAAACCCCTGAGCTTCTTGACCCCTGCCAGGGCTTTGCCATTGGACCCCACGCCAATTTACGCTCCACTCGCTTCGCTCGCTATGCTCTACCTGATCGTAAATACTTTAGCCCCCCCACCCCCACTTTACAAAATGTTCCGCGGGACTTGCACATAACATGTAAGAGTGGTGGTGATGCAGATTTTTTTCTGCCACCCCCCACGCTTTTGCTCATGACGCCACTGACTGTGATACCAAAGGAAAACCGATTTTCCCCTCTCGCATTTCGTCCCCCCATGTCATGAAAAGAAATCGCCGCCCCTGGCCATGCGATATCAATTTCAATTCAAATTTAGCACCAGTCATGCTCAGGTCATGGGCCAGAATTTTAGTCAAACGCGCATGTACGCGTGCCTCAAAAAAAAATAATAATAGAGTGCTCGAAACCCCAAACCAAGTAATTTGCAATACGTATCAGACAATTTTAAGCATTTCAAAATTTCCACGCGTGCGGGTTCGTGTATTTGCGCGCATAATGCATGCGGATCGGATAAATTCTGTTATTTGCAGGTTTTGGATTCCTGATACTTTTCTCAACAATCCCTTTCAATTTCAGTCATTTTTTACTCATATTTGGTGGAATACGCGCGCGTCAAAGATAACACGCGTGCGCGCACATTTCCAAAATATTGTAAAAATTGCCTATGTTTTATTGGCCATAACCTCTTTAAATGCACAGATATCCCTAATTTGATTTTAAGTATGGATAGAGTATGAGTTGTAGATATGATTTCAAACATCTTCTTGGCTTATCGGATTTTCCAACATCATCATATTGCACGTTAAAGTCAAACAATTTAATTTTAATCGATTTCGTAATCAATGACAATGTACTTTCGACCATATCTTGGTTATCGATCTTTATTCAAATTTCTCCCAATCTTTAATATGTTGTAGCTGAGGTTATGCTCCAAACGAGGAGTGACATTTATTTTTCATTTTGATGATGGGATTATGACGAAATTTGTGGTCAAAGACGGCGAGTCCAAATCAAACTTCAGTTTTTACATGCACTTGTGATGACAAGCTAAAATGATCGCGGTAAAATTTTAAATGTCCCGCAGAAGTGAACACTCTCGTGTTTTAATGGGAGGAGCATTTTATAACATAATATGAAATCGTGAAAAAGCGTTCTTCATCGTGTAATTTAGAATACGTATCACCTAATTTGTCAAGTGAGAAATTCAAGTCTAGTTTTCATTATTATTCTTATCCAGGGAAAAAAATACACAGGGGCGGCGGCCAACTTTGCCCCGGCAATACCAAAAAGAGCCCCCAAAATAGTCAGAAAATGCGATTTCAGGGGGCGACGTTAAAAAAAGAAAATAGTCCAAAATCGCCCCTGTAACAATTGCCGCACGACTACGAGCAGCCCCTCTCTTCTAGCGCCACCGCTACAGCAGCCCGCTCCGCTAAACGAAGCCAGCCTGCAGCAAGCAAAATATGAAGCACTTCGTTGTGTATTATCAGTGTGGGTGTTGCGTGTACATCGCTGGTAATAGCGCATACACCAGTGTACCATGATATGCTAAATGAAGAGTCCAAGATAAATAAGGGAATCTAGAGATCCAAGAAGTGAGAGCTAGTAGAAGAGAGAGAGAGAGCGACATGTAGATAAAAAGGGAAAAGAGGGAAGAGACTAGACTCTGCGTGGAATCATGGACTCCAGCATAGCTAGCGCAGCTCACAGAGCTATACAAATTTGCGTCCAGCAGCTGCCTCGCAAAACTTTGAAATTGCTATCTGTTTGAAGTGTTTCCACTGATCATTATTGCCGCGATTTCAATATAGTTTCGTGAATAGAGGAATGAAATCAAAGCTTTGATTGTGAATATTCTGGCCATGTTTACTGAATTTTGATAATCATTTTTCAAAGTAAAGTTTTCACAAGAAAATCAGACAGTCGTTTAAAATCAGTTCAAATAGCCGGTAGTATGAATATAGAGCCCCCGAAATAAAATAAAATTTTCACTGAAGTACACAAGAATGTATACAGTATGTACCAAGCACCTATTCCGTTCACATGTAAAAATTCACCTTGAACTCTACAGGCCATGTAATATAGCTGCTCCTGACACTGCCAGAGACTGTTGTTGTTGTTTTGGCTTATAGGCGTTAATCATTCAGGAGTGAATATTTACGCCTTTTCTGTTTTCTTTTCAAATTAGATTTACTTTTTTGAATATATAGATTTAGATAAATTGAATTTCTAAACTTTTTATTTAAAGTTGAAGAGGTCAGTGGCTGGCAAGCAAAAGGCCTATCGGCTATATTTGGACGTCCAAGGTCCAACCCGGACACGGGACGTTGTGACAATTAGCTTCTCAACTCTGCCAAGTGGTTAGCCTAGGCCCTCCAATGCCACCAATAAGTCAAGTCACCTCCACTGCATTTCCAAAAAATGTTGTCCGAAAACTAATAAAAAACAGATCATATACATGTCTATTCTAAAATTAATATAGTCAGTTCAAATTTCTCTCTCTCTTTTCTCTTCTCGAGTACTTTTCAAAATAATTTATTTCCTCTTCTTCATTTTCATGTATCACTCACTATAAATAAGCGAAACATCTTGGGCTCGAATAATTCTGTGCGGTGCAAAATGGTTTATAGTAGGGGTACAGGTGTACCCTTTTAGTTCTAAATACGAAGTTGACCAGAGCCTGTTGGTGGATAGTGTCTGTGGAATTCAGAAGTAATGGGATTGCATTTTCGTTTTCTATGCAAGTTTCTGTAATAAGCATGGCTCTCTCTATAAGGAAGAGCAGGCACTTGCATAAGAAATGGTTTACTGTTTCTTTTCGTGCTCACAGTATGAATAATGTCCAGTCTCATGTTGTTTCAACTCGAATAGATTTTCAATTTACCCCAAGTTTCCCATTCTTAGGCGATGGAGAATAGTTTCATTATTTCTGTTGTTCAAGTAGCAAACAAATATTTTTGATACTAGGATACCGGTAACACCTTTAGGCTAGGCTCAAGGCTTTACGGATTTGTGTTTAAAGTGCCTGTTCAAAGAAAATCACAAATATGGCAAATAACGTATCACTAGAAGCTCGTAAGCTAACAGATGGCCATCGTACAAGTTTTAGGTCAACTATTTTAATATCAGGTGATTTATTAAAATACAAATAAAACCACCTCCATAGCATCTCAGATATGCGAAAGATTCGCCAGAAAAATAATGATGTTTTAAAGCCGTCACAATATGAACCAATCCTGCCCAAGCAGACGACATCCCATAAAGAATGAACATAATTGCAATGCTATTATTCCTCAAATTATAATGAGTTTAGTGTATATAAATGTGATAGAATTTTACACCATTCAAAAGGGATATGAAACCGATTCTGATAACTAAATTCTTTTGTTTGTAAATACACAGGATAGGGGTTAATGAACAATCAAAGAAACCACACTTTCAAATTTAAAACCCCGGAATGATAGCATGGACGGCATTTGTTCCCTCTTGAAACGCCGAACATACCGCGGTGTATGCAGCTGAAAATACAATGGCGTCTTATTTTGTTTGTAACAAGCGACGGATTCCTTTTTTTTATCCTTTCATTTTTCATCAAAATAATACCATGCGCGGGGTTTAGAGTGAGGCAATAGATTAAACATTTAGCCCGAGTGTAGTGAAGTAAGAGAAATAACTGAGAAGATCATAAAACAGGCACTGAAAATGTGTGAGATGTCATGGGACATCGTCTGCTTGTGCAAATCATGTTCAACATGTGACGTCACACATCTCAGCAGCGATCGGAGAGCTATTCAGGTGCTATGCCGGGGCTGTATTTAAGCATTTTGTAATTGATAATAATCATTACTTCGAATGTTTCCAAGCATTGAATTTTGATAACCTTGTCCAATCAAAGTTTCACCTTTGCAATAATGACAATAAAGTTAGTTTTTAAAATCAATAAACCGGCCTTCTCTTAAAAGGAGGGTGGAGAAGAAAAACAATGTTGTCAGATTTGGATAAATTTTGTATTTATATAAAGAAGAGAGTCTTATAAATAAAATAAAGTAAGTATGAAAGCCAAACATTGTCATCCAGCCAAGAAATCTTCGTTTGAAGTGACCAATTTGCAACTCTAAATTCTGTCCACTGTGCAACTCTGTTTTTACATCCGGGACTTGTGTGACGTAAGAGGGAAGACCCGCCGCTAATAAGCCAGTTCATAGTTGCAGTCTGAGCATGAGCAGATAAAGGTCATACACGGAGACAAAATACTTGATACGTGCTCATGGAAGTTATGTAATTATTATTCATTTATGCACAAGTAGTGCACTCCATGACACAGGTGGAAGTATTCTTAGAAACGGGGAAACAAAGGCTAATTGTGTAGCACCCCATCGCTGCATAATATTATGATGGCATCGTGTCTTCCCTCTTTATATGTCACAGCCCTTAGACCAAAAACGATCGACGTCACATTCTCGCTTCGAGTAGCTCGTGGAGGATAGTTTTTTTTTTAGTGTCAGTGGTGTTTTCAAATCATTAATTGAATTGGATCTTGTTTATAAACTGTTAAACTGGCATAATATTCTAAATTTGTTGAATTTCATTGATTGTAATGTTTTTCTTCTCCACCCTCCTTTAAGTGTCAAATAGAGTCTTTGCTTGAAGACTAGGATTCACCCAGCTCACCCTGATTCTGCACCAATCTAAAACTGTGTAGTTGTTGTTCTACAAGGTAACAGGTGCAGGCCAATTAATGTTTGGTTCATGAAACCATATTAGCCCAGCAGCCCAGTGCACTTTGATCAAACGAACGAGGTACCACTATCTGAGTATTGGAACATATTCAGGGAGGAAGCTAGTATCTTTATACAAATATTGACGTTAATATTTAAATACACTTTGTTCCAATACTCAGATATTGGTGCCTTGTTTGTTTGTTTGATCAAAGTGCACTGGGCTGCCGCCTGCCGGGCTATATCCATTTGTTTCCTTGTCCCTTCGCTATACAAATGACACTTTTTGAACCATGCACTTAAGCCAAGTCAGACATGATGCAGTAACCCAACTAAAAAATGCAGCTGCAAAACTTTGCCAGTAAACGAAGAGCAAAAGCGAGGAAGGGAAACAAGGGGAAAACAACAAAAAAGCCCCTATGTGTAGCCTACTCATATGTCTCTGCATTATACAATAAAGAAGCATGCTCTGCTTTAAAAAATCTTGCATCAATTATGCCATATGATCGCTGTGCAGCGATTGTTTTTATACAGATTACTGTCTCGAGTCTGAACATTACGAAAAGCTCTCGTTAAAACTATACCCCACCACTTTAACACAGGAACCAATGTAAATCAGGTGGGGTATCACGACCCCACTTTCGTTTCTCTCGTTAAAACTTGCGACAGAGCCTTGCAGCTCTGCGTGAGAGATTATGATATTGGATTGCAGCTGTACTCTTCACAAACTCTAACTGGCGTCTCTGGCTGAAAGGAAATGAGAAGTAGAAAATATATATTTTGCTTTTTTAAAGATATTTTCATGTCCAAAAGTCACTCATACTTTAGATGAAGACCAAAATGAAAGTTTGAACGAAGCAAAATGACCCAGAATTGGCGATATAACAACAATCTGAAAACTATCACTCTTTTCTCCCTTCCTCTCTCCCTCTATCATGCTTATCTCTCTTTCTCGCCCTCTCTCCCCCTGTCCACACACAACATTTTCCGTGATTAGGAGTGATTAGTTATACCGTTTCGCGATAGTTATACCGTTTCGCGATAGTTATATGATGAAATTGTGTGTGTGGACGCTTACAGTACTAACGATACGTCGTATAACGAAACGTCGATAACGAAACGCAGGTTTGGGCATCGTTCGAACTAGAACTCAATAACTAATTACGCCTAATCACGCTTAATCACAGAAATTTTGTGTGTGGACGGAACTAGTCTAACTGGGCGGGCTTAACGTCGGATTGCGCGAAAGGAGACCTGACCTCTCATTTCCTTCCATTTCATGACCGCAGTAGCAAACTGCGCACCTATAGGACATTTCGCTGTAGAGTTTTGGGATTACTTTCTTGTGTGTGTGGACACCCTGGAATTTATACGATGATTCTTTATACGACGTTTCTTGTGTGTGGACACCCTGGAATTTATATGATGATTCTTTATACGACGTATCGTTATAGAGTTTCAGGATAAATTGTTTTGTGTGTGGACACGCTGATAATCACCCCTTCAAGGTCTCGCGGGGATTACATTCGACAGCGCTAGTGTTTACTTTAGGCTTAATGCTATCTCAGCTCTAGAAGTGTTGAAAGTCAAATGGGGGTTTCAATTTTAAACAAAGAGTTTTCGACATTATTTTAGTCTAATGATCCATCTTTGGTGTTGTGTGAATGATTTTGGTGATATTGACGCATAAAGTGAAATTTAAGGTGGTTTTTATGCAAATTGAGTTGCTACACAGTATAAACTGCACAGTGTATTTACCGTACGTACATTAGAGTTTGTAGAAATGAAACTGGATGGGTTGAACAAACGTGAAATTAATTCAGGATGTTGTTTTGATACAAGATAAAGTGTAATATGAAAGAAACGTTATGTTTTATGAAAGACAAAATGATTATGATAGAAAGAATCATTCAGATAGAAAATGTGCCATGACATTGTACAGATAAAGGTTTAAGCATGAATGATGCTAAGAAGTTTAATTTACGGGATGGACTACAGACAATACGATTTATGTATGTGTATGTATGAGGTTACACAATAAACAGGTGTTGATTATTGCTTTTGTTCTTTTTGTATATTTACAGGTCGAACCTCCTGAGATTCCTGTGGTGGAAAAATGGTGACATGGAAAAGCAGCCCAGCGTGTATAGAATGTGTGTCCATTTATTTGGGGGCACATGGAGTCCAAGTGTCAGAATGAAATGGGAAATTTATTTTTATTTTATTTTTATTCTTATTTTCTAGGGCACCTAGAAATTAGAGGGCGTCTGTAATAGAAAATATTTCGCTTGTCTGAATATGCAAATTAGGGTGTGGTGCCGAGAAAGCTAAAGTGTGTACATGTCGATTTGACTCAGTGCAGTTGACTGGAAGAACGAGGTTGGAGTTGGGCATGTGAGAGGTCTTGTACATGTACCCTTATGTGTGTTGTGGAAGTTGCTACATGCAGGGCCTTGATTTTTGTATTCGGCGCCAGCAATCTTTTTCCTCAAGCGACACCGGTACGAGAGGTATCCTCCATTTAGCCCAGAACCTTAATTTTCCTGCCATTGGCAAAACTTTGTCACTATAACTGTAAGTAGCTTTCTTTACATAACCTACATGTGATAATTAGATTCAGATTAACCCGTTCCTTCCGACATTATTCAGCCCGGTAGCCGCCTCACAAACGAGAATCAAAATCAAAGACTCGACCAGTTCGCTGCCGTGCGTGCGTTCAGCGGGCCGTACAATGCGTGTGCGTTCAAGCCTGGCCAGCGGCTTTGACGAGCAGGAACATAGCGCTTGCGCAGATCTGGGCCACCTATACAGCTAAGTTACGTAAGAGGAACAATGGACGTGGCCGAGGGTATAGGTCGTTGTCATGGTTATAAACTCCAACAATAGAAGAGCGGAAATAAGGTAATTGGATGCTGACATACAGCATTGATGATCCATGTATGTATACTACATGTATATTTGGTTAAAATAACCCTTTTTTGGGGGGGGGGGTCTTGTTGTTTTGCAGTTGTCGTTTTCAAGCTTCATCTCTCATAGTGATTTCTTTTCCGCGAATTTTAATGAGATCTCGTTTCCACGTACTCCTAAATAAAAATAGCTGATCATAATTATAACGTAGTACCGAATTTGACCCTATCTAAAATATTAATTCAAATATATAACAATCAATGAAAGATAAAGGAATAATACAAATGTGATTTAGTAAAATGTCACTGACGAAAAGATGATATAAGAAATGATTGTTTCTCTCTCAGATTGTCTCTTTCTTTGTCTCTCTGTCTCTTTCTCGCTTTTTTTTCTCTCTCTTTCTCTCTTTTCTCTCCCTGTATCTCTCTTTCTCTTTCTATCTCTCCTGCTCGCCTTCTCAGCGCCATTTTCCATCTTCATCTCTGGTACTGTTTTCCGTTCCGCTATTTGCTTTTATTCCGAAAGAATTCCTTTCGATCTTGAAATAAATTATTATACCATAACCTCGACATGGAGAAGAAAAACACGGAACGAGCGCCTGATTATAATCGAAATAAGAAGAATATTACTGTACAATAATTATAAAGAGTAAAACTTTCGAATGTAAATCATGATAAAACAATGGAAACTAGAGAGGAATCCAGAGTGGGTGGGGTTGATCGGAGAGACAAGAAGCATATATAGCGGTAATAATAAATAACAATACGCCCAAATTTCTCTCTCTTTCGTTTTCTAAATGTCGTTTGCCATCTGCATCTCTCCTAGTGTTTTCTGTTCCGCGATTTTTAATGAGATTGCGTTTCCACTTTCCACGTTCTCCTAAATAAAAATAGTTGATCATAATTGTAACGTAGAACCGAATTTGACCCTATCTGAAATATTCATTCAAATATATAACAATCATGGAGAGATAAAGGAATAATACAAATGTGATTTAGTAAAATGTCACAGACGAAAAGATGACATAACAAATGATTGTTTTTTCTCTATCTGTCTCTTTCTTTCTCTCTCTCTCTCTCTTCTCCCTATCTTTTTTTTTTCTCTCTCTCTTTCTCTCTCCTTTTCTCTTTGTGTATTTCTATCTCTTTCTTACTCGCTTTCTCAGCACCTTTTTCCATCTTCATCTCTCGTATTGTTTTCCGTTCCGCTAATTTCTTTTATTCCGAAAGTATTCCTTTCGATCTTGAGAATGAGATAAACTATTATCAGTAACCTCGATATGAAGAAGAAAAACACAGAACGAGCGCCTGATGATATCGAAATGAGAAGAATATTACTGTACAATAATTATAAAAAGTAAAATTGTTGAATGTAAATCATGATGAAAAAAGAAAGTAAAAAGTAATCCAGAGCGGGTGAGTTGGGGGTTGATCGGAGAGACAAATAGCATAATAATAAATAACAATACGTCCAACATTCTCTCCCTCTATCTCTCACTCTCTCTCTCTCATTTTCTATCTTCATCTCTCATAGACATAGTGTTTTCTGTTCCGCGATTTTTAATGAGATCCCGTTTCGACGTACTCCTAAATAAAAAGAGCTGTTCATAATTATAACCTAAAACCAAATTTGACCCTATCTGAAATATTCATTCAAAATATATATATATATATAAACACAGAACGAGCGCCTGATGATTTCAAAATGGGAAGAATATTACTGTACAATAATTATAAACAGTAAAACTTATGAATGTAAATCTCTGTTGCATCACAATGATATGAAGAAAAAAACAAACAAAAAAGAAAGTAACTAAAGAAAACATCGGAGCTGGGGTGATTGGAGAGACAATTATCATAATAATAAATACAGTAAATACTACGTCCAACTTTCTATCTCTCCTGCCCCCTCTTTCTCTCTCCCTCTCTCCCACTCTCTGTCTGTCTGTATGTCTGTCTTTCTATCTCTGTCTTTCTGTCAATGTCGTTTTGCATCTTCATCTTTCATGTCGTTTTATATTCCGCCATTTGCTTGTATGCCGGCATCATCTCTTCCTTGAGAGAAATTATTATAACATATCCCTAATGATGTAAACATTATACCTTATATTTATTATAGGGGACGAAAATAAGAACAAAAATAAGAACGGATGGGAATGGCGCTGGTAGCTTGGTAGTCACACCACTGCAAATCTCTGCAACTTTGCTATTAGCAGCCCCCCACAGATCGTTATTTGTGCTGTTACTGATATATTAATATCATCTGTAGTCTTGTGATCATATATTTATTTCGTTTGGTGACTTATATGTGAACCTGGAGCCCTGAAAAGATAAGGTACGTTTATCATATATCTTCACTCTCGATATATCGGAACTCTTGATTTTTCCTACCCTACAACTACCGGCGACGAATCACCTAACAACCGCAATGCCTCCATACGTGCTCATTGGGTCGTTATTATTGTTCTTCACATTCCAGGCTAATTGCCTAAGATTCAACGTCCCAAATCTGAGGGCCACTGAATGGCAACCCCACAATGCCGCGATAAAAGACCGTTTAACATTGCTACACCACGATCTTGGTGCCGGTATTGATACCCCGAAGTCCGCAGCTGACGACCTAACGAGCATCCTGACAGAATACTTTAGTGGTCAAGATGACTTTGTGGACAAGAAACTAAGCAACACATACATTGAACATGAACCAAAATCACTAACCCAAGCCCGAAAGTGTAAGAACGTTCTTCGAAAAGGGCCTTTGGTAAAATGGAACAGCCGAGGACAGAAAGGCTTTCAGAGCGGCAGTCAAAACTGTGTCGTATTTGAGGAAACAAGATAAACAAAACAAATATGATAAATCTAGATCACACATGGAAAAAGATACCGGAATAACTTTTATGAATTCTCGAAAGCTGCATGTACCGGTTCGCTCAACGAGGCACCAACAAAACCATTATTTTCTGAAGATGTTGCTAATAATTATTTTGGAGGTAAATACAGCACACCAAATGTGATTAATATCGGTTCTCTGAACTGGTTTCCTTATGTGAATATTAATACCCCTGACCGCTTCGAGTTTGACATGACTCCAATCAAACCGAAAGATGTTAAAATGTGTTAAGACGGAAAAAGCTATGTCAGCACCTGGAAATGATGGCCTTATGTACGGAATGATAAAACATTTGGACTCTGTGCACCACTTCCTTGCAACTCTGTATAACAAGATCCTTGACTCTGGTGACCCGCCCGAAAGTTGGTCAGAATCTAAAGTAACGCTCATATATAAGTCAGGGGATACCGATAAGCCAGAAAACTTTCGTATGATTTCGTTAACATCCTGTATCAGCAAAGTTTTCCACCAGATTATTGCTGAAAGATCAATGTCCTATCTTACTGAAAATAACTTTATCGATAAAACAGTTCAAAAGGCTTTTATTGACGGAGTGAACGGATGCATCGAACATAATATTGTTCTACATGAAATCTTGAGTGACGCAAAGTGCAAGAAAAGATCGCTTCACACTACATTCTTCGATTTGGCGGATGCATTTGGCAGTGTAAGCCACCAGCTGATCACATCATCAATGGAGCGTTACGCAATACCGACGCCAGTTGCGAGATACGTAGCAACGCTGTATTCACGATTGAATGGCAGGGTAAGAGGCCCCGGATGGATAACAAAACCTTTCGAATTCAAGCGCGGAGTATTTCAAGGGGACCCCTGTCTCCTACAATTTTCCTCATGTGTTTTAACCCCGTTCTAGAATATCTGAAGGAACAGCAGGATCAGTTTGGATACAAATGGGGAGACAGGAAAATAATAACGACACCCTACGCGGACGACTTTAATCTGATAACGGGAACAAACTACAACACCAAAAACTCATGAATGGCATCAACGATCGATTGAGAAGTATGGGCTTGACATTGAAACCGAAAAAGTGTTCATCTTTGTCTTTGACGAGTGGTAGACCAAATATTGTAGACTTTACTATCGGAAGCGATGTAATATCCTCAGTCCAAGGACATACAGTTAAATTTTTAGGATCACTTATCACATTCTCGATGAAAACTTCTGAAATCTTCGAATATCTGAAAGAAAAAATAGAATCCACTCGAAAATATTAATAAGTGTAACATTCGAAACGAATATAAAGTATGTATACTCACTAGATATGCACTCCGTCTCTCCGTTACATGCTTACCGTTCATGATGTCCATGCAACGCATTTGAAATCTCTTGATGTAATATTAGATAGATATACTAAGTTATGGTTAGGAATACCGTTACGTGGTGCCAATCTTGCTGTGGTCCACGACCCTGATGGCTTGAACATACCTTCCATTTCGGACCTTTACCGAACCTGTCATTGTCTGGCTTACAGTAGATCTAGGGTCAAAGGCGACGATGTTGTAAATCACGCCCTTGACCGAAGACTAGATAGAGAAAGGGGGTGGTCACGACAAACGTCGTTCACTTTGGAAGCACATGAAATTCACTCAAAAATACCAGACTCTGTAAGCTGGAACCAGACAAAAAATGTGATTAAAAAATCAGTTCAAGATGTATGTAGAGAAAATTGGAAAAGGTTGATCGAACCATTACTTGTACAGGGGGAATTCATGAAAGTTGTTCATATGGAAAATACTGATGTAACCTGGAAGTCGATTATTTATAACTTACCTCAGAGTGTAATGAAGTTCACTGTTAATGCAGCAATAGATAGTCTTCCTACTAACAAAAACCTGTACCGGTGGGGAAAAAGAATCTCTGATAAATGTAACCTTTGTAATTGTACTGGCACTCTGCATCATGTTCTTAATAATTGTGAAAGAATGCTCGACCGATATACCTGGCGCCACAACAACATACTACGCATCATGCTCAAACACATTAAAAACACTTCAAACAATAACATCAAAGTATATGCAGACATAGAAGGAGAAAGCATCAATGGGGCACCATACCACCAAACATAATACGTACCCAACACAAACCAGACATCTGCCACATTGACAACAAAAATAAGGACATTATCATCATCGAACTCACAGTCCCCTTCGAAACAAACATTGACAATGCACATCAACGAAAACAAGACAGATACACAAGACTCACACATGACATAACAGCAACAGGTTGGAAGAGCAAACTAGTCTGTATTGAAATTGGTTCACGTGGGCTCATAACCCCACAAAATAAATACCGTCTAAAAGAAATACTCAAAATCACTAACTCAGCTAGGTACCCGAATCCAGGGACGAAATATTGAAGGCCGTTCTATTTAGTTCTTATGTTATATTCCAGGGAAGACGTGAGCCAGCATGGCAATTTGATCAATACCTCACACTGTAATTTATCAATCTCTATCCATTCATTTTTCATCATTTCCTGCTTATCAATGAACTTGTTACCATTCTGTACCAAACTGGCAATATTTACCGTAATACGTCACTTATGTCGATTCAATTATACCATTATAGATTAATATATCATGTATGGGGATCTTTCCTTCCTCATCATAATGTTACAATCTTCTTCTTTTATCCTGTTCTGTACTATACCACTTCTGTTTTTCTCCTTTTCTCCTTTTCTCCTTTTCTCCTCTTCCCTTTCCCTTTCTCTCTATCCTGGTGCTCCTTGTTATCACATTGTTGCATATTGTTACATTGTAATTGTAATGACGAATATTTTGTATTATTATTGTTAATGTACTTTGCTATTGTATATAGTTTTGATTATAACCTGCCGCCTAACCCATTGGGTTGACGGGCCTGGTTTTTTGTGTATGCATGATCTCTAATAAAGACTTGATTTATCATCAGGGGACGAAAATAGAGAATGAGTGGCTGATAATGTCGAAATGAGAAGAATGTTACTACACACAAATTATAGAAAGTAAAAGTTTTGATTTGGTTTATAAATCTCTGTTGCATCAAAATAAAATAATACGTTCATTATATGTTATTGACAGAAATAATATACTGTACATCGGACATTATATACTTTAGCACAAAAGGGTTATCTAAAAGAAGGTGGACAACATTATAAGAGAAAGAATAAACTTTCCCTTTTATTTATAAAAAAAATAGCATAAATTCCCTACACAAGCAGAAGAAATCTTGAAGAGGGAGACGAGAAAAAATATAAAAAGGACACAACAAATAAAAACAAAAAATAGGATTCTAGAGCGGAATATGAGAGGGGAAACGTAATAGTTCCTAAGAATTGGCAAATTTTGACCTATATAGAATATACGAAAAGAGTTATGCCCACCTACAGTAACGTAAGAGTTACGTAAGAGGAACAATGAACGTGGCCGAGGGTCAAGTTCGTTGTCATGGTTATAAACTCCAACAATAGAAGAGCGGAGGTAAGGTATTTGGGTGCGTGCCGTCATAAGCTTCTACAGGGCGAGCGCGGATTACGCTGCTCCCAATGAAGTACCAGCAGTATCAGAATTTGTGTATGGAAAGGTCTCAGCGAAAGTCAATATCTATGGGACAGACACCGCGGAACTGTATACGCTGCTATACGAATTTCTTGTGAGAGAAAACTTGACATGTTTATGAAAAAGTACAATTATAGTGAATAATATGAAAGTACACAAACAGGAGCAATGGGTAATGATAGTATATACTTTGGAAATACCCTCAAATCAACTAGTTTAGTGAATTAGTGGCAGGGAAAGGCAATTTTAGGCTTGTAAAGACGTCATTTACCTGCCTATAATGGGAACCTGGTATACCAGGTTCCCGTCTGTGAGTGCGCTCCACGGGAACCTGGTACATGTATACCAGGTTCCCGGAAGGAACGGGTTAATATGATAATTGAAAATACAGTTAGTATATATATACCATTATAAACCCATACATGTAGATTGAAAGATTATTATTCTGATATGAAGGAAACATTTTTTTCATTGTGCAAGAAGAACACATTTTAGAGCAAATTAGCTCGTATGTTTATCAAAATTAATTATTCATGAACACGTATACGAAAGGGTCGTTCATGAACTATCGTTCTCCTGAGCGTCGATCGATAGGGATAATTATACGTTTATTAATATTAATACAAATGCTCTAACGCTTCATGCATAAATTCTGAATTATATCTAAAAGAACATTTTATTTTTGTGTTAATGAATTAACGCATTACAACCTAGTATTAATGAATTAACGCATTACAACCTAGTATTAATGAATTAACGCATTACAACCTTGCAGTAATGTTGAGAAACAATTTATTATTGAAATTGTTGTGCTAGAAATTACTTAATTTCTCTAACGAATTTTTATTGACATAACGAAATTCTTATAAAGAATAATTAAGTGTATGTACCATTATCCTTCCGACACAAGTCGTTTAATATATCTTTTTGCCCGGGTCTGATAGACTGATGACCCTAGTTTATTATGAAAGAAAGTGTGGTGGAAAGAAACCAGATTTATTTTGGTATAACCGGATAAAGAAAGTCTGGTGAAATAACCTTAATTATTTCATCGCTTGTTTTCATGGAAAATAATTATTAGAAATAAGTGTTGAAAACGTAGAAATTAGATTTCATGTATTTTGAAGGATATATTGATAATGTCACTATAACTCCTTGTAACAAAGGACAAGAAAGTTCTTCATGACAAAACTAGTGGCACGCTGAGCTTCATCTCATTAGTATTCAAGAATTGTCGAGTCGTTCCATCCGGGATCTTGAAGACAACGTCACATGACCGATTGCCGTAATGAGTGATTACGGGGCATCATCCTTCCGACACAAGTCTCCAGGGATCGATTCATCGTAGAAACCATGTCGGTACTTGATCTTCTGATATAGCAACCAATATTAGCAAATACCAAACAAAATGCCTTTCGCGTAATTCGGACAATTGTCCTAATTTCGGGCACTTCGGATAACTTCAGATAATTACTGAACTTGAAACGGGAAGTTAACTTCAGACGGGACTCCACTCGTTGTTAATTGAGTAATTAATTGACAGCACTTACATTTACATATATGTGTAATAAAAGATTCTTATGAATATAGTTGTGTTTTGTATTTCAAAGTTAAATTGTTCAACTGTAACCAAGAGAACATACTGTTGAATTTAGATGATGATTTAGTTTTCATTAAACAGTCTTTAAATCTCATTTATCAGAGTCTTCTTGGCTATTTTGTTGTATCCTTAAATAATTCTGACACCAAGTGCATGCAGCTTTGCACTCAGACGAGCTAGTCTAGACAACAAAGAAGACTTCAGTCCTGGAGCAGTGAAGGCAGTAGAACACAATTTTTACGTAGATGATTGTCTGATTTCTACCGGGAGTGAAGGAGCTGCAATCCAGCTGACTGCAGAACTTAGACACCTGGTTCGAAGAGGTGGCTTCCAACTCATGAAGTGGATTAGCAACAATCCAAGAGTGGTCGAGTCTGTTCCAGAGGAAGAGAGAGCAAAGGAAGTGAAGGGACTAGACCTGATTCAAGAAGCAATGCCTGTAGAAACGGCATTAGGAGTGAGCTGGAACCTCGAGCTGGACTGCATCGAGTACAAGATGTCGCCCAAAGACAAGCCGTTAACCAGACGAGGATTGCTTAGTGTCGTGTCATCAATCTACGACCCTTTGGGCTTTGCAGGTCCATTTGTGTTGCAGACGAAGTTAATTCTGCAAGAACTGACGGCAATGAAGCTAGGTTGGGATGAGCCAATACCAGCCTTGCAGAGCCAGAGATGGCAACAGTGGTTAATAGAAGAGCTGCCTGGAATGGAAGGCTTCAAGGTAAATCGTTGTTTGAAGCCAAATGACTTTGGTGAAGTGAAGGATTATCAACTTCATCACTTCTCGGATGCCTCAGAAAGGGCATATGGTGCAGTATCATATCTGCGGATGACGAATGCCACACTCTCTGTCCAGCTTGATCAGATGATCAGAAGGGAATTGGACCTACCAATAGGTGAATCAGTGTACTGGACAGACAGCACCATTGTGTTACAGTACGTGAAGAATGATGACAGAAGGTTCCATACCTTTGTTGCTAACAGAGTAGCAACTATTCGTGGGAGTTCAGAACCACAACAATGTCGTCATGTTGAGTCCAGTCTAAACCCAGCAGATGACGTCTCCAGAGGATTGACAGCAGACGAGCTACAGGCTAACCAAAGATGGCTGCAAGGACCAGACTATTTGCAGTTTGATGACACTGGCCTACTGGACCAGATTTGAGTGGATCCAGCCTTGAGAAAAACAAGGAGGTCAAACAAGACATCAAACCGGGAGTGTTCACAACGTCAGATTCAGGTGGCAATGACGTCATGGACAAGCTGATAGCCAGCCGCTCTTCACGGTACCAGCTAAAGAGAACATTAGCCTGGCTTCATCGTGTCATGAGATATTTGAGAGGAGAGAAGCAGGTGATGAATCAGCCCCTCAGTATCCAAGAGTTAGAGAAAGCAGAGATGAAAATTCTGCAACATGAACAACAAAGATGCTTCCCTGCAGAGATAGAAGCACTGAGTGGAAAGGCTGAAAAGAGAAACACCCAGAAGAAAGACAAGGGTGTAAGGAAATACAGACCTATCTACAAGTTAGATGCTAAGCTGGAAGAAGGATTACTTCGAGTAGGTGGAAGAATTCACAGGGCTTCGCTGCCAGTTGAAGTGAAGCATCCCATCATCCTCCCCAAGGGAAGTCCTGTGTCACTCCTCATCCTGAGACAGATCCATGAGATGACAGGACATAGTGGGAGAAACCATATGCTCTCACTCCTCCATCAGAAATATTGGATGCCGGGTGCTGGTGCTGCAGTAAGGAAGATGACCAGCAAGTGCGTTGTATGCCGTAAACAGAGAGCCAAGGTAATGCAGCAGAAAACGGCAGCTCTACCTGAAGATAGACTGAGACCAGATGAACGTCCATTCACCAGGGTCGGTGTCGATTATTTTGGGCCCTTTGAAGTTAAGAGAGGTCGCAGTGTAGTGAAACGGTATGGAGTAATGTTCACTTGCCTGGCTGTTCGTGCTATTCATCTGGAAGTAGCCCATTCTCTCGACACAGACTCATGTATCAACGCTATTAGGAGACTTATAGCTCGTCGAGGCAATGTGAAGGAGATGAGATCTGATAATGGCACCAACCTAGTAGGAGCACAGAGGGAGCTCAAGAGAGAGATCGAAGGTTGGAAGAAGGCCCAACTGAGTGATGCCATGCTTCAGAAGAATATTCAGTGGACATTCAACCCCATGGTGCCTCTCACCATGGTGGAGTTTGGGAACGGCAGATAAGAACAGTGAGAAAGCTGATATGTTCACTCACCAGTCAGCAGACGCTATCTGATGAGGGTTTACTGACTCTATTTTGTGAGATTGAAAGCATCGTTAACAGCAGACCAATCACTAAGGTTGCCAGTGATGTAGAAGATGTTGAGTCACTGACACCGAACCATCTACTTCTTCTGAACTCCAAGCCACAACTTCCTCCAACTGAGACCAAGGAGACCGACGTGTATGCTAGATGCCGATGGCGCCAGGTCCAGTACTTAGCTGACATGTTTTGGAGACGGTGGGTGAAGGAGTACCTACCGCAACTACAAGAGAGACAGAAGTGGGTTGATCCTCAACGAAACATCGAGATCGGTGACGTGGTGCTCGTGGTAGACGTCAATCTTCCATGGAATTTGTGGCAGCTAGCTAAGGTTCTGCATACTTTCCCCGACAGAGAGGGTTATGTTCGCAGTGTGGAAGTCAAGACCAAATCTGGTACGCTAGTGAGACCCATCACCAAATTGTGTTTAATTTTGGAAGCAGAGGTGTAGCTTTGAAGGTATCTCAATATAATTTTTGGATACTTATTGTCCAAGAATGCTAGAGGTGCGAGCCTAGCGCTGCCTCATATTGTGAAGTATTGTGATAATCGGGAAAGGAGACTATTACACGTTTTTGCGGGGTCTGCAAAGGAGACTAAAACTACAAATTTTTCGCGGAGTCTGCAAAGGAGACTACTACACGTTTTCGCGGGGTCTGCAAAGGAGACTACTACACGTTTTTGCGGGGTCTGCAAAGAAGACTATGACATGTATTCGCGGGGTCTGCGAAAGAGACTACTACTTGTTTTTCGCATGGCCCAAAGAAGAGACTAGTATCAGTTTTTGCAAGGTCTGCACAAGAGACTAGTTGATGTCCTTGCAAGGGATCGTTTGTTAGTGAGGTATAGACTCGGGACTAGTTTGAGTTCATTTTGGGGGGTAACCAGAAATATTGCATTTTTGGAATTTGCAATGAATGAGAACACTAAAGACTCAAGTTGAGAACATGGACTTTTGAAGAAATCTGAAGAATTATTCAAATCGGTTTAAAAATGATTTGCAGTAATGTTTTGGTCAGTCACTGAATTCAGCATATAATAGTATTCAAAGTATGCATGTGGTTCAATACATGTCATACCGAAGTGTCAAAATGTATTTTCAAACCATAGGAAAAGGAAATTCAATTATGTCATGTTTTATTACCACTACATATTGATATTTTATAGGAATGCTCAGTTGAAAGTGAGATACAATAAATGTGTACAGTTATTTATATTGAAGTAGCCTCTCTGGATTATTGCCTGGTCATTAATCAATTGCAGTAAGAAAGAAGGTCATTGCTAATTTGTTCTTGAATATATTGACAAAAACGGATATTAGGAAATGAGTTTGAGCAATGCTGTTCCATTTGAAGGTACAAGTAGAGATGTTGCCTTTTAAAGGTTCTGCAACTAGATTATTTTAATAGTTCATAGATGTTCCATATGACTTATTTGAATTTTATTTTGCAAGCATAGGTCATGTTTAGGAAGAACAGCTATAGCAGGAAATACATTGAGATTAAGTACATTTTTAAGACCTGTATAATGTTAACTACCAGGTGAATGTGTACTTTCAATGCAGATAGTTTGATTATGGACAATTTTGTGTATAACATGCAAAGATTTTTTATTTATTTTTTGTACACAGTAGCTTTAAAAGCACAAGCAGTGTTTGGTATTTTGCTTGAATATGCTAGTGTTAAATCTGTTTAAACTCAGTGCTTTAAAGAAGTCAGCAACAAATTATGACGTAATTGGCAGGATAGTTTAGGTGAGAGCCTTTAATTAAGTGAAATGTGTTCATTTATCCATCTGCGTGTATCATTATGTATTGTTATGTAGAGCATATAAAAATGCAAAGTGTTAAAGGGCCAGTGCATGGTAAGAGTTAAAGTGCACGTTAAGTGTTGAAGCATTAGTACATGTACATGTAAGGTTAAGGCATGATTTAGTTGGTGATAATAATTTAAAGGTAAAAGGGAAAATGTCGTAAATGTTCAGATTTGGGCTTCACATTTAAGGGGCCAGGATGTAGAATACAGAATAGCCTTTTAATAAGTTGTGACGTCAGAAGCGAGAGTTTCACTTTCACTATTTCACGTTTTTGAGATGTGTTTAGATACTGGGAATCGTCCCCATAAAATCCAGGAAAATCAGCATACCGGTAAGCCCAAAGTTGTAAGTAAAATATGATGCATATTATTTTAGTGTAATGATCCATCTATGGTGTTGTGTGAATGATTTTGGTGATAATGACGCATAAAGTGAAATTTAAGGTGGTTTACAATTGTATGCAAAATGAGTTGCTACACAGTATAAATTGCAGTGTATTTACCGTACGTGCATTAGAGTTTGTAGAAATGAAACTGGATGGGTTGAACAAACGTGAAATTAATTCAGGATGTTGTTTTGACAAGCGCGTAGCCAGGATTTAATTTTAGGGGGGTGGTATTGAGCACGCAAAACGTGCGAATCACTTACAGAGTGCGCTCCCTAGGGGGGTGGGTGCAGGGAGGGGGAAGCTTTGCCGTTTCATTCAATTATTAGAGAAAGAAGCCGATTCGTTGTACCGTTCTTTGCTCTGCTCTTAATCCTTGTCTGAATACAGTTTCCCCCCTCCCGTGCCAAGTGCGGAAGCTTTGACGTTTCATTAAAATTGAACTATTAGAGAAAGAAGATGATTCGTTGTACCATTCTCGACCCTTAATCCTTGTCTGAATTCAGTCTCCCCCTGCGCGAAGCGCGAAGCTTTGACGTTCATTATTAATTATTAGAAGATGACGATTCGTTGTACCGTGCTCCTTTTTCTTCCTACGTCCTCTTCCTTTTTCTCTTCTTTTTTTTTTTTTTTTTTGGCCGGCGTTTTTTTTTGGGGGGGGGCGACCGCCCGCACCGCCCCCCCCTGGCTACGCGCCTGTGTTTTGATACAAGATAAAGTGTAATATGAAAGAAAGGTTATGTTTAATTAAAGACAAAATGATTATGATAGAAAGAATCATTCAGATAGAAAATGTGCCATGACATTGTACAGATAAAGGAATGAATGATGCTAAGAAGTTTAATTTACGGGATGGACTACAGACAATACGATTTATGTATGTGTATGTACGAGGTTACACTATAAACAGGTGTTGATTATTGCTTTTGTTCTTTTTGTATATTTACAGATCGGATCTTACTCAGAATAAAGGAGTTCTGTCTCGTAACAAGGCTAGTCTGTGGTTTTCTTTTTCGACTCTTGGTTGCACCCTAACATAGGGTGTCTGATCGCGCACTCGGTTTGTATATACATGTAAGTTGATTCCTGTTGATGTGCAGGGCTGCACACAATTTTTAATATTTTTTTCATATTTTGTTATTCAAACATCTAAATACATTTCGTAGATTTTTTAATATTTTTTAAAATAATTTTCTCAGACCTACTAAGCTCCACCCTAAAAATATGCTCCAGATCTCATTCCCTAAATGACATCATCTGTCAATCATTAGTGAGCTAACAAGAGACAGTGGTACGTAACTTCCCCCAGCTCAGAACATGCTCACAAAAGAATTGCATGCTTTCATACAATACCTCCACATTATCTTTCTTTTCCTGGTGATGCTGTACATCTGACAGTCACATAGCAACTCCTATTTTGGTATTGTATGGTCTATTGTAAGCAGATGGTCAGCTATGGTGAAGCCTTTAAGGCCCTATCTCACTGAGCGGCGAATGCTTGCGAACGTAGCGACGAATGCTTGCGAACGTAGCGAATTTGGGTTTAGCAAAAGGTCCCAAACATTCACAAATAGTGGCATAGGATTGGCAAATAGTTGCTAATCTTCGCAAACACTGTCGCTAACATTTGCTTACAGTCGCTAATATTCGCCAACTGCCAAATTCGCAACGTTTGCAAGCATTCGCCGCTCAGTGAGATAGGGCCTTTATCGCTCGTGATTTTGAAGCAATGCACAACAAATGATGTGTCATATGAAAGAGCAGGTTTTGCTCCATATGCCCCAAAAGGGTCAACTCGGAACTCTAAAAATGTCTTGAACAAAGCGGCGATTAAAACATTGATTCCAGCGTAGCTTTGAGATTTTGTGAGCTGACCCCCTGAGGGATAAGTAATTCCAGACGTAAGGAAAATATCTATGCGCTTATTTTTTTTATAGAAACATTGGTGAGTCTTGAAATTTGAAATGTGTTCTTTTGAATAGTTGATTTTTTTCAATTATTCAACCATAAATGTGAAAAACGAACCAAAAGGGAAAAATGTAAAATTGTTCAGACACCTTAGTAGGAGAAGGAGAAGGAGAAGGACAAGAACAATCATTACAGTAGCAAATCGCTACCACTCCGGTAGCTAAATCTCACATTTTATATTTATTTCTGGACCGATTTCAAAGTGCTTTTTATGAGATAAAAGAAGAGTCCACTTGAGCTAACTGATTTTGGGCGTATTTTGGGCATATTTTAGGTTTTGATTACCTGCCTCTCCATGCAGGGGTATGGGAACCAGTTAATTAAGGCTAATTAGGGATATCAATATCATATTTTACATTAAGCTATCCTATACTTGTCTTTAGTGTGTTTTATTATTTTTGGTTCCTAACTTCAGTCAACACATGCATTATACGTTGTGTAGTACTAGTACCGTATTTGCAGGCGTAAAGGCCGTAGTATTTTCGGAAGAAAAAATATCAAAAAGTATGGGTGCGGCTTATGTGCAACAACAGTCAAAATTCAGCGGTCAAAACAGCACGTCCATTCGTACATTTGGGACTACAATGACTAGATCTATACCAGTTAATGTACAATGGTACAAGACATTTCTAGAATAACTTACCAACAATTTTATGTTGCATTGTTGACATGAAGACGAAAATAAACTTCATAACTTATTTTGGCGCTAGTTCAGAAGTGTATCCAGACTTTGACCCGTAACTCCGGCATGGAGATACCATACTAAAACATACCAAAAATCTACTAAATCTTCATCAATTGTTCAAATAATAGGCCCTGCATGCATGGCCCCATAGACTATGCACGCAAGTTTGGGTATGCACACTCGATGACCAGTGCACAGTGCAGTACTCTGTAGCTTATTTTACGAGGAGGCCAATTAAGTGAAATAAGGGGATATACAGGAGTATATATTATTATAGACCGAAAGCTTCAGTCTCTGATATCGACGGTTCTTCCCCTGAGATTACATCTGGCTCCTCTGACCGCCTCTATACATAGACTGAAGTACGTCCCATGGGGTTCTGTGCGGAAGAAATGGTTCGGTTTGGCCGGACTGAGATGAATGAGATATTATGTAACAAGTTTTTTTCCACTTTTAACGTCTTCACAATCCACTTTGGCTGCAAAATTACATTACATATTATTTTTTAAAGAAATTAAAAGGGAAATATGTACTTTGACTTACGATAGCTTGCCTATTTAGATCCTGAATTAATGTTTAAAGGTACAGTATTACAAAGTTTTGGTATAGGGTCATGAATTTGGTTCAAATGAACATATTGGAAGCATACATGTATGCGATTTTACAATATTCAATGATCGTTGTCGCGGTTGAAATCGAGTCTAAAGTGATGAAATTGTAAATAATAAACTATTTATGTTCTATAGCGCCCTCTCAAGACTGATATTACGTTAGCTTTAAAACAATGTTTCTTGACTACAATCGACCAATTTGTTATTCCCGTTTGGAAATTATATATCAGAACTGCATATTCTGAGATTTTCATGGTCGCAGCAACCATAGAAAGGCCTTGAGCGTTATTTGAAATATTTGAAATTTACCGGGAGCACCGGTAAATTTTGGTTATTCAATTTGCTCGAAAGCAGAAGTGTTTTAGGGGCTGAATTTTTTAGTGCTTATAATACATCCACAGGAACATCCAAATATATAAAAAATTTAAAGAATTACTATCCATCCAATTTCAAAATTTCCCAAAACTTTGCATTACCTTTAATTCAAGAAAGACTTATCATCGACATGATTTGTTGTGCAGCCATCTTGATTTGAGTTAATGCATATTCAATTTTATTTTCCATACGAGTCAGCCAGGCTTGACCCGGTGATGTCTGAATATTCATAAACCCAATATCAAACGGGTGATCTGATTGGCCATTGGCTTTGTTTTCGTATGTTGACCCCGAAATGTATGGCCGGGTCATGTCATAGATTACAGTTCGAATACATGAATCACTGGTTCTGAGACAAAATTTGGATAACTCGATCGTATAAAGTAGGCCCATAAATTTTGCTATTGCAATTACTTAATTAAAATTTTAAGAATTGTATATAAGTAAGAGATATACATACTTTCTTATGTCTGATTTATGGATCAGAAAATTAAATCTAAATGAAGAAAAACAGGGGAGAAAGTTTTTGTACCAAAAGTGGTACAAAATCGGCTCAATCTCCCCCCGTTGTACGAGCCGTATGGGTTACCGTCTGTGTATGGGGAATGTTGACAAATGTCAGTTTTTATTAAAGAATGACCCATACCAGACGGTTATTTCTGTCTAATATCATTATTACCTACTTTGTTTGAAGGTTTTTATTAATTATGTACAGTGGGTAGGATTGTTTTAGATTGATGAGAAGGGGGTGTGCATATAGCCTATGAATATGATGGTTACTAAGTTATGGGCTAGCGGGGGAGGCATGGGAGAAGGGGTTTCATTTGGTTACCTTTCATTTGGCAGCATCCCCGTAGGCTTAACCAATCCAACTCGCGTTTCACTCGCTGCACAGACAAAGCAGACAAAGCCCATGAAACAAAATCAAAGACAACAAGGTATTCATACAACTTAGATTGATATAAATGTTTGAATAATAATCTTACCATTAATCAATAGTCTGGACTCTGGATGAGATACGAGGAACTCCTGTCTTCTGTTCAGGGCTGGTAGTCTGGTAGGTGTCAGGTCAGGTCGCCCCCCAGCCGGTCGCCTCCTATACACAGTCGCCTCCTATACGCAGTCGCCCCCAAATTTTGTGGTCGGGTTAATAGGGTTAGGGTTAGGGTTAGGATTAGGGTTAGGGTAAGGGTTAGAATTAGGTTTAGGGTTAGGGTTAGAGTTAGGGTTAGGGTTAGGGTTAGGGTTAGGGTTAAAATCGCCAAAACAAAATCGGGGGCGACATGACCAATTGGGGGCGACTTTGTAAGGGGGCGGGCTAACATGGCAGCTAGCACCGTCCGTCAGCGCGTACGTGTATTTTGAACGCCCTCTGGAATACGGGGAACATGCGTCTTTAATCAGGGAGATGATAGATTTAATACAGTACCTTGTTTTCGTGTGTAGAGGCTTTTACCTCATATTATCATCAACATCATAATACGAGGAGAGGTAGTTCCTGTACTAATCCTCACTTCTTCAGGGTTGGTCATATATTCTGAAGTAAACTAATTTACACATGCGCAGGGTTGGGACGGTTTTGATCATGTTAAATTAAATTAAACTCGAATCGCTCCTGCCGACCACCACCAGTCTCATCTTGAAGATATCGATGTAGTCTGGGTCAACTATTTCTTGTACGAGTGGTAGTTGAGGGAGAAATATAAAAAATCATGTATATATTACTTTGATCAGTTTGATCAGTCTCTTTTTATTTTGTAATTACAAATGTCGAAATGTCATTTCTTGGTCTAGACTTTATTGCAACCCTTTCAGTTTTATTCAGTACAAAACGTCAGCGGAGCGTAAATTGGCGTGGGGCGACTGGGGTACGTCCAGTGGCGGATCGCCTCGGAAAGCTCAGGGGTTTTAGCAGGCCAGGGGCGGCGGAGCATCATTCAAAGATCGAGGGGGGCACCAACGAAAAAGGGTACTTTCCAGGGAAAGGGGGCACCTACAAAGGGAGACCTCAAAGCAAAAATATACAATTTTTAGACATTGCAAGGTATAAATATATACCCCTACATTGTGATGACATGATCAGAGATTATTTCAATGTTTGTTTCTCTCTTTATGCATGGTCCAAGATATAGTGCTTTTGAATGTGGTCAATAAGGAATCTAAAAGATCTCGACGTTTCGTGCGCCGCTGCAACACTGACGAAGTGTTGCAGCGGCGCACGAAACGTCGAGATCTTTTAGATTCCTTATTGACCACATTGCGAGACAAACGAATATCACTAGCGATATTATTTTCGATCATACATGTACTTTGCAGTTGGTTGCTTGGGAATTGGGATGGTATGAATATTTATTTGCGAGAGAGTGAACTAGCAAGCGAGCAAACATTTTGAGATTTGTGAGATTTGTGTGGGGTTTTAAGCACAATCTGATCATGAAAGACTGAAAACATCTTTAATAAGAAACATAATTATATCAACTTTAAATACGAGCGAGCGTATATAGCAAGCCAGCTTTGGGTGATCGATATTAAATTAAAGGTAAAGTTGCTCTTAATCGCTCTAAATTAGGAGCACATTTTACGGGGAAAGGAAAAGGGGCACATATCCAAAAGGAAAAGGACACGTACTAGAAGAGAAAAGAGCACATGTCAAAGTAAAAAGGAGAATTACCAGAGGTGGAAATGAGGCACTCCTCGCACTTAATAAGGGACACTCACAGAAATGAAAAAAGGCACTTATGACAACAGAAAAGGGGCACTTATTACAAAGGAAAAAGGGCAATTATCAGAAGGAAAATGGCAATAATTAGAAAGAATAATGGGCACGTGTCAAAATGTAAGGGGCACTAATTATCAGAGATGAACAGGGCACTTATTACAAGTTAAAGGGGGCACCTCTCAAATTTGAATAAGGGCATTCACTCATCGGAGATGGAGGGCACTTATCAGAATGAAAAGTGGGCATACAAAGGAAAAGAGGCACTTAATTGTCAAAATATAAGGGAAACGTCTCAGATTTGAAAGAGCGAATTATAAGAGGTGACGGGGCACTTATCAGAGATGGTAAGGGGCACTCCTTTTACCTCAAAAGAGGCACTCACCTGAGATGTATAGAGGCACTTGTGAGAATTGAAAGGGGCACTTAATATAAAGGAAAATGGCCACTTGTCGAAGGAAAAAGGGCTTCTATGAGATTTTAATAGAGGCATCAGTTCTATCAGCGGTGTCAGAAGTGGCATTTATGAGAATGGGACATGTGGCTCTTTGGTTTTTTTTAAAGGGGCATTTATCAGAAGGGTAAAGGGCACTTATTAGAGAGAAAAGGGGGTCACGTGTCAAAATAAAACTTAGGGGCACTTATCACAGATGAGAATTGGCACTTATTACAAAAGGAAAGGGCACTTGTTAAAGTAAAATGAGCACCTCTCAGATTTGAATAGGGGCAATTATCATAGGTGAAGGGGGCATATTATTATTATCAGAGGTGGTAATTAAGAGGCACTTATAAGAATGTGGAACAGACAACTATTAGAAATAAAAAGGGACACTGTCTTATCTGAAGTAAAAGGGGGCACTTTTCTTATGTAAAAAGGGGCACCTGAAAAAATGTGGGGGGCACTGTGCACCCCCAAAGATAGCTAGTGCAGATGCCGTCATGCCATGACAGTTCTGGCGCTCAAACATAATATTATTACCCTGGTCCTAGGCAGCGGCCAAATAAGTAGCGTTCGGCATATCGGGTGCCCACTTGTACCTGGGTGGAGAGTGGCAAATGTGGATTAATGCCTTGTCAAGGATGTTAGTGCACTGGACAGTTTATGTACATGTAGTGCATGTACCAAGTATATGTGTATTGTAGACTTTTACCATTTTGTTTTAGGTGATTTGCATACAATGTATGAAATACCACTCAACTTGAGTTATGAGTTTAAGTATGTAATATTTCAAATTATCTTATCAAAATGTCACTGTACATGTCAATGTCATGGTACATGTTCAATACTAGAATCTAAATTGATGTGTACGTGAATTTGTTACCCGTTGTATGTATGTATGTATGTAAACGGATATTTCATGTAACACATGTAGAGTGCCGGGAATTATTTGTTTGAAGACTTTGCAAAAGGGCAACCAAACCATTGAAGTCTATCTTTAAAAACATGTTTGCTAACACAGAAATAATATAATACTTGTTAGGTCTGTTCAGCATAACTTGCCTTTTTTTACGGGATGTGAACTCTCATGCTTTAAAATGTATTTCTTACAATGTTTGTAAATGGATATTATTTGAATGTTGGCATGCATCTCCATATCCTGTGGTTATCTATGTCTGTCTGATACAGCAATCAGAAATACAGTTACATGTACTTGAATTTGTTTAAGTAAAGGAGTGAGACAAGAATTGAAGTGAGCCCTCTGTTGTTGTTGTTTTCTCTTTTTTGGGGGTGTAGTTTTAATGAATTTAGAGAATGGCCCAGGCCCACCCCACCTTCCCGCACACTGGCCAATATCTTTCTCTCTCTCTCTCTCCTCTCTTGCTTTACCGGTATTTATCTCTCCTTTCCCTCCTCTTCCCGGTCTATTCTTCCCTCACCCCCACCCTCTGTCCCCTCTCTTCTTCCACTCTATCTCTCTATCTCTCTCTCTTTCTTTTTTTTTCTCTCTCTCTCTCTCTGGCTTTATTTATCTCTCCTTTCCATCCTTTTCCCGGTCTATTCTTCCCGTCACCCCTTACCTTCTGTCCCTTCTCTTCTTTCCCATTCTCTTTTTATTCTCTTCATTCTCTCATTTTTACTCTTACCCCTCTCACTCTCTCTATATATCTCTCTTTCTTTCCCTCTTTCCTCGCTTTATCTATCTCTGCTTTGACTCTCTCTTCTCTTTCTCTCTCTTCCCATTTCCATTAATTTCTCCTGGTATCTCTATTTTGCTCTCTCTCTCTCTTCCTCTCAGTCTTTCCATTCTCTCTTCATCCCCATTACTGTCTTCTCTCTCTAGATTGTGTCTCATCCCTCCATTTATTTTTTGTCCCAGTATGTCCCCATTATTTCTGCTCCTCTCACTTGATTCCTCTACTCCCCTTTCCTCTCAGTCTATCTACAATTAAAATTGTTTCTTACCTCTTTTATCACCCTGTTACCGTTTCTCCTGCTCGCGTTCTCTCTCAACCCCGATCTTCCTTCAGATTGATTGCGATGGTTATTTTACCTGACTGCTGAGAAAGCATAAATGCTTGTAAGTAAGCAACCAGACGGACGGCGGCTTTAGGTCCTCTCCGAGGGACCTGGTAGTGAGGATTAATGCCTTACCAAAGGGCACTAGCGCATCGACTTGGTTTCGAACCCGGGTCACCGGATTACGAGACTTCATCACCCTCCTATATATCTCTCTTCATCAACATTGCTCTCTATCTCTCTCTCTCTCTCTCCCACCGCTCCATCTCCTTTGTGCTCCTCTCTCTCTCCCTCTCACTATTTCCCTACCTTTTCATTCAATCTCTCTCCAAAGTAATCCTTATCACCATTTCCTATTTATTCCTTACCCCCTAAAAAAAATCTCTTCTGTCACTCATCTTTATAAATTGTCATTTTTTTTCTTAGCATCTCCCTTTTCTGCTCTCTATTTTTTTGTTCTCCCTTTTAAAAGTTTAAATTTGTATCTGTTTCTCTCATCTCTCCCTCCCTAGCCCCCTCTCTCATCATCTTCCCATGTCTCTCCTAGATTTCACATCAGACAAAGAGATCAGAGATACAGAAGGTATATTCAAATCTTCCTTTTTTTATTCAACTTATAATCATGACTTCTTATGACATAAGTATAAGTATAAGTTTATAACTTATTGTCCATATCAGGAAATTTGATTTCCACTGGTTGTTTACAAGTAATACAATATAAACATACACATGAGACAAAATACATACATAACATACAAAGTACTGAGTTATATCATCATTCTTATAATCAATTCCATCAAAAAGGTCATCAACAAAATGAGCTGATCATTATTATTATTATTATTTATATTATTTATAGTAGTTACTTACTGCATGTTATTACCATTATTATCATTTATCAAAATATTACATTCAGTGCCATCGATATAGTGTGGCCGCTAGATCATATTGTGTTAAGACCAGTGGCGGATCCAGGGGCCCGGGGCCCGGCCCCTCCCCTAGAAAAAAACAGGTAAAAACACCCTTTTTGGAAAAAAAAGAAGTTGGGCCCCCTCCCCTGGCGCCCAAGGGGGGGTGGCGGTGAAAAAAAAATAACCCATCCCGTAGGGAAAAAAAATTTTCGGGTGCCAAAAAAATTGTGCTCACTACCCCTGGCGACCAAGGGGGGGGGGGTGGTGGTGGAGAAAAAATTACCCTTCCCGGAGGGAAAAAATTTTTCGGGTGCCAAAATTTTTTTTTTTTGCTCACTACCCCCGCGTTTCACTCACTGCATCTGCACCTATATTAAATCGTCATTTCCGATTCAGACAAAGCCCCACAAAAAAATCAAAGAAAAAAAAGGTATTCATAAAACTTAGATTTATTTAAATGTTTGAATAATAATCTTACCATTAGTCTGGATAAGATACGAGGAACTCCTGTCTTTTGTTCATGGTGTGGTCTTGGTTGGATCGTAGAGAACGTTGTTTTTGTGTGTAGAGGGCGAGCGAGGATCACAATGGCTTTTGCCTCGAAATTAAAAAAAACATAAAACTTTGATGATTTTCTCTTTTTATTTGCTATTTCAAATGTAGGTCTAGATTTTATTGCAACCCTTCCAGTTTTATTCAAAATGTCAGATTTCATTAGTACAGGTCTTGACAATGTAACTTGTTCGATGTTGTTCCGTTTGTGAGGAGATTGATCTCTACGTACTACTACTAGCATCAAAACATTCATTTGGCTGCGCTGGTGAGCAATTTTGTCCCCAGCATAGTTCGAATGTCTCTATAACAGATTATTAACACCTATACATATCACTAGATCAATCTTATAGTTCTGTGTTCATGAGAAAAAGTTATCAATAATCATTAATATACAGTGTACATTATATACCCTATATATATACTTCATCAAAACCTCTAGGCCGCCTACATGCTGATTTGCAGGAACTTCACTTCTTCTTGAGTAATCAAAATGATAATAATAAGAAGGAAAAAATTATAATAATGATAATAACAAAGATAATGATATAAAATAATAACATTAATGACAACAATAATTAAGAATATTTCTTATATGGCGCGTATATAGAGAGAAGCAGAACAAAAAGAAAAGCTGCAGGAAAATGTCATTGCCTATAATATACTAAGCCTATAGCTAGTACAACTGAAGATGAAGTATAATTAAATAAATATATTTTAATAACTAGCAGTTTCTTAAACTTGAATCGGGGATGGTCGGTCGCTGAGTAGCTATAGAGTGGTGAAGTGTGACGTCATCAAAAATCTATTTTTGGAATTTCTCAAATTTTTCTTCATTTTCCGAAAGACCACCAAAAATAATGTCCAAATGTCGAAAACCCATTGAATATGTTAAGTATTGGCTGAGATATGACCATCTGAATAAAAAGATTGCGTATGGGAACTCAGTGCTATATTGCTCTGGCTCGGTTTTCGACATTTGGACATTATTTTTGGTGCTCTTTCGGAAAATGAAGAAAAATTTGAGAAATTCCAAAAATAGATTTTTATGACGTCACAGCTTCGGTAGGCCTACTCTATATGACATGATAATTGGATAATATAAACGGATCATTACTTACCGACTTATAAAGTCCACTTCAAAAATAACTCATTTTCATTAGAAGCAGAAAAATCGGACCAACCAATCAAAAAAAAAATTGAGCAAAATCGGATAACCAATATGAAAGTTATGAATTCTTAATGACATGAAAAAACTTTAAAAATAACTAGACAAATTGGCAACTCACTCTTGAGTCTGAGACGTCATTGCCTCACTATCCACTAATTGTTTTCTTTATATTGATAATATAAATTTCCAATTTTCGGGCCCCCTAAAAATCTTATTTCCTCACACCAGCATCCAAGTTATTGATAGTAATATGTTTTTGTGTGGATGCACTAATATAGAGTAATTATTTTTTCAGTTAACATCATGAAAAATTTGAATTTTGATAAAAAGTACTATTTATATAAAAATCAATGATTATGAATATACAGTATTCAGAAAATAATATCGATTCTTCAAAGTTCATAACAGATTTTGTGAAATGTCATGCACGCAATATGATACAAATCATATATATAGGCCTAACCTGGGCAAAGGCATGGGGAAATCAAGTTTTGGGGTATAAAAAGGGAAATTAATGGGATAAAAACATATAAAGCAATTGATAAATAGTGAGGCAATGACATCACAAACTAATAACCAAATTGGCAATTTGTGTAGTGATGTTCTAATAAGTTCCATAGTTTATATACATTAAAAAATCATAACTTCCTTATTTTTTATCCGATTTTACTCAATGATTTTGCCTTTGCTCGGTTTCTCTTGTTTTTCTGCATCTATTACTATAGCAAATTATTTTTGGAATGGCCTTGGACTTTAACGCGTGCAAAGGGCTAATCCGGGCATGAATCCACTAGTCATATCAACCGTCCCAAATATTGCACAATTCCCAAGAGGTATTTCACAAAATCATTTATATCAATATTAATGCAGTATGCATGCAGATTCATATAACAACCGCATTATTCTCCATGTCGAACTAAGGCTTGTTCAACTCTGGCTGAAATGCATATGACATATTTTTCTTTAATCCTATATTACGTTCAGTTTCATTTTCTGTCCTCATTTTATAAAAAGGTATGACATTAAATTCTGGATTTATTCCTTTGCACATCTTGATATATGTTAACTCACATTTAGGATTAGATATTGGTTATCTCTTTAATGTGTTGACGATGGGTTGTCATTCTATTCCTTGAAATATCTCCTGTCTCTCCGATATATGGTTTTCCACAACCATTACAATTTTTAGACAATAAAAACAATTTCTAGATGTGCATGAAAATGTTTCTTTTAATTTGAACATTTTTTAATTTCCATCACTGTTAAAAATAATTGTATCAGTGTTGGACATATATATGGGTACGTTTTACACCGCTTATCGAAACATTTTTGAGTTCGGGCTCTTGTCTTCGTTCCAATGAGGCTGAGGTCAACAGTTTCTCTAAATTCGGTGACTGCATGCCTGCTACTTGAAACATATATAATTTGAAACGTTATGTTGCTTTCCCAAATACTGTTTTAAAGATGAGAATCTTTGGTTAATTAAAAGGGGAAACGTTTGTTTGTATTTATAGATACATAAACTATATTTTCTTCTTGATTTGTTTCATTTTTTGTTTGTTTCAAAACATTTTGTTCTATATTGTAGTACGTGCCTTTTGTATACGGTACCTACACTGTTAAGTTTTTTTTTGTGGATATTTCCGAAGCGTGAGCATGGATTCTAATTCTTTTAATCTTCTTTCTCTCACTTCTTTATTCGATACAATTGTACAAAATCTTGTTGCCAGATTATATGGTTTATTTCTTTAGATTTTGCAGGATATTGAAAAATACTTTAATTTCTCCAAACTCTTTTTTTCCATATTATAAATCAACGAGGTATCACAGCCAATGTTTCTCCACATATAATCTGGCTTCTTTGAAATGAGTTCTTCTACTTTTTCGTAAAGTTGTTTTTCTAGATAACCGAGGAACATATTTGCATATATTATGGGGCCATTTTTGTTCCCATTGCTGTTCCTTTGAGTTGTTCATATAATGTACCATTAAATTGGAGTACATTATTACGCAGTATCAATTCAATGGCTTCTAGAACAAACTCTGTGGTTATTCTAGCTTTCAACTCTTGAGGATATGTTTCCAATCAATATAGAATAGCATCTAATCCAACTTTATGATTAATATTAGTATAAAGACTGTTAACATCAAACATAACTTAAAAACTATTATCGTCAATTTTTTCAGGTATAGATGATTCAAGAAATCTACACTATCTCGGATATATATATATATATATATATATATCATCTCTTCCTTCTTTCATGCATTTCTCTTTGTATCCGTCATCTCTCTCTCTCATAATTCCTCCACTATTCTGTTTATTTCTGTCCCGGTGCGGATCTCCCCAATTTCTGCCTCCTCTCCCCTCTATTTCTCTTTCATCTCATTTTCTCTACAATAATATTATTAATGGGTTCTCTCTCTCTCTCTCTTTCTCTCTCTCTTACTCCCTCTCTCTCTCTCTCTCTCTTACCCTTTCTCCTCATATTTCCTCTCTCTCTTCCTCCTTACCCCTGCCCCCTCTCCCCTGCCCCCTCTCCCTTTCTCAGTTTTGAAAAATAAGAGATTTTAAAACACATACAAATTAATAAGTTTACAAATACAGATAATGTACATAATTATACATCCTTAAAACACACCTTGTTCATGAAAACACACAAACTGAGCTATATTGAGCAATAAAAACAATGCAATTTTATTCATTTAATCATTATAATGCATATAATGCACAAAATAAGATCTTATTTACACATCGTTCTCACGTAAAATAATTAGTGAGCACAATTTACACAAGTATGCAGGTGTAATCACAAGGACAGTAGTTACAATTTTTACCAGACCACTAAATATATCTCTTTAACCGATAACACATACGACACATCTCGCTTTATAAAATATTGTGCGAATTATTATTATTATTACACAATTCTACAACATATTTTATCTACGTCATACACACATTCATACATATAACTGCTGAATACTTTTAACTCAGCAACATAAAATCATGTATCCATGGTTCAACCAAGAATTCATGAGCAGGATTTTTCTTTTTTTCTACCAAAATACATGGGATTCATTCATTCCAATTCCAATTCTTTATAAATCACGAATCCTTTGCTTCAAGTTAGATTGCACTACAAATATGACATTCCTTTTCATAGATTAAAATTATAAAATATATATTAAAAGCATGAACTACATGGTTAATACATTCAACAATAAAACATATTTGTACATATATCATTTCAGTAGTTTCCTCTGCTAATTAATTAAATATTACCCCAAGTGCTAGACAATATACCATAAAACACCCTTATTATACATGAAAAAGTACATGTTACCTTTCCTGAAACCCACAATTTAAGGTTGCTGTGACATATTTTTTTAATTTTACAAATTAAAGATCATGATTATATAATATATATATATATATATATACGTTGAGTATGTGTGAAATTCTCACAGATCCTCCCTACAAATAATTAAACCATTCTACCATTCAAACTTCTACTATTGTGAATTCTTCAATAGAAAATTACAAGGGAGTTTTAAGAAAAAACTGTGGACTGCTATATCAAATAATAAGTAACAGTCAAGCTAATAATTGAAACAGTAATCACTTCTCTGACAGCATGACAAATAAGCCAGTTCGTAGATACATTCTGTGCATGGGCAAATAAAGATCATTTGTACCAAAATTGGAAAACCCATCGAGACAAATACTGGATTCATGCTTATGAAAGCTACATGTATGTATTAATATTTCATTTATATACCTACAGCCCATTCTCTGATACACAGGTGGAAGTATTCGTCTCAAGAGAGCAAACAAAAGGTATTCATAAAGCACATCCATGACTTTGGGAGTGATCATTCTAAAATGCACAAAATGGGACATCTCCATGTGTAAAAGATCTGTGGATATTTGGGGGTCCTTTGTACCAAAGCTAACCACTAACTGGCCTGGGCCCCATTGCACAAAACTTACCATTGATGGTAACTTTGCCATCAATGGTAACTACCATGGGAACCTTGATTTTGATTGGCTGTTGAGCCCTGTTACCATGGTAGTTGCCATTGATGGCAAAGTTACCATCAATGGCAAGTTTTATGCAATGGGCCCAGGTCTATTCTTTGTCACCTTTTACGTCTGTTGTGTCCACATAGCTCTCATTGCACTACAATAAATACAACAAACTGGCATTTTGTACATACCTTTCAATGTTCAATTACACGCACAATAGCATATAAAATAATTTGTACAATCACACAATTAAGAAAATACCCTGTTAAATGCCCTTCTTTCCAAAATGAAGGTTAAGGTTATTCACACTATTTTGTGCATTAAAAACATTGGACGAGATCAAATTACTGACTCCAATGATTCGCTTTAATGAATTTCTTTCACAATGTCTCATTATCCATGCAAACATCCCAAAGTTTTGCAAATTTGCTGCTTCAAATGGGAATTGCAATTATAACAATATCAAAAACATTTATTAATCATGCAAATAATGCAAAAATAACATGATCTCAGTTGTAAAACATCCTATGCCGTAACTTAAATAAATGGCATCTAAAGAAAATTGGGAAAAGAAATAAACTGCCTTTTACAAGCAATGAGTTGACATTCACTAATTTTCAATACTTTTTTTTTCCTTCTGTATCACAATATTCAATTTCTCTTTATCTGTTTTTCCTTAATAAAAAGAAAATAAATTGGATTTTATGTAAGATTATAATACTGTTCTTATCACAGGCTTTTCAGGCGAATTTTTTTTAACCCTTGGTCCGAGCTGTAATAGAAATGGATTTGTGGCATCCCACAGGGTGCTTTGATAGGACCATTACAATTTTTGAGGTTGAAAGTACATGTAAGATTGACATATTTATAACCCTTGTCAGTACCCCTGTCAGGAGAATTTTCCTTTGGCATTTTTTCCCCTTGGAAATGTCATTTGGCATCCCCCCCCCCTAAATTTTCTACGCTTGTTACTTGCACTGGAGAGAACCCTGCAATTATACTTGTCATTATGTGATGATTATTAGGTCATCCCTCTGTACATACATTAATTGCCACGTGATACCACTGGTGTAGAGAGTGTGTAAGGTGTATCTACAACTGTATACATTAGGATTGTTTATGTGAGGGAAGTGTGTTCACACAATAACACGTTACTGAGCAAACCCAAATTTCATAGAAACAGTCAATAGATCTAAACATCAAATGCTTCCATTACTATTATTATATGCCTTATACAATCACCTAGAAACCCCATGAGCATTACAAAAATATTTATCCTGAAAATGCCATTAGTTGTGCAGGCAAAAATATACTCTGAATAAATTGCATAAGCACGTACATGTACATCAACGAACCAGTTTATTGTAATAAATGTAATATTCATAGATGTGCAATAGGGCGTAAAGCTTGATTTAGTAAGATTCTTAAAACTCAGCAATCCATTGCCTACTCTTGTGCCTGTCCATTCAGATTGCAGCATTTTGATTAATATTTCAATATTTCTCAAGCCAGGGTAATAATTGTGGAGCGCCAGGAGTGTCAAGTCTGACAGACATAAGCCCCATACAAGAACTCGCCATCATTATTATCATTATTATTATACATTTCAAATCATTTTATTTCAAAGTTCCATGAAACGTAATTATAAAGCAACTGAAGGGCATGTTTTTTATTTAGTCAATTTTTGTTTGTTGGTTTCTAACAGAACTAGAAACAAAGGTCAAATCTGTCAGCATAATTACCAAAACTGAAATCAAAAAATAAAAATAAAAAAGTACATTTCATCAACAAATGTTGGTCAACTACATGTATGCATCATTAACAGCATTCTAGATTTAATGTGGTATAGTGGTTCATACTCTTTAATCTCAATTATAAGGTCCTGGATTCAATCCCCATCCTTGTGCTCATGCCCTTTAACGAGGCATTTCATCTACAAATGCCTCTCTCCTCCGGGGTGTAATAAACTCTACAACATTGCTGCATGTGGGCATTACTGAATATGTGATATGCAGGGTGTTCATAGATGTATATCTATGTATTTTCCAAGCAAATCAAATATATATATATATCATCATTATTATACATAACGATGACGACAGCATGTACATATGATTTTTAAATTTACAGAGAAGGGGTTACAAACATACATAATGTATGAATATAATGTAATTGGCAAATAATTGAGGAAATTTCATTTCAATAATTGTCCATCTGGCTTCTCGTAATGCAATTTAATACCCATTCCTAATACTGAAATGGAATAGTCCATGTGTCCATGCAAAGCCTAGAAACATTCAGAACCTCGGAAGCAAGAGACATTGAGGCAAAATACTGAGTGTTTCCAGACAGTATGAAGCAAATAGAGTTAAACCTGTTTACAGTGGACAAATCTTCATAGCAGCCACAGGTCTACAGTGGTGACCTCTGTATCAAGGCCACCTGTCTATAGTGCTCACCTCTTTACAAAGGTCACTTGCCGCAGCGGTCAACTCTCTATGAAAGCCACCTTTCTCCAAGTGGACACCGATATTTCGTCCATCTACAAAGATATTACAATCTGTTAAAGAAAGGCGACCTGTCTACAGTGGCCACTTTTCCTTTTATCCCTTAGGTGGCCTTTATAGACAGGTTTAACTGCGTTCTGCACTCGACTCAAAGCAATCAATCATGATTGGGATGTTTGGCATGAGCAGAACAACAACTGAAGTTCGGATACTTGGTAGGCGAAACGGTGTCGTTGAGGCGATGGTACATGTCTTTAGTTGTGTTGCGTGGACAGTATCATGGCTCTTTTGAGCTGTTCGTAGCATACGAACATCACAATATTCCAGGAACCCAGTCGCAAAAATTGTGGCGTGAATCTGAAACGAAAATTAGAATAAGAATAATTATGTGAATATTCGTTAAATCAAAAATTGTTTATTAAAATAAATTCATGAGAGTACTTGAAAAATACGAGAAATAATTACCATGGCAACCCAAATGAAACCATAATTTTAGGAATCGATTACGTGGCAGACATGGTCATTTGGAATCCACTTATTGAATATTTTTATGATTAAAATTACAGACAAATAAATTTTTTTTTGGAACGTGCTTGATTTGTTGAATCTAGAGGTACGATTATGAATCATGATTTGTTTTTTTTATTTGACAGCTGTTTACAGGGGAATGAATATGCCTCAGATTAGAAGACAGAAAAAAATGTACACACGTGCGGAAAAGTGAAATTAATGTCAAAAATATTCACAATATGGCCTCGCTCTATAATTTCCACAAAGTGCACGCTGATGAAAGGAGGTAACACACAACAAAATAAATTTGATAGCTCAGTTCATCAGTCCGGTCAATGAATGAATGAATAATTCAATATTCTTACCCTTTATAGAAAGCTAAGAGACCCTCTTTCTGGAACATCTGAGTTGCACATTCCGTGGCTCCCCGATACTGACCGGGGCTAGAATTCATGAATCTCGTCTTCACCACGTCCACGGGGGTTGCGACGCACGTCGTGACAAAGCCTGCACCGAACGCCGCGATGAAATGACAGGGGAACTCGTCTTTGAGGTATCTGCGTGTAAGGATGGCCTCCTTTATGAGATCATAGGCCACGACTTCGCTGGCGTTGACGACAGAGTTTCGGACAATGTTGGGCATCGTTCCTAAAAAAAGAGATGGACATCGATACAATTTAGGTGTACTCAGAAACCTAACTGAAAAAAAAATTTGAGCACACAATCAGAAAACATTGTTGATTTAAAATAATCACGTTCATTTACATGTATGTTTAATATAATACACACATACGTAATGGGTATATTTTTAAAGAGGATATTTACATTCATTATACAGGTATGAAATTCAAACAATTACACAAATTTCTCTATATGTAGCCATTCTGTAACTCCACAGAACTTTTCTTCATCAATTCTTCAGATAATGATTGTTTGGAGTATTTTGATTTTCCTATGTTTTATTTTTTAGAAGTAGTACAGCACTTAATTTGTATTCTATTAAAGGGATTGGGTATCTTTGTCTCAGATTCTAAACAAAATCCTGGATTTAGCTCATCCTGCAATCATAGTTATAAACCTTTAGGTCAGTCAGGAATCCCATGACGTTTGCAAGCCGATCGCCCGTCTGATTATCAAGATATTTATGATTGGAATTCGAAATTTCAAAAAATCTGTTTTCCCAATGGTTTTTATAACACTACAGTCTATTGGGGAAAATAAGTATGGTAAAACCGGTCACTCAAAGATTTTTACTTTTTTGAGGCACTTCATGATCATTGTGAAGCGCAATTTTTTTTAGGGCTTCAATATTACACCATATTACAGACGCTGATAACACGTAGGGCCATGCATCTCAGATTTGGCATTGTTAAACGATGCCTTTAAAGACTTGTTGACATGATCAGCATTTTCTCTCATTTACCTGTACTAATATTATTTGATGTTTGATGATGGTTGTTTTACCGGACTAAGAAAGCATGTATATGCTTGTAAGTAAACAACCAGGGGACCAACGGCTTTCAGTCCCCTCCGAGGGCCTTGGTAATGAGGAACCATGCCTTACCAAAGGGCACAAGCACATTGACTTGGTTTCGAACCAGGGACCTCCCGGTTACGAGACCACTGCTCTACCACTGAGCCATCGTGCCTCCTCAAAGTGATGTACATCAAATACACAAACCACATTAAGTTCAGTTTGAATATAGGTTGTACAACAGAAGCTCTACCCACAATTGCTCTGCTTTCAATTTCCAACCGTAGCAATATTCAGAACTTCAACCCTGGACCCTACCTTAGTTTCAAAATTCTCCAACCTAGAAGGAACATATTGTTTACCCTGAAATAAAGTGGAATTCCACCCTGATATTAAGCTGCTTTTAATAAAAGTAGAAAAATGAGACAAATAAATTAGTGAAAGTTTGAGCAACATCCGATTCAAAATATGGAAGTTATGAATTTTGAAGTTGTCATCAGTGAAACACAAATTGCCAACAGTATGACGTATCTTACCAGCTCCTCTCTAATTTGCTCTGTACAGAAAACTTCTTAAACTTTTGTTTTCTAAGTTATTGATGACGGAATAGATTTGTTTCATACAAGGGTTGTATAAAAACAGGTTTGCAATAAATATATTTAGTATGATTGAAAATGTTCGTATTAAAGGAAAATATAAATTTTCGAAGGTTTTTAGTACAGAGGAGACCTCGCAAGATATGTCACAGAGTTGCCAATTTATGTTTCGTCAATCACACCTTAAAGAATTCATAACTTTCCAAGTTTTATTCAGATTTAGCTCAAACTTTCACTGACCTGTTCCTCCTATTTTCTGCTCCTATCAGGGTGGACTTCCCCTTCAAGGGGTGTATTTCTGACCCTTCTAACTAACCTTTCCAGAGCCCTCTAACTCCTTCTTCCTTCGCGATGGTCTGGTAGGCGTTAATAGCACCAGTGTACCTCTTGGGGGCGCCATTTAGAACTGCATTACCCTGTGCTTGGAGACGAATCTTGACAACGTCCGTGGGTTGGGCAGTGAGGACCGCGCATGCTCCGGTTGTGATACCCGCACTGATTCTCGTAAAGATGTTAACACCACCATATTCTATAGAAGAAATTTAAAAGTCAAAGAATAAAGATAAAATTGATGTATCCGAAAAGCACATGTACACTTTAGTACGGATAAAATATAATTTCCAGGGGCTACATGAATAAAATTCATGTTATCAAACCTTTGTTTTCTCATATTTTGTATTGACTATTGGGGAATATTGCATCGTTATTAAATTGTTTTGAGAACGTTTTTTCAACACTTTATCTCATATTGCACTATTCATGTATGTATACATCAACACTAATCCAAACTTACAGAAAAATATTACATGTACAGGCACATGTACATAATGTACATGCAAAACTAAAGTGTATACGGTCATGGCAGTCAAACCTGTCTATAGCGACCGCCCAAGGGAACCACAAAAAGTGGTCTTTGTAGACAGGTGGTCTTTGTAGAGACAGTTTCCTTTAGTACATGTTTCAATGAGAAACCATTTTCAAGGGAAACAAAAAATGTGGTCTTTATAGGCAGGTGGTCTTTGTAGACAGGTGGTCACTAAAGCAGGTTTGACTGTACAAGTATATTTTCACCTCTATACACACGACACTTGTATATAATACATGTACCATCTCTAAGAAGTATGTTGAGACATTTCCACATAAATTGCCGGTACTACATGTTGTACGTGTACTTGTACTGGGGGGTGTTTCACAAAGACTAAGATCGACTTTAAGTTGGACTTAAGTATAGCAGGCCGTTCATGCCATTTTTTGCTCTCATCATTTACTGGCATTGGTCTCTCAAGGGACGTACAAATCATGGTAAAAAATCTACAAAACTTACATTTTTTGATAATTCATTATTAAAGGAAAATATATTATCTATAGATCATAATTGAGAGACCAATGGTGAGAGCAAACAATGGCACGAACGGCCTGTTATACTTAAGTCCAACTTAAAGTCGATCTTAGTCTTTGTGAAACACCCCCCTGGTATACATGTAGTAGTACCGGTATGCCTTCTTATTCTTTGCTGTAGCTTATCGAGATGGGGGTGTGCATCTATAACCTTCACTGATCTACATCTACATGTAAAGTGTATTCTGTATGGAAACTTAAAGGCATCGTTTAACAATGTTAAATATGAGATGCATGGCCCTACGTGTTATCAGTGTCTGTGATATATAATATTGCGCTTCAAAATGATCATGAAGTGCCTCAAAAAAGTAAAAATCTTTCAGTGACCGGTTTTACCATACTCATTTTCCCCAATAGACTGTAGTGTTAGGAAAACGAAAAATAAAATTTCGATTTCCAATCATAAATATCTTGATAATCAGACAGGCGATCGGCTTGTAATTAGAGTCATGGGGTTCCTGACTGACCTCAAGGATTATAATTATGATTACAGCATGAGCTAAATCCAGGATTTTGTTTCAGAATCTGAGATAAAGTTACCATTCCCTTTAACAGAATTGGT
>CP137681.1:20266411-20367435 GCA_037976565.1 Mesocentrotus franciscanus
CTTGACCCGTATGAGAGGGATTAGTACGAGTAATGCAAACAAGGCACAAGTAAGGGCAAGATATGAATTGTCCCTTTTCATCAGCTATCCGACGTTTTAAGATGCCCCATCTATCTATACGCCCAGAGTTCGACGGAAGAAGGCATTCGTTCTATTTCATAACCATGGCGACTAGCAGGATGATAGAACATGGGCTTAATTTGTTAACAGGTGTGAGAAACATCTGCTGGGTTGCGAGAGCGTGATCACACTATGCATACAGAATCCCTTTTGCCTCTGGATAATTATGGACAACAATAATGTCTGCTGATGTTCTCTAACACATGCAAGCTCTAGCTCAAACAGCCAACAAGTGATTATATTTCTTTTTGCCCACTCCGATACGACTCATGATGGTAACCCAGCTAGCACAAAAACATTATAAGAACATCATGATAATGTTTGGCTTAACATTTGGGAAATGTTTTGTTCAAATGTTAAAATCATATGAAAATGTATGGTCTTGTATTATCAAGAAAACATTTTTATAACATTAGACACCAACATCAATAAAACATAATAAAAATGTTTTTAACATTAAGCTTAAACATTATAACACTATCAATTTGATATTATCAAAAATGTTGATAAAACATATTAATGATATCTTTCAAATATTAGAAGGAAATGTTATAAAAATGTCACCATCTATTTCTAAGACCATACATTTTGATATGATTTTAACATTTCCTAGAAACATTTCAATATTGTTATTCTCAAATGTTTTTAATATGTTATTTTAGAAATGTTAATGAAATGTTGTAATGATATCTTATTAATGTTTGAAGTAAATGTTATAAAAATGTCAGCCATCTATTTCTAAGACCATACATTTTGATATCATTTTAACGTTTCATAGAAACATTACAATATTGTTATTCTCAAATGTTTTTAATATGTTATTTTAGAAATGTTAATGAAATGTTGTAATGATATCTTATTAATGTTTGAAGTAAATGTTATAAAAATGTCAGCCATCTATTTCTAAGACCATACATTTTGATATCATTTTAACATTTCATAGAAACATTACAATATTGTTATTCTCAAATGTTTTTAATATGTTATTTTAGAAATGTTAATGAAATGTTGTAATGATATCTTATTAATGTTTGAAGTAAATGTTATAAAAATGTCAGCCATCTATTTCTAAGACCATACATTTTGATATCATTTTAACATTTCATAGAAACATTACAATATTGTTATTCTCAAATGTTTTTAATATGTTATTTTAGAAATGTTAATGAAATGTTGTAATGATATCTTATTAATGTTTGAAGTAAATGTTATAAAAATGTCAGCCATCTATTTCTAAGACCATACATTTTGATATCATTTTAACGTTTCATAGAAACATTACAATATTGTTATTCTCAAATGTTTTTAATATGTTATTTTAGAAATGTTAATGAAATGTTGTAATGATATCTTATTAATGTTTGAAGTAAATGTTATAAAAATGTCAGCCATCTATTTCTAAGACCATACATTTTGATATCATTTTAACGTTTCATAGAAACATTACAATATTGTTATTCTCAAATGTTTTTAATATGTTATTTTAGAAATGTTAATGAAATGTTGTAATGATATCTTATTAATGTTTGAAGTAAATGTTATAAAAATGTCAGCCATCTATTTCTAAGACCATACATTTTGATATCATTTTAACGTTTCATAGAAACATTACAATATTGTTATTCTCAAATGTTTTTAATATGTTATTTTAGAAATGTTAATGAAATGTTGTAATGATATCTTATTAATGTTTGAAGTAAATGTTATAAAAATGTCAGCCATCTATTTCTAAGACCATACATTTTGATATCATTTTAACGTTTCATAGAAACATTACAATATTGTTATTCTCAAATGTTTTTAATATGTTATTTTAGAAATGTTAATGAAATGTTGTAATGATATCTTATTAATGTTTGAAGTAAATGTTATAAAAATGTCAGCCATCTATTTCTAAGACCATACATTTTGATATCATTTAAACATTTCATAGAAACATTACAATATTGTTATTCTCAAATGTTTTTAATATGTTATTTTAGAAATGTTAATGAAATGTTGTAATGATATCTTATTAATGTTTGAAGTAAATGTTATAAAAATGTCAGCCATCTATTTCTAAGACCATACATTTTGATATCATTTTAACATTTCATAGAAACATTACAATATTGTTATTCTCAAATGTTTTTAATATGTTATTTTAGAAATGTTAATGAAATGTTGTAATGATATCTTATTAATGTTTGAAGTAAATGTCATAAAAATGTCAGCCATCTATTTCTAAGACCATACATTTTGATATTATTTAAACATTTAATAAAAACATTTGCTCGATGATATCCCCAAATGTTTTTAAAATGTAAATTAAGAAATGTTGACAAGATGTTGTAATGATATCTTACGGATGTTTGAAGGAAATGTTATAAAAATGTCAGCCATCTATTTCTAAGACCATATATTTTGATATCATTTAAACATTTAATAGAAACATTACAATGTTGTTATGCGTAATGTTCTTAAAATGTTACACAGAAAAGTTGATCAAATGTGCAAACGGTGCAATACATTCAGAAGCTATCACATTTTTATAACATTTCCGCATTCATACATCTTCCAAATGTATACAAATGTCCTGATTTTTGTGTTTCTCATATTTTCACATAGTCTAAATAAATACATAAAACATAAAGTGAAAAAGGAGTATAAAAATGCTTCAGTCAAAATTACATCATCAAAATCTTTTAATCATGACAAAATGTTGAAAACAATATGAGTAATGAACAAGAATCATTTTAAACATAATGATTTCACTTAAATGACGGAAGTTGGTATCTTTCTATTCTAAGATACATATATACAAGGAAGATTTACCGTACACAATTATTTCTGTAATCAGTAGAAATAAGTACATGTAGATCCAAATTTTGGGATGATTTGTTGTCACACAACAAGTAATGAAATCAAAGTGAAAGTACTTGTGTTCAGCATGCACCAAGGTAATGCCAATTATTTAGTCCCATGTATTAGGAGAGACCGGAGAGAAATGGAACATTTTTCTTCACTTTCAGAAATATTACCAATTGTAACTATGCAAATATTCGGACTAAACCAAGTACATGTATGTTTGTATATTAAAAGACTACACAGTGTATCCCAGAAAACAAAAGAAACTGGATTTCATGGCAACATTTTTCATGTCATGATAACTAGAAATATCGCAATCTGTATTGCTGCGCAATGCGAATGTATCCCCGGCAGTGGCAGCGATTTTGTGTCATCCTAATGTTCGAAGGAGGGACAAAGATTCCTTCTCCCTCCCTGAAACAAAAGGATGATGTAGAGATCGCCACTAGTGGCTCGAACTATTGTCAAGACTAGGATAGGAGCAGCATCACCACAATATGTGTGTAGATTAGAGTATAATGCATCTCTGTAGAAAATTTGAAAGAAATCTTTAAGAAATGTGGCAGTTAGAGCGCACAAAGACCAAAATATGACCTTTGACCCTATAACAGACGGAACACAGGTGGCAGCATCACCAAACACTAAAGATGTGTAGATTGTACTAAGACACACCTCCATACAACATTTGAAAGTAATCCGTCAAGAAATGTGGCATTTAGAGCGCATAAAGACATATGACCTTTACCATATAAAAGACGGAAAAATGAGGGCAGCATTGCCCAAAAGTGTAGATGTGTAGATTGTACCAAGAAAATTTGAAAGAAATCCGTCATGAAATATGTACCTGCAGAGCGCACACTAGACACCCACCAAAATATGACCTATGACCCTATAAAGACAAAACACTGGAGGCAGCAGGCAGCATCAGCAAAATTGTACCAAGATACATCTTCATTCAAAATTCGAACAAAATCCCTTGAGAAATGTGGCCTTTAGATCGCACACAAACCATCCACAAAAATATGGGCTTTTACCCTATAGAAGACGGAACAATGGGGCAGCATCACCAAAAGCTAGAGGTGAGTAGATTGTACCAAGATACATCTCCATACAAAATTTGAAAGAAACCCGTCAAGAAATGTGGCATTTAGAGCTCATAAAAGACATATGACTTTGACCCTATAAAACACGGGACACTCGTGGCAGCATCACCAAAAACTATAGGTGCGTAGATTTTACCAACATACACTTCCATATTCAATTTGAAAGAAATCTGTTAAGAAATGATGCAGTTAGACCACACACTAGAGTGCACACAAGATATCTATCAAAATATGACCTTTGACCCTATAAAGACGGAACACTGAGGCAGCATCACCAAAATTATAGGTGTAGATCGTACCAAGATACACCTTTGTTCAAAATTTGAACAAAATCCCTTGAGATTCAGAAATGTGGCCTATGGAGCGCAAACAAACCATCCACAAAAATATGGGCTTTTACCCTATAGAAGCGGAACAATGGGGGCAGCATCACCAAAAGTTAGAGGTGTGTAGATTATACCAAGATACACCTCCATACAAAATTTGAAAGAAATCCGTCGAGAAATGATGCAGTTAGACCGCACACTAGAGTGCACACAAGACATCTATCAAGATATGATCTTTGACCCTATAAAAGACGAAACACTGGAGGCAGCATCACCAAAATCTATAGGCTTCTAGATTATACCAAGATACACCTTTGTTCAAAATTTGAACAAAATCCCATGAGAAATGTGGCCTATGGAGCGCACACAAACCATCCACAAAAATATGGCCTTTAACCCTATAGAAGACGGAACACTGAGGGCAGCATCACCAAAAGTTATAGGTGTGTAGATTATACCAAGATACACCTCCATACAAAATTTGAAAGAAATCCGTCAAGGAATGTGGCAGATAGAGCGCACACAAGAATATGACGCGGCGGCAGCGGCGTAACGCTGCTGAATCCAAAGTACCCCACCGGCATACTGCCGGGGGATACAATAATTTCCGCAATGAGATGTATATGTGTGAAAAGCTCCGCTTCTTATTTGATGCATAATTTATTATGATTGAATTAAAAAAATAGAAAGTGGTGGTACCAAAATTTCATTTGCACAAACAAATTGTAACTTTGAGTTAATTTGTAGGTTAGTAAAGATATTTATTTTGGATAAAGAAACACATCACATAAAAATTAATAATTTTCTCTTTTATACGACACTTCATGCATATAAAATGAATGACGTATGCTCGAGAAGAAGTAAAATGAAATGATGCTTGATTTCTCCCAAATAAGTAGCCATTCAGCTTTCCTAATTTAGCAGCTGACAATGGACCTTATGCTTGAGTGAATTTACATAACAAAACAGTGTTTAAGTAGCCCTGTTCAGGGGCTCTTTTATTGCTGTATTGGAACAGAACAGAAAGTTTGTGTGAATTCACTTAAGCATTAGATCCAATGTTAGCTGCTAAATCAGGAAAGCTGAAATGGCTTCTTACTCATTTGTCAGAAATCTAGCATATTACGTTATGCATCAAATAAAAGTAGAGAAGTAGAGCATTTCATTCATGTATATTTCATAAAGGAAATTATTATTATGACAGAAAATTTCTGCCCTGAAATCTGGTTTCCTTTTTCTGGGATGCACTGTAGATACATAGGTAAATATTGCAGTTATAGATTGAATTCCCACAGCTTGACTTTTCATGTAATCATAAATTTTGAAAACCCTTAGATGGGGAGTTAATTGGGACACCTCGGGTAAACTGGGACACCCATAAGCGTACATTCAATCACAGAAAACAATACCGATATCGCTCATTGCATTATTAATGTCCCAGTTTACCCCAGATATAAAAAAAAACAATTGAAATTGATGGCCATACTATTAATTCTAGCTTGCCATCAAGAAATCTTGTATTAAATCATTTAATCACCTCAGAGGATAATCACTATCACAAGGGGTATCCACTTGGTTGGGAGATTCCATGACATTTGCTCTGGGGACAATTGCTCCAATGGAAAATCTGCATACTAAGCCAAACATAAACTCTAAACCCAAACCTAACACTAACCTTAATCCTTACCTTCCTATTATTCTGAATCAAAAACCCTATCACAACCCTAACCCTATATCTTTGGAGAAAATAAGACGAGCAATTGTCGCAGGAGCAAATGTCAGATCCCCAGTTGGGAACCGCATAATACAAATCTGAATAAATGTTTAAAAATCAGTAATAAAATTAGTGAAAATAAGTTGCTTATCCTATACTTGTGTGCAATAGTTTACAGTGGTTGTTGGCATATTTTTCAAAGGCATTGGGTGAAGCCTTTTGCCTGATGTAAATGAATTTATCATTGTCTTCTTATTTTTAGAGTGTCCCACTTAACCCCAGTCTCCCTACACATGTTATATTATTATTATCATGGGTTTTCAATTTACAGCAAGGTAACAACATGAGGGACCGCTTTTAATGAGGTACCGCTGATAGCCTGATAAAAGTCAGCAGTCCTGAAGATCTTGTAGGCCCTATAAACTATATAACAAGCATACCGTACATATTTTATGTACATATAAAAATAATTGCATATAAAGAGCCTAAGTACTACATCACATTTTCCATCTAGATGTATATACCATCTTAACAGTAAAATGTTGATGGCTAATAATAATAACAATAATAATAATAATACTATGTGGCGTTGAACCCTATATAGCCAGGGTTATTTTAAAACAAAAATGATTTACAAATGTTGCTGGAACAAGACCAAATAACCAATGTTTTATCTCTTTTATATGTTTTGTACACAAATCACGAAAATGAGCAATTTTTTGGGCTGACATGCAAAGACAAAAGGTCACATGACTTTGTAACGGTAGGTCTGATTTTTCGAAAAATTTGTTTCAAAAGATGCAAGACCCAGAAAGAAAAAAAAGTCCTAAAATTTAAGCGCAAGATTTTTTGGCCTTAAAAAATTATCACAAAAAATGTAGGGGGGGCTTCTAAAGCCTCCCAGGCTATCATATTGCAAAGTATGAAAGTAATCAAACGTTTGGTCTATTTTTTCCACAGCTTAATAACTACAAAACAGTAATCAATAAGTACATTTCTAATCATACTAAGAATGGTCAAGTTGAGTTAATTAAAGTACTTTTCTAGCTGAGGCGTCAGTGCAATATAGAAGTGTGTCCAAGTGTGTCTTTTGATAATCTTTTGGAAATTTTGGAAAACGACATAAAGTTTCAAACAGTTACCAAAGAAAAAAAATCAATGCTTTTTTAAAGCAATGTAGTGCTAACCAACAAGAAACAGTGTAAAAAGTGTAATAAGCAACATTAAGTAGTTACTCAAATTTAAATTTACTCTGAGTGAAATACACTGCCCTCCAAAAGTTTGGGGTCACCTGTAATAAGAACGGGTTTTCACACTCACCAACATTTTATTTATCATCGCACTTGTGGTACTGCAATAATTTACTACCAAGCTGAAGAAAAACATCAGCCTTCAAGCTGTCAACAGATTAACCGTTGTAAAAAGTTTCAGGAAGCCTCATCAATTCCTCCCCCGTATGAAATATGCGATTGCCTTTGTTAATGCATGAGTGCTTCCTGAAACAGTTTATAATGGTTACACTGGCGCCAACTTCAAGGCTGATGTTTACTCTTCACTTTGGTACTTAATTATTGCAGTGCCACAAGTGTGATGATAAATAAAATTTGGGTGAAATCAGATCTGATTAAAGGTACCCAATATTTTGGAGGGTAGCATATATACATGGAAACCTGATGAATCTCTGTCTACTACAAGCTACCCATATGTTTTTATCTAAAATGGAAATCATTTGAAAAAATTATCACCTCCAAAAATTTAAATGAATACAGTGCTATCCTCCAATAATCAAAATGTATTAATTAATAAAATTCATATTTTCGCATCGAACTCCCTTTTAGACAAAATTAATAAATTTACATATCTTGAAAGTCAGATCCATTGTGTCCCTTGCAGAATGGAATTCATTTTGTTGACGAATAATGCACTTTTCTTTACCAAACCATATCTGTCATGGGCACCTCCAGAATGGAATGTATGGGTTAGCACATTTTTCATGCTGAACACAACAAAAAATTAACTCCCCCTTAATCCAAATTGCGTAACTTTTTAACGAAAAGGTATTGAGCAAAACAACTTGGCAGGAGTGTTCCTATACTTATTGACTACGGTAACTTTTCTGTGAAGATGTGATTGATCCACCGAGTCATGCATGAGTGAGCAAACATTAAAGGTACTATGTCCCATTTGCAGGCCAAAAATGAAAAGGTTAAATTCCAACAGCATTTGAAAGACAATACTAATTTAGAACTTCCCTAAAAAAAGGGGGGCTTGAAAAAGTGGGAAAATAACGACTATTAGTTGTCGAATCGACTTAGGAGCTATAGAGCCAGTAAGTAATAGTCTGATTTTTCAGACCATTGTACCGATTGGTCGTACGTTTTATGCTGCGCAAAGATTCAATCAGTTTAATTTTGGCCATTACAAGAAGTGGGTTATTGATGTAGACAAATGCTCATGTACCCTTTACAGCTCATTTTATGTATGTTATTACCAAAGATGAAAAAGCCAGTCAGTCACTCAATAGTGTCTGACAGTGAAGTCTAGCAAGTAAACGGGTTTCCTTACATAATTTGAATATTAGGACACTGCTAACTTTAAATTTCACAGATAGGACATACATGACATATTCATAATTCCTGCAAAGTTCTACAGAATTTGATGTTGGCTGCAAAAGGGACATAGTATCTTTAAAGGAAAATTATCACTGTCACTTTTCAAAAGTCATAAGGGTCATTTTGGGGATTATGTGAAACAAGATTTTAGTAAATTTGGTTTCTGGTGCATGTTTTTGTGTTGTTGTTGTTTATCATCCATTGCTTGACCCCCTAACACCTATCCCGACACTTTTTTCATTTATTGTCGGGTGAGCACAATTTTAAAAAAATCAACCCTTTTGAAATTGCAAAATTTATTCCACTTATTGAAAAAAGAAAAAGAAGATATTTCTACCAAAATGTATCATCACATGTTGTGTGAACACAAGAGGTTGTCATCGTGTCTTGGTTGGGTGAGCACACTTTAAAAATCGCGTAAGAAATGCTAAAATGTACTGTCAAAACAGCATAAAACATAACCATTGTGACTTTTGAAAAGTTACAAATTTGCCTTTGTTTGTTCACTCATGCATTACCCAATGGAGCAATTTTATTTTCTGAGAAAAGTTAGTCAATACGTATAGGAACACTCCTGCCAAGTTATTTTGCTCAAAACCTTTTCTTTAAAAAGCTACGCCATTTTGATTAAGGGGGAGTTAATTTTGTTGTTGTGTTCAGATAATTGCTTGTTTTCAGGGAAGAATGATTTATTCATTTGCCTATTAATCAGTCGATTTCCGTTTTTAAATTGTAAAAGATGTAGAACACTAAAAAGATGATGAAAATGGATGTAACTCATTTTTCAGAAAAGTGTGGGTTAACACTATATTGCACCCTCCTCTTCCCCCTCAATTCCATGTCAAACTTTCTGTGGGATAAAAAAAACACACACACAGGTAGCATATCCAAAGTACTGATGCACTCCGAGTCCAAGTCCAAGTCTGGAAGTGCTTTATCTGCAGGCGTGATGTGATGTGATGTGATGGTTATTTTTACCTGACTGCTAAGAAAGCATAAATGCTTGTAAGTAAGCAACCAGACAGACGACGGCTTAAGGTCCCCTCCGAGGACCTGGTAGTGAGGATTAATGCCTTACCAAAGGGCAATAGCGCATCGACTTGGTTTGGAACCCGGGTCACGGATTACGAGACCACTGCTCTACCACCTGAGCTATCGCGCAGACTTCTGCCCATGTCTCTGAGAAATGAAAAAGAAAAAAGAAAAAAGAGAAATATCACAATTTTTTTGTCCGACTGAACACATTTTAAACATTAAACATTCATGATAGACCTGTACATGTAGTTTATTTTATTAGTTGAAACAGATGGGAGCGTAGTCCGGCACTACATCACATTGACATTACCGCTTCAGCCAATTTGAAGTGCCCATACGTATAGTAATTAAAACTTTTAAATTTTCATAACTTTCTTATATTTAGTCCGATTTAATTGAAACTTTCATCAGTTTGCTTCTCTGATTTTTCTGCTTTCATTTAGAGTAGTTGTCTATTTGGGTTGGATATCCCTTTAAGTATTTACAGCCTGTCTACATACATGTAGGTCTACACATGTACATGAAGGTCAGGCATATCGGTTAAAATAAGTCACTTTTACAGTTTTTAGTTGCTCCAAGGAGCTCCTTGGTTGCTCTGATATCACTTCTTTCAATTAAATTAACCTTCTACACAGGCCCCCCACCTGAATTAATCTGCCCCTATATATGTGTATTTACAAGGCATGTACTAGCATTTAACACCCAGAGAGGAAGATGTAAGGAGTTTAGCATGGACATGGGGTCATGAGGTTAAGCCTCTGGCCAAATACCAGTGCCCTCCACAAGGCCACTCCCAGCCACTGTATGGATACATAGACATCATTGAAAATACAGTATGCTTTCACTACAGTTAGCCTAAACTAACTCCACTAATGTATGAAAAGGGGAAGTGTGGTTGTCATGAATGACCTAAGAAACTTACAGGCCAAGTCCACCTCAACATCAAGTCTGGAAGTGCTTTATTTGCAGACTTCTGCCCATGTCTCTGAGAAATGAAAAAGAAAATAGAAAAAGAAAAAAGAGAGTAATATCACAATTTTTGGTCCGACTGAACACATTTTAAACATTAAACATTCATTATACTTTTATAGACCTGTACATGTAGTTTATTTTATAAGTTGAAACAGATGGGAGCGTACATGTAGTCCGGCACTACAACACATTGACATTACTGCTTCAGCCAATTTGAAGTGCCCATACGTATAGTAAATTAGCAATTTCAAATTTTAGATTTTCATAACTTTCTTATATTTAGTCAGATTTAATTGAAACCTTCATCAGTTTGCTTCTCTGATTTTTCTGCTTTCATTTAGAGTAGTTGTCGATTTGGGTTGGATATCCCTTTAAAGGGACTTGGTTACATTGTTCAGATGAGAGAAAATGGTGCTAAGGTAGTGACTTCAATGCTAGATGTACAATCAAAGATAATCTGAAAGTTTGAGTGAAAACAGACCATTATTAATGATAAAAATTTGGAAAAACTGATCTGATCAATTCCTTAATTCTCCCAACTATACTATTACAATTAAATTACATTTTAGGTGAATGTAATTCGTCATAATTAAAAGCAATGAATTGGCTCTATATACCATTCCAGACAAAAAAAGATTTTGGAAAGCCTGTACATGTTATGTCTTATTTTCATGGAAAACCGGTTGGGAAAATTCAAAAATGGTTGGGAGAATTTACTGTTAGAGGGTGTAGCACAGTGACACCTTCAAAGAAAACCATAAATATCTTTGTGGTTTGAGAATTTTTCAGGATTTACTGCATGTTAGAGGGTTAGTACAGTAGAAGGAATATAATTGTAACATTTCATACAAAAATTACGCAGTTTTTTCATCAACATTCAACAATGTTACCGAGTCACTTTAAGTATTTACAGCCTGTCTACATACATGTAGGTCTACACATGTACATGTAGGTCAGGCATATCAGTTTGAGTAAAATAAGTCACTTTTTACAGTTTTTAGTTGCTCCAAGGAGCTCCTTGATTGCTCTGATATCACTACTTTCAATAAAAATAACCTTCTACACAGGAACCCCCCCCCCCACCAGAATTAATCTGCCCCTATATTTGTGTATTTACAAGGCATGTACTGGCATTTAACACCCAGAGAGGAAGATGTAAGGAGTTTAGCATGGACATGGGGTCATGAGGTTAAGCCTCTGGCCAAATACCAGTGCCCTCCACAAGGCCACTCCCCAGCCACTGTATGGATACATAGACATCATTGAAAATACAGTATGCTTTCACTACAGTTAGCCTAAACTAACTCCACTAATGTATGAAAAGGGGAAGTGTGGTTGTCATGAATGACCTAAGAAACTTACAGGCCAAGTCCACCTCAACATCAAGTCTGGAAGTGCTTTATTTGCAGACTTCTGCCCATGTCTCTGAGAAATGAAAAAGAAAATAGAAAAAGAAAAAAGAGAGTAATATCACAATTTTTGGTCCGACTGAACACATTTTAAACATTAAACATTCATTATACTTTTATAGACCTGTACATGTAGTTTATTTTATAAGTTGAAACAGATGGGAACAGACATGTAGTCCGGCACTACAACACATTGACATTACTGCTTCAGCCAATTTGAAGTGCCCATACGTATAGTAAATTAGCAATTACAAATTTTAGATTTTCATAACTTTCTTATATTTAGTCAGATTTAATTGAAACCTTCATCAGTTTGCTTCTCTGATTTTTCTGCTTTCATTTAGAGTAGTTGTCGATTTGGGTTGGATATCCCTTTAAAGGGACTTTGGTTACATTGTTCAGATGAGAGAAAATGGTGCTAAGGTAGTGACTTCAATGCTAGATGTACAATCAAAGATAATCTGAAAGTTTGAGTGAAAACAGACCATTATTAATGATAAAAATTTGGAAAAACTGATCTGATCAATTCCTTAATTCTCCCAACTATACTATTACAATTAAATTACATTTTAGGTGAATGTAATTCGTCATAATTAAAGCAATGAATTGGCTCTATATACCATTCCAGACAAAAAAAGATTTTGGAAAGCCTGTACATGTTATGTCTTATTTTCATGGAAAACCGGTTGGGAAAATTCAAAAATGGTTGGGAGAATTTACTGTTAGAGGGTGTAGCACAGTGACACCTTCAAAGAAAACCATAAATATCTTTGTGGTTTGAGAATTTTTCAGGATTTACTGCGTGTTAGAGGGTTAGTACAGTAGAAGGAATATAATTGTAACATTTCATACAAAAATTACGCAGTTTTTTCATCAACATTCAACAATGTTACCGAGTCACTTTAAGTACAGTATTTACAGCCTGTCTACATACATGTAGGTCTACACATGTACATGTAGGTCAGGCATATCAGTTTGAGTAAAATAAATACCCGTTCTCACTCACTTTGAAAGTGGTCTTAGTTAGACCGCTCCAGAGGAACGGGTCTTGAGGAACGGTTTGCGAGGGTTCACACTCCGAACAGTTTTTTATGGCTCAAACCGCTCCACGAGTCAAAGTGGTCTTGTTGCTATGGCAGCTCAGGTCAGCGGGTAAATTTGTTCGCGCTGAATACTAAGCGTATGTACCGTACTACATGTTTCGCGTGCACGTCACTAGACCACTTCCGTTCAAAGTACGCTTCCGTTCACACTCGCACGTTAGAGCGCTCCAAACCGCTCTTAATAAGACCCGTTCCTCAAGACCACCTCCCGAGGTGGTCTTCCGGAGCGGTCCAGAAGTCCACTTCCTGGACCACTTTGACCGTTCTCACTCACCTAAGAACCGCTCCTGAGGAACGGGTCTTAGTTAGACCGCTCCAACGAAGTGAATGAGAACGGGGTCTACATCACTTTTTACAGTTTTTAGTTGCTCCAAGGAGCTCCTTGATTGCTCTGATATCACTACTTTCAATAAAAATAACCTTTACACAGGAACCCCCCACCAGAATTAATCTGCCCCTATATTTGTGTATTTACAAGGCATGTACTAGCATTTAACACCCAGAGAGGAAGATGTAAGGAGTTTAGCATGGACATGGGGTCATGAGGTTAAGCCTCTGGCCAAATACCAGTGCCCTCCACAAGGCCACTCCCCAGCCACTGTATGGATACATAGACATCATTGAAAATACAGTATGCTTTCACTACAGTTAGCCTAAACTAACTCCACTAATGTATGAAAAGGGGAAGTGTGGTTGTCATGAATGACCTAAGAAACTTACAGGCCAAGTCCACCTCAACATCAAGTCTGGAAGTGCTTTATTTGCAGACTTCTGCCCATGTCTCTGAGAAATGAAAAAGAAAAAGAAAAAAGAAAAAAAAGAGTAATATCACAATTTTTGGTCCGACTGAACACATTTTAAACATTAAACATTCATTATACTTTTATAGACCTGTACATGTAGTTTATTTTATAAGTTGAAACAGATGGGAACGTACATGTAGTCCGGCACTACAACACATTGACATTACTGCTTCAGCCAATTTGAAGTGCCCATACGTATAGTAAATTAGCAATTACAAATTTTAGATTTTCATTACTTTCTTATATTTAGTCAGATTTAATTGAAACCTTCATCAGTTTGCTTCTCTGATTTTTCTGCTTTCATTTAGAGTAGTTTTCGATTTGGGTTGGATATCCCTTTAAAGGGACTTGGTTACATTGTTCAGATGAGAGAAAATGGTGCTAAGGTAGTGACTTCAATGCTAGATGTACAATCAAAGATAATCTGAAAGTTTGAGTGAAAACAGACCATTATTAATGATAAAAATTTGGAAAAACTGATCTGATCAATTCCTTAATTCTCCCAACTATACTATTACAATTAAATTACATTTTAGGTGAATGTAATTCGTCATGATTAAAGCAATGAATTGGCTCTATATACCATTCCAGACAAAAAAAGATTTTGGAAAGCCTGTACATGTTATGTCTTATTTTCATGGAAAACCGGTTGGGAAAATTCAAAAATGGTTGGGAGAATTTACTGTTAGAGGGTGTAGCACAGTGACACCTTCAAAGAAAACCATAAATATCTTTGTGGTTTGAGAATTTTTTCAGGATTTACTGCATGTTAGAGGGTTAGTACAGTAGAAGGAATATAATTGTAACATTTCATACAAAAATTACGCAGTTTTTTCATCAACATTCAACAATGTTATACCGAGTCACTTTAAGTATTTACAGCCTGTCTACATACATGTAGGTCTACACATGTACATGTAGGTCAGGCATATCAGTTTGAGTAAAATAAGTCACTTTTTACAGTTTTTAGTTGCTCCAAGGAGCTCCTTGATTGCTCTGATATCACTACTTTCAATGAAAATAACCTTCTACACAGGAACCCCCACCTGAATTAATCTGCCCCTACATTTGTGTATTTACAAGGCATGTACTAGCATTTAACACCCAGAGAGGAAGATATAAGGAGTTTAGCATGGGCATGGGGTCATGAGGTTAAGCCTGTGGCCAAATACCAGTGCCCTCCACAAGGCCACTCCCAGCCACTGTATAGATACATGGACATCACTGAAAATACAGTATGCTTTCACTTCAGTGGAGCCTAAACTATATAACTCCACTAATGTATGAAAAGGGGAAGTGTGGTTGTCATGAATGACCCAAGGAACTTACAGGCCAAGTCCACCTCAACATCAAGTTGATTTGAATTATAAGTAAAATCAAACAAGCATAACACTTACAATTTCATCAAATTGATCAAAATATGATGTAAAATAAGAAAGTTATGGCATTTTAAAGTTATACATGTACATACATGTACAGTAGTTTCACAAAACAGTGATTTATATATATGCATAACATGGTCGGTATGCACAAGCGTGAGCCTATGGGTGCGTTTATCGTGTATTGCCACTAGATATGTACATATCGAACCGCACTATCGAACCCCACTATACGAACGTGATTTTCGGGATGTCGCGTTTATTCTCTCTTCATGATTCAAAATAAAGGCCTTATCTCTGCACAGCTGCTTTGCGCCGTTTGACCTGTGAAGCAGATTAGCCTGGGAAGGTCCATAGAGCTGTATATGGGAAGGTCCGATTTGTATGTGGGGTTCAAAACAGCTTTGCGTTATCGTGTCTCAGAAACGTGATTCTGGCTGTATGTCACATTCAAAACGCACTTTTTCGGCGTTACAATATGCCCATATCTAAAAATGGAAATTTGAAAAGGCTTTGCGTTTATCGCCTTAAAATTTGCCTGAAAGACGTTTGAAAACGCTGATTCTAGGCAAAAATTTGTGTCGATAAATGCAACCTATGATGTCACACACCCACTACAAAATGACAAATATTCAAATTTTTGGCTCCAATAATGTAAACATAGTTTTTCTCCTAATGGAACATGTAAAATCATCATGATTGTAACTTATTGTGATTCAATTGAGAACTTATTTATAAAAATTGAAATATTTGAAATTTCATATGATAACATACATATACAGTACATGTATATAGAATAGTGGGTATATGACATCATCGGCTCCCTCATTTGCAAACCGACCACGTTATGCATAAAACTGTAAAACTTAAAAATGCTGTAGCTTTCTTATTTTATATGTTATTTTGATGAAATTTTCAGTGTTATGCTTGTTTGATTTTTCTCTATAGATCTATTCAAATTAGCTTGATGTTAGGGTGCACTTGGCCTTTAAGATAGGTCCCATACTTAAAGTAAAGTTCTGTGCTCATTTTCCATTCCAGCTTCAATTCTTTTTCTTATTCATGATTATTATATGTACATGTACAGTGTACATGTACATGAATTCTTCACTACACACTATTTGATTAGCAATGCAATAGATGCTGTTATGACTACCCGTGGTGTGTCATTCATCTTAAATATTTGATCCCATTTCTTGATGGTATCAGAATTCTTAAAGCCCAATTCCAGTTATGGTAAGCCCCCCAAAACGCATTTTGTTGAGTTCCTTGTTTTCAGCATGTCAGTAGCGTGAAAAAAGCTAAACCAAGATACTGTGAATTTTTTTCCTCCTTAAGTTTAATATTTAAAGGTACTATATCCCATTTGCAGGCCAAAAAAATGAAGAGGTTAAATTCCAACGGCATTTGAAAGACAATACTAATTTAGAACTTCCCTAAAAAAGGGGGCTTGAAAATGTCTTTAAGTGGGAAAATAACGACTATTAGTTGTCGAATCGACTTAGGAGCTATAGAGCCAGTAAGTAATAGTCTGATTGTTCAGACCATTGTACCGAATGGTCGTGACGCTTTATGCTGCGCAAAGATTCAATCAGTTTGAATGTCGTACTCGAGATGAACCATCCAGCATACAGAGTGCCGTCACAGACCTCGCCACATGGTCAGAGGCCAACCACATGAAACTGGACGCCACCAAATGTTTTGCAATGGAAGTCAATTTCACGAAATCCTACCATCCCACCGCAATTTGCATCGATGGCCAAGAATTACAATCTGTCAATATTATAAAGCTCGGCATTCTGATCCAAAGTGACCTGAAATGGGAATCAAATGTTACCAATATCCTCAAAAGAGCAAACGGAAAACTCTATCCCATTAACGATTTGTTAACCATGGAACACTGGTTTGGAATAGCGGCATCACCAAGAAACAATGCGAAAGCTTAGAAAAAATCCAAAAGCGAGCCCTCCACATCATCATTGGTGCTCGGTATACAACTTACCAGAACGCTCTTACCTGCTTTGATATATGCAATCACTTGAGCAACGGAGACTTTCGCTGTGCACATCTTTCATTGGAAACTGTATTTCCAGTAACCAGTTAAAACGTCTTACCACAGATTACTAAAAAAAAAGAGTTCTTAGACATACTATGAAACTACCTGAACTACGTTACGTTGCCGATCAAACAGAGTGAAAAATAGCCCCATACCATCACTTATACGTACCCACAATTCTAGTTTTAATATTACCAATATCATAGTTATGATGTACAGTGTAAACCCTATAAGTGCAATACTTGAATGCAAACTATGGTTTCAATTTAAAATGATACACACAATGTAATGAAATCAAGTTTTTATGTGGATTATTTTATACATTTATATTTTTATATACACACCTGTATATACTTTTTAAATATTTATACTGGGGTCTAATCTTTGTATTATAAAAGAAACACTACATCTTTTGTATCGAAGTTAAAAATCTTTGACCATTTATTTTTAATTGTTTAAATGACTGAAATTATCTTCCATGGCCAATGTCACAGTTGTCTCCTCTTCCTCTTCCTCTACCACTTCTACTTTTCCACCTCCTTCTTCATCTTGCCCTTCTCCTTCTCATTCGTGTTTTAACAAGCCACTTTTCCCTCTTTCTTCTTCTTCTATAATATCACTTCTTCTAATAATTCCCTTTTTATAATCTGGATAAACCAGTATAACCTTTTACTTTGAGTAGCTTTTACCAAGAGTATATTGTTCATTCATACAATTTGCCATATACAAGTATTTTTTTCTACATTACTTCGCCTCTATCATTTGTACTTTGTATAATGTGTAATGGTTGGATATTGATACCTTATGATATTGTTACTATTCGCACTACCCTCCGTCTATCCTCCTACTATCCCTACTTGAATCTTCTTCTTTTTCCTCCTTCTCTTCTACTTTTTCCTCTTCTTTTCCTCTTCATCTTCTTCTCAATCTTACCATCTTCTTTTCTTTTCTTTCTTTACTCTACACCATTATCATGTTCTACTCCACTTTTCTTTATCTCCTTTTTATATATTATGAGTTAGGGACATCAAATAAGAAATTAGAATTTTATAGTTAAATATTATTTTACACAATTTACTCATTCGCGTTCAGTTCATTAATTTTGATGTCATTTGCTATGAATGTTTTTATATATTGTATTTTACATTTGTAAAACATTGCCCAATTCGGCCGTTTAGGCGCGATGAATGTTATTCTTTTACTCAATAAAACCATTATCAATTCAATTCAATGCTATAGAGCGCCGTTAAACGAAATTGCTGAATAAGTATGACTCAAAGAAAAAGTGGTGAAAGTTAACCTCAACCTCGTGCATATTCGGCAATTCGCGAACAGCGCCGATCGTGAATAGTCATATTTGCTGCGCCGCTACCGAGCATGTGTACTTTCTCTTCGCCATTTTAATCAACGATATACAGCATGGGATGAATTGGGTTAGGACGAGGAATCACCCTTTTTCCTATCGAAGACATCTTCAAATTATAATTTCAAGTGGTTGTCCAGATGCCCAGGAGTCGAAAAACATTGTAAATTTTAAGTCAAAATTGTAATTACTACTTCTTTACATTTCGAAAAAATGTGCCCCAACCCACTGTTTGAATCGTTTTCCTATGCAGGCTCTGGAGCTCTGAGGCCTTTGGCTGCGGAGCTCCCTGGAGTTAGGAAGAAATAGACTGAAAATTTCTCTCTCTTTCGTTCGTTAGCCTTTTTTTGAGTAGGGTCGGCTCCTCGGGCATTGTGGCGTGCGCCTGTAATCCAGCTAACAATGGAAGTTACAAACTGATTCAGCTGAGGACGCAGGTTCGAAACTGAGTCACGTCTTTCGGATGGTGACGTTAAAGTCGGTCCCCAGGCGTTAACAATCATATCTCATTGATACAGGTCTGTAAAACCCAATTACACACACACACACACACTCCTCTTTTAGAGACAGAAGCCGCCATAGGGTCTCCTGAGTCCTGACAGAAGTTGGTGGGACGAAGTCACGAAAGTCCCACCAAAAGTGCCACTCAACTTTGGACTAAAATGTCATTTCAGCGGATTCATATCCGATGCATTTATAGTTGAAAATTAGGCCTAGGCTTATATACATCAGTTCCTCTGAGAGACCCTATGGCTGGCTTCTGTCTCTAAAGAGAGGAGCCGACTCTACCCAAATAAGAGGCTAACGAGCGAAAGAGACAGAAATTTTCGGTCTAGGGAGAAGGATCTGTGAACTACTCAACTAGTAAAACTAAAGTAGTAATCCCATTCTCTCTTACTTTTTTAGGCCTCGTAAGGCTAGTATTACTCTAATTAAGATTCATATTTGATTTTTCACCTCCAATGTAAAGCCTTACAGGTATATCCCATTTGCAGGGCAAAAAAATTAAGGTTAAATTCCAACGGCATTTGAAAGACAATACTAATTTAGAACTTCCCTAAAAAAAGGGGGGGCTTGAAAATGTCTTTAAGTGGAAAAAATAGCAACTATTAGTTGTCGAATCGACTTAGGAGCTATATTAGAGCCAGTAAGTAATAGTCTGATTTTTCAGACCATTGTACGAATGGTCGTACCCTTTATGCTCATAAAGATTCATTCAGTTTAATTTTGGCCATTATAAGAAGTGGGTTATTGATGTAGACAAATGCTCATGTACCCTTTAAAGCTCATTTTATGTATGTTATTACCAAAGATGAGAAAAAAGGCCAGTCAGTCACTCAATAGTGTCTGACAGTGAAATCTAGCAAGTAAGTTTCCTTGCATAATTTGAATATTAGGACACTGCTAACGTTTAAATTTCACAGATAGGATATACTGTACATTACATATTCATAATTCCTGCAAAGTTCTACATAATTTGATGTTGGCTGCAAAGGGACATAGTATCTTTAAAGGGATTGGGTAACTTTGTCTCAGATTCTGAAACAAAATCCTGGATTTAGCTCATGCTGCAATAATTATGAACCTTTAGGTCAGTAAGGAACCCCATGACTTTTACAAGCCGATCGCCTGTCTGATTATCAAGAAATTTATGATTGGAAATCAAAATCAAATTTTGCGTTTTCCTAACGGTTTTCATAACACTACAGTCTATTGGGGAAAATGAGTATGTTAAAACCGATGACTCAAAGATTGTTACTTTTTTTAAGGCGCTTCATGATCATTTTGGAGCGCAATTTTTTCAGGGCTTCATTATTACACCATATCACACCATATCACAGACACTGATAACACATAGGGCCATGCATCTCAGATTTAACATTGTTAAAGATAAAGACCAGTTCTGGTCATGCGATTGCATTGGGAAAGAAACGTTGTGGAATCGATCGGAAAACGTTGATCATCTAGCATAAGTCTTGGTGTGTACTGCAAGGTTCTGGAATCATCAAAATGATAAGAAATTTGGCCAAGTCTTGGTAAAGTTACAAGCACTGTACACAGAAAGATGTATATGGGAATATGTGACACCGCCGACACGTGCACGATATCTATTTGGTCCCAATAGATATAATAATTTACCAAATATATCAATTAGAAGAAGGTTTCCCGGCAAAATTTGTATCATCACGTATTAGTCATATTCTTTCACATGATCGGTAATGAGAGCTTCCATTTCATTTTTTGAGAGGTGGGCGTTTCCAAAACTGGTCTATACCTTTAAACGATGCCTTTAACTAGAGTGTCTGATCGTGCACTCGGTTTGTGTGCTAAAATCCTTCCCATAGAGATTGCACACACCCATATGCAGTCTATGTGCATTGCGCGCTCATGCAAAATTGGTCAATGTTTTTATTATTACCAAATTGAGATTCAAACCTTTATCGCTCGTGATCCTAAGGTGATATTCAATAAATGATCTCATATGAAAGAGCAGGTTTTTCTCCATAATTCCCAAAGGGGCTCATTTCCGAATTATAAAAATATCTTGATCAAAACAGCGATTTAAACATTGTTCCCATCGTAGCTGCGATATTTGCCACTCTCCTGAAGTGAACCCCCGAGGCTTATGCAGGGCTAGATAATATCCATGTGCTTATTTTTCGCTGGCTCCAAGGGATCAAAAGCGATAACAGTTTGAAAATACCCTTCCCCTTATTTTTGGATCAGCTAAATAGGGAGGCGTGAGCTCGCTCTGCCCGAACCCATGGTGACAGCGTAAAATCTGCACATGCATATGCATTCAGACGCGACAGTCACCACGTGTGGAACGTGCACGGAAGACACAGGAGAGGCTTGCGATCGCGCTCAAGTTACGCATGCAGCTAAGCAACACGCATACGCTTGCATATTGCACAATGCAGCTGTTTAGCTATAATTACTGTAGCAAAACAAAATAAGTAAGTCTCTGCGTGTACGTCTTTTTCGTTGATTCTGACAAAAAAATGATGAATATTTCTGTGATTTTTTTTTTGGGGGACTGTATCCTTGGATAGAAACATGAAACTCGGTGAGTCTTCAAATTAGAAATGTATTATTCTGAGTGAATAATTTTTTCAATTATCCAACCATAATGGTAGGGTGTCTGATCCCGCACCCGATGTTAAGTGCTAAACTTCTTCCCATAGATTGCACGATCCCTATGCAGTCTACGTTAACCCTGTATTCGATCATCGGATCGGGGCGATCATCGGCGATCATGGGAGATCGGAAAATTAAATTCGAAAATTTTCAAGTTAAGGGCTATCAAATGCTTTTAAAATGCATAGCTGGGATTATTTTGTCATTTGGAGTTGTTGTGGACCATGTTTGTTGATATTTAGTGCCTTTTCATGACTTTGAAATTAATAATATTGGTCTAAGAAAAGAGGCAAAACATGCGAGCCGCCATCTTGGATCATAATGTAGGCACGCATTTTTTGTCCATTGTCATTAAAATCAAGATGGCGGCTCGCATGTTTTGCCTCTATTTTATCAATTTCAAAGTCATGAAAAGGCACTTAGTATCCACAAACATGGTCTACAACAACTCTAAATGACAAAATAATCCCAGCTATGCATTTTTTTAAAGCATTTGATAGCCCAAAACTTGAAAATTTTCGGCATTAATAAAATAAAAAAATAAAAAATAAATAAATAAAATCTGCCAATTTTTTTGGCCAATATTTTCGCAGATACCGATCAAAGGTGCGAGGGTGTCGCTCCGATCTCCGATCCGATCAAAGCCCCAACTTACAGGGTTAGTCTATGTGCATTGCACGATCATGCAAAAATGGTCAAAGTTTTTTTTTTCAAAAGCGAGATTCAAACCTTTATTCTTTGTGATCCTGAAAGTGATACTCAATAAATGAGGTGTCATATGAAAGAGCAGATTAATCCCCATATTTCCAAAGGGCGTTATCTCGAAATTCTAAAAATATCTTGGTCAAAACAGCTATTTAAACATTGTTTCCTGGCTAGCTCCGAAATTTGCCACTTTTGAGATATGACGCCCCTGGCGATAAAGTAGTCCCAGTCGTAAGGAATATATCCATACGCTTATTTTTCGCTAGCCCCAGGGATCACAAACAATTACAGTTTGAAAATACCCTTCCTCCCATTTTCAGATCAGCTAAGTAGGGAGCGTGGGCTCCAGCGCAGGCGAGCATGGTGATAGCGTAAAATCTGCACATGAATATGCATGGACCGCGTGTGTGTATTGGCAAAGAGACCTGGAAGTGGATGCCCATTGAAGACAATGGATTGCCGTTCAAGCTCGAGTTGCGCATGCAGCTAAGCAACACGCGCCGCTTCATATTGCGCAATTCAGCATATTGCATTCGAGCTGTTTTGCTAAATTTAGCAAAACAACATAACTCTGCGTGTAAGTCTTTTTTAAATACTGCTGACAAATAGCATGAATATTTCTTTTATTTGAGGGGCTTATCTTTTGATAGAAACATCGGTGAGTCTTGAAATTTGAAATGTATTATTCTCAATGAATGATTTTTTCAATTATTCAACCACAATGGTGGCGATCCAAAGGGAAAATTGAAAAATCAACTTCAGACACCCTGATAATGGTGAAAAACAAACCAAAAGGAAACTTGAAAATTTCTTCAGACACCCTACTTCAGTCTTCAGGATCACAAAGAACATGGAGCTAGAAAACAAGGAGTGGGCACTCTGCCCCTAGGGCTTTTCCTATCACTCAGAGCGGGATTATGCGGGATTAGGGTCCAACGAAACAAACGACCTCTAACGCGAGGTCACCCTGGTCGCTATCTCCGGACTTTGATGTCCCATGCGATGCCGCTCTGAACTGGCCCTCTCTATGGGAACATCGACAGTCCAGTCATAAGGAATCGCGTGTTCATATATAGCTCTATACACATGTCCCTGCATGTCGTTAGGCGTCATGACATGCGACATACACTCTGATGTTGTGATAGTCTAGAATTCAGCTCTCAATGGGTGTAAAAATCTCGAAAATCGCCAACGACAAAAGTAGGTTTTGACATGATTATTGTTGAAAATTGTCCATATTTCGTTCCATTTATATTCATATTTCAACGTAATATTAGTTGTAGACCCTGTCTAGCCGGGTGAAAATCATTTTTAGGCAGACAAATTAGATTTTCTTCTTTATTTGGATGTGACTCCACCGTTCGCTCCCGTTCGTTCTATTGTGATGACCCATTGAAAACAGTACATTTTGGTCCATTACATGAAATGAGATCAACCGTTGAAAGAAGACTACATTATGCATAGAATAGAATTTATTGACTCTTGCGACCCCCTTCTGGGGTATGAGAGTACAACACATTTACATGTCATGGTAGTACATAATAAAGAATACAAACGTAGCATAATAATACAAAGAATACAGAATACAAAAAAAAAACAATACAAATGTATAACGATAAATAGGAATGATCTAAACCTAGGCTATATGCTACACAAAAATACAATATTAAACAAATATGGCAAGTATACATGAAAAGTGGAGAATTCCACATGAGCAATATAAATACAAACAACAAAACACTGCTAACTATCTAAAAAAATTATCAGTTAAAAAAGTGAGATGTGATTGGATTGCATGTTATTGTGATTGGCATGCAGACTAAAAAATACGGCATAATATTGTCCCTAGAAAGAAAAAACCTAAATCACTCTTTGCTTTCCAAAGGACAAACAAAAAACATAATGGAATATAATGCAATAAGATAAACAAACAAACAAACAAAACTATACTTGACGTACAGCAACTTTGTACTACAACATTCCCTTTTATGGGTGACATGATTATGATTGGATTGCATGTTCAGATTTATTTAGACCAGCAAAATATGACATTATTATCCTTAAGAAGAGTACTAATTATTTCTTCAGCTGTCCTGTACCGGAATATAAAAATAAATTCAACATGTCTATTAATGTACAGGCGTTTAAGAGTACTTTACGACCTAAATATAACACCTCTCTTTCTTTTCTGAAAAAGGGCAAACAAAAACATAATGGTATTCATCACCAGACTAATGCATATCACAACATGGGCATTCTATTTAATTTCATTAAAAGCTTCTTTGAATCTGTTATTATTAATTGGTAAAAGCGGTGTGACCTACATTTAAACGGCTGAGCAATGTTATTCTCTAAATACCTTTCAAGAGAATCATTTTTAAAAGATCCTATAATTTTGGCATGCTATTGCCATCACAGTCATCTTGTTTTGAAAATGATCGTTTAATCTCAACTTCAGAGTGCTCAGTATCCAACTATTGCTAAATCCTTCCCGTGCTTTAGCCAGACAAGAGGTGGCGTGGTTAATATTTTTTCAATACAAGATAACCACTTGAAATAATTGAACATATCTACAGTCTGACTAATTATTGCAAAAATAAATTTGACTGAATATTTATAAGGGGAACCTTTACTATTCTTAACCGACTATAACCATTCGATGTTTGATACCGTTAGCTAAACATGCCTTAATTCCCAGTTTCTCCATATACCATACAAATCTGGTGTAAATTTATTTACACACAACTGACTAATGTTCTGTGAAATATTTCAATTTGACTCAAATCTTCATATTACACTTCACATCCAAGTTGGTCTAACAATTCCGTCGAATATCCAATGGCAGTTTAATTGAGTCTTTGAACCTTTAATGACATAGAGGGCTTGCATATGGCCTGTGATACTGAAAAAAAAATGGGTAAAGGGGCAGGGAGATGAGACCTGGTAGGGTTTGAGGCTTGGCGGCACACGTCCAAACCAATTCTGATTACACCAGTTTAAAGCTGCCATGTTACGGGATGTAAACATATCTACAATGCCGCACATACCAAAGCGGTTCGGTTGATCAACCGACCTTAACGCATGCGCTATGTGATCTTATTACCGATGCGACCAGGCTTAATCAGCAGTGGAATGATCGCTTGGGACGCGGCACCAGGGATAGTTCAAAGGACCCTAATCCAGTTTTCTCTCCCTAGTCTTTTGGCTCCATGCAAAGAATAAAGTTTTGAATCTCGATTTGGTAATAAAAACATTGACCAATTTTGCAAGATCATTATTAAAATGCAGACTTGCATAGGGCTGCGTGCAATCTCTATGGGAGGATTTTGCTTTAGCGTGTGTACTAAATTGATGCCTGTCAGCTCAGCACGTGGCATGTCGCTGGCATGAGGTCAATACTGTCACGCATGCCATGCCAGGCATTACTAGTATTGAATAGAGTCTACTAGATTCTAATCTATGCTTTGCTGGATCTGGATCTAACTCAGTACTCACAGTAGCTGGAGTGATCAGCTTTAGATCTAGCCTATCACAGCTACAGACAGTATAAGTGATATAAATAATCTACTACTAGTATTCTACTACTACTACTCACACATAGCGCAACGCTATCCCGGCTGTGTAATAAAGAGCAACACTGTACTGCACATTAACCCAACATTTCAGATCCATGCATGTAGGATACTGTCAAATGCCTTTATAAATAATTAGATGACAATAATTTCAACAAATAATGAACTAATGGAACTTACAAGTTTCGTTGGTGAAAATTTCAGGAATTTCAGATATCTGAGCCTACTTTTTCGGAAGCGGTCTATAGTCAATAACATGTACGCCATTTAGTTAATGACGTAATTACAAAATGAAGGTACCGCCCTCAACGCCCGATTACAGTGCTTCCTCGCTTGGTGTTAGGGGCGCGATCGGTTATTATTACAGCTCAGCGGCAGGCTATTAGCTTAGTCTCTGCGTGCGGCGTTTTCAGAGTTTAGTATAAAATATAATTATGTACATGACTCTGCATGGCGCGTCGCAGCGGGGGAGGAGGAGGGGAGGAGGGAGGAGGGATTTTGGGTTAACCTCAATTTGTGTGTGTGTGTTTGAACCCCCTCATTTGTTTTCAAGTGAAAAAAGTTTTAAAAAAAAAAAAAAATTGGGTTAACCCACAAATCCCCCCCTCAAATTTGTGCTTGTGTGTGTTGAATAACCTCATTTGTTTTCAAGTGAAAAAAAAAAGTTAAAAACAAAAAAACAAAAATTAGTCGTTGCGAAATTTTTCCTCAAAAACTGGACAAAAAAAAAAAAAAAAATGACCTCCCCACTAAGACAAAAAATATCGGTCGGTATAATTTTTCAATTTCGGGACAGAAAAAAATTTGCAAAAAATTGCTCTTACCTTGTGAGGTCTTAGTGCGACAATAATTATTACATCATATAAAGAGAGGGAGAAAGAAAAAAAAATCCTGTTTAGTTTAGCACAATCAAATCATTTATTTATATTATTATTTAGGTGAGAAATCCTTTGAAATTTAAAAACTTTTAGGGTTTTGCACACCTTGGGTTGAAAAATTACGTGTCATTCGTTTGGACTGCAGATCACTGTAGCTTGGGATTTGTTCAATAAGTTGTTTGAAATCTCGAAATGAAATATAAAAACTCAAAATAGTTCCTTATTGAAGAGATGGCAACGGATATCGGTGCATTACTGTTGAGCAAATGTACACTCTTCAAATTGAGAATAATAAAATAAGCGTACTTCAGCATGTATAAAAGAATGGTTCCTTGAGAAAAATGTCTGTACTGGTCTCTGATTTCTTCATAGCGTTTTCAGATAACTAGAATATCAACAATTCCATAGTACCGTTGCGTTGCTGGTGCTTTCATCTCGTTGAAGCTAATACGAAAGCTGTGATTGTTCTGTGTAGCTCAATCTATGTATTTGGTTAATCTACTTTTTCGTTCACGAAAAAGTATGTGAAATATACAGTTGTGAAAAATTCCCAGTTGTCAACATTAGTGAAATTACAAATATATTTTGATTTTCTGGAACAGGAAAAGATTTTTATTACATCTGTAGTGACCATATCGACCCTTGATATTTGTGTTGATCATCTATATTAAAATACGTTGATATTGTCAAGTTAAAAAGGAAATGCGACCACGCCACAAGTCCTACAAATCAGTTAATCAGTGTCTCTTAACTTCTTTATTAAGCAGAGTCTGTACTTTATTGCAAATTGGTAGTTCTATATTTCTTAGTGCTGAATAATAAGTGAACAATGAAGTAATATGATTAATGATGAAACAAATGCAAATAGGACACAAGTTTAAAAATAAAGGCACATAAAACAATTTAAGTTTCTCTTTGTCTTCCTTTTCATTTAATCATGGTTTTCAAGATAACATGAACAAATAATTAGTATACCAATTAATATCTATCAAAAAATTCATAATTTTCCAAAGTTATGCCATAATTATTATTGAGACATAATTTTGACAGCTCAAAATCGATGTAATCTAATAGTAAAGAACATTTCATTTGAAGTAATAGTGGATGGAATCATTAACTGAAATGTAAGATTCTATATGAATGCTGTATTTATACGTCTGACGGACTAAATTAAACCAAATTACATTCAAGTAGCCCCGTCATAGAAAAGAACCCCATGAGAAACCTCAAGGGCCTTTTTGTAAATTAAACAAAAGCGCCCTTGGAAGAAAAAATTGTTGTTTGATTGTCACAAAAGTAACTACCTCCTAAACAATTACTCATAGTTTTTATAACGTAGAATCATTTCAAGATTTCGTCTTGCAAAAATATTCTATGGTAGTTAGGAAAACAATACCATGTAACAATAAGAGTTATCATTGATCCATGCATGGTTGAATAAGCATACATTAATGAATTATTATTTCATATTTAAGATTCACAAAGTATATTATCATTGCAGTTTTTGAGTATGAGTATGAGTATGAGTTTGGTATTAAACAATTTCAAAATGCACTGTTTTACAATTGCAAATAATGCATTTAACACATGTGCCATTTACCAATAAATATGGATAGAATATCAAAAAGCATTGTTTCATAATCAATGCATTCAGTCATGCTGTTTCACAACAATGTACAGGCACGCACAGTATCCTGTGACTTTCAATTGGGCCATTTTGTCTTTAATCTGTGCTCATATTCAGCCATACAGTGATGTTGGATATCTCTGATTTTCACACAAAATGTACCTAACGACTCTACCAATATTGTGAGGTGACATTGTGATCCCATTGTGTTCATTTTAAGGGTTTGAAATTATGAGCAATTCAGATCTGGCTCATTTAAATCATTTTTTTAAAAGGCAAATTTCAATTAAAAAAAAAACATGAAAATACAAAACAAATATCGTATATTTTGTTACTATTTATGTCTACTTTACTCCTTTTGTTGGGAGTAAAATAAGCTACTTTACGAGTATAGACGGCATCAAATCAACTAAAAATAAGACTGGATTTATTATTGTACATGTAGGTGCGCCGCGATCTGGAAACGTCATAGTGTGAGTGGTTCTGACTCCGATAACAATCATAAAGATCGTAGTTCGAATCCCACTCAGGCGTTTGATTTCCCTCAACAGAAATTCATCACATTTGTGATGCCTCCACCCAGGTGAGTAACGGGGACCTAGCTGGTAGGAATTTATTCCTTGAAATTAACATGAAGAGCGTGACAGCTGCTCTGAAAAAGCCATGCTGGGAGTAATTATGCTGGATTATTGCAGAGCGCTTAGACCTTCAACAAAGTAAGTGTTAGGCGCTATATATAAGCACATATCATAATATAATTCTGTATAGGATAACATTCACCAACTTCTTTTGTTTTGTTTTACCACTTCCACCATTCAACATGTCAACTCTCAATCGTCCTTTCAACACCCTATATCGATCACACAACGAAAAGGCCGTAAAGGCGGCCTAGCTTTCAGCAGTGAAGACTAAAAGACATTTAATAAGTAACATATTTATATCAACTATAAATGCGGCGACATGGCGAGCATGCATTGGTTGGTGGAAATTAAAGAAACAGTTGCTCTGCCTCTATATATAAGTCACTTTAAATTAAGGCATGTATTATGAGAAAGGAAAAGGGGCACTTATCAGAAGAATTTTTACTTCTTACAAGGAAAAGGGGCACTTTTCCTATGTAAAGGACACTTTTCCTATGATATAAAAGAGTACTTTGGGACACTTGAAAAAGATGGGAGTACAGTGCCCCATCTTCTGTCCCAAAGGCTGATCAGGCGGCAAAGGAGGGGCCAGAGAGGGCCCAATTCGTGAGAAAAACAAATATGTAGCGACCAGCCAGCTGATGAAAAGAGGGGGGTGGTGGGTTAAGAACACTTTTTGTTGTTGCCCAGTTCGTGAAAAATATTTAGCGGCAAATCAGCTGACGGTTAATTAGCGGGAGTGAATACTATTACTCAACACAGCCACCTCTTGAACCCAAAAAAAAAAAAAAAAAAATCAGGAGGGCCTGTCTATTTTTAAACAAAAAGGTGTTTTTACAATGAAGTGTTGTGACGCCTGGCTTGTCGGATCTTTTAAATTCATATTGACCACATTTTTTGAACAAACGAATATCACTAGCGATATTATTTTGATACTACATCCATAATGAGTAATATATTTAGCAAAAAGGGTGTTTTTACCCGTTTTTTGTTAACAGGGAGGGCGGGCCGCCTCCCCTGGAATTCCTGCCCTGTCCCTGCTCCTTCGGGAGCGCTGCCTCTTTAAGCGATTATTAACGCTAGATGCATACTTTGGGTCTAACTTGTTCTTCTTTTATTTATTTTCTTCTTTTTTAGGTTTTTTTTTTTGTCCACTCTCCACAGCCCTGCAATTATACTATAATTAATCGATATTTAATAGGGTAATATCAATCTCATCCTATGACAGGCCATATCATTTAAATGACGTGCCAATATAAACATATGAAACTAAATAGCGATAAGCAATAACTAAAACGTCTGCGAGATAGGACTAGCTACCCGTCAGATATTGCGCAAGTGCCGTCGAGATGGCGATCACGATAGCGTCGATGCGATCACTATGGTGTCCATAGCGTCGCAGTTTTCATGTCATCGCTATCACGAGGAGGGAACCATGCAGCCGTCTCTGTCAAAGGAAAGGGGCTTTAAAAGTGAGTTCTGAAATTTCTTTTTTATTCTAAATTAAATAGGTAACTTATTGTTATCAAATGTAAGACAGATATAACATAATCTATGATATGTTGCATTAGTCAGTATTTTACCGGCATAAAAGTGCAAAGTGATTCCCTGACTCTCACCTGTATACAGTGCTAGAGGTCCATACGCATTATATGGACTCTCTAGCTTGCTGGAAATGCTACTACTAGGTCTATTCTATCTAGATGATAGATCTAGTCTTTGATCTTCATGATTTCATCAAATTTCAAAATTCAATTTCAAATGCGATCGGTTTGGATTTTTCATGAATCAAATTCAAAATCAAAATTTATTAAAGTAAGATCATTTACTATAAAAATTTAGTATAGAACTTTATTACTCACATCCTTGACAAAATGATGATCTTCAAAGTAGCTCCAGCAGCTAGCAGTCCAGTGCAAAGGAAAGATGTCGTTTTCGTCAGACCGACTATTTTCCACACATGAGTGAATGTGTGGGACCACTGTCTGACTCTAGTCTGAGCTAGATCTATGTTACTGTATAACTTGGTGAATTCTGGCCTGGCCTGGTTCGATCCTTTCTCATTTTGTTAAATTCTTGCTCTGGAAAACTCTCAAAATTCTTCTTTCCTGGTGTTAATCTAACCTTTTCCCCATACTGTGGGTTTGAAAAGAAGACAAATCTGGCGAAATGGCAAAGTAATGATTGAAAAGCGCCGTTGAGAGTTGTACAGTACTTGTAATTTTTGCCATGCCGGGATTTTGAAATTGAAATTAAATATTTCGCTCTCTACCACTAGATGGCAGCAAACACAAATTGAGTTCCAGTTTTTTCTTTCTTTTTTCTTCTTCCATTTTTGGACCCTCCGACCCCTCCGACAGGCCTTTTATTGAAAATCAATCTCTGAATAACATATTTGAATACATGTACAAATGAATATCATATGATACTTCAGAATAAGATATAAATAACGAATATCAACCATAATAAGCGATTACTGAAACCGTAGCATATTAATAATAATAATATGATAATAATAATACTATATAGCTAGCTGTACTGATATACAGAACATAGATTTTTTTTTTAAAACAACAACAACAATGCAACATCGATCATGACTGAAAATGATGTGGGAAATTCAATATAATATCATTAAACGATCAAAATCCTCTCAAAATTTATCCATTTGTTATCGAAAGGTGTCAGTTTTGTTACCAAGTATACTAACTTAATTGCCTCTCATTCGTGTAACTATTCCTGATGTTCTTTTATTGTCTGGAAGGACTCGGTATAGACTTTTGTATTTGAGTTACAGCTTCCTTTCTATAGCTGTCATTCGTTGTGATATAAAACTCTTGGAGAATTAGACAAACAAATTGTTACAATTCCATCTTATTGGATAAGTTCAAGGTCATTAAAGCAATAGAGTAGTTAACTAATTCTTTTGCTAATTAGATACCTTTTTACTTCAAATATTCAAATTAAAGTAGACAAATTAAAAAAAAATCTTAATTCTACAATATAATTATATTTATAGGGAGAGTTGAGGTCTGAGGAGGGCCAGTAAATTGTCCGTATCCGATCTTTGAACCTATTGGTATTAACACGAAAAGACATAAATCAATATTAATCTTTGGAAATTCTTTTAAATACGACTGAATGTTCTCAAAATTAACAACATATTAACGACGTAATGGTGATTGGGCAACCATCGAAACATTATTCCCTAGCTGGCTAAAAATTGGGTTTTGAACAGTTTTAGGTCGAATTGTTTTGAAGGGGCGTCTCTAAAAGAGTGTAGTTTATCATGTTTTCTTTATTGTCATATTTTGCGAACTTTCTGACCCCTCAAGAACTCAACCTTTCATTTAATGCTGTCAAGAAGTCAAAGAAATACAGTGACACACGATCGTAATATCGAGTGCTAGCTCAAATGCCTATTATGAAGATGATTATATCAAAGATGCAGATCGGAAATAAACATGCAATAAATGACTGACCACCCCTCCCCAAAAAACCCATCAAGACTATGTAGAAGTATTAAAGAAACTGAAAGAAATTACACAATATGAAAATTGTTAAAGAAAAGAGAACAAAAATATAAATATTAAAAATGCCAGAAATATAGCCATGAATTGAATATCTCAAAAACGACAATTGTTTTGCAGGATAGAGGTTGAGTAGGAGGCCGGGCGCGGACCACAGGGGCGATTGGCCTGGTCCCCACCTGGCCCCAAAAACAGGTAAAAAGAGATGGTAACATTAATTTTACCTTTTAAATAAAAAATGAAAATTGGCCGCTCCCTGGCATTCTTCGGACATTCTTCACCCCACCAATTCCGCAGGATTTTCTCAGCCCCCAGCTTTGTTTTATTGACTTATACGAATGAAACGACTAAAACACGCAACATTTCTTAGTGAAATAAACTAACCTGGATATATAGCCTCCTACAGGGGCCAGGGGCGGATCCGGCCGGCGGGAAGGGAGGGGGCCAAAAAAAGGGCCCACTTCGTGCGAAAATTTGAAAACCGTGCCGGCCGATTTTCCGCTCAGTGGGGGGTTGAAAAATGAAAAATCGTGCTGGTCGATTTTTCGCTCAGTGGGGTAGGGGATGAGCACAATTTTTTTTGTTTGCCTCCGAAAATTTTTATTTTTTTTTAACACCATCCCCCTTGAGCGCAAGGGGGCCCATCTTCTTTTTTTACAAAAAGGGTGTTTTTACTTGTTTTTTTCTAGGGAGGCCCCTGGATCCGCCACTGACAGGGGCTGATCCAGGCGGCGCAAAAGGGGGCCAAATCTTGAGAAAATATTTAGCGGCGAATTAGCCAGCCGCCTGCAAAGGGAGGGGGTCCTTATCTTGAAAAAATATATAGCGGCGAATTAGCCAGCCGGCTAATAAGCAGGGGGAGATGTTGAGAAGAAAAAAGTAGTGCCCTCTCCTCCTCCCCTGTTGAGCCCAAAAGATTTTAAAAGTGCTCCCTTCCTCCCTACCCCTGATTCGCCGCTAAATATTTTCTCAAGATTTGGCCCCCTTTACTGGATCCGCCCCTGTAGAAGTCTATATATCCGGGTTACGAAAAATCGATTATTTCACTGAGAAATGTTGCATGTTAATTTTAGTCGTTTCATACGTAAAAGTTAATAAAAACAAAGCTTGGGGGGCAGGGAAAAATACTGCCGATTCGGGAGGGGGGTGAAGATATCAAAGTGTACACTACGTCAATGGACAAAAAAAAATTGTTTATTCGTTTTCACCTTCGTACGTATGTTTGGTGGGAACCGCTATTAATGTTATGTTTTTATTATTGACTTTATTACTTTAATTATCATTTGTTTAAATGGTTAAATGATAGTAGGCCTATGTTTAAACATATTTGAAACTAAATTTTATGACTTCTGTACAATGTTTAAGTGTAAGTATTACAATATTTTAAAAATATCTTTAAAATGTTCTTTTTATATCGTTTGTATAGCATTAAAAAGATGTGGGAAAATGTTTCCTTGCGATATAAAGAAAACATAAAATGTGGAATGTTTATAAGATCTTTTTAAACATTTTGAAAAACGTTCAAAAATGTTATTTTAATTGTTTTTATAAAAACGTATTTAAAACGTATTCTTGTGACATTTGTTACACGTTTTAAATGTAAAGACTACAATATTTTAACAACATTTTTAAATGTTTTTTTAATATCATATATATAACATTTAAAAGATGTTGGAAAAACGTTTCTTTTCTTCTTTGAAAACATTATAATGATATTACGAAAACATTAGATCTGAAATGTTTGTGAGATCTTTTTAAACATTTTGAAAAACGTTCAAAAAATGTTATTTTAATTGTTTTGATAAAAACGTATTTAAAATGTGTTCTTGTGACATTTGTAAAACGTTTCAATGTAAAGATTACAATATTTTAAAAACATTCTTAAAATGTTCTGTTTATATCATATCAATAACATTTAAAAGATGTTTGAAAAACGTTTCTTTTCTTCTTTGAAACATTATTACGATATCACGAAAACATTACATCTGGAACATTTGTGAGATCTTTTTTAAACATTTTGAAAAACGTTCAAAAATGTTTTTAAATTGTTTTGATAAAATTGTTTCTGAAATGTTTTTTTTATGACTATTGTACAACGTCAAAATGTAAAGATTACAATATTTAAACAACATTCTTAAAATGTTATGTTTATATCATATCAATAACATTCAAAAGATGTTGGATAAACGTTTCTTTTCTTCTTTGAAACATTTTACGATATTACGAAAACATTTCATCTGGAATGTTTATATGATCTTTTTAAACATTTTGAAAAACGTTCAAAAAATGTTTTTAAATTGTTTTGATAAAATTGTTTCTGAAATGTTTTTTTTATGACTATTGTACAACGTCAAAATGTAAAGATTACAATATTTAAACAACATTCTTAAAATGTTATGTTTATATCATATCAATAACATTCAAAAGATGTTGGATAAACGTTTCTTTTCTTCTTTGAAACATTTTACGATATTACGAAAACATTTCATCTGGAATGTTTATATGATCTTTTTAAACATTTTGAAAAACGTTCAAAAAATGTTTTTAAATTGTTTTGATAAAATTGTTTCTGAAATGTTTTTTATGACTTTTGTACAACGTCGAAATGTAAAGATTACAATATTTTAACAACATTCTTAAAATGTTATGTTTATATCATATCAATAACATTCAAAAGATGTTGGATAAACGTTTCTTTTCTTCTTTGAAACATTTTTACGATATTACGAAAACATTTCATCTGGAATGTTTATATGATCTTTTTAAAACATTTTGAAAAACGTTCAAAAAATGTTTTTAAATTGTTTTGATAAAATTGTTTCTGAAATGTTTTTATGACTTTTGTACAACGTCGAAATGTAAAGATTACAATATTTTAACAACATTCTTAAAATATTATGTTTATATCATATTAAAAACATTTAAAAGATGTTGGAAAAACGTTTCTTTTCTTCTTTGAAACATTATTACGATATTACGAAAACATTACATCTGGAATGTTTGTAAGATCTTTTTAAAACATTTTGAAAAACGTTCAAAAAATGTTGTTTTAATCGTTTTGATAAAAACGTATTTAAAATGTGTTCTTGTGACATTTGTAAAACGTTTTAATGTAAAGATTACAATATTTTAACAACATTCTTAAAATGTTAAGTTTATATCATATTAATAACATTTAAAAGATGTTGGAAAAACGTTTATTTCCTGCTTTGAAAACATTATTATGATATTAAGAAAACATTACATCTGGAATGTTTGTGAAATATTTTTTAAACATTTTGAAAAACGTTCAAAAAATGTTATTTTAATTGTTTTGATAAAAACGTATTTAAAATGTATTCTTGTGACATTTGTAACACGTTTGAATGTAAAGACTACAATATTTAAACGACATTTTTAAAATGTTTTTTTATTTTATCATATCTATTACATTTAAAAGATGTTGGAAAAACGTTTCTTTTCTTCTTTGAAAACATTATTATGATATTACGAAAACATTACATCTGGAATGTTTGTGAGATCTTTTTTGAACATTTTGAAAAACGTTCAAAAATGTTTTTTAAATGTTTTAATAAAAACGTATTTAAAATGTATTTTTGTGACGTTTGTACAACGTCTAAATGTAAGGGTTACAATATTTTAACAACATTTTTAAAATGTTCTGTTTATATCATATCAATAACATTTAAAAGATGTTTGAAAAACGTTACTTTTCTTCTTTGAAACATTATAACGATATTACGAAAACATTACATCTGGAATGTTTGTAAGATCTTTTTTAAACATTTTGAAAAACGTTAAAAAATGTTATTTTAATTGTTTTGATAAAAACGTATTTAAAACGTATTCTTGTGGCATTTGTAAAACGTTTCAATGTAAAGACTACAATATTTTAACAACATTTTTAAAATGTTTTTTTTATATCATATCTATATAACATTTAAAACATGTGAGAAAAACGTTTCCTTTCTTCTTTGAAAACATTATTATGATATTACGAAAACATTACATGTCGACTGTTTGTAAGATCTTTTTTAAACATTTTGAAAAACGTTCAAAATTTTTTTTAATTGTTTTGATAAAATTGTTTCTGAAATGTTTTTTTTACTATTGTATAAAGTCATAATGTAAAGATTAAAATATTTTAACAACATTCTTAAAATGTTATGTTTATATCATATCAATAACATTTAAAAGATGTTGGATAAACGTTTCTTTTCTTCTTTGAAACATTATTACGATATAACGAAAACATTACATCTGGAATGTTTGTGAGATATTTTTAAAACATTGTGAAAAACGTTCAAAAAATGTTATTTTAATTGTTTTGATAAAAACGTATTTAAAACGTATTCTTGTGACATTTGTAAAACGTTTCAATGTAAAGACTACAATATTTCAACAACATTTTAAAAATGTTCTGTTTATATCATATATATAACATTTAAAAGATGTTGGAAAAACGTTTCTTTTCTTCTTTGAAAACATTATTATGATATTACGAAAACATTACATCTGGAATGTTTCTGAGATCTTTTTTAAACATTTAGAAAAACGTTCAAAAGATGTTATTTTAATCGTTTTGATAAAAACGTATTTAAAACGTTTTCTTGTGGCATTTGTAAAATGTTTCAATGTAAAGATTACAATATTTAAACAACATTTTTAAAATGTTCTGTTTATATCATATTAATAACATTTAAAAGATGTTGGAAAAACGTTTCTTTTCCTTTGAAAACATTATTATGATATTACGAAAACATTACATCTGGAATGGTTGTAAGATCTTTTTAAAACATTTTGAAAAACGTTCAAAAAATGTTATTTTAATTGTTTTGATAAAAACGTATTTAAAATGTGTTCTTGTGACATTTGTAAAACGTTTTAATGTAAAGATTACAATATTTTAACAACATTCTTAAAATGTTATGTTTATATCATATCAATAACATTTAAAAGATGTTGGATAAACGTTTCTTTTCTTCTTTGAAACATTATTACGATATTACGAAAACATTACATCTGAAATGCTTTGAGATCTTTTTAAACATTTTGAAAAACGTTCAAAAATGTTATTTTAATCTTTTTGATAAAAACGTATTTAAAATGGGTTCCTGTGACATTTGTAAAACGTTTCAATGTAAAGATTACAATATTTTAACAACATTCTTAAAATGTTATGTTTATATCATATCAATAACATTCAAAAGATGTTGGATAAACGTTTCTTTTCTTCTTTGAAACATTTTTACGATATTACGAAAACATTACATCTGGAATGTTTATATGATCTTTTTAAAACATTTTGAAAAACGTTCAAAAATGTTTTTAATTGTTTTGATAAAAATGTATTTAAAATGTATTCTTGTGACATTTGTAAAACGTTTCAATGTTAAGAATACAATATTTTAACAACATTTTTAAAATGTTATGTTTATATCATATTAAAAACATTTAAAAGATGTTGGAAAAACGTTTCTTTTCTTCTTTGAAACATTATTACGATATTAAGAAAACATTACATCTGGAATGTTTGTAAGATCTTTTAAAACATTTTGAAAAACGTTCAAAAATGTTGTTTTAATTGTTTTGATAAAAACGTATTTAAAATGTGTTCTTGTGACATTTGTAAAACGTTTTAATGTAAAGATTACAATATTTTAACAACATTCTTAAAATGTTAAGTTTATATCATATTAATAACATTTAAAAGATGTTGGAAAAACGTTTATTTCCTGCTTTGAAAACATTATTATGATATTAAGAAAACATTACATCTGGAATGTTTGTGAAATATTTTTTAAACATTTTGAAAAACGTTCAAAAAATGTTATTTTAATTGTTTTGATAAAAACGTATTTAAAATGTATTCTTTTGACTAATGTACAACGTCAAAATGTATTATATGTACGATATTACGAAAACATTACATGTGAAATGTTTGTAAGATCTTTTTTTAACATTTAGAAAAACATTCAAAAATGTGTTTTTTAAATGTTTTAAAAGAAACGTATTTAAATTTTTTTTTTAATGACTATTGTATAAAGTCAAAATGTAAAGATTACAATATTTAAACAACATTTTTAAAATGTTCTGTTTATATCATATTAATAACATTTAAAAGATGTTGGAAAAACGTTTCTTTTCCTTTGAAAACATTATTATGATATTACGAAAACATTACATCTGGAATGGTTGTAAGATCTTTTTAAAACATTTTGAAAAACGTTCAAAAAATGTTATTTTAATTGTTTTGATAAAAACGTATTTAAAATGTGTTCTTGTGACATTTGTAAAACGTTTTAATGTAAAGATTACAATATTTTAACAACATTCTTAAAATGTTATGTTTATATCATATCAATAACATTCAAAAGATGTTGGATAAACGTTTCTTTTGTTCTTTGAAACATTATTACGATATCACGAAAACATTACATCTGAAATGCTTGTGAGATCTTTTTTGAACATTTAGAAAAACGTTCAAAAAATGTTATTTTAATCTTTTTGATAAAAACGTATTTAAAATGGGTTCCTGTGACATTTGTAAAACGTTTCAATGTAAAGATTACAATATTTTAACAACATTCTTAAAATGTTATGTTTATATCATATCAATAACATTCAAAAGATGTTGGATAAACGTTTCTTTTCTTCTTTGAAACATTTTTACGATATTACGAAAACATTTCATCTGGAATGTTTATATGATCTTTTTAAAACATTTTGAAAAACGTTCAAAAAATGTTTTTAATTGTTTTGATAAAAATGTATTTAAAATGTATTCTTGTGACATTTGTAAAACGTTTCAATGTTAAGAATACAATATTTTAACAACATTTTTAAAATATTATGTTTATATCATATTAAAAACATTTAAAAGATGTTGGAAAAACGTTTCTTTTCTTCTTTGAAACATTATTACGATATTAAGAAAACATTACATCTGGAATGTTTGTAAGATCTTTTAAAACATTTTGAAAAACGTTCAAAAATGTTGTTTTAATCGTTTTGATAAAAACGTATTTAAAATGTGTTCTTGTGACATTTGTAAAACGTTTTAATGTAAAGATTACAATATTTTAACAACATTCTTAAAATGTTAAGTTTATATCATATTAATAACATTTAAAAGATGTTGGAAAAACGTTTATTTCCTGCTTTGAAAACATTATTATGATATTAAGAAAACATTACATCTGGAATGTTTGTGAAATATTTTTTAAACATTTTGAAAAACGTTCAAAAAATGTTATTTTAATTGTTTTGATAAAAACGTATTTAAAATGTATTCTTGTGACATTTGTAACACGTTTGAATGTAAAGACTACAATATTTAAACGACATTTTAAAAAATTTTTTTTTTATTTTATCATATCTATTACATTTAAAAGATGTTGGAAAAACGTTTCTTTTCTTTTTGAAAACATTATTATGATATTACGAAAACATTACATCAGGAATGTTTGTGAGATCTTTTTTGAACATTTTGAAAAACGTTCAAAAAATGTTTTTTTAAATGTTTTAATAAAAACGTATTTAAAAGGTATTTTTGTGACGTTTGTACAACGTCTAAATGTAAGGGTTACAATATTTTAACAACATTTTTAAAATGTTCTGTTTATATCATATCAATAACATTTAAAAGATGTTTGAAAAACGTTACTTTTCTTCTTTGAAACATTATAACGATATTACGAAAACATTACATCTGGAATGTTTGTAAGATCTTTTTTAAACATTTTGAAAAACGTTAAAAAATGTTATTTTAATTGTTTTGATAAAAACGTATTTAAAACGTATTCTTGTGGCATTTGTAAAACGTTTCATTGTAAAGATTACAATATTTAAACAACATTCTTGAAATGTTATGTTTATATTATATCAATAACATTTAAAAGATGTTTGAAAAACGTTTCTTTTCTTCTTTGAAACATTTTTACGATATTACGAAAACATTACATCTGGAATGTTTGTAAGATCTTTTTAAAACATTTTGAAAAACGTTCAAAAATTTTTATTTTAATTGTTTTGATAAAAAACGTATTTAAAATGTATTCTTTTGACTATTGTACAACGTCAAAATGTAAAGACTACAATATTTTAACAACATTTTTAAAATGTTTTTTTTTTATATCATATCTATATAACATTTAAAACATGTTAGAAAAACGTTACTTTCCTTTTTTTAAACATTATTACGATATTACGAAAACATTACATGTGAAATGTTTGTAAGATCTTTTTAACATTTAGAAAAACATTCAAAAATGTGTTTTTAAATGTTTTAAAAAAACGTATTTAAAATTTTTTTTGTGACTATTGTATAAAGTCAAAATGTAAAGATTAAAATATTTTAACAACATTCTTAAAATGTTATGTTTATATCATATCAATAACATTTAAAAGATGTTGGATAAACGTTTCTTTTCTTCTTTGAAACATTATTACGATATAACGAAAACATTACATCTGGAATGTTTGTGAGATATTTTAAAACATTTTGAAAAATGTTCAAAAATGTTATTTTAATTGTTTTGATAAAAACGTATTTAAAACGTATTCTTGTGACATTTGTAAAACGTTTTAATGTAAAGATTACAATATTTTAACAACATTCTTAAAATGTTAAGTTTATATCATATTAATAACATTTAAAAGATGTTGGAAAAACGTTTATTTACTTCTTTGAAAACATTATTATGATATTAAGAAAACATACATCTGGAATGTTTGTGAGATATTTTTAAAACATTTTGAAAAACGTTCAAAAAATGATATTTTAAATGTTTTAATAAAAACGTATTTAAAATGTATTTTTGTGACGTTTGTACAACGTCTAAATGTAAGGGTTACAATATCTTAACAACATTTTTAAAATGTTCTGTTTATATCATATTAATAACATTTAAAAGATGTTTGAAAAACGTTTCTTTTATTCTTTGAAACATTATTACGATATTACGAAAACATTACATCTGGAATGTTTGTAAGATCTTTTTAAAATAATTTGAAAAACGTTCAAAAAATGTTATTTTAATTGTTTTGATAAAAATGTATTTAAAATGTATTCTTGTGACATTTGTAAAACGTTTCAATGTTAAGAATACAATATTTTAACAACATTTTTAAAATGTTTTTTTAATATCATATCTATAACATTTAAAACATGTAAGAAAAACATTTCTTTCCTTTTTGAAAACATTATTATGATATAACGAAAACATTACATGTGAAATGTTTGTAAGATCTTTTTTAAACATTTAGAAAAACATTCAAAAATGTTATTTTAATTGTTTTGATAAAAACGTATTTAAAATGTATTCTTGTGACATTTGTAAAACGTTTCAATGTAAAGACTACAATATTTTAACAGCATTTTAAAAATGTTTTTTTAAATATCATATTTATAACATTTAAAACATGTTAGAAAAACATTTCTTTCCTTTTTGAAAACATTATTATGATATTACGAAAACATTACATGTGAAATGTTTGTAAGATCTTTTAAACATTTAGAAAAACATTCAAAAATGTTTTTTTAATGTTTTAATAAAAACGTATTTAAAATGTATTTTTGTGACGTTTGTACAACGTCTAAATGTAAGGGTTACAATATTTTAACAACATTTTTAAAATGTTCTGTTTATATCATATTAATAACATTTAAAAGATGTTTGAAAAACGTTTCTTTTATTCTTTGAAACATTTTTACGATATTACGAATACATTACATCTGGAATGTTTGTAAGATCTTTTAAAACATTTTGAAAAACGTTCAAAAAATGTTATTTTAATTGTTTTGATAAAAATGTATTTAAAATGTATTCTTGTGACATTTGTAAAACGTTTCAATGTTAAGAATACAATATTTTAACAACATTTTTAAAATGTTTTTTTTAATATCATATCTATAACATTTAAAACATGTAAGAAAAACATTTCTTTCCTTTTTGAAAACATTATTATGATATTACGAAAACATTACATGTGAAATGTTTGTAAGATCTTTTTTAAACATTTAGAAAAACATTCAAAAATGTTATTTTAATTGTTTTCATAAAAACGTATTTAAAATGTATTCTTGTGACATTTGTAAAACGTTTCAATGTAAAGACTACAATATTTTAACAGCATTTTAAAAATGTTTTTTTAATATCATATTTATAACATTTAAAACATGTTAGAAAAACATTTCTTTCCTTTTTGAAAACATTATTATGATATTACGAAAACATTACATGTGAAATGTTTGTAAGATCTTTTCAAACATTTAGAAAAACATTCAAAAATGTTTTTTAAATGTTTTAATAAAAACGTATTTAAAATGTATTTTTGTGACGTTTGTACAACGTCTAAATGTAAGGGTTACAATATTTTAACAACATTTTTAAAATGTTCTGTTTATATCATATTAATAACATTTAAAAGATGTTTGAAAAACGTTTCTTTTATTCTTTGAAACATTTTTACGATTTTACGAAAACATTACATCTGGAATGTTTGTAAGATCTTTTTAAAACATTTTGAAAAACGTTCAAAAATGTTATTTTAATTGTTTTGATAAAAATGTATTTAAAATGTATTCTTGTGACATTTGTAAAACGTTTCAATGTTAAGAATACAATATTTTAACAACATTTTAAAAATGTTTTTTTTAATATCATATCTATAACATTTTAAACATGTAAGAAAAACATTTCTTTCCTTTTTGAAAACATTATTATGATATTACGAAAACATTACATGTGAAATGTTTGTAAGATCTTTTTTAAACATTTAGAAAAACATTCAAAAAATGTTTTTTAAATGTTTTAATAAAACGTATTTAAAATGTATTTTTGTGACGTTTGTACAACGTCGAAATGTAAGGGTTACAATATTTTAACAACATTTTTAAAATGTTCTTTTTATATCATATCAATAACATTTAAAAGATGTTGGGAAAACGTTTCTTTGCTTCCTTCAAAACATTCTTATGATATTATAAAAACATAAAATGTCGGCCGTTTGTAAGATATTTTTAAACATTTTACAATAATGTTTAAAAGATGTTTTTAAAACATTACCCGAAAATCATCGGACATGGTACATTACTAAAATGTTTTTATAATGTTAATCATAATATCAATAATGTTTTATAAATGTTATAATGACAGTTTAAAAAAATGTTGTTTTCAAGACATTTGTAAGACCTTTTGAAAATGTTATGATAACGTTATGTGTTAGCTGGGTACTTAATAAGGCTAGAGTGCGGACTCGTCATACGCGCCCGTGCAAAGCTCTGTGTGCGCACGGAGGGCGGTCGATCCGCCATTACTGAGAAGGGCAAAACATCGAGAAATACCCGGATGTCCCATTCGAAACTGTACGTGCTACTGATATGCAATGTGAAGCTTCATTTTGGGGGTTAATTTATCGTTTTTCGAGTATGAAACGTTATAATTGTGTATTTTGCATAATGCATGAACCCTACTCATGCCTCAGTCATGGTGACTGGTGTAGGTCAAGATTAATTGCGGGTGTTATGGTGAGGTAAAGGGATACAAAAAGCTATTTATATTGCAGTATATCTTCAATTTGTCTTTCTCTTTGTCAATCTACATCAGTTCGTAATTTCATCCAAAGAAAATGGTGTTTTATTTTATACGAGTCAAGAAATATTTTTTGAATAAATGAATAATTTAGACTCAGAATTAAACAAAGGTTTATGCATATATAAGGGCCAATGTCTTTCTAATTCAGTTATTGCATGGGACTGACAGGAACATAAGAGCCAGGGTTTATTGATTTAAAACGCTTTAAGGTAATATATTCATTTTATGTTTATGGCTATTATAAACAGATTGATACCTATAGATTTAGGATAGAGATGGGTACGTAGATAGCTAGACACATAAATAGTTGGATAGATAGATAGAATATAGAAGGATAGGTAGATAACGGACATCCAGATATAGGACGATACTGAAGATAGGAAGAGGGGGAAGGAGAGAATTATACACATTTATTTAAGAAAATTATGTTAATATGTTATTTACTCATTAAATCATTAATTCAATCATTCATTCATCCATCCTTCCCAACATTCTTTTCTTCTTCTATCACTCATTTTATATCAAATTCACACCTTATGTCTTTCACCTATTCTCTAGAAAATCTCTATTAATGTCTGAAAGAATAATTCAATTCTTTGCAGTTCACTAGAAATATATATAAATATTCTTTAAAAACAGCTGATCATTGATGTAATAATTATTTATTCAAACCACTTTTTTTCTCCATAAATAATATTCTCCTTGATACAGTGTATTTCTTATTTTCTTCATCAACCAGTTTTTAGAGAATTAACTTATGATAATTTGATTTGGAGAAAAAAAATGAATAAATTAACCTTTTATTACCACTTAAGTGTGTTGAATATTCTACAGCATAATAGGCATTTAAGTTTTGACATTTTATCGGACATATATACTGCTATAATACATCACAATTGAAAGGACAGACATTGCAAAAAAAAACATCTCAGATTTTAGCCCCAAATTTACTAATTACAAAGACATTTCATCAAGTAATACATGTATGCAAACCAGAAATAGTAATTGAGCATATATATTCCAAGTCACCTGTATTGCTATGAAGAACTATAATTGAAGTGACTTACATCTCAGGATACTGCAATATACTATTCACTATTCAGTGAAACCTCATGGTAACAATTAGGTCTTTTAACATCATTATTCATCAGGTATAATAATAATTTTGAAACTGATTACCCCTAAAATGTACACAGTATAGAGATAGCCAAAGAGTGCACAATCTTATGGGTTTACATCTAGTGACATTATTCCATATAATTGTTCTGTTATCAAATCTCTTCAAAAGAAGTTTTCCACTTTGGGCCAAAATTCAAACCTATGTACAAAAAAGATCTATGGGTGGGTATAAGGTGTGCAATAAGACAAAATTGGGGTTTTCTGTAAATGCGTTCTCTCCAAAGTTGTGTTGAAGTGGGTCAAGCTGATCTTGGCTAATGAGCTTGCTTTAGTGGACTTCCTGCAAGAGAGTCCTGGTTTTTCATCTCTCCTCTTTCCGTTTCACCACTTTAAGCTGTTTCTTGGCATCCTGCAGTTGCTGTCTGGTTATCTTCAGTTTCCGATCAATTCGAATAGAAAAAGAATAGTCATGTTCTTTTGTCATAGGGTTTCTTTGGAGGCACGGGAACACTTTCGGATGTTGTACATCAGCATCAGTGTACGCCTGTACGGAAGAAGAGGTAATCCTGTTGAATCTTCCGGTCGCTTCGTCGCGTGGTGCTTGGTTTTGCTGGGAGTCTCTTCAAGCCATGGGTCTGTTTATAAAGAGGATGTCCAGGAAAGATGGTAGGCACGTACAGCACTAGGGTGTATCTCTCTTGGGTGTATTCCTGCATTACAATAAAAGCAAATGTAAACAATGAGTTTTTTCTCATAACATGACAATTGTTCTAGTCTACTATTCATGCTATTTCATATGATTTTTAAGACTGAAACTGGAAGCAGCTTCCAGCCAATCGCGAAGCAGTATTTCATAATGATGTCAGCAAGTCATAAGCAAATAGGATAGAAATAGTGAAGTGTGCGGTGGGCTTTCTATTTTAGGCTAGCCTAGTTGGCCGTTGGATAATGCCTGTGATGTGATATATGGCAGGCTAGCCTGGCTTAGACCGAAAGCTTCAGGCTCTGATATCGATGGTTGTTCCGCTGAGATTGCACCTGGCCCCTGTGACCGCCTCTATACATATAGGGAATGTCAACAAATGTCAGTTTTATTAAAGAATGACCCATACCAGACGGTTATTTCTGTCTAGCCTGGCTTTGCCTTTCGGGCTTTACAATTACAGTTTAGTTAAAATAGACTAGTCTAGATTTCTATAAAGAAGTTGACATTTGATTTTTATCTTGAAATTAGATAAGACAAAATTAATTATATATTCTACTATTTCTAGACTTTTCGTTAATAGAATCAAGCTCATGGAGTTAATATTTCCGAGTCGGAATCTCAGACTCTTGGAGTGCATGGCAACTCCAGCGCAGCGGAATTTTCCCATCACCGTCCCCAGATCCTTAACCCATGCATATGCCTGCGCCAGCCCCGCGGGCGTGGACTGGCGCGCTCCGCTGCTGCAGGGACGTTAGCTGCGGTGGCTTGTCATGAGACAATACCCGAGTACAGTCACTGATAAACTACATTTTTAGCTCTAAAATCCCTTAATAATCAACATAACATTAAGAAGAACTTACTTGTGAAAGAATATGCAGTTCCCTTTCTTTCTTCGCGGTTCGAACAACCAAATGCAACGCACGAACCTAGCTTCTCCTAATTTTTCCCCGTATGTTGTGCACAGTATCTTGTCGGGTCGTCCGTTTTTCTGCCCTCATTAGTAATGGCGGCCGGTCGCGTAATTTTTTTAAACACGCTAGCCTGGCCATTTCTGTGATAAATATTTAAGTAAAAATTAAAGTCCATTCTATAAAACAGATGTTGGTAAATTATTTTCTAAAGTAAACAGCAATGACAGTGGAATTAAATAGCCAATTAGAGGTGAGAGAGTAAGCTAGAAACTATGCCTCATGTACCATGGTACTCATAGCTTCACATGGAACTACCATGGTAGTACCACAGTAACCATGGTACTACCATGGTACTACCATGGTTTTGATGGTATTACCATAGGAGAATCATGTGTACCATGGAAGTACCATGGTAGAATCATGCTTACCATGGTAGTACCATGGTTATTATGGTAATACCATGGTTATTATGGTAATACCATGGTAATACCATCAAAACCATGGTAGTACCATGGTTATTATGGTACTACCATGGTAATACCATAGGAGAAGCATGTGTACCATGGTAGTACCATGGTATAATCATGCTTACCATGGTAGTACCATGGTTATTATGGTAATACCATGGTAATACCATCAAAACCATGGTAGTACCATGGTATACCATGGTTTTTTTTTGTAAGGGCGGTTCGAACCACCAAATGCAACGCACGAACCTGGCTTCTCCTAATTTTTCCCCGTATGTTGTGCACAGTATCTTGTCGGGTCGTCCGTTTTTCTTCCCTCCTTAGTAATGGCGGCCGGTAGCGTAATTTTTTTTAACACGCTAGCCTGGCCATTTCTGTGATAAATACCATAGAAGCGACTGATATTAGAGTCTAGCAGCCTACATGCGTGCATTATATTATGATTAGGCCTATACATGTAGATCATGCATGGCAATCATCAGATGAAGACTTAGCTGGCCCTTGTAAATGAGACGGCCATCGCAGCCATCGGGCGATGGAATTCAAGAACTTAATACACCTTTTCACGGTTAAGGGCGCCATTTTAGAGGTCAGGGGTTTACGCGTATATAGCGCCCATGCAAATATGATGTGAGCGCGCACAGCGCAGGCAATGATGTCTTCAATGTTTTCAGATGCCTGCGCTGTGCGCTCACATCATATTTGCATGGGCGCTATCTTAATTACGCCTAAACCACTGACCTCTAGAGGTCAGTGGGGTTAACATCTTTGTTTATTCTTAAATTTATTCTTAAATTAAGATGGCGCCCATGTCTGCGCAAGCGCACTTTTGTAACCGTGAAAAGGTGTATTTAATTTAATTTAGGAACTTTACATTAATCTTGATCTAAGGACACACGAACGAACGAACGATCAGCTAATAAAGCGAGCAACCAAGTTCACCCGCACGCTGCACTAGCTAACTACGTACCCACCGTACCAGCGCACTTTTACGAGTATTACGGCGAAAATGGCCAGGCTAGCGTATACAAAAATATCCGCGCCCCCCCCCCCTCTCTCTCTCTCTCTCTCTGTATCTCTCTGTCTCCATCCCCTCTTCCCGCTGTCCCTTCCTCCCTCTTTCTCTCTCTCTCTCTTTCCCTCCCCATCCCTCCTGCCCCCTCCCTCCCTCTCCCCCTCTCTTTCTCTCTCCTTTCTCTCTAGTTTCCTCAGTCTGCATGTATAGTCATCCCCTTTATATAACCCTTTCCTGCTTCTCCTTCTTTCCTTTCATTCTCCTGCCCCCTCCCTCCCTCTCCCCCTCTCTTTCTCTCTCCTTTCTCTCTAGTTTCCTCAGTCTGCATGTATAGTCATCCCCTTTATATAACCCTTTCCTGCTTCTCCTTCTTTCCTTTCATTCCTCCATAAGTAAAGTAAAGACCGTGGTTTCGTATACCAAGTTACCATTAACCAACTGTGGCTCCTTTAGTTGGCATTTGTTATAATTTTCATTGCATGTACTGCATAATGATAATAATAATAATAATAATATTCCGCTTTTATATAGCGCCCAATATATTGATCCAACGATGTGCCTAAGCGCTTTACAGATATATTATTACCCCGGTCATCGGATTCAGGCTTACCCGCACACAACGTATGCACATTTTCCACTCCCTGGGGAGCATTCCAGCCAGTCGCCATTTCACAAGCGCATGAACTTTCGCATCCTACCGGGTACCCATGCATTTAACACCTGGGTGGAGAGTAGCAAGTGCAGGTAAATATGTTGCCAAAGGATATTAGTGCCGTGTCGGGATTCGAACCCTTGACCTACGCCTCTCCAGTCAAGCGCCGTAAACCACACGACCACGACATTTTAATCAAACTAAAATAAGGAAAAAATGTGTATTTCACCCCTTTATTCGCAAATACTTTATACAAGTATTACAGGATATATATTTATTTTTAATTCTTACCATGATAGACAAAAAGATAAGATATTCTTTTGACTGAGGAAATTACCAAAGTCCAATCTTCATATAGTGATAAAAATAATAAGAATATTAATAGTAATACTTATGAAGCGCTTAATACTAATGATTCTATGCTCTCAATTATTACCCATGCAGGCATTAGCCGAGCGGCACTGATAAGGCGATCTGCATGGCTTCTGAGGAAGTTCTCTCTACCGGGTGCCCATATACATCACCTGGGTGGAGAGTGGCAAATAAAGATTAACATCTTGCCAAAGGAAATCCCAATATCCTTAAAAAGTAAACTACATACAATACTAATACAAAAAGAGTACTATCAGATAATCGACATTACAAAATTTTGGAACATAATTATAACAAGTTCTGGAAGACACTAAGATACGTAGCGTCTGCATATTACAATGTACCTCAAATGCAAAATAAGAAACAAAGAAACAAATAAAAAAAACTCGGACGGTGTTTTAAATGCAGGAATTCAGAGGACCGTTATCATGGTTGCTTGGCATTTAGCCTACGGAACTCCGTTTCGCCATATTTTTTTCTTCAATACTTAAAGGTAAAGACCAGTTTTGGAAACGCCCCTCTCTCAAAAAATGAAATGGAAGCTCTCATTACCAATCATGTGAAAGAATATGCTTTGACTAATACGTGATGATGCAAATTTTCCCGTGAAACCGCCTACTAATTGATATATTTGGTAAATTATTATATCTATTGGGACCAAATAGATATCGCGCACGTGGTCGCGTAGTCCCATATACATCTTTCTGTGTACAGTGCTTGTAACTTTACCAAGACTGGGCCAAATTTCTTATCATTTTGATGATTCCAGAACCTTGCAGTATACACCAATACTTATATGCTAGATGATCAACCTTTTCTGATCGATTACACAACGTTTCTTTCACAATGCAATCGCATGACCAAAACTGGTATTTATCTTTAAGACCAGTGTCATTATAAGTCACTTGTACATGAATATTGATATATGCATGATGTTTGTGACAAATGAATCGCATGACGGTGAACATGGTGAATTAAATTGAACTGAATTAATTGAAAAACCTGGACATGTACATTAAAGGGAGATGGTAGTCAGTTTCATGCACACTAGGTTATAATTCGCTGTTACCAGACTTGGTTGAAAAACCTTTAACGAGTGTACGAGTCCATGGTCCCATTAGGAAATACCTCTAGTCTCTCGGAGAGTCTTCGGGTGGGGGAAATGTAAGATAATGACTTTTCCATATGGGGCGATTGGTGGAAAATGCAGGCCCGTTGGTCATAAATCTGAAGGCTAATCCTGGTGATTGACAACACCTTTTATTGGGTAAACGCCTGAATAGTGTCGAATTCCCCATGAGAGCCCATTACTATGCGTCTTTTAATTTTTTGCATGAACAGGACAAAACAAAATGAGACAGATAAACATACAATATACATTTCAAATAACAAAATATGTAAAATAACCGATATAATACAATTCATCGATGTAACTAATTTCAGAATTCTCCCCTATATGATCTTTTTGATAGAATTTTCTAGCTTGAGTAGACATCTCCGTTTTCTAATTTCATTAAGAATAAAAAATTTCTTCTACATTGTGAGTAGCGTAATAAGGTATGTTATTTCTCCATGTTTTACAAATTGTAGGCAAAACATCATGTGTGTGTACGTCGTCTCCGGCCCCTCTCTTGACTGTCATATTCTAAGATTATTTTACATGCAGGGTTTTGTTTTGTCCATCATTTCTGCCCATCTATTTGTATAACTATATTGTTGCATGAGTAGAATTGTAAAGTATTGCATTGAATTGAATTGAATTCGATATTTCTATATGTTTCTACCCCATCACCGAGAAAACGTTTCAACACCACAATCCTCCTTTGATTTAAAGAAAGGGGCTGATGTAATTAATAAAAGCAAAAAATATCTTAAATATCCGTCTTCTCTTTGTTGTAAAGTTCAATTTCATGCCTCCTCGCAGCGACAATGAGATCAATAAAGTCCTTGCCGAGAGCTTCACATAGGATCTTATCTTCCACCAAAGCAGTGACTCCTTCTTCCATATCACATGGAACTCTTGGCGTATTGGGTGGAATGTCCGTGTGAGCGTCCCCTGTGCATTCCGGAGGCAGAGTCAGTTTGTTGATGATGCCGTCCAGTCCTGCAGCTATGGTACCTGCTAGCAATATAAGGATCTGCATCGCTTCTTCCGAGCCGATTCTCTAGGTACGAACCTGTTGGCCCTCCGCTATTCTTGACGCGGAATGTAACCGAGCGGTTATGTCTGCCCCAGGTAATGAACGATGGTTCTACCGAATTGGGCGGTTATAAGCACCAAACATTTTGATTCCGTTGACGGTGGGAGCCATAAGGGGTGTTAGCGCTCGGGCATGGGCGATCAAACCAGCAATCCAATGTTTTGCCGTGTCAGTCAGGTCACCCGTTGTCTTGTTGGACACCACGTTACCAGTCTTGTCCCAAAGAGAATGGTTGAAATGGAGAGTAAATCCATCCCCATCCCAGTTTTGGTCAGCAAGAAAGTTTGCAGTATACCCATTGCAAATAGCGATCTCTTTGCATGCATTCCTACACATGACTGCGTCATCCGCAGCCTTTATTCCAAACGCAGGCCCTGTGGTAACTTCCAGAGATGACGCAGGGCTCTCAGAGTGAACAGTATTCAAAAACACCCCGACCTTTGGCAAACAGTCAAACAACTGCTTGATAAAGTCCTTGGCCGTTATGAGTAGGACGGTACTGCCAGCGAATCCTATCCGGTCTGCAACTAGCTCTCGACCTTTCGCGTCGCATAAACGAAATTCCAATTTGTATGCGCTCAGCAGCGAAAACCCCAGACTTTCCAAACGTCGGAGTTGTTGCTCCGCCACGTTCCTCGGGTGCTCTACCACAAGATCTGTCATATTGAGGTGATAGAGTACTGATGTGACCGTTGCGGTATCCTCAAGCCAAGGAATCACCCTGAATGTGTCGAGAGCTGGCAGGGCGCAGACATCGCTGAACCAATATTTTCTCTTTAAAGCCGACTCGAAACTTTTCCCCTCTGGATCTTTCATGAAGTATATCGGAGAGAAGAGGAAGCCCCTTGTCAGGTTCGAAGTCAATTCCTCCATACTGTGAACTGCTACCATCTTACAACGCGTAATGCCATTAATATCGGTGAATTCCACCCGGACCACTTTGATTTCTCTCTGCTTGACATCGTTCAAAATACGAACCAATGCCTCCGATCCGTGTACATTATCTGTAAAAATATGAATTTCAGTCAAGAAACATTATTATGATAATAATAATAAAAATTATAATCATCGTCATCATCATCATCATAATAATAATGAATGAACGAATAATTGAAGCATCATTCGCCTTCCAATCCTTCTTCTTTTAAAAAACTAAGTGAATCATGAATACACCATAACCTGCTTAAAGGGAAATCCAACAACTAAATGTTGTTATATACCTCTCTTTAGAAATCTAGCCATTTGATTGGTCGAAATTGGAATCGTGATTTTAGCCATGCCCGTAAAGAAACGAACAATGCCAGTTGCCCCGGGTAACGGGAAAATAGTTAAATTCTGCTGAAATCCCCATCGGTTTACGTGTAAACAATTTCTTTGAGCGATCGAGCGCGGATACCATACAGTGCAGTGTGTGCGCGATTCCCAAATGATCGTAATATTCAGTCAACTTTCCAGCGAAGATTAACAGACAGTCTCTCAGATTTTCTGTGATTTTTTAACCAATCTTTCCTCAGCATTTTCGGTATATTTATTTGTGAATTCGGTATATAAAAGATATATTGACTGCTTTAATATTCGAGGCCTAGCTGTTTCTATACTGGCTCTCGGGGCCACCGCGGCGCGCCTCGGGGTCATGGCCTGGATGCAACGTCCCCTTGAGCCTGTAGAAACAGCTAGGCCTCTCATAGCTGTCAATATATATACCATTCATCAGCAAATTAAAGAAATGTGCCCTTATAAAAACTATTAACTGATCAATACTGTAAACAAAATATTAAGGACCCATGCAGAAAATCTCAGCAGAAGACCTATAACGCCAAAGTCGCAGTAGCGGTTGTAGAGAGGTGCATGAGGGGCTCAAGCCACCACCCCCCCCAAAAAAAAAAAAATAATAAATAATAATAATAATAACAATAATAATAAATAAAATTACAAAAAAATATTTTTAAAAAAAGATGAAATAAAATATAAAAATAAAGTAGTACTTCTATTATTAATAATATTAATAATAATGATAATAATAACGTAAACATTATAAAAACGCCAAACGCAGAAAATGAATATGGGCTGTTTCCGTCCTAGTAAGCAAAGGACCAGTCCAACGTTGCAGCAGCAGGCTACATACCTTCTCCATTTCGTGGCACAGTCGGGTCTTCTGGTAGGCCTATGCTCGAAGATCCTGTTCCTTTAGGGGGCCTCGATGCCGAGTATGTTAGGCCCATCGTGTAAGAGTTGGTCTGGAAATCGGAAAAAAAGAACAGAATGATATGCCATTAACGTCAGAGGCACCAATTGACTATGATCAGATTTCATTTATTTTTAAAAGTGGCCAGTCTCTTTTATTTAGTTTCTTGTCCAAATCTCGAAGATGAGGGGAAGTACTGGAGAAACTGGGAATACATGCACGAACGTTAAAAAAAAATTGATCCTGAAATGTTGAAGCTCTGTCATGGAAAACACAGAGAAAAGCCATATACTGTTAACCCATTCGAAACGAAAAATGGACCTTTTATACATTAAAAAAAATAAAAAATTGGCCAATTTATAAATCAATGGTTATATTATGATTAAACCTCTCTCTGTTTTTCTCCCTCCGCTTTTCGGAGATTAGCGAGTTCCTCGCAGTCGACGTGGTAGGCTGTGATGTAAATATACAATAGTCCTTAGTTGGAGGGTATGGAGTGCAGGCGATGGGCATGAATTTTATATAGATAATGAAGTGTCATCTTCAAAATAGAATCATTGACAGTGTAGGGAAGGGATGGATCATATGGCAAGACGATGGCGCAAGTCAGAAGGAAGGGGTCCTGGGTGTTGAGCAGCGGTGTATTTGGTGCGGAGTCGAGGACATTATGCAGGAGTCTGCTGACTCTGTAGGTAAGGTCTTCCAATAGATTGACAGTAACCGAACAGGCAGCCACGACATGAGGTTGCATAGAGGCCATTTGGTGCTGGTTGCTTTCTTAATTTTGGTGAGGCGGGTTCGGGTTCGGTATATAGGTAGATATGAGGAGCTGTGCTCTAATGGTCAGTGCCTGTCTAATTATTGTTGATGGTGGGTCTGCACCCCCCCCCACCCCTTTCTCCTTTTTGGTAATATATAAAGCCGAAAAACTCTCTCCTGAAGAACTTGGAACATGCTAGCAAAAATATTGATAATATTGAATACATATCATTTATTCATACCCATAATCCAAATAATCCTAACCTAAGCAAATTGTTAAAGGAATCAATCGAGTTTTTAAAGGGACCAAACTGATCCTTAGGAAACGTCAAAGCCCAACCTTGAAACAATTGCTAACAAGGGCCGTGCTTGAACCACAACCCAGTGCGGGAGGTGGTATAAAGAAATGTAAGGACACAGACACAGGCTCACAGACACAGACACACATACGCAAATACACAGACTCACCAACATAGACACAGAGACACAGACACACAGACTCACAGGCAAAGACTCACAGACACAGACTCACAGACAAAGACTCACAGACACGGGCACAGACTCACAGACACACAGACACAGACTCACTGTTCACAGACAACAAAAACGCCAAGAACAGTATCGGCAGATAAAAGTTATCACCTGATGAGAATAAATCGAAAGCGCCATGCCACTTGTGTATTCCATCTAGCGTTGTGAATTGAGATATGTTCTATTTTATATATATTATATGTACATGTAGCTCATTGTAAGCGCCTTGGGCACCCTCTGGGTGGATGTGCTGCGCATTATAAATGTTTTTATTATTATTATTATTATTATTATATATATATATATATATATACATATTATATTGAATTTTATTGAATAACTAAGTCATAATGCATGGTGCTTATTAAACAATAGTTAACTATGGTGAACTTTTTAAGACTTACACTTGTAAATACATGCATAATATACATATTTTACTCTGAATAGAGGTAGAAATAATGAAACTCATTGCAACATGTGTGAACTGAACGTCCAATAATATTGTTAACGCTATGTTTAGTAAAATACTCACTTAAAGATAAGCCGTCATATAATCATATGTTTTTGTAAATACCTTTTTTCTTCTTCAGATATCCTAATTAATATACACAACCATTAAATGGTACCTACATAATACAAGCTTTGCTTTTTAGTAGATCCCCACTTTATTTAGCTTTTCCAATGTATTTATCATAATTATGATTGTATCTTTTGTCATAACTATTACCATGCAATAATAATAATAGTAGTGAACATTTATAATGCGCCATGTTTGTCAAAATTTACACTCCTGGCGCAGTTGTGTGAAAATTGTATAATTGTGGGCATACGACATTACATTATGTTCCTATATTATGGTCAATTATCTTATTTTCGATAAAGTAGAAACAAATAAACTTGAACTTGAAACTTAAAATCATATGAGAAGGAACATATGAAGCAATCAAGCAATGTACTCGAAACAGTGTGCACTTTGTGAAAATTTCGGATACATTTACCTTTGTCATTTTTAGGTAAGTTATTTGTTTGAGGAACTGGAGGTGTGACTGTTGTTGAGGTCGATGACAATAACAAAATACAACGGATTTGACGGGAATTTGTGAAATTCTATATTTGGTTTCTTTAATAAGTAAACATACATTTTCTATATCAACATTGAATCCATCTTGATTCCAACATCGATTCCTTGATTCCGTGAAAACTGCATGCCTCCATAATTGACTTTTTTGAAAACCCCATAATTCAGGATGCTCTGCATGGATACAAGGAGGTCTGGTCCTCATAAACAATTTTCAGTCATGATGTTTTCCCTTCGCTTCAGTTGGCCACTAGATGGCGTTATCACAATTTAGAACTCGAGCTTTCATTACTTTTACTGTACATGTCAATCATAGTTTTACGCCTTGACTTCAAGGTCAAATAAATGACCTACACACACACACACACACACACACATGAAATTATTCTTGACTTGTTCATTCAAGTAATAAAAATGAAAAAAGTCAAACAATTTCAAACAACTTTCATTACAGGAGGTGAAGGATGATGCATGTAGTTTGGTCGTGTCAGGACAGAGCATTGAAAATCTTCACTTGGGTGAGACTAGTATACGGCCTAACAGGGTGCCGTTACGGGATTCTGTGTGTAAAAAATATTCGTGTGTCCCAAATAAATGTTTTCAAGGTTTGTAAATTGTTTAAATTAAGAACACATTTATTTTATCATTATAAGATACACGATGTAGGACTACCTGAGTTTTGAAGATCAAACTTAGGTCGTGTACAAATTAGTTTTTTGTTTTACCTGACTGATAAGAAAACATATTTATGCTTGTTAGTAAGCAACCAGGGGACCGACGTCTTTTTTTCTCTCCGAGGGACTTGGTAATGAGGATTGATGCCTTACCAAAGGGCACGAGTACATCAAAAATGGTTTCAAACCAGGAACCTTCCGTGTACGAGATCACTGCTCTACCACTTAACCATCAAGGAGATTAGAACACCAAGAAAATGTACTTTATTGTTTAATATAGAAAGGAATGTAATCCCAATATTTCTTTGACATTCGGCTGATTTATTATATGATATATTATTGCTTAAAGGAGAACTAAACCCAAAGTACATCGATTGGTGATCTAAATGGGCGTTGATAACTTCATACATACCCCTAAGAGTCACATATGACAGAATCAACAAAAGAGAGAAAATTGTTAAAATTTGAGGGCCTTGAGTAGCTGAATTGGCGTATGTGTAACGTAGCCATTGTTTCGAAAGTGCCGCCGCCGATCGTGGGCTTGTGACGTATTAGCGGATTAGCACACGCACCTAGGTTGGCTGGCTAAAAACGCGGTCGGTTCTCGTTGTCGCTGTATTTAATTTCTGTCAGAAATGTTTAGTCAAGTTATTTATTTTTTAATGAATTATTTTAGTTTGATAAATTCGAAATAGACATAACAAAAATCAGAAATTTGCCGATCTTCAAATCGAGCACCCACTGCAGCAAAGGTCGGTACTCGTGGTTGCTTTATTTAATTTCTGTCAGAAATGTATAGTCAATTTAGAGTATTTATGACTTTACTATCAATAATTAAAAAAAATTATACCAGTTATTTATTTGTTGATGAACTATTTTAGTTTGATATATTCGAAATATACATATCAAAAATCAGAAATTTGCCGATCTTCTAATCGAATACCCACTGCAGCAATTTACAACAATCGTATACGTACATACATCACTTGTATATAGATCATATCTTGACGGCTGTGTTTGTAGCTGTTTTTTTTTTGTTTTACTTTAATCGCCGCAGCCCAATGCCTAGACAACTCTGGTTGCTTTTCCTTGTTAGGAATCGAGTGAAAGGACTTCTCGAGTCCTTTCCCGGAGGCATTTTTACACCCAAACGCTTGGCAGTACATCATCTTCTTTGCGAAAAGTACACACATGCATATACAATTCCTAATGCTGTTACCCGCTGACACGTCACAACTCGGCAGGGGTACAGGCTTAGGCCGTAAAAATGCCGATTCCTTATGTGGTACACGAGCAGGCGACATGTGTCATATTAAATAGTTAATAAAACCACCTCTGAAGGCTCGAATGAGCGAGTTTTTGTATCAAACATGTTTTAATATTACTCTCTACAGGATTATGTGACTTAGAGGCAGGCGCGGAGGGGTTTGGACCCATTTCAGAACAATTTTTTTTTATTGAAAATTTTCATTTGGTGTAGAAAACCCACTTAGTATGAACATTACAGTTAAATATGGTTTTAGGCTCAAACCCACAGAACACAATGGCCCTGAACTTGCTTCAAGAGGGACTAAAGGATCAGCTACTCTAGCCAAGAGGACTGCTTTAAACAATTTTCTAGGGTAAAAGGAACACAAGCTTCACAACACTTCTCTGGTGCATGTGAAAGAGTTGACAGAACAGTCCCACATGCAGAATTTAACCCTTTTTTGTATAAAAAAAGACGGGCCCCCTCCCCTGCCCCCCACTAAGCGAATTATCGACCAGCACGGTTTTACAAATTATCGGGGGCAAATAAGAAAGAAAGAACAAATTGTGTTCTCTACCCCTCCTCCCCGGGGTGAGGGGGTAGGTGTCCTAGAACCCGCTCACACAACTGAGCGAAAGGCCCTTTCGCGAGTCTTATAGTAGTATGTAGTCAGCGGACACCTAGGCCCAGTGAAATGTGTTTTTTCATTTTTTTCTCGATAAGGCTATACAAAATATGTAAGACAAGGCGGACACATAACTTTTCTCTTTTGAGGGTGATTTCTTTTTGGTTGTTGCTTCATGGCTTTGATGGTACAGTAGTATTAGGCCTATATCCAAGTTGATATCTCAATTTGATCTACAATCGAAGGACGCGGACAGTTCAGTTTCAAAGTATAATCGACTCAATTCCTTTCTCCCTCATTCCACTGATCTAACCTCCTTTTTCTAGAGCTTTTGCAATCATCAGGTGGGCTGTATATAATACAGACCACCTTATGTTTTCGTTAGAATTGCCTTTATTATCAGGTGGGCTGTATATAATACAGACCACCTTATGTTTTCGTTAGAATTGCCTTTATTTATTGATTTATTATTCTTTATTTTTCTTATTTCCAATCACTTTTTTGTTAGCAAGATAACTTGAAAATGGCTCAATCAAAAGCCTTGAAATTTGGCACACATATGTATAGGCATATGGACAAAGGAAAAAAAGGTTTTCAATCCTGACCTTGACTGATGACGTCATCTAGGCGCCATTTTGTAAAATTTTCTGAAAATCTACTCATGATCATATCTTCCTAACGAAAAGTCGTTTCTCATTCATAATTATCATGATCAAGGTCAATATCCGTCCAATCAATTTCGGGTCTAAAAACGCGCGCGCATGCGTACGTCCGCGCGTTAGCGCGCACGCAAAAATTCAAAATGTTCCAAATCGTCTCAAAATCATTTTGGATACGTTTTAGGCCATTTTAAGCAATTTACAAAAAAACGCACACACGCGCATGCGCGCGCGTTTTCGCACGTAATGGCATTTTGCAACATGGAATCGCCAAACTTTCTCTGTTATCATATTTGGCACATTTTTCCAAGCATTTTGATACCTTGTTCACCTTTTTCTGACCAGTAATAACGCAATGAGCGTCCTTTCAAGAAACATGTCCGTGCGCGCGAGCTCTTGTAATACATAGCATATATGGGCAAAAACATGCCTATACAAAATTCATTGTAACTCTTCAGAATGGATGGGAACTCCCAAATTTTTTTCATATTTGGATAGATTATGAGTCGGAGATATGATTTCATGTCTCATTTGACCCTCAATTAACTCATGACGTCATCATAATGGCCTCCGAACTCAAAATTTCAATTTGCATATTATGACGTCATTATATTTTGGAAAATTGATTGTATCTCTGTAAATATTGATTGATTTTCTTCCAAATTTTGATATGTTCTAGCTGAGACAATTTTCTACAAATGCAGTTAGCACGATTTTTCATTTTGACAAAGGCATCATGGCGTATTTTTGCGATTAAAGGAGGCATGTCAATTTTTCACATTTTGCGTGTATTTTCTACGGGACATGACTTTTTTTTAAACTGGATTCTACATTCCCGTCTTTCGTGAGCAATATCTCCGTCGTTGTAGTTTTGTTTTCGCTGAGCTTCGAGTATGTTGTAGCTGAGACAATAAGCTATCATAAATGTGCACTTTATTTTTCGATCAGATGCCGGGATCATGCTCATATTTCACTTGCAAAGTGGGATTTGAGAATTCCATTTTCTGTTCACGTGTAATGTCTATGTGGATTATTTTGGTATATTGGTCGCAATTGACTTGAAACGTTGCAAGTTGATAGGTAAGACAAAATATTTCATATAAAAACACAAAATCGAGAATATGCATATTTCATTATGTTATTTAGATTTCAAGGTTAAAGGTCAAATATACTGTACATGGTTTCTCTCAAACAATGCTTTGTATAGACATGAAATTTGGCACATTAATAGACCTGAATAAGAGGATTATTTCAAAAATTAAGGTCAAATCATACCAATGGTATCTTAACTACTTAGTATGTAAATTAGGGTCAAAGGTCAAGCATTTCACCGATCACTATCTCACTATCCACGTATGGTATGCACTTGGAACAGCCCACCTATACTTGTTAAAAACAAGTATTACATGTCTAGTTTATTTCTTTATTTATTTCTTTATTTTTCTTATTTCCAATCACTTTTTTGTTAGCACGATGACTTGAAAATGGCTCAATCAAATGCCTTTAAATTTGGCACACATATGTATAGGCATATGGACAAAGCAAAATAAGGTTTTCAACCTTGACCTTGACTGATGACGTCATCTAGGCGCCATTTTGTAAAATTTTCTGAAAATCTACTCATGATCATATCTTCATAACGGAAAGTAATTTTTCATTCATATTTATCATGATCAAGGTCAATATCCTTCTGGAAAATTTCAGGTCAAAAACGCGCGTACATGCGTACGTCCGCGCGTCAGCGCGCGCGCCAAATTAAAAAATGCTCCAAATGCTCCAAAATGGCTCAATCAAATGCCTTTAAATTTGGCACACATATGTATAGGCATATGGACAAAGCATAATAAGGTTTTCAACCTTGACCTTGACTGATGACGTCATCTAGGAGCCATTTTGTATAATTTGCATATTATGACGTCAGCATATTTTTGGAAAATTGATTTTATCTCTGTAAATATTGATTGATTTTTTTCCAAATTTTGATATGTTCTAGCTGAGACAATTCTCTACAAATGCAGCCACATGATTTTTTATTTTGACAAAGGCATCATGGCGTATTTTTGCGAGTAAAGGAGGCATGTCAATTTTTCACATTTTGCGTGTATTCTCTATGGGACATTACTTTTTTTTTCAAATCTGGATTCTACATTCCTGTCTTTCGCGAGCAATATCTCCGTGGTTTTAGTTTTGTTTTCGCTGAGCTTCGAGTATGTTGTAGCTGAGACAATAAGATATCACCAGTATGTCCTTTATTTTATAATCAGATGCCGGGATCATGCTCATATTTCACTTGCAAAGTGGGATTTGAGAATTCCATTTTCCGTTCACGTGTAATATCTATGTGGATTATTTTGGTGTAGTGGTAGATAGATAGATAGATAATTTATTGGTTTCCACAATATCTCATTGTACAAAGAGTGTAACAAAATATTGAAAAATGATTATAATATGCATGTAAATATAATACCGGTACACACTATTCAGAAAATTGTCCTTCAGTTGAACTTAAGAGATATAGTGGCGGAGCCTATGGAAAAGCAGAGCTTGTTGTGGATAGGCCCCTTAAACTACAAATGACATAATTAACTAAAGTTGGTTTATAAAATACAAACAAATACACGCTAAAACAGGGAAAGGGAGATTACAGGGATACATGAACCGATACTCACAATTAACTACAAGAGACAAGGGAAAGGGAAGGAAATATATCTGCAGCTTATTGAAATAATAGTACAATGTAGTTTGTTCTCAACATAAATGGTATATGTACATAGTTGGCATATGGCCGTATCGTTATTTACTCATTGTAATCAACTAAAGCATACTGCTTGAAGACAAAAATAGTCAGGAATCAGGAATGACAATATGTATTCAAATAATGGCATTTCAATTTTCTTCTGAATACACGAACACTAACAGACCTTTTAATCACAGAATCGAGAGAATTCCAGAACTTGGGACCTGTATATATTAAGGTATTTTGAGCAATTCGTGTTCTTGTTCTAGGAAGGTGATAGGAAAACGCCTGTCGGGTGGGATAGTCGTGAACTTGATTTCTGTTCTTAAACAAATATGATAGTGCCTGGGGCAGTTCGTTGTTATTCAGCTGAAACATGAGGCTGCCTAATTGTAAATTAAAAATATCCTGAACTCTCAGTACTTTAGTATCAAAGAAGAGAGGGCCCGAGTGAGTACGAGCAGGTACATTGCAAATTGTACGTATTGCTCTTTTTGAACAATAAGGATTTTGTCCAGTTTGAGTTTCAATGAATTACCCCAGGCTAGAATACCATAGTTCAAGTAGGGCAACATTAAAGTGGAGTACAACATTTGCAATACATATGATGGGAACATAGATTTCAGTTTGTATATCACACCAGCATTTCTTGATAGTAATGAACACAAATAATTTGTATGTATTTTCCATGTCATTCCATCATCAATAAACAGGCCAAGAAACTTGGTCGATTGTACTTTCTTAATTTTGACATTGTTGAAATAGATATCTCCAGGTAAATCGGAGATTGAATTGCTAAAAACATGAAATTAGTTTTGATCAAATTCAGGGATAGTCTATTCGCAAAAATCCACTGTGCAACATTCTTAAGTTCCGAATTGACAGTTTCAACAAGAATTTGAGGATTCTTATGTGAGTAAAATATGCTTGAGTCATCTGCGTATAGTATAAATGACAATAGTCGGGATGAAAAATTGAATTCATTTATATATGTTATGAATAGTAGTGGCCCTAAGAGAGACCCCTGAGGAACACCGCACGTAACAGGCCTGACACTCGATGCAATTCCATTTAGTGAAACAAATTGTGTTCGACTACTGAGGTAACTTTTGTACCACTCCATAGCACTTGCCTCCCATTTCGGCGACCCACGTTCGATTCCTGGTTGGTCAATTTTTTTTTTTTTTTGCCGTCGTTTTAAATTTATTTTATGATCTTCTTCGACTATTATAACATATTATCACATACAATCACAAACAATGTAATAAAATGCCCAATTTTGCGTGTTATATCTATGGGAGAAGAATGTCAATAGTTTTAGTACAACCCTATGGGAAATCTAAGTCCTTGTCGTGTATTAATTTTGTTATTCATAGTTAGATAGAGTATGAGTCGGAGATATGATTTCTTATAAAAAACAAAATCTAGAAAATGCATATTTCATTTTGATATTTAGATTTGAGGGTCAAAGGTCAAATATACTGTACATGGTTTCTCTAAAACCATGCATTGTATAGACTTGTAATTTGGCGCGCGAGCTCTTGTAATACATTGCATATATGGGCAAAAACATGCCTATACAAAATCCATTATAGCTCTTTTCGATGCACCGGAACCCTCAAATTTTTTCATATTTGGATAGAGTGTGAGTCGGAGATATGATTTCATGTCTCAATTGGCCATTAAGTACATCGTGACGGCATCATAATGGCCTTGGAACTCAAAATACGAATTCGCATATTGTGACGTCAGCATATTTTTGGAGAATTGAGTGTATCTCTGTAAATATTGATCATTTTTCTCCCAAATATTGATTTGTTGTAGTTGAGGCAATCGTCTACAAGATCGGTACACATTAATTTTCATTTTAATGACGCCATCATAGTCAAAAATTCAATTAAAGGCCACATGTCAGAATTTTCTTAATTTGCGTGTTATGTCTATGGATGGTGAATTTCGTTCAAATCATGAATCTACATGACAATAATATTTGAGCACTATCTAGCTTATTTGTTTGTTTGTTTGTTTTTTTGTTTTATTTCCACTTTTTCACATCAATACAAAGAAACATCATACAAATAAATATAATGAGTAAGATGTAAGTTTGACAAAATATGTTTCTAGTTAAAATACAAGCAACAACAACATATATATATATACATGTGTATATAATATATATATACACATATATATATTGATTTGTGCCAAACCATCGTAAAAACATAATTTGCATAAAAATAAGAAATAAGGGGGAGAATGGATATCTATGTTTAGCAAGTTTCTTACAAAGGAAAAGCAGGAGACCACATGTCGTAAGCGTAAATGCTTGATGATGACCGTGGCCTCGGCCGAGTTAACAAATAACATTTTGAGTGAAAATAACAAAATATATTTAGTGACATGTTTCGTGTTGAGAAGTGCATTTGTGCATTTGTGCATAGTGCAAAGCTTTAGCTTGGTGGAACAATAAGAGAGACTAATACCGTGATATTAATTGTGTGGTGGTTTCAGTTACGGGTGATAATATTAAATATATGCAGGGTCCATTCCTGTTGACAAAGACAGAACATTTCAAGACATAACAAATTAGATTATTTTAAATTTCTATGTAGGATCTAGCAAACTATACTGAGTTAACAAATATTTTTTTCATATAAGCTTTAAATGAATAAAGGGAGGTCCTAGTTTTAATATGGTTTGGTAAGTTATTCCAAATATCAGGTCCATGGTGTCTAATTGATCGTAGGGCTAAACTAAGTTTGGGATTGTTAAGATGGTAATCATGAGCATGTCGAGTTAAATATGAGTGTACGTTTACATTTGATAAATAAAAGTTTAAGAAAGATGCTGGAAGTGTTTTGGAAGTGTACTTATACATAAAAATGGCAGTTTGGAGCGTATGTATATCATAAACCTTTAACGTTTTTAATTGACTAAATAACGGGTTCGAATTTGCAAGATAGTTAAAGTGTGTACAAATACGAATTGCTCTCTTCTGCAAAAGAAATATTGAGTTTATTTTAATTTTACTACAGTTTGCCCATATAATAGTACAATATGTTATATGCGGTAAAATTAAAGTATTGTAAAGAATAAGCAAAGATCTATCATTTATCAAATATTTCATTTTATACAAAATACCAATATTTCGGGATATCAAAATATTTATATTATGAATGTGTTCGTTCCAAGACAAATTTGAGTCAGTAATAACTCCTAGAAATTTTGTTGACTGTTTTTCTACCAGTGATAAACCATCTATAAACAAATTGCATTGTGGTTGGTCTTGGGAGTTAATAGTTCTGAAACGAATAAAATTAGTTTTACTTATATTTAAGGATAATTTATTACATTTAAACCATACTGAAATATTACACAAATCATGATTTACAGTATCAACAAGTGTATCAATATTTTTGTGTGAGTAAAGTATATTTGTATCGTCGGCAAAAAGAATGTAAGTTAGAATATTTGATGATCTTATTATATCATTTACATAAATCAAAAATAAGAGTGGGCCTAAGATGGAGCCTTGAGGAACTCCACATGTGAGGTTCAATTTTGAGGAACTATTAGAGTGATAATAAACATACTGTGTTCTATTTTTAAGATAGTCCTCAAACCAGGATAGAGCAAGGCCTCTGATACCATAGTGTTCTAGTTTATGAAGTAAGATTGTATGATCGATGGTATCAAAGACCTTACTCAGATCCATAAAAACACCTATAACATGTTTCTTATTTGCGAGAGATTCAATTATTTTATCACAAAGTTTAATTAAAGCAAAATCAGTTAAATGATTTTTTCTAAATCCAAACTGGTTAGGAATCAAAATATCGTGCTCATTCAAAAAAGAAATCAATCTATTATATACCAATTTCTCAAAAACCTTTGAAATACTTGATAATAATGATATGGGACGATAATTTTGAAGTTTAGATGGATCATCTTTTTTTATGAATCGGTATAACTTTAGCAACTTTTAATAAGTTAGGACAGGAGCCAGTAGAGAGAGAAATATTACATATATGAACCAATGGAGAAACAATAAAGTGTATTATTTGCTTAATGAGATTCATACTTAACCCATCTGGTCCTGATGACTTGCTTGATTTCAATGATTGAACTATACAAACTACTTCATGAATTGTTGTGGGAGTAAAGAATAATGAATTTACAAAGGGTTCTGAAAGGTATTGAGAAAATGATTACTGCCAGCATCTATCTTAGAGGCTAATGTGGGACCTATATTAACAAAGTAATCATTAAACAAATTAGCACATTCATTCAAATTAGTAATGTCTTGTCCATTAACATTAATGTTTGTATTAATATGTTTTTTCTTACCAGTTTTGTGCTCTATGTTCTCCCAAATTTTGGTATGTTATAGCTGAGACTATGGGCTATAGAAAATGTGACTTTTGTTTTTGATCATTTGTTTTTTAACAGATGTTGGGATCATGTCAAAATTTTCATTTGAATGTTGTAATTGCGACCATGCCAAGACGAGGCATTAAAATTGAACCATATTTGAAACACATGAACTTAAGGTTAGGGTTTAATAAAAACATGCCATTAAAATCCGAAGGCGCACCACTACCAAACGTACGCGCGCCAACATTAAAAAATGCTCAAAATCACTTTTTAATCAAATAAGAGTGAGTTTTAGGGCATTTTAAGCATTTCAAAATTTTGCGCGCGCGCATTTTTGCGCGTAACGCGATATTTTGAAATATATATATTGGCAAAAATCATCATAGTAAAAATTTCAATTAAAGGCCACATGTCAGAATTTTCTTAATTTGCGTGTTATGCCTATGGAAGGTGAAATTCGTTCACATCATGAATCTACATGACATTATTCTTTGAGCACTATCTAGCTTTTTGTGCTCTATTTTCTCCCGAATGCTGGTATGTTATAGCTGAGACAATGGGCTATAGAAAATGTGCCTTTTGTTTTTTAATCGGATGTTGAGATCATGTCGAAATTTTCAATTGAAAGTTGTAGTTGCGACCATGCCAAGGCCGTTTGTCAGCTTTGCATGTAAATTCTATGAGAAATATTTTGGTCTATTGGTAAAAGCACTAGATAGATCCATAATGATCAAGGCTACACAGATGAAAATTGACCTAAGGATAGACCATAATGGGAAGAGCATTTTATAAGATAATATAAAATCGTGAAAATGCATGCTTCATTATGTAAAACATTAGCAATCGTATCACCTAATTCGTCAAAGTGACGAATTCAAGTCTAATATTTATTTTGTGTCTGTATAGAAGAAATTAATATTATTCTTCCTCGAATTTGTTGGCAGGATATCTCAAGAATGGCTGAAGCCATTGTCATGAAACTTGGCCTGAAGATCGATCTTAGTCCAACTTTTCAGCGACGCCAGGGCACCGTGACGTCATCATGACGTCAATATGTGAAATGTCATTAATGGTCGTATCTCAGCCATGCAATATCAATTTCAATTCAAATTTGGTATCAATCATGCTCAGGTCATGGGTCAGAATTTTAGCCCGCACATGCGCCTTCACTTTAAAGTGTGAGCATACGCGTGCGTCAAAAAGAAATTAGAAACAAAAATGCTCGAAACCCCAAACCAAGTAATTTTCTATACGTTTTAGACAATTTTAAGCGTTTCCAAAATTTCCGCGCGTGTCGGTCAGTGCGCGTATTTGCGCGCATGCGCACGCGGGACGGAAAATACAATATTTGCATCTTTTGGATTTCTTATACTTTGCTTAACAATCCCTTTCCATTTCAGTAATTTTTTATGCATAATGATGGAATACGCGGGCGTCAAAGATAACAACACGCGCGGCCGCATATTTGCATTTTTTAAATAAAAACATGCCTATGTTTAATTAGCCATAACTTATTTAAATGCACGGATAACTCAATTTTGTTTTCACATGTGGATAGAATATGAGTCGGAGATATGTTTTCATGTCTCATTTGGCCATGAAGTACATCGTGACGTCATTATAATGGCCTTGGAACTCAAGATACGAATAAGCACATAATGACGTCAGCATATTTACAAAAAATTTAGTGTATCTCTGTTAATATTGTTTGTTTTTCTCTCAATGTTTGATATGAAGTAGCTGAGGCGATTTTCTACACAAAAGGTGCTATTGATTTTCATTTTAACAATGGCATCATGGCCCATTCTTGCGAGTAAAAGAGGCATGTCAATTTTCCCAATTTTGCGTGTATTCTCTAGGGAGGTGAATTTTTCTGAAATTTTCATTCTACGTTCCAGTCTTTAAATTGTTTGAGCAATATCTCGATTCTTTTCTGCCAGCTGCGGATATGTTGTAGCTGCGAAAATTCTGTACATAAAGGGGACATTTAATTTGTTAATCAGATGTTGGAATCATGGCGATACTTTAAATACAAGATTTGATTTGAGAATCAAATTTTCGGTTTACGTGTTATGTCTATGCAGATTTTTTGGTATATTGGTCATAGCACTTGCCTCCCATTCCGGCGACCATCTTTCATAGATCCAAAATGATCAATGATACACAGTTGATACTTGACTTATGGATAGACCATAATGGGAGGAGTATTTCAAAACGGAAGATGAAATCGTGAAAATGCGTTCTTCGTTTTGTCACACATGAGCATACGTATCACCTAATTCGTCTAAGTGACGAATTAAAATTAAAAATAGTATTTATTTTGTGTCTGTATGGAAGAAATATTTATGATTCTTCCTAAAATTTGTTCGCAAGATATCTCAAGATTCGGTAAAGCCATATGAGACAAGGTGAGGTGTGCGCCTAACAAGCGACTCTCCCAGCTCTCCTGACTTTTTTTAGAATTTCACAATCTCTGCACTTTATTTCGCATTACAAGTTTATCAGAAGCATTGTTATGCTACCAGGATATCACTAGACACTTTTGGTGATATTTTATGCAGTAATAGTTGATATTTTGATCGATTTTTCTGTAACTTTTTGGGGTAACTGTCTGGCCATAATTGACCACAGTACATGCCCATAGCTATAGTACATCGACACCAAAGCCATTTATCTTCACTTGTCATTGACATTGTACTTTTGTGCTTGCTCTACAAAGGTATTGTGCTGGCTCTAGTTTCTGTGGGGAATCTTCTAGCCATTTACATTCTACTTTTGTGCCTATTGTACTGGCTCTAATCTCTGCATCAATGGGGGCTTTCATGTGCCTCTTTCTGCTCTTGTGTGCTTTTAAATTTCATGAAAGTACACATTATGCACAGGCACTGCAAAGTGATAGAACTGGCTGTAAACTGCATCATGTGAAATACTTTTCTTCTCGGATCTTGTACTACTCTAACTCATCGTCAACCTTTCAGTTTGATCTCCTGGTGTTTGGTGATATCAGCCCCAATCCAGGGCCTGATAACTTTACTAATTGTGTTGCATCTTCATCTGCTACCTACGATCGAGATGAACTTCTACGTCTACGTCCTGATGTTTGTAACTATGCTAACTCTTGTCATCATATCCCCCCTTCTACCCTCCTGCATATCAAACAACTTGGGATTCACAGGAAACCATGTAGGAGACAACCTGCTCACAGAGGCAGGAAAGGGGGTTGTCGGAGGAGAAAATCCCCTTCGTTTTCGGCCTTGCAGTCATGTATTCTTGATCGTCAACGTCTACGTTTTGCCGTGTGGAATGCTCATTCCATTAATTCTAGAAACAAGTCTGCTGCTCTATGCGACTTTGTTATCAGTCATCGATTGGATATTCTGGCCTTGACTGAAACGTGGTTAACTGGTGATCATCGTGACTCCCGCACTCTAGCTGATATAAATAACACGTTACCTAACTATTCTTTCCATCATTCACCACGCTGCCACTCTAGAGCTGGTGGTGTTGGAGTTCTTCTTCGCGATGGGGTCAAGATGAAAGTCAACGATGGTCCAACTTATCAATCATTTGAGCATATGGATATGAATATTTGCTCTATGGCCACTTCTTTTCGTCTGGTGGTCATCTATCGCCCGCCTCCCAATAAGAAGAATAAACTTACAAGCGCAATGTTCCCGGATGATTTTGGGAGCTTTGTTGAATCGCTTCTTACTCAGCCTTGCAAATTCGTTCTGGCTGGTGATTTTAATGTTCACTGGGACTCTACAGAAAGCTCTGAAGCTGTTTCCTTCCGTGATCTGGTGACTGCTCCAGGGTTCAAGCAACACGTTAATGTGCCTACCCACAATGCCGGACATATATTAGATCTTTTAATTACTGACCGTGATGACACTTTCGTTTCTGCTGTCACAGTCCTTAAGGAACTTCCGTCTGACCATGCGGTCGTGAAATGTCTCATTGACATTGCCCATCCTCCTCCTATGAAGAAAACGGTGTGTTATCGCAAGTTACGTTCTGTGGATATGTCTTCTTTTAAATCTGATATTACAAGCTCTTCTCTTGTCACGTGTCCTGCAAATGACCTGGATTCGCTTGTTGTTCAGTACAACAGCATTCTTCATGGCATTCTTGACCACCATGCACCTAAAAAAGAGAAGGCTATTGTTGTTCGCCCACATTCCCCGTGGTTCTCGGATTCTCTTCGTAAAGAAAAACAGAAAAAGAGACAATTTGAACGGAAGTGGCGAAAGTCTCGTCTTACCGTTGACAAGGACATTTATACCCAACAGTGTAAGATATATCATGACCTCTTGTCCATCGCCAAGTTAAGCTATCATATTAATGAGATTTCCCAGTGTGACGAACACAGCCTGTTTCGTGTAATTGATAAACTTTGCCACGGTAACCAGGTTCCTAAGCTCCCACAGCATGAAGATCCGAAAGATCTGGCTGACAAGTTTGCAGACTTTTTCGACAACAAGATAAGAACCTTGGGAGACAGAATTGATGCTACGCCGCTGTCTCCACTCTCTGTAGAATTACTTGAAGTCTGCCAATCTACCTTCACTGATTTTGACATCTCGACTCCTATGGATGTTTTGAAAATAATCAAAGAGACTTCTAAGACATCCTGTGAACTTGATCCTCTGCCATCATCTGTTTTCACTGGATGCATTGATGAACTTGTTCCTACGCTGACGAAGATCATCAACCAATCTTTGTCGTCTGGCTACTTCCTGCTCATTTCAAGGAAGCTTCGGTCCGACCTTTGTTGAAGAAACCACATTTAGATGCAGAGGTCTTTAGTAACTACCGCCCTATTTCCAGACTCTCATTTGTATCAAAGCTCATTGAGAGGGCGGTAGTCAGTCAAATTCAAAATTATCTAAATGAAAATAATCTGTTTAGTTCTGCTCAATCTGCATATAGAGCTTTTCACAGCACAGAGACAGCTCTTGTCCGTGTCCAAAATGATATCTTGTGTGCTCTCGATAAGAAACAAGAAACAATATTAGTTCTTTTAGATTTTTCTTCTGCGTTTGAAACAATCGATCGTCATTGTCTTGTACAACGATTATCCTCACGGTTTGGGATAAGTGGAACTGCTTTGCAGTGGTTCATATCTTATTTGACTGGACGTTCTCAGTCTGTCTCCATCAATTCTGTTACCTCAGAAAAACACAATCTATGGTGCGGAGTCCCACAAGGCTCTGTCGCCGGCCCGCTACTCTTTATAATGTTTACTTCTCCCTTGCAAGATATCATTTTGGCTCACAATATATCATGTATGACATATGCAGACGACGTGCAATTGTACCTAACATTTGATTCTGGGAATCGCTCTTCTGCTGTTCAGAAGATGGAAAATTGCTTAGAGGATGTTAGAACTTGGGCACTTCAGAACAAGCTTTCTAAATGACTCTAAAACCGAATTTCTTCACTTTCATTCCAAGTTTTGTTCTCATGTCCCACAAATCAGTTTAAGAATTGGGCAGTCTGTAATTAAGCCATCATTTATGGCCCGTAATCTTGGTGTTGTTATGGATTCTTCACTTACTTTGTCTCAAAATGTTGATGCCATTTGTAAATCTGCTTTTGTAGCTATAAGGAAAATAGGAAAAATTCGTAGGTTTCTCGACCAGAATACAGCCCATCGTCTTATCCATGCTTTCGTCACATCTAGGCTCGATTGTTGCAATTCCTTCTCTTTGGTCTTCCTGCAAAAATAACCTCAAAGCTCCAGCGTATCCAAAACACAGCAGCTCGTCTTGTTTCTTGTGTTCCTCGTACTTCTCACATTACCCCTGTTCTTCAAAAACTTCACTGGCTTCCTATCACTTCTCGCATCACTTACAAAATTCTCCTCCTTACTTTCAAGACTTATCATGGTTTCGCTCCTTCATATCTTTCTGAACTCCTTCCTCGATACACTCCTGTCCGGACTTTGCGATCTGCTTCTCAATCTCTCCTCTCTCGGTCTCACAATATTTCTTATAAACAATACGGTCAACGTTCTTTCGTTTATGCAGCTACATTTCTTTGGAACAATCTCCCCCTTCAAATTCGCAATGCCAGTTCTTTAAATACATTTAAAACAATGCTAAAAACACATCTCTTTAAGTCTTGTTCTTAAATAGCCCTCTGACATTTTGCCTTTTATATTTTGTATAGATTAACGTAGGATACTATTAATTTATGAACTATTTGTATTTTGGTTGTAAATGATTAGTAATTATATACATGTATTATTTTCATTTGCAAAGTTTTAATGTTAATTGATTTGATGTAATTTGTAATGCTAATTCTGTTTCCTTTACTTCTCAACTTTTTTCCTTCTAAACCGCTTAGAGGCTTTTTGCAATTTGCGGTATAGAAATGTCTTATTATTATTATTGTCATGAAACTTTCCTTGAAGATAGTTCCTAGTCCAACTTAGAACTGCGTGACTTTTCAGCGACGCCAGGGCATCGTGACGTCATCATGACTTCATTATGTGAAATGTCATTTTAATGGTTTTATCTCAGCCATGCAATGCACTATGAATACGTTTTAGATTGGTATTAAACTATGCTTGTTATTGTCTTACCGCTGGAGACTTAAAGATGTCTTTTCTCGAACTGATTTTGATTCTTTTATACGCTTGAAATTTTTCAGATCAAAATAAGATCTAATGACCCTTCGAATGTCTGATCTTAAATTTAACGACCGTCGATACTCCAGACCTACTGGCAAACGATCTTGATGACATATTTTATGATCCCACGGGGAGTGGAAACTGCCTCGCACTTTTGGTCAGCTAAACGTGTACTTCGTTTAAGGCCCCAATTCAATTCCAAATTTCCAACGTTAAATTACACGAGGGTTCGTATCTTTCTACAAAATAAACGATAAACAATTGGCATGTCAAGTTTAACTGAATGTATGCGGGTATTATATAATGCTCAAAAAGTTGTTACACGACTTTGAATTAAAGAAAATTGTTTTTCTTTTCTTTTCTCAAAGTGTGTGTTGATGAAGGGAAGCAGGGGCGGATCCAGCCGGAGGCGATTTTCAACAAAATGAAGCAAATAGTAAGCATCTAAAAACTTCAGATGCCTGTTTGATTATGATTAAAATTTGAGTCATTTCAAGTAACAAATAAGTCCGTTGCCATGGAAACAGAATGTTAAAGAAGTTGTTATTTTTTAACCACGCCCCCTCCAAAAAATGAAAATAAATGAAGCTAATCAATACAAGGAAACATTAGAATATATCTTGAAAAAATAAGATAGGAAAAAGAACTAAGTAGAGAAAACAATCAAGACAATAGACAATATGTCATAAATTAATGTATTTAAAGGTACTATGTCCCATTTGCAGGCCAAAAATGAAAAGGTTAAATTCCAACGGCATTTGAAAGACAATACTAATTTAGAACTTCCCTAAAAAAGGGGCTTGAAAATGTCTTTAAGTGGGAAAATAACGACTATTAGTTGTCGAATCGACTTAAGAGCTATAGAGCCAGTAAGTAATAGTCTGATTTTCAGACCATTGTACCGAATGGTCGTACGTTTTATGCTGCGCAAAGATTCAATCAGTTTAATTTTGGCCATTACAAGAAGTGGGTTATTGATGTAGACAAATGCTCATGTACCCTTTACAGCTCATTTTATGTATGTTATTACCAAAGAAGAAAAAAGCCAGTCAGTCACTCAATAGTGTCTGACAGTGAAGTCTAGCAAGTAAACGGGTTTCCTTGCATAATTTGAATATTAGGACACTGCTAACGTTTAAATTTCACAGATAGGACATACATGACATATTCATAATTCCTGCAAAGTTCTACAGAATTTGATGTTGGCTGCAAAAGGGACATAGTATCTTTAAGTTAACCTTTATTTGAAGAGCTTAATCCATTCCGGTTAATTTCGAGAAAATCATTGTTTTTAATTTCACACATTTGTCTCTGTTTATTAATCAAATCTATACTACAGGTGGAAGAACTACCACTATAGGTCATACAAATGCAAGTTAGAAAAATCCTGCGTACAGCATGTATTTTATATAATTTTTCATATTTCATTTCTTTTCGAATTTAGCGCCTTTTGGTAGAAATCATGAATATAGCGCCTTTTGACAGAACACTTTTTACAGTCAATATAGAGTTGTTCACTGACATTAGTATAGAAGGATGTCATTTGTGTGTAAATGCTTCTAAATTGTATATTAACTATACTTACCTGTACTTGAATCATAGTAGCCCCCCTCACCACACACACACGCGCACGCACACACACACACACACATGATCATCAATGTGCAAAAACTGTCATCACATAACCACTGGTACAATAATTTATCCATGATGAAATCGCCAGAAAATGAGGTATTTCGAAACGTGAATAGTAAAAACGAATCTAGGAAGTCTGCCTGTGCTATGCTCTTTGTGTTCTGCTTTCTGATTGCTTTCTGATCAAATTTCCACAAGCTGGTATGATTGGGCCAATCAAAGGAAAGAAAAGAAAGGTGGATATAGCGCCTTTTGGTTGAAAGTATAAATTTCAAATCAATATTTTCATGTTTTCCTGAAACAATTCTGAGGGAAAATTTAGTGATTTAGATACACATGAGAGAGGTCTATTCAAATCGTTTAAAACATACAATTTGGTGAAAAGTGGATTTAGCGCCTTTTGGTTGCAAGCTCTTCATTTGCATCTGGCTCGAGTTTTGCTTGGGTATTTGGTACTGGAGGATTAACATGGACAAAATGTTTACATGATCGCATGATCTCTTATTCATTCCAGTTCCAATGTTTTTCTGATTGTTTTCAAGACACTATCATGTTTGTCGATCATAGTTCTATGTAGCTTGATGTCTCATGGTAATTTTTAGGGAAAAGCAAACTAAGTAACTATTGTTGAATTTTAGCGACAATCGTTCGCCATTGCTAAATGCTACTATGACGTGCAGTGACACATTGAATCTTCAGGACTCATGACAAATTCGTTTAACAGTTGATTGCGCTTGGTTGAGCCCACTGTTCGCAGGAATTAGATGAGAGAGATAGCCGTGAATATTCTCATCATTAACGACGAAGTATTTTTTTCTTCACCGCCTTTACAAAGCTATTTGAATGGGCCCCTTCTTCTTCATTTAGTTCTTCATAGTAGTAGTAGTAGTAGTAGTAGTAGTAGTAAAAGCAGCAGTATCATAATAATCATTATTATTATCATTGTTATATTCATTATTATAGTAAATATCGTAATTATAATCATTATTATAGTTATTTTTTATTGTTATTATTCTTATAGTTATTTGTGTGCTTCTTCTTCTTAACATAATTATCGTATACACAATACGTCATGTGCCAAGAATTTATTGCTATGATACATCCAAGATGTCTACCAACACTGTCAATTCGTTGCTGAAATATTAGCAAGCCAAAAGAAGAAACATCAGAATTTCTATTTTAAATTGAAATAAATTATATAGGAGAAATAAGTAGAGAATACAATCATGATTTTGGTACTAGGGGATTCACATGGACATAATGCACTTGTTTACATGACCACATTATCTCTTATTCATTCTACCTCCAATGTTTTCTGACTGTTTTCAAAACAATATCATGTTTGTCGATCATAGTTCTATGTAGCTTGATGTTTCATGGTAATTTCAGCAATTTAAGCAACAATTTCTGAATTTTAGCGACAATTGTTCGCCATTGCTGCTTTTTAATACTACTGTGACGTGCAGTAACAAATTGAAATTTCAGGACTCATGATAAATTCGTTTAACAGTTGATTCAACTTGGTTGGTTCTATTGTTCGGATTTTTAGCAGAGCGAGATAGAAATTGACATTGTCATGGCTTACGACTTTGCATTAGTGTTCATCGTCTCTACAATGCTATTTGAACAATATTTGGTGACAAAAGACGGCATTTCTATGTAGCGTCAAAAGCCATCAAATAACAAAAATATGGCAGATAAAAAGATCCTCAGTACTGGGTCTAATAATTTAAAGAAATCTTAATTTGAACCCGGCCATATTCTGTCTGTCTCTCTCTCTCTCGTTTGTCATTGCCTTCATTTTCCCTCGCTTACTTCTTGCTTACCACGGAATATGTAATGTGTATGTGTAAGCCTCAATCATTGACAATATAATCACTAATATCGCTGAAATGATTCTTTTCTTACCCCTTCTTGAGACATTTGCTAAAGATAAGAAAATTTAACGTTGACCCTTTATTTTATGAGTACAATAAACAAGAAAAGAAAAAAAGTGTCAACCAGCAGTATCATTTTGTATTATTTTCCCTCAGCAATTCAATTCAACATGTACATCGCAACCAGATGCATAGCATATTTCTGTTCAGTGTGAGAGGTGGTCCTCTAATCTTCTTTCTTTTTTGAACTGTTTGTTTTGTCCCTCTGATCTTTTTTAAATTTTGCTCATCAAGAGGGAAGGGAATTATCCCCACGGCATTCCCCCGCATCTATGCCACTGGTTACAACGATAACAAATTCATCCTCCAAATCATCCTGCAACATACACACTATGGATTAGCATATTAATTCGCAGAACAGCAACAACCATAAGAAAAAATACAAAATACATACATTCCAATACATATGCAACTACATTTTATAATCAATCACAAATGGCGTAGCTACCAGCAAAAATAGAAGGGCTCAATCTCATGCAAATATACCCCTCATTTTCATTACCCATATTGAAAAACAAAAAAGTGTGAGAAAATTAAGACTGAAAGATAGAAAACGATAGAAAACAGAAGAGGGCCAGGCAACATATATAAAATCATTAGACTGAACATAATATGACAACCTCCCCATCACTTCATGGCCTTGTTATTTAACAGTTTATCTATTTGTAAGACCAGGTCCCATCAACAGCTTGACCCAAGCTACGCCACTTTACATGCACACTCATATCTAAATACAAAAAACAAACAAAAGTTGTTATCATTCATCGATATCAAAGCCTCAGACATTTCACCAATGCCATTTGGGGATTCCTTCCAAAGTACATTGAAGAATGAAATAAACATTTTGACACATGGTTTTGGTTCGTTCAACTTTTCCTTGAACTCAAATGATGTACAAGTACTTCCATCAAATGTAAACAGGTACATTGCGTTTCTTTAATCATGGGTTTTTATGACTCACTGCAATATGAAAATTCTGTACTTGATAAAACTGAGCATTCTTTGTAGCAGAGAAAAACAAAACAAAACAAAGTGCTTGTTTTATTATTGATTGATCATAATTTAATTTAAAAAATCTTCTTTTCAATTCATGAACTATAATTTCAGAAACAAGAAAAACTATCGTATGATGGGCAGATGATACACACACATATTTAGTGCTTTGAAACAACAACTTCTCACATTATCTTTAGTCATTTGAATGATAATCATCTTATATTCCAATCAGTAAGTTCCGAAATGCTTCACTTCTTTGTAGAGTGGAAGTAATAATAATAATAATAATAATATTTATAAAGCGCAACATATCCATCTCTAGAGATGCTCAAGGCGCATACAAAAAATGTAAATTTATATTAGGAATTGAACATACTTAAGATTAAAGAAGTACAAGAGCATGACCGAGACAATGTTTGCATGGTATATCCAAGCCTGTCAAATTCTGCCAATAATAAACTAGCATGGCATCATAATAGCACAGGATAAATTGTTCAAATGGTTTTCAATGTGCTCTATTAAAGATACATTTATGTAATCAGAACTACTCAAAAAAGGAAAGTTCATATGCTCATGAAAAAACTACATGTAGCAGCAAATATTATATAAAACAACTTCTTTTTAAAGTTTAGCATATTCCAATCAGTTTTTTAAAGAATAATATATCATAAGTTTAAAGTCCATTATAATGCTGAGAATCACACTACATTGGATCTAAACTAAACATTTCAATTATATCTTTCCAAAAAATAGTTAACACCTTTTCTTAATTAAAGTGTCATTTAAAGGAAGATTACAATGTCGTTTTCGGAACCCGATGATGACGACGCCTATTGCCATAATGGATTCTGCATGTGTGCAATGCAGTGCATATGCTGTGCAAAAAAATATAATAGCGAACGAGGCTGAGCAGCCCGAATGATATCGAATATTATATACCTCTCTTTAGAAATCTAGCCATCTGGTTGGTCGAAATTGGAGTCGTGGTTTTAGCCATGCCCGCCTAACGGTCAATAATTTTTTTAAAATGCCCAACGGGCGGAATAGTTAAATTTTGGTGAGAGCCCATAGGTTCACGTGTAAAAAGTTTGTTCGAGCGCGGATACCCTACAGTGTGTGTGCGATTTGGCCGCTTAGTGTGTGCGATAATCGTAACATCCAGGCACCTTTCTAGCGAAGATTAACGGATAGTGTCACATATTTCCTGTGATGTTTTAACCAATATTGTTACTCAAGAAAAGGATAAGGTAAGAACTCTTTGTAGATTTTTTTGTGAGTTCGGTATATAAAAGATATATGGACTGCTTTAATATTCGAGAAATGGCTGTGTCTATACTGGCTCGGGGACACCGTGGCGCGTCTCGGGGTCATGGCAGGATGCAACGTCCCCTTGAGCCTATAGAAACAGCCATTTTTCTCATAGCAGTCAATATATCTATACTATTGCGCGCGTAGTGAAATCTTTAACATACGCGGTGAATGGCAGACTTGTCAGTGAAATCGATGGTACAATTTCGCATAATATTTTTTTAAATTTTGAGTTCAGGAGCAAGTGTGAAGGTTGGCAACATGTCAAATTCGCTTATGTATATTAATTTACACTAGCAGGACCCGTGGAAAATCCACGGGATTCTAGGGAGGGTGGGGGTTGAAAATAGATATGTGCTAACGATTATTATTATCGATATTATTATATATATATATATATATATTTTTTTAAAATATTTTTAAAGATAATTTCTTTTCATCATTTTATAATTTTTCTTCTTCTTTTCATTAATATTGTACTCGTTAGAATATCAACCTTTTGTTTGCTGTCCCATGTCATTTTGAATTTTTTTTTTATAAATATGTATCATGTAATAAAACTTGAAAATTGGAAGAAAACAGTGAAATCAATAAGTTGTAATTAAAATTGATGCATATATTTTAGACTAATACTTTCTTTTTACTTTCGTTAATTACGATTATTGTCGTCACTTAAATTCGTTCCTACTTTTTCACTATCCCTTTCCGGATCCTCACTCTCGTTATCTATACGAATATTGTTGTCATGCATGCACTGAAAATAATATACAAATATACAAATATAAAATGACACTCGAGGATCTAGCTAAAACTATTCGCATCGAAGGAACATCAAATCGTATTATATTCTCCCGAGGGCCATCGCGGCCCGAGGGAGAACAGTACTATTGATGTTCCTGAGTGCGAATAGTTTTAGCTTGTTCCGAGAATGAGTCATTGTATATTTGTTTTATATCCCTTCCACCCAGGCGCGGATCAAGGATTCCTTAGGGGGCCCAAATTTGAAGTTATGCGAGCCAAATATTGGTACGTAATGAGCAAAAACGTTTTTTTTTTTTTTTTTTGGGAGGCCGGGGCAGACAAAACATCCGCATCACCCCACTCTACATGCAAGCCCCGCTCAACGTTTTCATAGTGATTCGGGGGTCAAGGGCGGAGCCCCAGAAGCTCAGGGTTTTAGGCATTAAATTACCGTCAGATAAGCATCCAGGGGTCCGCCTTAGGGCCATTGAGTGGGTCCAGGGGCAGAGCCACCGGAAGTTCAGGGTTTTAGGCATTTAATTACGGTCAGATGAGTATAATTTGATACCTTATTTGTGGCACTGGCAGGTCACTCATTGGCGTGGGGTCCAGGGGCGGAGCCCCAGAAGCTCAGGGTTTTAGGCATTTAATCACGGTCAGATGAGCATATTTTGATACCTCATTATTTTGTGACACTGGCAGGTCACTATTTTTCTTTCTTTCTCTCTTTCTTTCTATTTCTCTTTAATATACTTTTTCCACAAAAAGTGGGAGGGGGGTGGAGCTCGAGCCCTCCGAGCCCTGCCATTCCGCGGACCCTGACATGTAGGCCTCTAAATAAGTATATTTTTGCCCGACTGTAAATTTGGGAATTTGTCATTTTCCAACAAACGCAATCAAAAGTATAATGTACTAAAAATCTCGGAAAATTATGTCATTTCAGCAACATTTGTAAATCACCGGTATCGAATTAGAAATAAACCACGTTTAAATTTCATTTGGGGCAGGCCCCAAGCACCCAAGCCCCGTCAGTATGCAAGCGCCCCCGATCTACACCTTGTTGGCGGGAAAATCGCAACTGATCTCCCTACCTTTCTTCTTTCTCTTTTTTCTTCTTTCCCTTCCCTCTCTCTTTTAGGAGTGCTGGGGAAGGGACGCAAGGGCCGATTCACACGTTTTTGGCGGGATTAATCGCAACTGATCTCCCTTCTTTTCACCCTTTTCTTTTCTTCTTACTCTTTTTTGTTCCATTTTAGCTCTCTTTGTTGGCGGGGCGGGGGCCGGGGAGAGGCAAGGTTTTTTTGGCCCTCGATTCACAACTTGTTGGCGAGAAAATTTTTTCTTTCTCTTTATCTCCTCTTTTCCTTTTTTCTTTCCCTTTCCTTCCTTCTCTTATTTTGTTGATGAGGGGGTGGGAGGCAACAGCCTGGGAGGCAAGGCCCTTTCGCGCCCCCATCTCCTTCTTATTTACACCTTTTCTTTTCTTCTTCCTCTTCTTTCTTTCCCTTTCTCTCCCTTTTCCCTTCTTTTCCTTCTCTCTCTCTTTTTTCTTTGCTGGGAGGGGGACCAAGGCCCCTGCCCCCTGGATCCGCGCCTCCTTCCACCTGTAGGCCTATCATTCCTTGCACACTTCTGTAATAGCATGTACGTACCGTACTCACATTCACATCACATTCAAAAAGAAATAAAAGAAAACAACAATTGCACGGCTCAAACATGAAACATTGAATGATCTAAATACACGCTATATACAGGTACTACATGCAGTATAGCTAGAGTGCTGCAGTTACTGCATAGGTTAAATTGCATTGTGTGAGCGCCGTGACTGGCCTGACACCGCGGGAGTTGCCCGTGCGGAGGCATGTGATATTACCTAAGCTCGCTGAATTTTTCTTCTCTTCAGTTATATGGTCTCGACATTTACAATCTATTTGCGTTATTATTGTTGTGATTTCAATGTAGTTTTCATAAAAGACCAATAAAGCAGAAGCTTGGACTATGATTATGTTGGCATGGTCCACAGAATTTGTACAAATATATTCAAAGTAAAGATTTTACGCGAAAAATCGGACTGTTTGTGCCAATATTTTGTAACCGTCGCACGAATAATCTCGACTGTGTGTGTACGTGTGTGAGCGTAGAACCACGTATTACGTTGACGTCAGTTTGGCTGCTGCGTATATATAGCAAGATGCCTCACACGGGATAGGCCCAACCCATCGCATCATGCATGTGCTACGCTACATGACGTGAGTGGCGTGTCTCTTGATAGTGTATCTCTTTGATTAGACTGCATATAGCAAGATGCCTAACACGGGATAGGCCCGACCCTTTGCGACGTGCATATTTGCTACAACACATCATGGACTGGATTGTCTCTTGATAGTGTGATCTCTTTGATTAGACGTGCAGAGGGCGGGTGCACGCCTCGCCGACTCACTCTCGCGGGTTCGTCGCCTCCTTGCACGGACGACGCCGGCCGTGCTCTCGTCCGCCCGTCCTCCCCGGACCCCGAAACCACCTTTAACGACATGGACGGCGACCACGGGGTCGACGTGGCACGCGGCATGCCCGATCCCATCCATTGGAATTGTGTCGCCGTTCCCGCGCCACGGCAGAGGCGGGCAGGGTCGAGGAAAGACGGGTTTGATGTCAAGAAATTCACATTGGCAGACCGTTACGCACCCCCCGCGGCGATTTTGCGTATTAATATATAGATTATATACCTCACTTTAGAAATCTAGCCATCTGATTGGTCGAAATTGGAGTCGTGATTTCAAGCCATGCCCCACTCACACCCACTCACAGGGAATAGCTAGAGCCCACAGGGAATAGTTAAAAGTTTCTACCCTCATCCTGATCCTCCTGCGATCCCCATTGGTTTACTTAGTTTGTGCGGATCGCGCGCGGCATTCCATACATTTGTTGTGCGATTAATTTGGGTTCTACAAACACAGCGCAGACGACCGCCTAGATCTACATGTAATGACGAGATGACGCCCTTTGTAAATATAGAGATAGACCTGCTCTTTCATATGACGCCTCATTTTTTAGTATCACCTTCAGGATCACAAGCAATGAAGGTTTGATTCTGGATTTTTAATTTATTACTTCCACCAATTTGGCATGATCGCACAATGCACGTAAACTGCATAGGGTTATAATGCGTGCAATGTCGCAATGGCCAACTGAGCTACCTAGTACCTGCAACAGTTCAAGTTTATCAACACAGATTTGATTACCATGATTGACCTTGTATTCTATGACCCTGTTTTCAGTATATAAAGTTATAATGACTGCTTTAATATTCGAGGCATAGTTGGGTTTTTTGCTTCGGGAGGTTACATCGTGCTATCACCCCTCGGCACGCCTCGGGGTGATGTACGATGTAACCTCCCCTTGAGCAATAAAAACAACTATGCCTCTCATAGCAGTCATTATTACTATACTATTATCATGCCAAAGAAACGTGGTTGCATTTGCCGCCCCACGAAAATGCACAATTTCAGTGGTCATCCCATAGTCTAAAAAGGCTGCAATAGAATTGTGAATGGTTGCAAATATTATTTTTAAGACTGCAAGGCTTATCAGCTTATTACCCAGGTCGAAATTCCAGTTGATACCAGTTGAAACCAGTAAGGATTTCCAACTGGTATCTACTGGTTTGAACTGGTCTCAACTGGTCTCAACTGGTACCAGTTAATACCAGTTGATACAATTTGGAAACCAGTAGAAATACCAGTTGACATCTGAGACCAGTTGAAATTACCAGTTGATTTACCAGTTGAAAACCAGTAGATGATTACCAGTTGATTTACCAGTTGAAAACCAGTAGAAATACCAGTTGACATCTGAGACCAGTTGATATTACCAGTTGATTTACCAGTTGAACACCAGTAGATGATTACCAGTTGATTTACCAGTTGACATCTGAGACCAGTTGATATTACCAGTTGAAATCCAGTAGATGATTACCAGTTGAAAACCAGTTGATTTACCAGTTGAAAACCATTAGATGATTACCAGTAGATTTACCAATTGAAAACCATTAGATGATTACCAGTTGATTTACCAGTTGAAAACTGTTAGATGATTAACAGTTGATTTACCAGTTGAAAACCAGTAGATGATTACCAGTTGATTTACCAGTTGACCAGTAGAATACCAGTTGCTTTACCAGTTCAAAAACCAGTTCATTGTATCTTATGCATATTCATGATTAATTTGCATATTTTCACAGAAAATATAATTATCATGATCTGTCAAGCAAATGTGACAATGCACATCAATTTTGTGATTTATATTTTCTTAGCCAATCATTGACAAATATATTATATATGTTTGATCATGTTTTTCATCTAATTTAAGACGTAAAAATAGATATATTGATACATGTAATTACTAACCAGGAAACAAAATGTATAATTTTGTATATATGTATGTACGAGCTCCAAATTTCTAAATTAGAATGATACTTATCTGTAATCCACCTCAAATCATCTTTGTGATGGGGTAATTGCAACAGTTTATATATGAAGAGTTTCATTCCAAAAGGAGCTAAATCCACTTTGGGTACTTCTGAGTAAATCGCCTTTTTTATTTCTCCACTTTCCCTTTAGCAATGTACCTTGATGTTGTTATATATGTTAAAGGTGTCACCCTGGACCAATAATATATGATTAGAAAAAATCTACCAGTTATTTCTGATTTTTACTAAATTTTTAGATTTTTAGTTTTCATAGATTTAGCTCCTTTTGAATGAAACATAATTTTGTACCGAAAATTTGTCATATTTTCTCAATAAAATCACTGAAATTTATTAAAATTAGTAGCAAACCATTTCTTTTTAAATAATTATAGTAAAATCACAACTAAAAATACCTTTTGGAAAGAAAATAAACAACATATCCGAGTTTCATTCCAAAAGGAGCTAAATCCGTTTCATTAATTCCAAAAGGAGCTAAATCCATGTTTCATTCTAAAAGGAGCTAAATCCACAAAATCTAAAAATTTAGTAAAAATCAGAAATAACTGGTAGATTTTTTTATTCTCATATATTATTGGTCCAGGGCGACACCTTTAACATATATAACAATTTGAAGGTACACGGCTAAAGGGAAAGTGGAGAAATAAAAAAGGTGATTTACTCATAAGTGCCCAAAGTGGATTTAGCTCCTTTTGGAATGAAACCAATTTGGATTTAGCTCCTTTTGGAATGAAACATGATATTGAGCCTAAAAATTTACATACTTCCTGGTGAAATTTTAGAATGTGATATAGTGCATTTTGTCCCCATGTAGGAAATCATTATTTTAAGACAAAAAACTAAATTTTGATAAAATATGGATTTAGCTCCTTTTGGAATCAAGCTCTTCTTTTTATTATGGTGCTAGCTATTGGTGGCCAGATGCCAATATTGATTATTGATTATCACAATATCAGTTGATTACTGGTCTCAACTGGTAAATCAACTGGAAATATCAACTGGTAACTGGTAAATCTACTGGTTTTCAACGGGTAAATCAACTGGAAATATCAACTTGTATATCAACTGGTAAATCTACTGGTTTTTCAACTGGTTTGTCAACTGGTCCCAGCTAGCGTTGTCTCAATTTCCATATTAAAAACCAGTTGACTACTGGTTTGAACTGGTACCAGTTGACCAGTTGCCTACTGGTTTCATCTGGTATTTCGACCTGGGTATACAGTCTGCTTTCAGGGAAAGACTGAAAATACCTTTAATAAGTAATATAATTACATCAACTATAAATGCGAACGAGAGTAGCAAGGGAAAAGGGAAATTCATGAAGAAGAAAAAAAGATTTTAGTCGTTTTAAATTAGGGGCAAATGTAATGGAGAAAGAAAAAGGACACTTCTAAGAAAAGAAAAGAGCACGTGTCAAAGTAGAAAGGGAAATTATCAGAGGTAAAAAGGGGCACTTCTCGCACCTGCAAAGGGGCACTTAGGAGAATAGAAAATGGGTACTTATTACAAAAGAATAAGGGTATTTGTCGAAGGAAAAGAGGCACCACTCAGATTTGAATAGAGGCATTTATATTTGTGGCGAAAAAGGGGCGTTCATGAGAAGGGGATGTGGCTGTTATAAAAAATGAAAATTGGCAGTTATCAGAAGGAAAAAGGACACTTATTACAAAGGAAAGGAGGCACGTGTCAGAATAAACGGAACACTCATCAAAGATAAATTTAAAGGGGCACTCAGCAGAGATGACAGGGGATACTTATTAGTGAGAGGGGGGACACTTATTACAAAGAATTATTATCAAGGTCTTTAATTGGCTTACCTGTGATAATCAAAGAGGATAGATCAACTGAGAATGCGCCTTTATCGATAACAATAGTTCCGGAAAAGTCTGCTGAAGTTCCCTCGCAAACATGCTAACTCTACCTGAAGTTGACTGTTAATGTTCTTCAGAAGTATGAATGCCCGCAACATGTCTACTTGAACGGGAGGCTGTGAAGGTAATGGATGAATACACTTGCGTATTTCAAGGGAGTTAAGGGGCAGTTCGCCCCCTTTAAAGAAAAAAATAAAAAGATAAATGAAATAATAAATAAATAAATAAAAATGAATCAATAAATAACATAACAATTAATAACAAATAAATCAATAAATGAGATATTTATACTTGTGAACAAGTATGAGGTGGCTTGTGTTCGAATTCTCTTATTACAATGGCGATACCGATTAAGAACGTGAACACGATGATGACATTGATCATGACGACGGTAAGTGTATTGACGTGTTGTATCCACATATGTAAAAATGTAATTTATTTTTGAATGAAAAAAGAGGAATAAGATGGTGGGTCTTAGTTTCGAAGATTTGTTTAAATATTTTTTCTTTTGAAATAACCGGATCTGGAGAAAAGACTACGCTCTATCCCCATGTTATTCCACAGGAATGAGATGGTGAGGTCTTAGTTTGAAGATTTTTCTTTTTTTTTAAATAACCGAGTCTGAAGTAAAGACTACGCTCTAATCCCATGCTTTATTACCGGGTCTTAATTTGGAAGATGGAGGGGTCTTAGTTTAAAAGCTTTTTTTTTTCGTTTTGTTTTGTTTTGTTTTTGTTTTTGTTTTACTTTTGAATAACCGGGTCTGGAGGAAAGACTACGCTCAATACTCGTGTTCTTCCACAGGAATAAGATGATGGGGTCTTAGTTTTGAAGATTTTTAAAAAGTTTTTAAATAACCGGGTCTGGAAGAAAAACTACTCTCTAAACCCATGCTTTATTACCGGGTCTTAGTTTGGAAGATGGTGGGGTCTTAGTTTAAAAGTTTTTTTTTTTTTTTTAACTTTTGAATAACCGGGTCTGGAGGAAAGACTACGCTCAATACTCATGTTATTCCACAGGAATAAGATGATGGGGTCTTAGTTTTAAAGTTAATGTTTTGTTTTGTTTTGTTTTGTTTTGTTTTATTTTTGAAATAACCGGGTGTGGAGTAAAGACAACGCTCTAAACCCATGCTTTATTACAGGGTCTTAGTTTGGAGGATTGTTGGGTCTTAGATTTGAATTTTTTGTTTTGTTTTTTATTGTTTTTTATTTTTGAAATAACCGAGTCTAGAGGAAAGACTACGTTCAATACTCATGTTATTCCACATGAATAAGATGATGGGGTCTTAGTTTTGAAGATTTTTTTTTAATTAAACGGGTCTGGAGTAAAAACTACGCTCTAAACCCATGCTTTATCACAGATTCTTATAGTTTGGAAGATGGTGGAGCCTTAGTTTTAAAGATAATGTTTTGTTTTTTTTTTGTTTTTTTTTACTTTTGAAATAACCGGGTGTGGAGTAAAGACAACGCTCTAAACCCATGCTTTATTACAGGGTCTTAGTTTGGAGGATTGTTGGGTCTTAGATTTGAATTTTTTGTTTTGTTTTTTATTGTTTTTTATTTTTGAAATGACCGGGTCTGGAGGAAAGACTACGCTCGATTCTCATGCTATTCCACAGGAAAAGGATTATGGGATCTTAGTTTTGAAGATTTTTTAAATTTTTGAAATAACCGGGTCTGGAGTAAAGACTGCGCGCTATACCCATGCTTTATTGCAGGGTTTTAGTTTTGAACAAATTCGACAAAATATCAAATTTATTACATTTGTGGGTAAAGTCATTATTACATTTGTGGGTGATTCAAAATTATTACATTTGTGGGTAAAGTGGTTATTACATTTGTGGGTGAAATTATTACATTTGTGGGTAAAGTGTTATTACATTTGTGGGTGTTATAACATTTGTGGGTAAAGTGTTATTACATTTGTGGCGTTATTACATTTGTGGGCGTTATTACATTTGTGGGTGTAACAGGGGGGCGAAAAATTATGTGATAAACAAGGGGGAAAAGAGAAATTAGCTCATGTTTCTTCTTTTGTTCTTCCTGTACTGTTCGCCCTCTCATGTTTAAGCGAGGGTGCACACCTTACGCACCCGCCTCTATATCTAAAATATCCCTTTGAAGAAAGGGAATTTTAGGGCTAAATTACACACGTATTGTTCCTCAAATTGGCAGCAAACTTCATCCCTCATTGATTTAATAAAATGCAATGTATAAATGGGTAGGAGTTTTGTCGAAAGTTGGGGAATAAGTCATTTTGATTCTCTCAATTAACAAGCCCCCAATTTAAGGATTTTAATGCTCATTTTCCTTTTTAAAAAATTATTGGCTTCAACGCGATGCTGTCATGCTACGAAAAAAAGGATACAATTAGGGATGTTTCCCTCCTTTCTTTCTATCCATAGTATAAGGGCGCTGAATCAAAATGTAAACTGCGCCTAACCACCAAATGACAAAATGGAATGTTTGTCCCGAAAGAGACATGATGAACAGATGAACGCAATGGATACCAATTTCCTCAAAAATAAATGTCCACTTCATGCTCCCTACGGCGACACTTGACTTTATTGTTATAGGTTACTCAGAGTTCAAGGGAGTGTAGCATGACGAGACTATGTGTCTTTCCCGTGGCCCTACTCGGGGCCAATCAGGTATAAAACGACTACGGACGACGCGACCGCAGCATTCACGTGCGTGCAACAAACCGAAGCGTGAGGAGAACTTCGGTCTGTTTCGCGAACGCTAGCGCGCGCTGACCATGTAGAGATTAAGTCGCTGACTACCGTTAATCAAGTCCATTCGTTTGCGTGTAGTTGTCCAAAAGAAGACGTAGATGGCGTTAACCAGTATTTGCCATGCTACATTCCCTTTAATCATACTATGCAGCCTGCGCTTGTCATTAATTTCTTTCAGCTGCCTTTACAAATAACACATTATTTGTTAATTTGTTTGTTCGTGATGTTTTTTTCTTTCTTTTTTTTTAGTTTTTTTTTAGTTTTCAGTTTTTTTGTAATTCTTTTTTCTTACAGTCTCGGAAACTCCTTTTCGTCTCATATGTATGTGGGCTGCCAATCATTGTCAAGTTTGCAGACAAATAATAAATTCCCCACATCCCCTACAAGAATCTGTTCTCATGATGGCAATTGTCAGATATTGCTCAAACGTAAAGAGACCATCAGATAATGAATTTGATATGCCATTCATTATGGTAATATATTCTGGCGAGTTTTCAATCGCATCGTTTGGAAGACTGCTGAAAAGAGGGGAACAAGATTTTGAAATAGCTTGAAATCTGTGCACATCCTTTGCACAAAAACATTTACAATTTGTTAATGGTTTGTGAGCTGTATAATGTACTAGAATCACTACCGCAAAATTGCTTTTGGTGCCATCTCAGGTCATGAGTTCAATATCGCTATAAAGTGCGTTAATATTGATTCCTCTGTTAAGATCATGGGAATAATTACAGGATTTTAAAACCATTATATATATATATATATTGATTTTCGTTGTTGTTATTTTCTCCTCTTTTTGTATACGCAGGGGAGGAATATGGTAACCATTTAATGCTGGGCCATAATAACGCCTGCCTTTCGTTCAACCTATCTGATAATAAAATAAAAGAACTATGGAAAAGAGGGCTGGCCCTTTTATATATATGATGAAGCTTCGTATATACCGTGTGCATTCTGACAACCGAAATTGGGGCAATAATAAAGGGTCAGTGTAAAAATGTCAGAGGAAAAAATGTCAGAGGTAAAAATGTCAGAGGTAAAAATGTCAGAGGTAAAAATGTCAGAGGAAAAAGGTAAAAATGTCCGTAAAAATGTCAGAGGAAAAAATGTCAGAGGTAAAAATGTCAGAGGTAAAAATGTCAGATGTAAAAATGTTAGAGGTAAAAATGTCAGAGGTAAAAATGTCAAGGTAAAAATATATACAAAAGCGTGTTACATATTGATAATGGTTGTATATTAGGCTAATCGACAAGATATAACGAAGGATTCCCTGCAGTCATTAATTTCAGCGCTGCTTTATTTTCTTCTTTCTTTAACTTTTATTTACCTTTCTGCCCGAAATTGTGACTTTTTGCCCGATTATTGCCGAGGGAGACGGGGAGACGGGGAGACGGGGGCCGGGGGGTGGTTATCCTTCTTTTTTGGGGGATGGTGACCCGGCTGCCTCCCTCATCATGCCTTAATTTGTCTAATCAAGTGATACTGGTACACTGAGCAAACTTTTGGAAAAAAGAATGTCTAAAATCGAGAAGTTTGGCAATGAATTATAGGCCGAGTTGTGGCTCGGTGGTGTAATCATTAAATAAAAAGAAAAGTCATCACAGCTCCCCAAAAGAGGATAAGACATCACGCTGTGAGTCCCCCCCCCCCACTTCACCGTCCCTTCTGAAGATTGTTGGACATTTTAACAGCGTGGCAATGACTACTATAAAATATAATATCCTACAAATGCATATTTCCAACAATGTCACTTTCTTGTGGGCTTGATACTTTGATACTTTGATATACAAAGCAGAAATCCGCCCATGTTACATCTAATGCTAACCGCACCATCACATTCCAGAAAAGTGGGCGCTTTGCAAAGAGTTCATCGTCGATCACTATTGCGGTATAAATAGTCTGGGTGAACATCAGTAAGCAGCTTTGATACTCTGATACAAAGCAGAAAGCCGCCAATGTTACATCAAATGCTAACCGCATACAGCTTTAGGCTTTTTCTGTCAGGCACGCACGTACATTGCCGCGCGATAATTTATTCTCTTTCGCACACACGCGCGCACACCTACTTACATACACTGCCCCGGTCGCGACATTTTAAAACCTAACCTAGCCATCCTAGCGCTGCATATTAATATTTAAATATGAATATTTGCGTTGGAACGGTGTGGTGGAGACGAGGTGGAACAATAAATCGACCAGATTCTGGACTAACCAGTATGTCGCAATTAGTATGGACAAGGTACGACCTGGGTAGTTGTGGGTTCCCACTGCCGATCAAACCAACCCGACCAAGCCCAATCAAGCCCGATCACCCATTTTTCCCCGACCAATCCCGACCACATGCCTAAACACAAGCTCTTCCCGACCGCTATTCGACCATTGACGACCCACATTCGACCATTCACGACTCCTGCACGACCTATAGTCGACCATAACTTCGATCTCTTCTCGATCATTCCGATCTACATACAATCCCAACGCGATCCCTGCTAGACCACCGAGACGTACACACGATCTCTACACAATCTCGGCCCGAGCAGATCAACCTGTTCGAACAGGGATCCAAGATGACTCGTGAATTGAGTGGTTGCACAAAATATTATCGTCAGCTGATGGCCGGTACAGTACTCATTTTTGATCAGCGTTCGGTTAATCTCAGACACCCAAGAAGGCTAAAAGGCTTAATATTTCGAAGTCAATGCATTCCACATTTCTTTAAACTTCCCCCTGCAGACCCAGTGCCATTTGCCAAAGTACTGTATTGCACATGATACTTAAAACATTAATTTTATTTGCCTTTTCAAACAGACTGTCAAGAGCTGCACGTGTCGCAGTCACATGTTACTACCAATTTTATAAGGTGTTTTATTTTCTCAATACCAGAGGCAATACATATAACCGAAATCATGAAATTTACATCATACTCAGAACAATCAAAATACAACTCAGCATAATCAAAATACAATTCAAAAGTATTATTCTGAACATCAATTGCTAAACAAAAAACTCTTTCATACATTTCCTTATTCGTTTATAACAATAATAGTAATAATAATAATGATAAAATTAGTCACATCTCCGTGGTCATTTCATGTTCATTTTGTGCTTTTGAAAAAAACGAATATCTGTTGAATTAAAAATAAAAATAAATGCTTGTACATGAAATATTACAGTCTGTCAAAATATTGTTTAAAAAGTACTACCTCTGAAAAGAGACAAACTCCCCCAAAGAGAGAGATACAGATAAAAACAACCAAAAACAACCAACCCCCAAAAAAAAAAAAAACAAACAAAAACAAAAACAAACAAATATAAACATAAAGCAAAGAAATACTGCTGGGATAGAGGGTTGGGAAGTTGCTTTTTTAAGTTAATTTATATTACACAAAACTTTCCAAGGTCTCCCATTTTTTAAAGTGAATTGAAAGAGTATCCATTTCCATTGCAAGTTTTTTTTTCCTCTTTCCTATTTTCGAGAATTTTATATTTTACTTCATCTACATTTGGAGGCTTCCCCTTCTCTCTACTATTAAAAATCATCAATTTAATCAAAATCAGAATGTGGTTTAGTAATTGCTCCGATTTCATATTACTCCCATTTATTCCAATATGAATTTCTTTTCAGGACAGTTTCTTTGAATTGGTAAATTAAGTTTATCAGCACATTTTTCCCAGAATCTTTTTATCATATAACATTTAAAAATACATGTTGATAGGTTTCCTCCAAAATATTGCAATACGAACACCAAACCGTTTGTACGAAATTTAAATCTATGCAAATGATGGTTTGTATAAACTATTCTATGCAAAAGTTTAAACTGAAATTCTCTCAGTTTACTGTTTAATGTGCACAACTTTGGTTGAACAAAAAAAAAATTCACTTCTTTAGTTGTAATATTATAAAGTTCCATTAAGTTATGAAATGCTGAGCTGATTTCTGCATTCTTCTTGATTTGACTTTTATACACCATCTCTGCAGTTATTTCTTCAAATTTAAAAACCTTCTTTGCAAATATTAATTCTAAACTAAGGCCACAGTGGATGGACTTTCTTGCAGGCTGAACATTCTGTTTCCATTCGTGAGGAATTATTGAATAGATTTTGTTAACTTTTGTAATTTCTTCCTTACTTAAACCAATGGCAATAAAATATGCATCCTTTTTAATAACCCTTGTTCATCGCATATGTGATGAAGTCGATATATATTTTTAAAAACAAATTTTCCTCAAATAAAGTTTGACCTTCTAGTTGAATAAAATTATTATTATACAATATTTCATTCCCTCTGTATCTCTCTTCTGTTTTAACATATTCTTTCATATCTATCCATGCTTTCAGAAGATTCTGATAAAAAGAAGGTAACATGAGTTTCACTGTATCTCTCCAATAGTTGCAATAAAATATTAAATTCCCGCCCATTGGTCTCATTAAATATTTAAAGTAATGTTTCCATTTGATAGCTTGAGTTCCTGTTACAAGCCTTTTATCCACATTATTCTCTGTGCCTTTACAAACAGTCGGAAATTCATCATTTTGAGCCCACCCTGCGGATAGTCTAAAAACATGATGCTCTTTTAATTTTGCCTTTACTTCTTCACAAAAAAATCAAAACATATTTCTTCAATTTCGCTATACACCCATTCTGGAACCGGCATCAATGATGATAAATATATAAATTTAGAATAGCCATATACTTTCATTAATTGAATTTTCCCCATTAATGTTAAATCACGCTGCTTCCACCACGTAAAACGTTTTTTTAATCTTGCTCAATATTTCTTTATAATTCATTTGTTCTTTGATATCTTCGTGTATTGAAAAATAAATTCCTAGTATTTTAACAATGTCTACTTGCTTCCCAAACGGAAATGTATGAGTGGATAATTGTGGACCTAAGGGCAAAATGAATGTCTTGTCCTTGTTTAACTTTTAGCCTGATATTTTATAAAAACATTCAAAAATATGTTTAATTTCCTTAAATGAATTCGAATCTTTAATGAAAAGCGTTATATCGTCTGCGTACAGAGAGAGAGAGGATCTCCTGCCTTACTCCTCTTTCAACCTTGAAATAACCTGTTGATGTATATCCATTTATAACACAACTTTCTGCTTTAGTATAAAAATTATTAACCCATTTACAAAACCCTGGTCCAAAATTAAATGATTGTAAAACCTTATATAAAAATAAATGTGAAACAGAATCAAATGCTTTTTCAAAATCAATGGCCACCAAAAAGCGTGTTCTCTGTAAAAAAAGTATGAAAGATCATGTCGTCTATTATTCGTATTGCTTCTCCAATGTTCCTATCCTTAACATATCCCAACTGATCAAAACCAACAATTTCAGGTAAAACTTCTTGTATTCTCTTTGAAAGTATCTTAGATAGGATTTTATAATCTACGTTTAGCAACGAAATCGGTCTGTAATTTTGATAAGCTCCGGATCTTTGCAATCTTTATGTATCAAGATAATAAGTGCTTGCCTTTGAGAGCCTGATAATTCCCTTTGTTGAAGAGCTTCATTAAAAGATGCAAGAAATAGATCTCTAATTACTGGCCAAAATTTCTGATAAAATTCTGCACTTAAACCATCATTTCCTGGAGATTTGTTAAGTTTCATATCTTTTAGTATTTCTATGCATTCTTTCTACGATCGTTTCCTCACATGAATCTCGTGATATATTATTCCATTTTGGCAGGTTATTAGGAAATTAGTCATCTTGTATAGAATTTATTTTGCTATATAGCTGCCCATAAAATGATTTTATTCCTTCAATAATTTCTTTTTCGTTAGAAGTGGTATTTCCATTTCCATTTAATTTCTTTATTATACTTTTTTCTATTTGATTCCATTAACTGTTTGAAGAATGCTGTATTCTTTTCTCCACATTCATACCATGAGGATCTTGACCGTACTTTTAAACCTTCATTGATGTAATCGTGAGTAAACTTAGTTGTTGTTTCTTAGTTTTCAAATTTTCAGAAATATCTTTGTGATGTCCATTGCCAATCGACAATAAATCCTCTTCTAAGTCTTTAATCTCTTTTACCAATTTTCCGATTTTTTTCCTTTCCTTTCCTCCGCCCTTTTTCTTGATAGTTTAATTGTAAACTTCCGTATTTCCATTTTCATGAAATCCCATAGTACTCTCTTATCTTTAATTTCAACAGACAGTTTCTCTTTTAAAGTCTTTATTTCTTCTCTAATCTTCTTAACGTATTCCTTGTCACTTAATAGACTATTATTAAACTTCCAATAAGATCTTTTATTTTTATTTTTTGTCGATGACCTATTATGGATTACCAGATTAACTGCTGAATGGTCAGGGGCTATAGAGGAACAATGTCACATTTGGATGTTATTTGCTCTAAATTCTCTGATATGATCCAATAATCTAAGCGACTTTTTAAAGGATTTCGTTGTTTATACGTGTATTGCTTTTTATCTTTATTTTTACTTCTCCATACATCACGTAATCTATAACTATCCATGAACTCTTCAAATTGTTTACTAAATTTTGTTTGCTTCTTTGATACTTGTCCAAAATAATCTAGATTCGTGTCTCTAATAACATTGAAGTCACCCCAAGTGCTACTGGATTTCCTTCTGTATTATTCCTATTGAGTTGAGTTGCGATCGGAAAGATCGAGTGCGGTCGAGAAGTGGTCGGAATGTCATCGAGAAGCAGTCGAGAAGTGAGCGAGTTCGGTCGAGTGACTGTTTAGGGCAGACATGTATCGATCGTCAAGCGGTTGAGTTGTTGATCGAGTTGATCGGGAACCAATCGTGTAGAAGTTGTGTATAAATCGAGATGATCGGGTAGTGATCGGCGGAAAAAATCCACCGCGACCAAACTAGACCTCTATACGATCGATTCCCGATCAGCTCGACCTCTACTCGACCAATACACGATCGCTGTACGATCGCTTGCCTTCTCGACCCCTACACGATATTTTGGCCTGGTCTAGCTCGGTCGGCAAGGGAGATCGGGGTCGGTCTACCTTGATCGGGGTCGGTCTACCTTGATCGGTATCGATCTGGCTTCCTACACGACAATTTTGGCATGTCAAAAAATATCGTGTAGGGGTCGAGAAGGCAAGCGATCGTACAGCGATCGTGTATTGGTCGAGTAGAGGTCGAGCTGATCGGGAATCGATCGTATAGAGGTCTAGTTTGGTCGCGGTGGATTTTTTCCGCCGATCACTACCCGATCATCTCGATTTATACACAACTACACGATTGGTTCCTGATCAACTCGATCAACAACTCAACCGCTTGACGATCGGTACATGTCTGCCCTAAACAGTCACTCGACCGAACTCGCTCACTTCTCGACTGCTTCTCGATGACATCCCGAGCACTTCTCGACCACTTCTCGACCGCACTCGATCTTTCCGATCGCAACTCAACTCAATAGGAATAATACAGAAGGAAATCCAGTAGCACTTGGGGTGACTTCAATGTTATTAGAGACACGAATCTAGATTATTTTGGACAAGTATCAAAGAAGCAAACAAAATTTAGTAAAAAATTGAAGAGTTCATGGATAGTTATAGATTACGTGATGTATGGAGAAGTAAAATAAAGATAAAAAGCAATACACGTATAAACAACGAAATCCTTTTATGCAAAGTCGCTTAGATTATTGGATCATATCAGAGAATTTAGAGCAAATAACATCCAAATGTGACATTGTTCTATAGCCCCTGACCATTCAGCAGTTAATCTGGTAATCCATAATAGGTCATCGACAAAAAATAAAAATAAAAGATCTTATTGGAAGTTTAATGATAGTCTATTAAGTGACAAGGAATACGTTAAGAAGATTAGAGAAGAAATAAAGACTTTAAAAGAGAAACTGTCTGTTGAAATTAAAGATAAGAGAGTACTATGGGATTTCATGAAAATGGAAATACGGAAGTTTACAATTAAACTATCAAGAAAAAGGGCGGAAGAAAGGAAAGAAAGAAAAAAATTGGAAAATTGGTAAAAGAGATTAAAGATATTTCCGAAAATGTGAAAACTAAGAAACAACAACTAAGTTTACTCCACGATTACATCAATGAAGGTTTAAAAGTACGGTCAAGATCCTCATGGTATGGATGTGGAGAAAAGAATACATTCTTCAAACAGTTAATGGAATCAAATAGAAAAAAGTATAATAAAGAAATTAAATGGAAATGGAAATACCACTTCTAACGAAAAAAAATTAATTGAAGGAATAAAATCATTTTATGGGCAGCTATATAGCAAATAAATTCTATACAAGATGACACTTTGGACTTCTTTCCTAATAACCTGCCAAAATGGAATAATATATCACGAGATTCATGTGAGGAAACAATCGTAGAAAGGGAATGCATAGAAATACTAAAAGATATGGAACTTAACAAATCTCCAGGAAATGATGGTTTAAGTGCAGAATTTTATCAGAAATTTTGGCCAGTAATTGGAGATCTAGTTCTTGCATCTTTTAATGAAGCTCTTCAACAAGGGAATTATCAGGCTCTCAAAGGCAAGCAGTTATTATCTTGATACATAAAGATGGCAAAGATCCGGAGCTTATTAAGAATTACAGACCGATTTCGTTGCTAAACGTAGATTATAAAATCCTATCTAAGATACTTTTAAAGAGAATACAAGAAGTTTTACCTGAAATTGTTAGTTTTGATCAGTTGGGATATGTTAAGGATAGGAACATTGGAGAAGCAATACGAATAATAGACGACATGATCTTTCATACTTCTTTTACAGAGAACACGCTTTTTGGTGGCCATTGATTTTGAAAAGCATTTGATTCTGTTTCACATTTATTTTTATATAAGGTTTTACAATCATTTAATTTTGGACCAGGGTTTTGTAAATGGGTTAATAATTTTTATGCTAAAGCAGAAAGTTGTGTTATAAATGGATATACATCAACAGGTTATTTCAAGGTTGAAAGAGGAGTAAGGCAGGAGATTCTCTCTCTCTGTACGCAGACGATATAACGCTTTTCATTAAAGATTCGAATTCATTTAAGGAAATTAAACATATTTTTGAATGTTTTATAAAATATCAGGCTTAAAGTTAAACAAGGACTAGACATTCATTTTCCCTTAGGTCCACAATTATTGAAGAAATATGTTTTGATTTTTTTGTGTGTAAATAAAGTAAAGGCAAAATCAATAAAAGCATCATGTTTTTAGACTATCCGCAGGGTGGGCTCAAAATGATGAATTTCCGACTGTTTGTAAAGGCACAGAGAATAATGTGGATAAAAAGGCTTGTAACAGGAACTCAAGCTATCAAATGGAAACATTACTTTAAATATTTAATGAGACCAATGGGCGGGAATTTAATATTTTATTGCAACTATTGGAGAGATACAGTAAAACTCATGTTACCTTCTTTTATCAGAATCTTCTGAAAGCATGGATAGATATGAAAGAATATGTTAAAACAGAAAGAGATACAGAGGCAATGAAATATTGTATAATAATAATTTTATTCAACTAGAAGGTCAAACTTTATTTGAGGAAAATTTGTTTAAAAAAAAATATATCGACTTCATCACATATGCGATGAACAAGGGTTATTAAAAAAAGATGCATATTTTATTACCATTGGTTTAAGTAAGGAAGAAATTACAAAAGTTAACAAAATCTATTCAATAATTCCTCACGAATGGAAACAGAATGTTCAGCCTGCAAGAAAGTCCATCCACTGTGGCCTTAGTTTAGAATTAATATTTGCAAAGAAGGTTTTTAAATTTGAAGAAATAACTGCAGAGATGGTGTATAAAAGTCAAATCAAGAAGAATGCAGAAATCAGCTCAGCATTTCATAACTTAATGGAACTTTATAATATTACAACTAAAGAAGTGGATTTTTTTTGTTCAACCAAAGTTGTGCACATTAAACAGTAAACTGAGAGAATTTCAGTTTAAACTTTTGCATAGAATAGTTTATACAAACCATCATTTGCATAGATATAAATCTCGTACAAACGGTTTGTGTTCGTATTGCAATATTTTGGAGGAAACCTATCAACATGTATTTTTAATGTAATATAATAAAAAGATTCTGGGAAAAATGTGCTGATAAACTCAATTTACCAATTCTAAAGAAACTGTCGTGGAAAGAAATTCATATTGGAATAGATGGGAGTAATATGAAATCGGAGCAATTACTAAACCACATTCTGATTTTGATTAAATTGATGATTTTAATAGCAGAGAGAAGGGAAGCCTCCAAATGTAGATGAAGTAAAAGATAAAATTTTCGAAAATAGGAAAGAGGAAAAAACTTGCAATGGAAAGGGATACTCTTTCAATTCACTTAAAAAATGAGAGACCTTGGAAAGTTTTGTGTAATATTAATTAACTTTTAAAAAGCAACTTCCCAACCCTCTATCCCAGCAGTATTTCTTTGCTTTATGTTTATATTTGTTTGTTTGTTGTTGTTGTTGTTTTTTTTTTTTTTGGGGGGGGTTGTTTTTGGTTGTTTTTGGTTGTTTTTATCTTTATCTCTCTCTTTGGGGGAGTTTGTCTCTTTTGAGAGGTAGTACTTTTTAAACAATATTTTGACAGACTGTAATATTTCATGTACAAGCATTTTTTTTTTTTTAATTCAACAGATATTCGTTTTTTTCTTCAAAGAAGCACAAAATGAACATGAAATGACCACGGAGATGTGACTAAGTATTTTATCATTATTATTATTACTATTATTGTTTTAAACGAATAAGGAAATGTATGAAAGAGTTGTTTTGTTTAGCAATTGATGTTCAGAATAATACTTTTGAATTGTATTTTGATTATTCTGAGTTGTATTTTGATTGTTCTGAGTATGATGTAAATTTCATGATTTCGGTTATATGTATTGCCTCTGGTATTGAATAAATAAAACACCTTATAAATATTTTAAAAAACAAGAACACAATTACGTGCTGATCTAATCACATTTTCTTCGTACCGGTATATTGATACTAATTAAGTTAATCGCTTCTAGAATTGGTAGTAACATGTGACTGCGACACGTGCAGCTCTTGACAGTCTGTTTGAAAAGGCAAATAAAATTAATGTTTTAAGTATCATGTGCAATACAGTACTTTGGCAAATGGCACTGGGTCTGCAGGGGGAAGTTTAAAGAAATGTGGAATGCATTGACTTCGAAATAAGCCTTTTAGCCTTCTTGAGTGTCTGAGATGAACTGAACGCTGATCAAAAATGAGTACTGTACCATCAGCTGACGATAATATTTTGTGCAACCACTCAATTCACGAGTCATCTTGGATCCCTGTTCGAACAGGTCGATCTGCTCGCCGAGATTGTGTAGAGATCGTGTGTACGTCTAGTTGGTCTAGTAGGGATCGCGTTGGGATTGTATGTAGATCGGAATGATCGAGAAGAGATCGAAGTTGTGGTCGACTATACGTCGTTCAGGAGTCGTGAATGGTCGAATGTGGGTCGTCAATGGTCGAATAGCGGTCGGGAAGAGCTTGTGTTTAGGCATGTGGTCGGGATTGGTCGGGGAAAATGGGTGATCGGGCTTGATTGGGCTTGGTCGGGTTGGTTTGATCGGCAGTGGGAACCCACCATTACGGTAAGCCACCCGATGGCAATCTCATATTTCAAGTAAACATAGTTTTGCACTTGTAATTTTTGTATGGCATCTCATTATTTGATCAATTATCGCAATTATTCTGTGCAAAGCGAATCATGAATATTATGATAGCGCATTACGTATAAATCTATTGAGCCCATCAAAATTAATGCAGCGTTAGGATGGCTAGGTTAGGTAAAAAACAAAAGACGCGCCCCGGCCCTCTCTTTCTCTCTCTCTCTCTCTCTT
>CP137681.1:20367935-20391422 GCA_037976565.1 Mesocentrotus franciscanus
GGTAGTTATTCGTTTACGGTAAGCCACCCGATTTTCTCGCAATCTCATATATTTCAAGTAAACATAGTTTTGCACTTGTAATTTTTGTATGGAATCTCATTATTTGATCAATTATCGCATCAGATTCTGCGTGTGTGCGAATCATGAATATTTATGACTAGCGCATTACGTATAGGTTCCTATTGAGCCCATCAAAATTAATGCAGCGTTAGGATGGCTAGGTTAGGTAAAAAAACAAAAGACGCGCCCCGCCCCCCTCTCTTTCTCTCTCTCTCTCTGTATCTCTCTGTCTTCATCTCCTCTTCCTTGTCCCTTTCTCCCTCTTTCTCTCTCTCTACTCTCTCTTTCCCTCCCAAACCCCCTGTCTCCTTCCTCCCTCCCTCCCCCACTCTCTCTCTCTCTCTCTTTCTTTCTCTTTCTCTCTCCTTTCTCTCCAGTTATCTCAGTCTGTAGTCATCTCCTTTCTATAACTCTTTCCTTCTTCTCCTGCTTTCCTTCCATTCCTCCATAAGTAAAGTAAAGATCATGGTTTCGTATACCAAGTTACCATTAACCAACTGTGGTTCATTTAGTTGGCATTTGTTATAATTTTCATTTCATGTACTGCATAATGATAAGAATCCAATCAAAGTAAAATAAGGAGAAAAAAAATGTGCATTTCACCCCTTTATTCGCAAATACTTTATACAAGTATGACAGGATATATATTTATTTTTAATTCTTACCATGATAGACACAAATAAAAGATATTCTATTGACTGAGGAAATTACCAAAGTCCAATCTTCATATAATGATAAAAATAATAAGAATATTAATAGTAATATTTATGAAGCACTTAATACTAATGTTTCTATGCTCTCAATTATTACCCAGGCATTAGCCGAGTGGCACTGATAAGGCGCTCTGGCATCAAGGTTCTCTCTACCGGGTGCCTATATACATCACCTGGGTGGAGAGTGGCAAATGCAGATTAATATCTTGCCAAAGGAAATTCCAATAACCTTAAAAAGTAAACTACATACAATACTAATACAAAAAGAGTACTATCAGAGAATTGACATTACACAATTTTGGAACATAATTATAACAAGTTCTGGAAGACACTAAGATACGTAGCGTCTGCATATTCCAATATCCTTAAAAAGTAAACTACATACAATACTAATACAAAAGGAGTACTATCAGAGAGAATCGACATTACACAATTTTGGAACATAATTATAACAAGTTCTGGAAAACACTAAGATACGTAGCGTCTGCATATTCCAATATCCTTAAAAAGTAAACTACATACAATACTAATACAAAAGGAGTACTATCAGAGAATCGACATTACACAATTTTGGAACATAATTATAACAAGTTCTGGAAGACACTAAGATACGTAGCGTCTGCATATTACAATGTACCTAAAATGCAAAATAAGAAACAAAGAAACAAATAATAAACATTCGAATGGTGTTTTTAATGCAAGAATTCAGCGGACCTTTATCATGGTTGCTTGGCATTTAGCCTACGGAACTCCGTTTCGCCATATTTTTTCTTCAATACTTAAGACCAGTGTCATTATAAGTCACGTGTACATGAATATTGATATATGCATGATGTTTGTGACAAATGATTCGCATGACGGTGAACATGGTGAATTTAATTGAACTGAATTAAATGAAAAACCTTGACATGTACATTAAAGGGATCCGGAGGTGGTAGTCAATTTCCATGCACACAAGGTTATAATTCGCTGATACCAGACTTGGTTTAAAAACCTTTAAAGTCCAAGTCCACTCCAAAAACAACTTACTTTTAATAGAAGCAGAAAAATCAGACAAACCAATCAAAAAAAGTTTGAGCAAAATCGGATAACTGATAAGAAAGTTATGAATTTTTGAAAAAGTATGGAAATCACTACACAAATTGCCAATTTGGTTGTCCTCACTATTTATCAATTGCTTTATATAGTTTAATCCCCTTAATTTCCTTTTTATCCCCTAAAACTTGATTTCCCCATGCCTTTGCCCAGGTTATATGATTTGTATCATATTGCGTGCATGACATTTCACAAAAATTCTCATGAACTTTGAAGAATTGATACTATTTTCTGAATATTGTTTATTCATAGTTATTGATTTTTATACAAATAGTTTATTAAAATTCACATTTTTCATGATTTAACTGGAAACAAATTACTCTATATTAGTGAATCCACACAAAAACATATTACTATCAATCTAACTTGGATGCTGATGTAAAGAAATAAGATTCTTAGGGAGAAAATAGGAAATTTATATTATCAATATAAAGAAAATAATTAGTGGATAGTGAGGACATGACGTCACAGACTCATGAGTGAGTTGCCAATTTGTCTAGTGATTTTCAAAGTTTTTCATGTCATTAAAAATTCATAACTTTCTTATTAGTTATCAGATTTGCAATTTTTTTATTGGTTTGTCTGATTTTTCTGCTTCTATTGGAAGTAAGTTATTTTTGGAGTGGACTTGCCCTTTAACAAGTATACAAGTCCGTGGTCCCATCAAAATATACGCCCTAGCCTCTCAGAGAATCTTCGGGTTGGGGATGTAAGATAATGACTTTGTATGGGGCGATTGGTGGACGATGCAGAGCGTTACATAAGGCCTGTTTGTCATAAAACTGAAGGCTAATCCTGGTGATTGACAACACCTGTTATTGGGTAAATACCTGTATGTTGTCGAATTCCCCATGAGAGCCCACTACTATGCGTCTTTTTGTAATATTTTGCATGAACAGGACAAAACGAAATGAGAAAGATAAACATACACTATACATTTCAAATAACAAAATATGTAAAATAACCGATATAATAACAATTCATCGATGTAACTCATTTCAGAATTCTACCCTATATGAACCTTTTGATAGAATTTTCAAGCTTGAGTAGACATCTCCGTTTTCTAATTTCATTAAAGTGACTCGGTAACGTTGTTGAAGGTTGTTGAAAAAACGGCGTAATTTGTGTATGAAATGTTACTTATTATATTCCTTCTACTGTACCAACCCGCTAACATGCAAAAAGATCCTGAAATAATTCTCAAACCACAAAGATATTTATGGTTTTCTTTGAAGGCGTCACTGCGCAACACCCTCTAACAGTAAATTCTCCCAACCAACTTTTGAATTTTCCCAACCGTTTTACCATGAAAATAAGACATAAAACAGGCTTTTAAAAATATTTCAACACTTAAATGTTTGGAATGGTATACTGAGCCAATTGATTGCTTTGTGACGATTTGGATTCACCTAAAATTTAATTAAATTATGATAATATAGTTGGGAGAATTTAGGAATCGATCAGATCAGTTTTTCCCAATTTTTATCATTAATAATGGACTGTTTTCACTCAAACTTTCAGATTATCTTTAATAGTACATCGAGCATTGAAGTCACTACCTAAGCACCATTTTCTCTCATCTGAACAATGTTACCAAGCCCCTGTAGAATATAAATTTTCTTCCACATTGGGAGAAGCGAAATAAGGAATGTTATTTCTTCATGTTTAGGCAGTTTGGGGGCAATGCGTGTACTTCGTCTCCGGCCCCTCTTTCTTGACTGTCATATTCTAAGATTATTTTATATGCAGGTTTTTTTTTGTCCATCATTTCTGCCCATCGATTTCTATAACTATACTGTTGCATGAGTTGAATTGTATAGTATTGCATTCAATTGAATTCAATTCGATATTAATTTTCTATATTTTTCTACCCCACCACCGACCTTTGATTTAAAGAAAGGGGCTGATGTAATTAATAAAAGCAAAAAAATATCTTAAATATCCGTCTTCTTTGTGTTGTAAAGTTCGATATCATGCCTCCTCGCAGCGACAAAGATATCAACGAAGTCCTTGCCGAGAGCTTCACATAGGACCTTATCTTCCACCGAAGCAGTGACTCCTTCTTCCATATCACATGGAACTCTTGGCGTCTTGGGTGGAATGTCCGTGTGAGCGTCTCCTGTGCATTCCGGAGGCAGAGTCAGTTTGTTGACGATGCCGTCCAGTCCTGCAGCTATGGTACCTGCTAGCAAAAGATAAGGATCTGCATCACTTCTTCCGAGCCGATTCTCTAGGTACGATCCTGTTGGCCCATCGCCATTCTTGACGCGGAATGTAACCGAGCGGTTATGTCTGCCCAGGTAATGAACGATGGTTCTTCCGGATGGGGCGGTTGATAAGCACCAAACATCTTGATTCCGTTGACGGTGGGAGCCATAAGGGGTGTCAGCGCTCGGGCATGGGCGAGCAAACCAGCAATCCAATGTTTTGCCGTGTCAGTCAGGTCACCCGTTGTCATGCTGGACACCACGTTACCAGTCTTGTCCCAAAGAGAATGGTTTAAATGGAGAGCAAATCCATTCCCATTCCAGTTGGGGTCGGCTAAAAAGTGTGCAGTATACCCATTGCAAAGAGCGATATCTTTGCATGCATTCCTGCACATGACTGCGTCATCCGCAGCCTTTATTCCAAATGCAGGCTCTGTGGTAACTTCCAGAGATCCCGCAGGGCTCTCAGAGTGAACAGTATTCACAAGCACTCCGACCTTTGGCAAACAGTCAAACAACTGCTTTATATAGTCCTTGACGGTTAGAAGTAGGACGGTACTGCCAGCGAATCCTATCCGGTCTGCAACCAGATCTCGACCTTTCGCGTCGCTTAAACGAAATTCTAATTCGTAAGCGCTCAGCAGCGAAAACCCCAGACTTTCCAAACGTCGGAGTTGTTGCTCCGCCACGTTCCTCGGGTGCTCTACCACAAGGTCTGTCATATTAAGGTGATAGAGTACTGATGTGACAGTTGCTGTATCCACAAGCCAAGGAATCACACTGAAGGTGTCCAGAGCTGGCAGGGCGCAGACATCGGTGAAATAATATTTTCTCTTGAAAGCCGACTCGAAACTGTTCCCGCTGGATCTTGCATGAAGTATATCGGAGAGAAGAGGAAGCCTCTTTTCAGGTTCGAAGTCAATTCCTCCAGACTGTGAACTGCTATCAACTTACAACGCGTAATGCCATTGATATCGGTGAATTCCACCCGGACTACTTTGATTCCTCTCTGCTTGACTTCGTTCAAAATACGAACCAATGCCTCCGATCCGTGTACATTATCTGTAAAAATATGAGAAATATAAGAAACATTATAGTAATAATAATAATAATAATAGTGGGTATATTGTCTGGCACCCATGTCTGTCAGACTTGACACTCCGGGGGCTCCACAAGTTTTACCCTGGATTTAGCATGGCTGCCCGTTAGGGCGCTCTAGCATATCTAATAATTAATTCCTGCCAGGTACCCATTTACCTCACCTTGGTCGAGTGTGACAGATGTAGATTAATTTCTTGCCAACGAGCATTAGTGCCGCAGCTGTACTCTAACCCCGAACCGTGTGCTTCAAAGTCTTGTGACGTACCCACTTGACCACGACACCTCCAATCAATCCATTGTAGTATGTCCTGAGTATCGTCCTAGATCTGTTATCAGTTATCAAACCTTAAAGTATCATCCGCCTTCCAATCCTTCTTCCTTTCTTAAACTATTAAAAAACTAAGTAAATCATGAATACCGCATAACCTGATTGAAGGTACTATGTCCCATTTGAAGCCAACATCAAATTCTGTAGAACTTTGCAGGAATTATGAATATGTCACGTATGTCCTATCTGTGAAATTCAAAGGTTAGCAGTGTCCCAGTATTCAAATTATGCAAGGAAACCCGTTTACTTTCTAGACTTCACTGTCAGACACTATTGAGTAACTGATTGACTTCTTTTTTTCTTTGGTAATAACATACATAAAATGAGCTGTAAGGGTTACATGAGCATTTGTATACATCAATAACCCACTTCTTGCAATGGCCAAATTTTAAACTGATTGAATCTTTGCGCAGCACAAAACGTGCGACCATTCGGTACAAGGGTCTGAAAATCAGACCATTACTAAAATGATTGCAATCACTAAAGTCGATTTGACAACTGAAGGTCGTTATTTTCCCACAAAAAGACATTTTCAAGCCCTCTCGTTTTGAGGGAAGTTCTAAATTAGTATTATTTTTCAAATGCCGGTGGAATTTAACCTTTTCATTTGTTTAGCCTGCAAAAAGGACATAGTACCTTTAAAGGCCAGACCAACAACTGTATGTTAATTGCTATTCATCAGAAAATCAATGAAATATTTCCTTCTAAAAACTATTAACGGACCCATTATGTAAAAAATTAAGGACCCTTGCAGAGAATATCAGCACACAAGACCTATATCGTCAACGTTGCATTAGCGGTTGTAGAGAGATGCATGAGGAACTCAAGCCATAATAATACTAATAGATATTTTAAAAACAATCAATCAATCAATCAATAAAATAAAAAAAATAAAAAAACATTAATAATGATACTGATAATACTACTACTTTTAATAATAATAATAATAGTAATCATAATGAAATAAGAATTTCAAAAACGCCAAACGCAGAAAATGAATATGGGCTGTTTCCGTCCTAGTAAGCAAAGGAACAGTCCAAATGTGCAGCAGGCCTACATACCTTCTCCATTTCGTGGCACAGTCGGGTCTTCTGGTAGGTCTATGCTCGAAGATCCTGTTCCTTGAGGAGGGCTCGAGGACGAGTTTGTTATGCTCATCGTGTAAGAGTAGGTCTGGAAATCGGAAGAAAAAAACCAGAATGATATGCCAATAACATCAGTGGCACATAACTTTATTTGTAGCGCTGTCATCAACGATGGAAGAGGTGTCAATAGGCTTGGTGATACCAAACTTGTAGCACATGTGTCAGTGCCCAGAATAGATTGCAGAATTGCGACATCTCAGAGTCCGGGCTGTGCCAATATTTTTGACCAGCACTGAACGCAGTGGCGGATCAGGGGCCACCGGGCCCCTCCTTGCAAAAAAACAGGTAAAAGCACCCTTTTTTGGAAAAAAGAAGTTGGGCCCCTCCTTGGCGCCCAAGGGTGTGTGGAAAAAGTTACCCTTCCCGGAGAAAATTTTTTCGGGTGGCAAATTTTTTTCTCGCTACCCCCACTGAGCGAAAAATCGACCGGCACGATTTTCAAATTTTCGCACGAAGTGGGCCCTTTAGGCCCCTCCTTGCCGCCGGCTGGATCCGCCCCTGACTGAACGTGTACAATCAGGTTAGAGACAAATGGTTATTTACTCATTCTGGTAAAAGTAAACGCCTTTGTGGCTCCAAAAACAACCAAAGCGTAAAACAAATTTGGTAGAAAAGACATGAATCCTTATCGTCCGTTTGGAGCCAGAAGGGCATTGACTCATACACTTTAAAACAGAGTCAACGTCCTTCTAGCTCCAAAACAGATGGTATGTACATTTCTGTAACAGCAGAGTTATGGCAGGGTTTTTTTGCTATCATGGAATCAGAGAAAACGTGGAAAGTTCCTTTATTCCATGTTGGGGAAAAACCTCTGACAATAGACCGGTTGACATATTCAAATTTATGGATGTTTTTTTCTTGGGTAACTAGTGACTAGTATTCCATTAACCAGTTATTAATGAATGAATTACAATACTTTTGAATCAAGTCGGCATACATCACTTTTTGCTATGTCGGGAAAGTTTCCAGGTTGTCAAGAACAACCTTTGTTTAAATAGTAAGCATACAATTTGAATATGTTAGTCAGGTCTATCGAGAAAAAGAATGACTCAAATCAGGAGACTTTAATATACTGTAAACCCATTCGAAACGAAAAATGTACTTTCTACACCTTCTGCACCCCCCCCCTCTTCCCCCCTCTCTGTTCTCTCTCTTTAATATTAAGCCAAAAAACTCTCTCTTGAAGAACTTGGAACATGCTATCCAAAATAATGATTATATTGAATCAATACCATTTATTCATATTCATATCCATAATCCAAATAATTCTTACGTAATCATAATAAGATAAAGGAGTCAATTAACGCTTTGTCAAATGACAAAGACTTAAATCGAGTTAAAGGGACCAAACTGATCCTTAGTAGATGCCAAAGCCCAATCTTGAAACAACTTTAATAACACAACCCAGTGCGGGAAGTGGTATAAAGAAATGTAAGGACACAGGCACAGACTCACAGACACAGACACAGACACAGACCTATTGTTCACAGACAACATAAACGCCCAGAACAGTATCGGCAGATAAAAGTTATCAACTGATGAGAATAAATCGAAACCGCTAGTTAAGTTCAATCCGTGCCACTTGTGTATTCCATCTACCGTTGTGAATAGATTTATGTTTTATTATATATATATATATATATATATATATAGGCGTGAAGAAAATGATCTAGGAACGTGAGACGATCTGTACTTTACAATTTTATTACGAGCTTTCGGCTTGTGAGGCCTTCTTCAGGTTCTGAAGTGCAAACACATACAGAAACAAATACATTGTATGAACAGATATACATGGCATAAAAACTTAATATCACTCAATCACAGGTTGCTCAATCATATAGTCAAGCATCATGAACATAGCAAAAATTAGTACGAGAAATACTTCGGAATAAACTTAGAAATGATTATGCAATTTCAAAGTGTTTTACCTTGCTCTTGTGTTGGGCTGTCGTGTGTGTTTATTCAGTTGATGTGATATATGTGTACGTGTAATAAGGAAGTGCGGTCAAGTGTGGATTACGAACCAGGAACCTTCCGGTTACGAGACCACTGCTCTACCACTGAGCCATCAAGGAGATTAGAACACCAATAAAATGTACTTCCTTGTTTTAGAATAGGAAGTAATCCCATATGTCTTTGACATTAGGCTGGTATATATGATATATTATTGTTTAAAGTGATTATATTTCTTCCCTCAAATTTTGAAAAAAATCGGGCTGATTAGAAATTTTGTTGACTGCTCCTCACACACTTGACTAAATCACTTATTTCTGTTTTTCTCCCAAGTGCCTTCACCCTCGGCGCACTTCTCAAAATATATCATGAATAGTACATTATTACAGGTAAGATTTTCTTCAATTACCAATCACTTCCTAATTGTCCTGCAAACTTTCCATTGCAAAATGACTTTCCCATTTACAATGATCCTAATCCTTTACTCTCTAATGACTGTTTAGATTTCATTTAGCATGGTCAGCTAACAATCTGCCACTGTACCTATGGCAATGCATTAATCTACAGTTGGATGATATATTTTCTTTCTTCACACATTATTTGTAAGTGTGTTATACTAATGATATTTGTTAGTTCAACCAATATTACATCAGTTTGGGGCACCTGATGGGGCCCCAGGAGCCCTGAGGTTCATCATTACGGCCCAATAAGAAATGCGTGAAAATCATGTATTTATTACAAAAGACCACTAAATGTCTCGGGTAAAAGGTTGTTAAAATATGAAAACATAAAAACTGCAATCTGTAATCTAAATCGTTTACTTTCAACATTTTTTTGGTTGATTTTTTGTTGTTGATTTTTAAAATAAAAGATCAGTATGGGATAGTGGTGGTACATTGTTATCAATACGTAAAGCACGTTTCTGTAAAGACTATGATTCTATTTAATGAATGTAATGCACAGCTTCCCCAGATGATATTGCAGTATTTAATATGAGATAAAATCAATGTGTTGTCTTATGTTAATTTAATTCTTTGAGGAATTATTTCTTTTAGTCGATTCATTACTCCGATAGTCCTTGATATATTTTGACAAATGTCATTCACATGTTCTTTCCAGATTAAGTTGGCATCAATATGAACTCCAAAAAGTTTTGTAGAGTTTACTCGTTGTATTTCATAGTTACCAACCTAAACATTTAAGGCATTCTCATATAATTTCTTGTGTTTAGGTTTAAATAGCATATAACATGTCTTTTCAAAATTCAGAGCTAATTTGTTGGCAGAGAACCAAGTATGAACCTTGTTCATCTTAGTGTTTATTGCACAATTAATTTCATTAATATCATTACCAGAGATATAAAGGTTTGTATCATCAGCAAAAGATTGAAAATAATCTTGAACTAAGACATTAAAGATCATTAATAAATATAAGAAAATGAAGTGGACGAAGGACTGATCCCTGTGGAACTCCGACATGCATGGACAACTCATCCGACGTATAATTGTCGATAAAAGAGAATTGGTTTCGCTTACTAAGATAAGTTTTGAACCATAGTAAAACAACTCCATGTATGGCGTAGTATTCAAGGTTTTGAAGTAAAATATAATGATTTATGCAGTCAAATGCTTTTTACAAATCTTAAAACACTCCTAAAAGGACTCCCCCCCTTTCAAAAACTTCAGATGTCTTATTTGCAAATTCCATATATGTTGAGTGGCCTTTCCGGAAACCAAATTGCCTTTGATGTAATTTATTGAACTTGTTAAGAAAGGACATCAATCGGTTGTAAACCAATTTTTTTTATTTTTACCAAAAAAAATTGATAAAAGACAATTGTCCTGTAATTATTCAACTTGTTATGTTTCCCTTTTTAATGAACTGGTATAATTTTTGCAGTTTTTAGGTTTTGGGGAAAATTCCCTATTGTAATGATAAATTGAACATACTGCACAATGGTTTTAGAATAAAAACAGAAGATTACTTAAATACTGTAGAGGTTCGAAACTGAGTCACGTCTTTCGGATGGTGACGTTAAAGGTCGGTCCCCAGACGTAAATAATCATATCTGATTGATACACGTCTGTAAAATATTTCTGAAAGAGGTCTGCTCATTTGCCAGGTCTGAGGTTCGTTTGTAAAGATATTCGTCATATCATCAAATGTTGTATTAGATGTTTTCTCTACAGTTTTGCTAGACAATAGGCATACAATAGGCTGCAATAGAATTGTGAATGGTTGGAAATATTAATTTTAAGATTGCAAGGTTTATCAGCTTATTACAGTCTGCTATAAGGGAAAGACTAAAAATACCTTTAATAAGTTACATAATGACATCAGCTATCGAGAGTAGAAGGCGAGCTGGGGGGGGGGAATTTGTGAAAAATAGCTTTTAGTCGTTCTAAATGTATTAGGGGCACATATTATGGAGAAAGGAAAAGGAGCCACTTATCAGAATGAAAAAGGACATTTATAAGAAAATATAAAAGAGCACGTGTCAAAGTAGAAAGGTAAATCATCAGAGGTAAAAAGGGGCACTTCTCGCACCTGAAAATGAGCACTTATGAGAATGGGAAATGGGCACTTATTACAAGGGAATGAGGGCATTTGTCGAAGGAAAAGGGGCACCACTCAAATTTAAATAGAGGCATTTATTAGTGGCGAAAAAGGGCAGTTATCAGAAGGAAAAGGGGCACTTATTACAAATGAAAGAAGGCACGTGTCTAAATAACCGGGACACTCATCAGAGAAAGAAACACAAAGGGGGCACTCATCAGAGGTAAAAAGGGGCACTCATCAGAGATGGATGGGGATACTTATTGGTAAGGGGAGGACACTCATTACGAAGAATTATGATGATCATTAGAAATTATAATCAAGGTCTTTAAATGGCTTACCTGTGATAATCAAAGAGGATAGATCAACTGAGAATGCGCCTTTATCGATGACAATAGGTGTGGAAAAGTCTTCTGAAGGCAGCTTGCAAACACGCCAACTCTACCCGAAGTGGACTGTTAATGGATCTTTAGAAGTATGAATGCCCGCAACAGGTCAACTTGACCGGGAGGCCGGGAAGGTCAGTGATGAATACACTGGCGTATTTGAAGGGAGTTAAGGGGCAGTTCGCCCCTTTGAAAAAAAAGAAGATTAATGAAATAATATATAAATAAATAAAAAAATCAATAAATGAGAGATTTATACTTGTGAACAAATAGGAGGTGGTAATTTGTGTTCAAATTCTCTTATGACAATGGCGATGACGATTAACAACGTGAACACGATGATGACATTGATCATGATATCGGTAAGTGTATTTATGACGACTATGGTGTTGATGATGATAACAAATTATGAAAATCATTATACCAAGTTTAGTACTCTTTAATTAGTTTCACCATGATTGACGGCGCTGTTTTAGAAATATATACAACGTCGGAACAACGTTTTGACGCTCCGTTGACGCAACAATAACTTGACGTCATTCATAGTCATACAGTTGATTATGAACGTATATACAGCTATTACTGTTTCAAGTTTAAACTTGATTGACCTTGCCGTTTTCGTGGTATAGACATAACGCTGGAACATCGTTTTGACGCCCTGTTGACGCTCTGTTGACGTGACGTCATTCACAGTCATACAATTGATTATGTAAATATAGGACTATAACTGTTCAAAGTTTTAACTTGATGCCGTTCTAGAGATATGAACATGATGTCGGAACAACGTTTTAACTCTCTGTTGGCAACGTTGCGTGAGGTAAGTCATATTCGTAGAACTGATGAGGACTATTGAGCATTACAAGTTTACCTAGCTATCATAGGACATTTTTCTGGAAATATAAGTATTTATGTTTCTTAGGTTAACTAATATTAATTATATTACATGTAAAGTATCTATTTTGAAAATATACTCTTTTTTTAAATAAATGCATTATATTGTGAAATATGTTGTTTTGAAATGAAATGTGATGTTATTTTTAACTGATGAGGACTATTGAGCACTACAAGTTTACCAAGTTTCAACTTGATTATGATGATTGAACGTGTTGTTTTGGGGATATGGACTTAACGTCGGAACAATTTTTGACGCTCTCTTGACGTAACATTGCGTGAGGTAATTCATATTTGTAGAGCTGATGAGAACTATTGAGCACTACAATTTTACCAAGTTTCAACTTGATTATGATGATTGACCGCGCCGTTTTGGGGATTTAGACATAACTCTGGAACTATGTCAGTAGATAAATAAATACCATCTTCAATGAAATAAATGGCAGAAAGAAAAACAAATGACTCAATTAAGAGTATCTTTTTTACTCAGGGAAGTCTCATCAGTAGTAATACTGTTCTCACTGAGGGCCCTGCAATCATTATTACCCCGGCTTTAATTGATTAATTAATAAATATTAAACAAACTTTTTGATTAAGTGAGGAAAATGTTACAAGTTAAGTAATCATTAAATTACTGTTTCGCCCCACCCCCCCAAAAAAAAAATCGACCTCACGAAACAAATGTTAAGTGCAGATTGTGAAACCGAAATCCAAAATTAGCTACAGTCCAAGAATCAGAGGGCCGGAGAGAACTTTATTGTGGTCATTTTTTAGGAATTAATATCAATCTCAAAGACCATTAATCATAATTAAGTCAGGTCAAGAGATTATCCATCCATTGTAAATAAATTTAATGGTAGTATTATATCCAACTTGATATCCCAATTTCATATACACTCGAAAGACGGGGACAGTTTCAAATTACTGCTTCTCTGACCATGCCATGCCTATTTACAGATCGATTAGCCCGTGGAACAAACTGCGCATGGGCAGTCCGCCCCATAACGAAAATCGGATCCAGGATCCGGGGGAAGGGGGGGGGGGGCGGCGAAGCTATGTGATAAGCAAGGGGAAATAGACCCATGTTTCTTCTTTTGTTCTTTTGTTCTCCTCTATTTTTTAGCGATGGTGCACACCTTACACATTCGCCCTTGTATCCAATATCCCTTTGAGAAAAGGGAGTTTTTTTAGGGCTAAATTGCGCATATGTTGTTCCTCAAATTGGCAACAAACTCAATCATACGTTGTTGTAATAACACGCAATGTATATAATTATACATGGGTAGGAATTTTGTCGAAAAGATGTAGAAAATAGAATTTTAAATCTTTTAACCATTCCCCAATTTAAGGATGTTAAAGCTCAATAAGGGCTGATTCTCCCCCTTTTTCTTTCCATCCATAGTATAAGAGCGTTGAATCCAAATGTAAAATGTAAAATGTGGAATGTTTGTCCCGAAAGAGACATGATGAACAGATGAACGCAATGGATACCACTTTCTTCAAAAATAAATGTCCACTTCATACTCCCTACGGCGACACTTGACTTTATTGTTATAGGTTACTCAAAGTTAATCATACTATGGAGCCTGCGCTTGTCATTATTTTCTTCCAGCTGCCATTAAAATAGGCCTACCACATAATTTTATAATTTGTTTGTTCGTGATGTTTTTCTTTCATTCTTTCTTTGATTTTTTTTCTAAGAGTCTCGGAAACTCCTTTTCATCCCATGTCTGTGGGCTGCCAATCATTGTCAAGTTTGGAGACAAATTAAAAATTCTCCACATATCCCACAAGAACCTGTTCTCATGATGGCGATTGTCAGATAATGTTCAAACGTAAAGAGACCATCAGATAATGAATTTGATATGCCATTCATTATGGGAATTAATATATTCAGGTGAGTTTCAATCGTATCGTTTGGAAGACTGCTAAAAGAGGGGAACCACATTTTGAAATAGCTTGAAATATTGACAATATGTTAATGGCTTGTGAGCTGTATACTTTAAAGTCATACTGTACTAGAATCACCTTTTGGTGCGATCTCAGGTCAGGCTGTAGCAGTACGGTCCCAGAACTCACTGCTTTCCCTGTAGTCCAGAATCTGGCCGATTTTAATTTTGATCTCTACCACACCAACGAAATGCGACCTCCCCCTACTTACTTGCCGAATATGGCGGGATCCTTAAAGACCATCTCCGAACTGAAAAATGAAATGGATAAATCATATATCAAACTGAAGCTTATGAGCCATAGAATACAGTAATTGCTACTATTTACTCACAAAGTGTCATGCAGAGGAGAATAATTGTTTGAAAGCTTGAATTCAAGAGCATCAAAACCCGGAAATAATCTCACGAAAAACAGAAGACGACTTGATGACGTCAGCATGTGTAGAGGCTATAGCCACCGGTTGCTTCTTCACGTGTGTTTACGTGCTGTGAACATGGTATGTATATCACTTTTTTTTTAGAGTCTTTCTTTCGAATATTTCAACGAATTACGAATAATTATCGAACAGCTCTATTGTTTCTTTGAATCTTTATTAGTAAATTAGCTAAATCAATTTGAAATAAACTTATCAGATTCTCTGAGAAATTTATCCGAGTCCGAGGTTATGCATGTGTCGATCTACGGACGGTAAATATACGGCAATTGCTGTAGTGTAGGATGGGGTGTAGTGTGTCCGGACACTCTTTTGCCTTTAGATTTAACAAAAGATATTTATTAAATGGCACCGACAATCATGGACAATTGTGCTTTATAATATTGTCAAACATAATTCTCAAACGATTTGTGAAATATAATTTGTAAACTTCTTCAAAATCAAATTGCCGTTTTGTCCGGATATGTACACAACCTGTCGGGACACACAACATCTTGCACCTGGGTACTGTAGTACGGGCGCGGCCAGCCTGCGCGGACTTGCAAAGACATGGTTTTATGGTACATGTGTACTCGGGGCGAGCGATATTTATAGATCCAAGTCTACTGTTTACATATACCGATTAGCGGACTTTTGAAAACCCTACTATTATCAAATTCACTTTCTTTAATTTTCAGATTTAGGATATAGTTGTAGAATTAAAAACGATTCAAAACTTTCATAAACTTTCACAAACTTTCTCAAACAATTACTCGCGCACAATTGTTATTTGCATGGCTGGCCGGTCGCGACGTAAAATCGAGCTGGCTGCTCTACATAGGGTGACGTCATCACGATAGCGGCTCATTTGTCAGCTCTTTACCCCAAATTCAGATGGGGCTAAAAATGAAGTATTTATCTGCATAACGAAATGAAACATAAGTTTGTTTTTGTATTCTACGTCCAATCAGCTTTCAATTGATGTATAGTTGTATTTTCATCGAAGGTCTTTAAAGTACCTGTCGGAAGTGAAAAATGAAATAGATGAATCATAATTTTTATATCAAAGGAAAGCTTACAAGCCATAGATTACAATAATACCAATTATATGCTACTTTAGTGCCTGTCAGACGAGAAACAGCTCTCTGAAAATTCGAAATCTAAAGCTTTGGAAATCGGGAGTTGCTGTCTACCTAAAAACTAGCTATCGAATTGATGAGATCATCGTATGTGGAGTATGCATATTCACAATGACTTTGCATTAATAAAGCACGGTTCATCGCCTCATATAGGCGAGCCGATCAGGTGCACATAATATGTCGTCACTGTGACTGCGGCAAATTTGACCCCTGTTGCATGACCTGTAATTTGGAGAGGTGCGGAAAATAAGGTTTTAATTCGCTTTTGTGCAATACTGAAAGGGAAAATATTTTGAATTCCTTTATATTTGTATTCTATGTTCATTCAGCTTTCCATTGATAAAAAGTTGTGTTTTCATCGGATAGCTAGGGTCTATAAATTAGGGCGCCATAGGGCTGCTGATCGAGCGTATGAGTTCGTTGATAACGCCATCTTCGGCGGCATGAATCAAGTGTAGGGAATATAAAGAACCGGCCATATTCTGGACTACTTCCCTTGAGCTTGCTGATCTGTTGGTTCTCGCATATAGTCCTCTGTCTGGTAAGAGGAAGTTAGGTATTGAGTTTCGCGCTGTTGGCAAGTTCACCATGAGATTGCCCTATGCAAATAACAGTACGCGAGGGCAGAAATTTCATCAGTTCAGTATCGCTGGATACACAGGAGTCGAGAAGGGGGAAAAGGCAAAACACCTCGTCTAGGGTATAAGCACCAAGCAGGGATTGAACCAAAAAACTTGTTTAACCCTAATAAGGCCGGGGGATTATGCCCCCCTCCGCGATTTTTTTTTCCTGATTGTTCGGGAACGCATACGGATAGCGCGCCGCCGCTCGCTGACTTTCTTCTTTCGAGTCTTGCGCATCTTTTAAAACAATTTTTTGACATATGGAAATGTCATTTTTCCTAAAATGAGATAAAACATTGGTTTAATATTGGGTCTTGTTTAAAGTTTAGATGTTTGTTTATGGAGTCAAAATAGTTGAGTTGTAGTTAGAAATGAAATAAAACAACAAAAACAATAAAATATATAAGAAATTATCAAAACAAGAGATAACACAAGGAATAACCTAGCTCTACCAAATGTTGCTGTCGTATTATTGCTCCAAATGGTCTAACGAATACATGAAGTGAAAAAGAATGCTTAAATATAAAGAATATATGATTTATGGGTAAAAGGTGAATTTTATGACCTTATTTGCATAAATTACCATAAATATGCAAATGAGTGAATTTTTCAAAAAATTAAATTTACCATAGTATTTTATACACTTCACTTTACATGCGAGCAAAAATTTTGCGGCGATCGGCCGTTTCACGGCCGAGATCTTAGGGGGGCCATAATGCCCCCGGCCGTACTAAGACCTCAAATAGCTTGGCCTTTTAGGGTTAAGAGTCAAGATCCTACACCACCATACCACAACAATCTCATTAAAAAAAATGGGGGCATCTAATATTTATTTTGTTCTTTCCTCTCTCTCTCTCTCCACCCTTTCTCTGTCTCTCTGTATCTCTCTCTGTATCTCTCTCTGTATCTCTATCTGTCTCTTTCTTTCTCACACACACTTTCTCTCAATATAATGTGAAGTGAATACACAAATCAAAGCTCATTGTGAAATGCATTTTACTTACTTCGTACGATGACAATATCGCCAAACACCACTAGAGGGAGACAATCAGAACACACACAAATGAAACATCGACCAAGTCAGGTAGTGTTTTCTAAATCTTTCATTTTCATTTTTTTTTATTAATAAAACTATGTAAAATACGCAGGCTATATGCATAATCAACATTTCACAAATATATAAGATCATATGGATGTTTCATTTTGTTCTCTCTACTAACATTAATCTATGTGAGAGTACCCCTGATATTCAATTGTATGCATCATTTTATACACATAAATCACATGGGTTAATTTCAATAATGTAAAATTACGTGAGAAGTAAGTCGTTGCACGACTTCCATTCAAATACAAGTTGTACAAAAATGTCTATGATCAATAATGCATGTAAGATATCATCAGTACAGTGCAATATCCTGAAAATATAGGAAAGTCAAAAAGATGAGGAAAAGGCTTGAACAATGCTGGATTTCAACGCAGAAAAGGAGAAAAAATTAATAAGGGTAGACAGAAGTTCAAGGTTTCTACCTCTAAGCTGAAAACAACAATTTTGCATTTTGCATTTTGCATCCTGCATGGATACATGTTGTCTTACCACTCCCTTTCACCTGAAGTGCAGTAATCATCTTACAAATAAATTATGTACAGCTAGAATGTATAAAACAAACATCAGAAAAACAACCCATGGGATTATATAGGTTGATGATTAAAGGGCATTATGGAAATAAAAAAATACCGGTAAGGTAAAACCCTGCCCACAGAACATAAGCCAGACTTGGGTTCCATGGAGGCCCTATATATTCTATGCAAACGCGTACTGATAGGTCTAATGTTCTTCTCACCAGTCACCAATTGCATTCCAATAGACCTGTTTACTAACATATTCAAATTTATGGATGTTTCTTTCCTGGGGACCTAGTGATGAGTTCTGCCATTAACCTATTATTAATGAATGAAGTACAGTACTTGGAATCCAGTCTGCAACCAGTACATGTTGCTACGTCGGGAAAGCCTCGGACAAGCGTTCAGGTGGTCAAGAACAACCTTTGTTTACAAATTATGCAAAAAATGTGAATGTGTTAGTAAACGGTCTATTGCATCTTTATGGGCTGCGTTATTTTGCTAAGCTATCAAATCCCAAAGAATCAGACTTTGGATACTTCAAACCAGGAGCTGCCATACAAGGAGTGGAATCAAGCCGCTCTCCTATGATCCCATGCTCAAAGCCGCCGAATAGCTATGCGCTACTCCGCAACTGTTGACCAGGTGATGAGATAAAAGAGCGCATGAAATATCAGGATTTAGAATTCCTACATCAGAAAATGGTATCTCAGCAAATGTTCGCTGTCCCTTTCAATGCTTTCTCATCAATTGTTGAATGCGTAATGAGTTGAACAAGCGAACACAAACTTTTGTGTAATTTCTTTTTTTTTCAAACTGCAAAATTCAAAAAGCACGCGAAATCACGCATTCGCAAACTTAAAGTTACTTAAAGTTATCGAAAATTCTAAATCATAAGTTAAATGACGGGACATTAAAACATGCGAAAATAATCGGATTATCCAAAAATATTGAGTTTTCGTCAGGATCTAATTTTTCTTTTACCAACTCTGGCACACAAATTATACGAAGGGCGGCGTACTAATTTTGAAAAATTGTTTGATGCACTATTCCTAATACAATCCCCATAGAAATTTTATAATTTACACTGAAATTTTGCCGGTAATTTAATAAATGCGAAACTGGTGCCTGACCTCCGAAATTCCCCACAGTGGAATAGCGGCTCGGCACAAGGAACTTCGAATCCAAGTGGAATGTTACGCATCCCACTGTTACGCTTTAGAACTCACGCATGCGTTTGGATAAATTACAAGAGTTTGCATTCCTTGTATTGTCGATCCCACTATGTATATCACTTGTGTCAGAAATTTTTTCTTGAGAAGAATCGGGGTAAAATGTACAGGTAATTTCCATCCCTCACAAATAGAGGTGGGGTGGGGTTGTATAGCACAAAGAAAATTCGTTAATATTTCACTTTTTATTTGAACTAACGGGGGAAAAATCGAACAGATGATAAAATATGAATACAAGAGCCTAATTGTGTCAAGAAGTTTGCTTACAATTGTATAATAGCAGTTTTAATTTGTGAAAAATAGTAAAATTTTACAATCCTAAAACCTGCAATTTGACATTTTCCGATTACTTCCGGCACACACAAAAAAGTGAATTTGTTCAAGTACATTATGTATATGATCTTTGTGATGTTATATGTTAGATTAGTGCCCACACAAGCCGAGTCGAGTAATTTTGATTAATATTTCAGGAAATTTTGCTCCATTTCCTTTCGCTTGCCTCCTGTAAGGGTAAGCACTGTGTACTGCTCGTGTTATCAGACGAGTGGTAGGGAAAATTAATTATCATTACAAAAGCATATTTCCTTTGAAAGTGGCCAGTTAGTTTGTAGGCAGGAATCTTTTTGTCTACGTATCTGCAATGAAGATGCACATGCCTGACATATTTTCTCCTGTCGGCATCGAAGATGGTACAAAGGGAATGAACTAGATATGACTCCAGCTCTTAAAACTCAGGTATAATGGACACAGCCAATGGAAAACCAAATCATCGCAGCATGAGGACTATCAACCTCCGACGGCAAAGCTCGGAGCTCAGATTTCAGTCGTTGCAATTTAGTATTGATTATTGTATAAAGTTCTTGAAGGGCAATCCAACCCTTGCATAAGTTGATTTGTATGAAAGCAGAAAAATAACAGAAACAGAATGGCAAAAGTTTGAAATGAATCGGACCAATAGTAAAGAAGTTATGAATGTTTGAAATGTGAGATCACTAAGTCTATGCAAATCTCAAATTGGTAGTTTGGTCAGTGGATTGTGACGTAGAACAAGGACTACTCTCCCATTTGCCGTGTACAAAAATATCATTAATTTCTGTTTTCTCGTAAGTTCCTTCTCCCTTGGGGCACTACTCAATATATATTATTGATAGCATATTTTTAAAGGTCCTCTTAAAAGAATAAACCCTCCTGAGCCATGAATTTTTGATTTTTTTATTTATTTTTTTATTTATTTATTTATCTTTTTAAAATTCATTTCATATGTTGGAACAGATGGGAAAGTAGTCCGGCACTACATCACATTGACATTATCGCTTCAGCCAACTTGACGTGCCCATACGTATAGTGATTACAACTTTCAGAAATTCATAACTTTCTTATATTTAGTCAGATTTAATGGAAACTTTCATCAGTTTGCTTCTCTGATTTTTCTACTTTCTTTTAGAGTAGTTGTCTATTTGGGTTGGATTTCCTTTAAGTGCCGTATCGAGCCTGCTTTTTACACAATTTTTTTGTCTAAGTGGACAATTTTGTTTTTCTTTGGTAGGGAGAGGGGGTGCTTTTGATGGTGGGCGATGGAAGCGCCCCCTACCCTGTCAATCGTTTCATTGTGTAATTATTCTCGTATTTTATAACCCCTCTCTTTTATTCTCCTTCCTCCTTCGCTTTCTTTTTCTCTCAGGCACGCACGTACACACACACGCACGATAATTTCGTCTCTCTCGCCCACACGCGCGCACACCCACATACGTACACCCCTCCCCCACCACCACTGTGCGTCTCTCGGTATCCGCCCTCTCTTCCCTGTCCTCTGTCCTCTCTCTCTCTCTTTCTCTTTCCCTCCCCATCTCCCTTGCCCCTCTCTCTCTCTCTCCATGGACCTCCATGCTCTCTCTTCTCTCTATCTCTCTTTCTCTCTCATTTTTCTCCAGTTTTCTCAGTCTGTAGTCATCTCCTTTTTTTAACCATTTCCTTCTTTCGTTCCATTCCTTCAAAAGTAAGAATCGTGGTTTAATTGTATACTTTACCATTTACCAATTGTAGATTTTTTTTTTGCATTTATCAAAACGAACTGCATTATGTTTAGAATCCAATAAAAGTAATATAGGGTTTTTGTTTGCATATCGACCCTTTATTCGCAAATAATTTATACGAGTATGAAAGAAAATATTTTTCAAATAATTCTAACCCTGATAGAGAAAAAGATAAGATATTCTATTGACCGAGGAAATTACCAAAGTCGAATCGTCATATAATGATAACATTAATAGTAGTATTAACAGTAATATTTATATAGCGCTATATACTAACGTTTCTAAGCTCTCAACTATTACCCAGGCATTAGCCGAGCGGTCCTGATATTAAGGCGCTCTGGTATCAGAGGAAGATGTCTCTACCAGGTACCCATATACATCACCTGGGTGGAGAGTGGCAAAATGCAGATTAATATCTTGCCAAAAGAAATCCCAATATCCTTAAAAAGTAAACTACTTACAATGCTGATACAAAACGAGTACTATCAGAGATTCGACATAACAACATTTAGTAACATATAACAAGTTCTGGAAGACAATAAGATACGGAATGTCTGCATATTACAATTTACATCAAATACAAAATAAGAAACAAAGAAACAAATAATAAACACTCGAACGGTGTTTTGAATGCAGGAATTCAGAGGTCCTTTATCATGGTTGCTTGACATTTAGCCTACGGAACTCCGTTTCGCCATATATTTTCTTCAATACTTAAGACCAGTGTCAATATAAGTCACTTGTACATGAATATTGATATGTGCATGATGTTTGAATGTGACAAATGATTTTCATGACGGTGAACATAGTGAATTCATTGAACTTAATTAATTGAAAATCCTTGACATGTACTTTAAAGGGAGATGGTAGTCAGTTTCCATGCGCAGTAGCTTATAATCCGCTGACACCGGACTTGGTTGAAAAACCTTTAATTGGTGTACAAGTTCGTGGTCCCATCAAGAAATACCCTCATCTCTCGGAGAGTCTTCGGGTGTTGGAAATGTAAGATAACATTTTCCATATGGGGTGATTGGTGGAAAATGCAGATCATTACAAAGGCCTGTTGGTCTTAGAACTGAAGGCTAATCCTGGTGATTGACAACACCTTTTATTGGGTAAATACCTGAATGGTGTGGAATTCCCCATGAGAGCCCACTAATATGCGTCTTTTAATATTTTGCATGAACAGGACAAAACGAAATGAGAAAGATAAACATACACTATACATTTCAAATAACAAAATATGTGAAATAACTAATATAATAACAATTCATCGATGTAACTCATTTCAGAATTCTCCCCTATATGATCCTTTTGATATAATTTTCTAGATGGAGTAGATATCTCCGTTTTCTAATTTCATTAAGAATATAAATGTTCTTCTACATTGTGAGTAGCGAAATAAGGTATGTTATTTCTCCATGTTTTGAAAGTTTTGGGCAAAACATCATGTGTGTACGTCGTCTCCGGCCCTCTCTCTTGACTGTCATATTCTAAGATTATTGCAATGACGACCTTCGTCATTGCCTTGTTTTCGTTCACATTCTGCCCCATTAATATTCTTCTTCTCCTCCTTGTTTTCCTTATCTTCCTTATCGTCAGGAAATCGCATTCGTTTTGCACATAGTGCTTGTTATTTCTAGTTAGGTCCTTTTGTCTTGCTCGATTCTTTCAAACTTCGTAGGCGTAATCTCTGATATCCAATCTAGGTCACCTACTTTTTCGTTTTCTGAAATCACTCATGCGTAACCGTCCAGGCGCCATTTTGTCCGTTTCTGGTCCATTTTAAGGCCTTTCTTTCTTCCTTCCTATCTTCACTATCCTAGATCCTACACACTTCTAACAAATTCCCCTAGATAGTCTAAGAGATGTTCTTTTATCTGCGACTGATAACCTGACCTTCAAAATGCCATCTTCGTACTCGAAATTTAAATCTGAAACCGACTCCGTCAAAAATCTTTAAAATTCTTGAAAAATGGACCCTAAAATCTAAAACTGCCATAACTTTCTCATATAAATTCCGTTTTGTATATAAATCTCACA